>PVKZ01000676.1:0-662583 GCA_004027375.1 Macroglossus sobrinus | reverse complement strand
GCTGTGAGTCAATTCTAGGGTGTCAGCTGCTCTTTAGAAACGTATTTGTGACGTGAAGGAGACGTCAAGGGCACTGGGCCTTGTTTTTAAGATTGGGGATCCCCAGTGTGCAGAGAAGGCTGCGCCCCCAGAATAGCAGAACAGAGGGAGAGTGGGGCAGAGGTGTGGGGGAGGGTGCCCTCCCTGGGGAGGCAGAGGGCAGGGAGACCGAGGCAGGAAGGAGGGACACGGCAATGGGAGGTGGCCGCCCGCTGGACAGTGAGCCGGGGAACAGTGAGCGGGGTCACCCTGGACCCTGAAGAGGTGGGGAGCCCCAGCTGCTTTTGGGGAGACTTGATCAGGAACGGATGTGAGCAAAGGAGGGTCCAGGATCCCCCCGCCCCTCCCCGTGACATCCACACCATTTGTGAAAACACCAGGCGGTTTCCAGAACCCCCGTGGTGAAGGCATGGAGGAACAGGGCCGGGAGCAGCCGCTGGACAAGGGACAGCGGCGGAAAAAGCAGCGGCCTGCATCGGAGATGCCTGTCATCCGTGGGACAGGGCGTTGCCCCCGGACCACAAACCCCTTTTGGTCTCAGGGTCTCTGTTGCTTTGAGAGTCCTGCCTAGAACTAAGCCAGGGAGATGGAAGCGAGGAGACTTTCCCGAGATTTCGTTCAGTCTGGGGACGCAGCGTGCACGATCCCGGCTTCTCCCAGTCCTGCTGAGCTCCAGGCGGGCCTGAGGTGAGGCTGGCCTGCTCGTCCCCGCTGCTCCCCCTTCTGTGGACCTTACTCAGAAGTCTGTGTGTGGCCATTTTGCTTTATAAATCCCCTGACGAACACAACCTGTGTCTCCACACCCCCACTCTGATGTCGCTCCCTGAAGTGCTGCCCCCTTAGACACTTCACAATCCACTCACCATCACAGGCTCCAGAACCCAAAGCCGGACCCCTGACCCTACGTGCCGCAGCTCGGCCTGTGGGCGGAGGCCCCTGGAGACGCTGGGAGTGAAAGAGCAGCCCTGGCCCTGTGTGGACACAGGCTGCAGCCTGAGGGCACCAGTGTGTCACCCACAGCAGCCTAGACACGAGGTGGCCTGGGCGCCCACGGACAGACGGGCGCCACGTACACACTGCGGCACGCTACCCCACAAAACGTGACGAAACCCCGCCGTTTGTGACAACACGGACGGACCCAGGGGAACTACGTCAAGTGAGATGGAGACACGGACCTGCCTCGCGGCTTTTTGGGAGGACTGGCCCAGTCGAAACAGTGCAGCGCCTGGACAAACACCCGCCACCTCGCAGACACCGTGGTGTCTGCTGCTGCCATGTGTCCTGGGCACGCTCTCAAACCGCTCCTCTATGTGCACAACTACTGAGTCGGGAGCACGTGAGCGTTGCCTTGGCCATAAGAGGAACCTTCACACTCGAGTTCAGGAAGCTGCAGCACAGTGCCATCTGCTCCCAGGGTCCCCACTGTGCCCACTTCCTCCCAGACTGGGGGATGACGCAGACCAAGGCCTGGGTCCCAGTGACAGTCGTCGGCCAGCTGCCTGGTTCCCGGTGACAGCCTCCGTGTGCTGGGTCCCGTCACTTGCCAGGGCAGGGTGACACCCACGCACGGACTCCGCCCGTCGAGCAGCGTCCCTGAGGAGGGGCAGGCGGCAGCTTCAGGTGGACGGAGGAAACGTGACGTCTCTGTGCAGAGACTGTCCGTGTGCTTAGAGTCACGGGAGCCATGACAGAGAAGAGACGCGCAGTCCCCGCCACCAAGCTGCGGGTGCAGTGGCCTGAGGCCACGGGCACTGTGTCCAGGTGTGACGGGCCCCGGGCGGTGCCTGGGTTCCCACCTCCTGTCTTTGCACCTGGCAAGGACATGGCTCGCGGAGTGGGGAGGCTCACTTCCTGGCCTCACGCTGACCTCGGAGCACGGAGCTCCTCACCTGTGACCTCAGGGCCATGGGGACACTGTCTTTCCTCGGGACTTCTGTGAAGCCCAGAGTCCCCGAAGTAGGCTCAGCCTCTCTGGCCCTCCTGAGAGCCCTCCTCCTCCTACAGTGTGTGCGTGTGCATGTGTGTGCACACGCGTGTGTCCCACACCCAGACTGGGACCCTGCGCAGGCAGGGCTTGCCTCACCTGGACGGCCCCCTCCCTCAGGGCTCAGGACAGAGGCCAGGCATGTGACACCATCTCCCTGGTGTCCCCCTTCCTAACGGGCACTCTCCTCTCTCTCCTCCACCCTCCATGAGCTCACGTGAGCTTCCTGTCCTTGTCACAACCAGCCAGGCCACCCTGAGGCCAGGCACAGGATGCGGGCCCTGGGGACAGCCCCGTCCCCTATAGACTCCCGAAGCCAACCCAGCAACACGGAACCCTGACCTCCACTCCCTGCTGCTCCATGTCCTCGCCTGTCCCCTGAATGTCTGGATTAGGGGACACAGCGGGCCAGACGGCCGCAAGCCTGCACCCTGATGAACTCTGTCTACCTTTCTGGGCCTGAGTGTGCATCAGTGAAGGGTTAGCACAAATACTCACTGAAGTGCCTTCCCCGTGAAGCCTGTCAGGTCTTGTCACAGCCTGGCTTCTAAGTGGGCATGGGCCCTCCTGTCAGGGGAGGGAGGGGACACGGGTCCAGCGGCCCCCGGGCCAGCCCAGTCACATGGGCACACAGTCCTGCCACCTCACTGGCTCGAGGAGCGAAGCCATGGGGAGGCGCCCGCCAGCGCCTGGCCCCGCTGGACGCTGACACTGTGGACTGGCCCCCTGGCGGGTCCTCCCGATGTCCGTGGACGGACAGGGCTGTCGCCACACAGGCACCATCATCGTCACGTCTCTGAGCTACTCCTGCCACAAGTGCAGGGAGATCTGTTCACCAGCCAGGGCCTTGCCCACGACGGTTCCAAATGAGCTTAAATGTGGCAACAAGGAGGAAACGTCACAGCCGAGGAAGCTTAGCTGGGTCACTAGCCGGCCAGGCCCGAAGGCTGCACGAAGAAAGGGCTCCATGCAGTGTGTCACGTCTTGGCACCACCCCCCGAAGCTAGTGGCAAATTACACAAAAACTACAAGATCAGTTGGCCGTGAAAATGCCTCCAGCCCCCCACAAACACACGAAATGACTTTCTGCCTCAGAATTCTGAGGTTCCCTGGAACTCTCACCCTAAATGTTTGTGTCTCCTCAAATTCGCATGCTGAAATCCTCATCCCCCTAGTCAGGCGGTGCTAGGAGATGACATTACTGGGAGGCACTAAGGTGACAAGAAAGCAGCCCTCCCAGAGGGACCCCACAGAGCTGCTCCCCGCTCCACCACATGGGGCAGGAAGGAAAGTCGCGTCTACACCAACACCCGATCTCGGACTCCCGGCCTCCACGCCCGGGAGAAAGGAATGTCCGTCATTTAAGCAGCCCACCTATCGTGTCCACTGTGGCGCCCAAGCTGACTGAGACATGGTTAGGTGACGTTCCGTGTCTGCCACCTGAGAGCACTGCCTCCCCAGGAGGAAGCAACGTAGTGACAGACACTGTCCCTGGAGCTGCCACCAGCTCACTGTCCACGCTGGGCAGGGCCTTTGGAGACAGGGCCCAGGATGGTGAGGGACAAACCCACATCCTCTCAGAAACAACGGAAGGAACTGACAACGCCCCACCCCAAGTGGAGGGGACATCGAACCTGCGAAAGGCAGGCTGCTGCGGGAGGGGGGCTGACTCCTGCTGGGCAGGGCCTGAGGGGCAGGAGGGGGCGTGGGCCGGCCCCCCAAGTATCACCTGTCCGCCCTGCACTTGGCCTGGACCCCAGGAAGCGGCCGTGAACAAACCGGGCAAATGGCTCTGACCTGCACTGAAACAGCAGCAAAAGCCACTGGTTCTTTATACAACATGCTCCCTAGAGAGAGTCACAGTGAAGGGGAGCATTAAGCCCCCTGCCTCCTGCTAGAAACATCCCACGCCCATGTCACCACCGTAAGGACTGTCACCACATAACACCGGCCGATGGCACGATAGACACATTATTTATGTCACCTGTCCTCCCTGCTCGATGCTAAGGTCCACGAAGGCAGGAACCACATTGGACCTTAATCCAGTCTGCGCCGTGTCTGGAGAGCAAAGGCACTCGGTGACGTGTGACGAAGCAACCCGCATGACCCCCAAGGACAGACAGGTAAACGAAACCATGGTTCATGCTTACACTGGAGTATCAGCCAGCCACAGAAAAGGATGACATAATGACACATGCATGCTATGACATGGACAAACCCCAGAGACACCACGGTCGGTGAGAGAAGTGGACGCTGCAGGCCTCGTAGTGCATGATTCCTTTGTTGCGAAATATCCAGACAGGTAAACCCACAGAGATAGCAGGGCCCGGAGGAGGGACCCGGGGAGGAGTGCTCATGGGTGCGAGAGGTCCTTTGGGGGGAGGACAACGTTCCGGAACTGAACAGAGATGATGGCTTCATGAGAATGTACTAACGCATGCCACTAAGCTGTCCACGTTAAAATGGTTCATTTCATGTGATGTGAATTTCAAATCAACTTTAAAAACACAATTTGTTGAATGAATGAGTCTCCGGGATCCGGTGGAAACCAGAGTTACTGTGGGAGAGCCGGGGGCTGGCCCTCTGTGTGGACGGACGTGCGTGTCTGGCCAGGACGGGAGTATGGGCCTGGTCGGCCGGCCTGGGTGACCCAGTGCTGTGGGCTCCAGTGCGTTCCTCCCTGCCGGCCGCCAGTGATGCATGACAAAGGGACTGTCACATCACCCAATGGGCAACAGGACCCCTGGGATGTGGGAGAGCAGGTTACGAGGTGGGTGTGGCCCAGAGAGCTGATTTCATGGTGTGCAGGCATTCACCCCATGTTCCACTGGCTGAGCAGTTTAGCAGGTGTGTGTGCCTTGGGGGCGGGGGGTGGTGGCACTGATGATGTCACAAGACGTCCAGCCTCTGGAGGCCCCAGGCCTGCATGTCCCTGCCCAGCCCTGGCAGGCAGGAGAGAGGGGAGGCTCCGAGTGCCGTGGGGGCCCGTGGCCCGTGGCACTGTCATTTCCGCATGTCTGTCCTTCCCAATGGCCAGTGGCCCTTGAGGACAGAAATCCTAACTCGCTGCCTCTGACGCCACACCCCTGTGTGCGTGACTGAGCAGATCAGTTCACTAAGTGAATGACACTCATGACCACAAGACAAACACCGAAGCCTATTTCCAACTCGTCCCACCAAAAAGAATGGAATTGGGCGGGGAGGGTGCTCGGGACAAATGCCAGGTTCATCCTAACCTCGTTCCAAGGACCACGTCTGGGCTGATGCTCTACGGTTGTGAACTTAAAAGTTTTTAAAGATGTTTTTAAAAAAAAAGAACACGCAACAGGGACCGTACATGGCCCGCGGCTGACACTCTGACGTCCTCGCAGGCCTGCGTGCCACGTCTGGGGAACGAGCCACCTGCACAGAAAACCTACAGCTCTCCATCCTCTGAACCGTAACCACAGGGTGATATCGAAGTAAAAGATTTACAGGCCTCTCAGACCTCTGTGGACGCCCAGTGCCAGGTGCTGCCTGCCTGTTTGCTGAAGCTACTCCTGTCCAGACTGTCAGGGGCGGGGGGGGGGGCAGCCCCACAAACCAGGAAGGGCTGTCCCCTCTCACAGGACTGCACGGTAACCAGCAGCCGATGTGCAAAGCTGCTCTTGGGATCACATGATCTGTTGTTTTCAAAAACCTAAAAATCACTCGGTGAGCTCTGGGCAGCGTGGCCTTCGACTCTGCCGTGTTCCTCTCGGGCCAGCGCCTCCCTCACCGGCCCCCACCCTACGAGATGGTCCACTTTGGGACCGGAAGCCTTGGGTGTGCTGATCAGGGACGCAGCACAGCCCTCGGTGGGGACAGGCCTCTGCTGACAGACACCACCCGGGCGACTGCCCAAGGCACCAAACCAGCCTCAGCACAGTGCCCTCGCCCCGTCCCCACTAGTCCCTGCTGGTGGGAAAGGCAGGTACTGGGGTGTGGGCCCCGGAGTGGGCCCCCTGCGGGTCAGGCTCGGACAGTGCTCTCCCATGGGGACGAAGCAGGTGGGGCAGCCCAGCCCCTGCTGGCGGAAAACATGGCTTTGTGGTCAGCGGGGTCAGAATTCGGAAGTACTGTGAGAGTCTAATTGTCCCCAAGAGCCTTAAGTACATTTACAAAATTTGGTCACCTTGGGTTGGCAGAAACAGAGAGCAGCTCGGGTCTGGAGGAGCCGCCCTGGGGCCCGGGCCGCAGGTCAGGAGGCTGCGCCTGGGGGAGTCGGAAGCATGATGAGGACCCCACTTCCCAGACTGCCAGCAGCGGACAAGGGAACTTCTGGTGCTGTGTGCACCTGCACACGCGCACACGTACACAGGTGCTGACTCAGGTGGTCACAGAGGCAGCTGCACAGAACTCACACAGGTGCCCACGGAACTCACAGGTGCCCAAGGAATTCACACAGGTGCCCACAGAACTCACACGGGCACACATGGAATTCATAGAGGCATATAAACAGGCACTCACAAGTACTTACGCACACAGGCACACACATACAGCTTTGGTGGCTGTAAGCCCACTGAAAGACCAAGGAGCCAGTGCCAGGGGCCAGGGGCCACAGTGTGGAGCGCAGAAGCAAAGCCAAGCCTGTTCCTGCTCACGTGACGGTTTGGTCCCAGCTATGAAGTCAGGGACTTGGGGACTGGCAAAGGCTCTTGTGTCCTTAGCTTCTTACTTCCTCATCATCACCAAGAGGCCTCAAGGCTTCCCCTTCTGGGGACTACAGCCTGGCACATCGCACGGGCTCAGTAAACATCCCCGATTATATGCTACGGTGACACCCCAAACTCCTACGACCACCCACTGCCTTTCTCAGGGGGAGGGGCAGAGAGGGGTCCCAGCCGGACTTCCGTGGCCCCCCAGCCCAGCCCCCTATCAACAGGGACAAGGGCCGGGACACGTGTCCAGCTGGGGGGCATGAGCAGCAAGCACAGGCCCAGAGGTGAGGGCCTGTCCGGTTCTGCACGGCTGGCTGGGGACCTGGGACAAGTCACTGGGATGCTCCAGACCCTGGTGACTCACGAGCAACGGCTATGAGGAGTACCCTCAACACCTTCCCACGGGGCAGGCCACCTGTCACTGCCATTTACACATAAAATGCTGCAGCGTGGCGGTAAAGCTGTTTGGATGACAACTTAGGGATGATAAAGGCAGAGCCACAGCTGGGCCTGACTCTCAGGACTGTGGTTGGGTGTTGGCAGGGCCTGGGTTCCTGCTGTCAGGAAACACAGAGCACCCTAACGGGGCGGAAGTGGGGAGAACACAGCACAGTGTCTCCCGCCCCTACATCAACCCAGGACGGGTCCCAGTCACCACTTTCCTATGTGGCCCCAAGGAGCCACACTGGGCCCAGGCTAGGATCCAAATCAGCTCTGCCCACGGGGTCCCTGCCCCTCCATCTCCCAGTGCTGCTGCCTCCTGAGTCACAGGCCCTCACTAGTGTCTACAACCTCCGAACCTGCTCCTTGACCCCTGGCCTCCCTCTGTAAGCCCCGCCCCCCCAACAAGCCCCGGCTCCCACGCAACACACCCCCTGCAGCTTCCCAGGTGCCCGCAAGGCGTGGTACAGTCGGACTCCTGCGTCAGGCTCACCAGGCACACCGCCTCTCCCACCTCAGGACAGCTCACTTCTCCTTCCTGTCCTTAAACTTCCCACTGTCATGCCAGGGTGTCACAGGGCTCAAGACAAGGCTGAACTAGAGAGAAGCTGAACTCACCCCACTCAACCAGGAAGAAGCTGAGCTCACCCCACTTGACTGGAGAGAAGCTGGGCTCACCCCACTCAACCAAACTCAGAATCCAAGAGTCTGAAGCCCAGACACACAGTTCTGAGGGAGAACAGCAGGGAGACAGCTGCCCAGGTGTCGCCGAGCTCACCACCACCCCACAACCCACCACCCCGTGGGACCCTCTGCCACGGCTCTAAGACATGCCTGCTTGCCCGGGACCACCCTGGCACAGAAGCCTCCATGGCCTGTAGGTGGTGGGCACCACGGTACCACAGGATCAGGTGTCGGGGTCCCACCCTACTGGAAAGCCCCATACAAAGGCTGGTTAGCAGGTGCCGGGCAGACAGGCCCTGGGCCAAGGCCTCCATGCCGGCCTTGGCCCTACCACTCCTGGGCAGCAGGGAGCTGCATGGGCATGTGGCTGCCCCCCAGACTGGCGACAACGGGTACTTGATGCTCCATGCTCCAAGGGGTGCTGCAAACATTTGGACCAGACGTACACTTGCCACACACTGGACCCACTCGGAGTCAGCTCCGCCAGTCCTACCACAAGCCACCTCCCTGCCAATGGCCAGCCGGCAGGAGGGCAGTGTTTAGGGGGCAGATGTGACCTAGGTCAACTGTGGACACTGCTCGTGGGGAATTAGGAAGAAAGGGGGCCTGGCCCCCGGCTCCCTGGGCAGGGAGTGTGCAGGCCCAACAGGTGTAGACATCAGAGCAAAGTGGGTTGTGGAGGGAATCCTGTGCTGTGGGGGTGTGAGGGCCCCAGGTGGGGCCTGGGAGGAGACACTGGGTGGGCACCAGCCCATCACCTGGGTGGCCCCTCCTGAAAAAGGCTGGACTGAAAAGGAGACAGAGGCAGAGGCAGCCAGAGCAAGGTGGAGGAAGAGCTGGAGGTGGAAGGGCATGGAGTCACATGAGACAAGCCTCCCCTCCCTGGGCCAGGTCCCGAAGAGCCAGATTCCAAAGATGACAGAGAGGCCAGGAGCACGAGACACACCCTGCTGCGCCAAGCCCTGGAGGGACCCGACTGCGGCTGCCCAGGACGGACAGCCAGGCTGCACGCCACCTCCAGGAGGTGCTACACAGCTGTCTCCTCTTCCTACACTTCAGATGGGGGAGCACCAGTCCCCTCCTGTGGGGCCACCAGGGAGGTCATCTGAGAGACGAGCAAGTGTGCCTGGCACTGGGCTGGCGTAAAGGCCATGACAACTGTGGGAAGAACCTCCCTCCACGTCTAGGAAGCCCCTCCCAGCTCCCACCTTGAGCCACATGGCAACCTTCCCGCTGCCCTGTGCTCCTACCCGTCCAGCCTCCAGCCCCAGGAGCTTACTCCCTGAGGACGCAGTCCCACTCAGGTCTCCTAAAGCGTACGTGTGCCCCCAGAAATCCCTAGAGTCATCATCGACCTGTGTCACACATACACCCTGTGTCCCCACCG
This sequence comes from Macroglossus sobrinus, assembly GCA_004027375.1. Classification (NCBI taxonomy): domain Eukaryota; kingdom Metazoa; phylum Chordata; class Mammalia; order Chiroptera; family Pteropodidae; genus Macroglossus; species Macroglossus sobrinus. The sequence goes on along the minus strand of PVKZ01000676.1, from coordinate 653,369 downwards.
GGGCGGTTGGCTCCTGGAGAACCAGGTGTTCCATTTAGGGGAGGGTATGTTTGCCGTAGTGAGAGGTCTCAAATGCTGCACCATAAGCAATAAGCCTTCTATTCAGATGTCCCAGATGTGGGTGTGACTCCCAGCTCCATCGACCACTGACTACATGACCTTTATCGAGTCATTTAAGCTCTCAGACCCTCCTCTGTAAAATCGGGACAGGACTGGTACTTCCTTCAGAGTTTTTGTGAGAAACGAATAAGACAAGCTGCTTAGAACTGTCGCAGCACATGGTATCTGCTTCTTCATTGTTGGCTGCTACTCCGCTCCCTCCAAAATCCGATTTGCCAGCTCCGAAGAGGGCCTGAGCAGCAGGAATTCTTAAGCTCCCTGCAGCTCTGCCAACTCTCAGAGCAGGCGTGGAGAGAGAGATGTCAGAGCTGGGAGCCAGAGGGCGGGCCCTCTGAGGGTCCCCAGAGTGTTGGAGTATTTGTCAGGAAGCCAGGAAACAGCTTTGCTCTGGCAAAGTGTCCGAGATGCCAGCACTCAGGTCCTGCCTTCTCCTGCCAGTCACCCTGGAGATGCACAGAACGCAAGGCCCGGGAGACGGCAAGGCCCCAGGACCTCCGGGCTGGCGCGGCTCTGCCTGCCTGGTCCCTTTCCCTCGCTCAGCATTTACTCGCCAACCAGCAGATGGTGCACACAATGCGCAGCCCCACCCACCCCAACTCCCTCATCCAGAACGGGCATGGGGTCAGCAGAGCCATGGCTGCCTCAAAAAGGGGCAGGAAGAAACACCTCAGTGTGCAGGATGGCCACTGTCACGTTCCTGAAGTAACATCAACTCACTGGTTTTCGTGTCTTGCTGGAACCACCGTTTTTTGTTCCAGTTAAAAAGCTTGGAGTGTCTGCAGTGGAGCTGATCGCCTGACCTGGTTTTCAGGCTTAAAAGCCGTATTTGGACAGATAATACACATTACTGGCAGCCTGGAAAATACACTGGACTTACCAGAAGGCTTTGAGTGTAGATTCATTTTGCTAGAGTATAATAACTACTAAATACACCAAGACAATCCTTTTTCTACCTTTTTTCTTTTTTTAATCAATGACATTTTCTTTGGAGAAATAGGGATACTGTTTAAAGGAACGGAATGCCTGCTTGCACCAAGCCTCTGCCCACGAGACAGCTCTTAAAACACACTCGACTGGGGACATGCTTGGTGTCTTTCCCCTGGGCAGAGTCCTAGTGAAAACAGACATGTTAGCCCTCGGAAAGATAATGAGAATCAGAGATGGCGACGACGATGGTGGCACAGTGTTATTAAACTTTATGAAATACTCGCCACAGCATCTGCAAAGTACTTTATAATTACTGTACTTTCATTAATTCAACAGTGAAAGCAGGCAAGCCAATTTGCATGTTCTCCCATTAGCTTATTAACAGTGTGCCTCATAAAAGGACTCCCATAAAAGAGCCCCAATAAACGTCTAGGCTTGTGCTTGGGGCCTTACCCCTGCTGCAGCAGCTTGGAGAGCTGGGTGCCACCCTAGATGGCTCCTTACCCATCCTGGAAAACGAGTTAGTGAGTCTAGTTGAGTGGGGCTTCTGAGCTGGAGGTTCTAAATGCCTCATCCAAACTGGGGCGGTCTCATCTGCCACACTCAAGCCAGTGTCCCGCCCAAATCTGGAAGCCAAAGTGCAGATTATCTCCCCAGGCTGGGGCGAGGGGCTGGAGGGGAAATTCTACAGTTAGAGCCTCCCTGGGGGCACACCTGCCATCACTATCTACTCTGACGCGGGCACGAAGATGCCGCGCGCCGCGCGAGAAAGGGACCCACACGCACTGGATGGCAGACGGGCGGGTGGCCTCCAGCCCTCACCGCCCTCCTTCGCCTCTCTTTGGAATGGGGGGGCGTTCTCAGACGCCCAGAGCCAGCGCGTATCCCCCAATCTCGGCTCCGTGGCTCTGCGCCCGACCCCCGCGATGCTATCGCCCCCACTGCCCGCACACCAAGCACGTCGCGGGGCCGCCTGCCAGGTGAGCGCCCTCCACGGAGGCGCCCAACAGGTGCCTCCCGCCCGCCCGACTCACCTGCGTGAAATACAAGTTCATGAGCGTGAGGGTGAAGAACTGCAGGCACACGGGGAAGCAGTAGAGCAGCCAGAAGACGAAGGGGCTGAGCGCGTTGGCCGCCACGAAGTCCCTAAAGTAGAAGGAGAAGAGGACGGTCCGCAGGGAGGCCCAGAGGAGGCAGAGGAAGAGGAAGACGCTCTGGTAGCTGAGCCGCTTGTGGCCGTAGCGCAGCACCAGCCAGAGCTGCGCGTAGATGAACACGAAGAGCAGCGAGTAGAAGGCGGTGTAGACGCTGGTGAGGCCGAGCTTCACGTAGGGGGGCACGGCCGGAGTCAGCGTGGGCGGCAGCGAGTCGTTGCGTTGGGGGTCCCAGCGCGGGGCCGCCATCGGGCCGGGGGCGCTGCGGCGCGGCCGTGGGCTCGGGCCTCATCGGGGCTCGCCGCCCCTGCGGGGGTCTCCGCGCATCGCTCTGTCCGGGCCGGCGGCGGGAGGAAAGACAACAAGCCGACTTCCTCCCGGCACCACATGATTCACGGGGCGGCCTTTGTCTACGATTGGTGGCGCTGCGCCCCCGCCCCGCGCGCCCCCGCACACTCGGCGCGCCCCCGCCCCGCGCGCGCCCCGCACCGCGCGCCGGACGCCCGGCCCTGGGTGCCCCCCGGCCCCGCCCCGCCGCGCGCCCCCGCCCCGCGCGCCCCCCGGCGCCGCGCCGCCCCCAACCCCGCCCCGCGCGCCCCCGAAGCCCGGGCGCCACGCTGCCCGCCCCCCGGCCCCGCACTGCGCGCTCCCGCCTCGAGTCACCGCGTCCGCCCGCGCCCCGCGCGCACCGCGGGCCCGGGGGCAGCGCGCCGCTCCTCGCGCTTTCTGCGGCTGGTTACTTCTTGTTTTGCAGAAGTTAATTCTCCTATTTCAAAAACAACAAACTTTGCCAGTCCCCTTCTCCTTTAAAAGGAAAATTTTACAGACTCCGTGGCTGCTCATGCTGGGGATGATGTTTATTTCTTAATCCAGAAATATCAAAGACAGGGTGTGTGTTTTTGAGGTCGAGTTTGTGAGCTGGCAGGGGAGGAATGGTCCCTGTGGCCGTTCGCTCCCGGAGACCAGCACCGAGCGCCCCACGCACACAGAGCGCCAGGTAGGGCGCGGCGCCCCTCTCCTCCCAGCAGCGCATCCGTGCGGGGGAGCCTAGGGCGTCAGCGGACGGAGCCGCAGGACCCTGAGAGGAGTGGCCCACTCGCTGGTCCTGCCTCCCGCTCCCATCCAACCCGCCCAGCGAGTGGTCCCTCCGCCAGACCAACGCGCCCCTCATTCGCTTCAGCTGGGCGGATGGCTCCTCCCAGGCGAAGTTAACTTAGTTTAGGTCCCAGGCACCTTTCTAGCCTTATCCTGAGGGTGCCTGAGTTGTAGGGCACTCTGCTCAGAGAGTGGACGCCAAGCTGCCTCTGGAAGTTTTTCTAAGCAAGCAGTTCCGGTAAACAGAAGGGCCCTGACTGTCCAACATTCCAGTAATTTCTGGCGATTTATTTTCTCATCTTAAATATAGGCACACCTAGGAGATACTGCAGGTTAGGTCTCCCATCACCACAGTAAAACCAGTGGTACTCTTTTGCTGGTGGAGGGTCTTGCCTTCAGATTGTAAAACACACACACACACACACACACACACCTGTGAAGCACAATAAAGCAAAGCACGTGAAATAAGGATGCCTGTAGTCAACTTTGTGCTTAATTGTGTTGTCTTTTTCCTGAAAAGGGCCCTTCGGAGCCTGGATCCGTCCTACTTTTCCTCCCAATTATGTAGTGTGGACACCCTCCCAATATATTTCAGGTGATCCATCGGGGTCAGGTGTGCCTTTAGTGTCACATTCCTTTTCCAGTTCCTCTACCCTTTCCCTTTCTCCCCATGGGATGGGTCTCCTCACCTCTGATCTTGTTTCCCTCCATCTATTCTGCATAGAGCAGCCAGAATGTTCTTTCTAAAGAGTCCATCTGGCCGTGTTGCTTGCATTCCTTTCACTTGCCCTTCATTCTGAGGGTGAAGTCCAGACTCCTGCCCAAGTTCCACCCGTACCTCCCCGGAGTCTCTCGAGAAAACTGTGAACACCTCTGAGCTCTCCAGGCCAAGAGAATTTCCTCTGCCCTTCCTGCAAAAACTGGCCAGATTCTCATCTGTAAAGGGGTCACTTCCTCCAGGAAGTCTTCCCAGACCATGCCTTGCACCATCTACTCAGGATTAGGTTAGGTGCACCACCACCCGTGTGCTTACACAGCATCCTTGCGTAACTGTCAGTCATGCCACTTGTTTAGAAGTTTCCTAAGACAGAAACGTTGCGTTATGTACCCATGTCTTCCCTGTGCTTGCCTGGACATTCAAAAATAGCTTTATATTTTATTGCAGTAAAAAAACGTGGCTCATCCTGAGAGGCCCAGGCCATGACAATTGTTGCTTTCATGAAGAGGCCCTCAGAGCAGTGTATCTCTCTTTCCTATAGCTGATGGTGTGAAGTACAATCCATCCTTCACTTCATAGGCCATCTCTCAACCTAGGTCACAACCCCCCAAAATTCCTCCCAAAGGTCACAGCCCTGTAGATTCACGAGATTTATTTTTCACACTATCTGCGTGTTTCTTACTGACATCTGGAATAACCACTATTCCTGCCCTTGTGACCTTCAGAGCATAGATCATCAGTGCAGTAGTCACCATGACATCCCAAAGAATATCAAGGTGATGATTTCCATAGATCATACTGTGACATGGTGCCAGAGCTGACAGGTGAGACGAAGCAGCTCTTGGAATTCTTTGCTTATTGGGAACGGGGAAAACGTTTTCTTCAAGAGGCTATGTTGAAGTCTCCACCTTAGTAAGTTTCTGATAACTCATGGCCACTCTCCAAGACCTGTCCGTCCTCTGTGACAACTGGACACAAGTGGGGATGTTGTAGGGATTCTGCACTTCTGTAGCAATAAGTTTGGGTCTAAGAACTGGTGTGGGTACCAGATTGTCTGTTGATGACTTAAGTCAGACCCAGAGAGCTTTTGGTTTGCTTCACTTCTGTCATGTGAATTATGTGGGGCATAGAGGGCTACCCATCCATTTGGTCCTAGGGGCTCACACTCAACTTGTTTCTGCCAAAGATATCTGATGTGCATACGATTCCCATCCCCAGACCGGCCCTGGGAATGGTCATAGTCATCATGCCTTCTACTGAGAGGACCTCCCCTCTCCTGGTGGCTGTGCCACCTCTGGCCTCTGGCACTTGGGAGGGAGGCTGTTTAACCCCAGCAGCTCCCCACGGCACCCCCATGTGCATAAAATAGCCATGACAGTGCTTGTGAGAGGTGGGGGTGCCTCCCTCACCAATGTATTTCTCCACGTCTTGAAGAAGGGAGTATCTTCTGGTCCCTCTCAGGGGACAGGGTGAGGGGATCGGTGAGTGGGTCGTGCACAACGTATTCTTGCCAACATTGCTATTTACTTGGGTTCCTGCTCCTACATTATTCAGGCACCTCGACTGCTCCTGGAGTGGGCTCAGCTGACCAAGCGAGCCAGCACCGGAGCCATGCGCCGGCCCCAGGAAGCGCTCGACCTACACTTCCTCGGGAAGTCCCACGTGAGTGCCCGACTTTTACCCAAATCTTGCAGTTTCTTCACTGTAAAAGCCTCCACCTTCCAGGTTTGGGTTTTATAACATCAAGGACGTGGGGGTCTCCAGCTGTGGTTTTGGCCTGAAGCCAATGAGAATAGGGGACTTGCATTCCCCCTTGCAAAGTGACTGCCTCGGGCAGGACACTGTAGGTCTTAAACAAGTGAGGAACAGCTTCTTACTACAGGGAAAAGGGGTCCCTCCCTGTGACTAGGGAAGCTCTGTGCTCTGTCACCCTCAATCCCACACGCCCCCATGCAGAGCCTCCTGATGTCAGTGCTTGGACTAGCAGTGAGAGACAAGAGGGTGGAAGTGAACCAATGTTGTGAATCAGGAACCCACAGATCTGTCTTTCGGTTTAGTTGCGGTTACAAAAGATAAGATATTCATTTCACATAGTCAGTGAAAGTCCCCGATTTTCAGACTGCCTTCAACCAGAATTCAAGACCCGCCATCCACATCTTAAGCCTTCCAGCCATTAGCATCCGCCCCCTCCACCCACCATTCTCAATTTTTTGTGCCTCGTGCTCTTCTCTTGGTTTTTTGATGTGGGTCCTTCACTGTACTGGTGACCTTTACTGCAAGTGACCACAAGGGATCATTTGTGCCATGAACTGTCTTAACACTACTTGAATTTTTACTGTCCTTAGAGCCAGCCAGACCAGATAATCGATCTCACATTCTCCCCACATTCCCTGGAGGCATGTTGCTGCCACCACTCCTGGAGTCAGTTTCCCCAGCCTCTGCCTTCATCTTTGCAATGCTCTTTCCGTGTGCATCTCTGTGTCCAAAATTCCTCTTTTTATATGGACATCGATCATATTGGATTTGGACTCACACTAATGACCTCACCTTTTTTCATTAAACTGTGGTGAATTTGAGCAGAAGTAGAATGTATTAAAAGACACATGATGTAGCTCATAAAGCCTTCAGGACTTCTAGGGGAGTTTGGAGGCTAAGAAAGAGGAACGACACTCAAAATAATGCTGCAGAACTGGTTCTGCGTTGCAGCTCCCACCCCTGGCAGACAGACCACACCAATGCCGGACACTGGAAACTGCCTGCCTTAGTTCGGAATGGAGACAGTTACAAAACCCTGGCAATAAGATTCTTAAAATAAATGCTAATGTTTTCACCTTTCTGGAAGTCAGTTGTTGCAAGCATGGATTCAGCCATCCAAAGAGCCTGCCAGGAACCCTGGCAGGAGGATGGATCGAAGGAGGATCCTGATCCTGAGCACACTGGCTTTCATCTTTGGGGCTCTTCCCTCATGGTTGCAAGGTGGCTGCTGCAGCCCTAGATGTCGCATTTGCATTCAGGGTAGAAATTGGGAGAAGACAGAAAGGGTGACTCCTGTATCAGGAAGGCGAGAGTTTTCCAAGAAATCTCGAGACAGGCCCCTCCACCTATGTGTCTGTGGCTGGAAGTGCGCCATGTAGCCATCCAGAGAGACAAAGGCATGTCGGAATTCACGTACGGGGCTGGACCAGCTTCTGTGGCATGGGGTGGGCAGGGGGAAGGGGTGTAAGGTGGTGGATGAGTGAATCTCTCTCTAGAATAGATTATGCACTTCCTGTGTCTTTGAGCCAAGAGCCTCCAGTTCCAGTTCCCAGCCAGGGCAGGGCCCTCTGATTGGCAGAGCCTGGAGCAGTGGCCCCAGGCGAGCAGCAGCAGGGGCCGGGAAGATGAGAATCTAGCATTAGCATCTTCAGCTTCCGTGTGGGAGCGTCTACTTCCCAGAGGAGGAAATTTCCAGTTGTAGGAAGGGAGCCCAGATGCTCGGGGCCAAAATGATGGCACACGATAAGCTTTCCCAGATGGTTGTCTGCACGTAGTTAAAAGCCTGACGTTAACTTTTGAGAGATGGATGTAACATTTGCAAGAAATTATTTTTTCTTATTGTATGTCCTCAGAAATTCTTTAAAGCATTTGAGGGGTGAGAAGGTAGGCCAGAAGGACTTGCTGTGTTGCCCTGTGTCTGGTTGCAGAGACATCTGTCCCAGCTCCGAACTTCCCATCCAGACTGGGCACCAAGTATGCGGGGACCCCCACTGCAGCTGCCCTTCCCCTGCCCACAGCAGGCTCCACCCTGCTCCACGCCAGGATGAAGTACCTGTCTGGGCTCCACTCAGAGACTTTCCAAGGTGCTAAGTAGCTCGTTTCAACAAACAAACCCTGGCTGGTATCTTCCCGGGAAAGACCCCCTCTGATGGATTTGGTGCTGCTGCTGCTGCCAGCTCGTGAGAATCAGCATGGCCAGCCTCAGCCTGCTCGGTCTAGGATATTAACCAAGGACCCTGAAAGAGACACACTAACCTGGAGCATGGGGCAAGTGAGGGGGCCTGCCCCCTGGGCAATGGAAACTGCTCATTTGTATTAATGAGTGGCCATGGTTGGAAGAAATGACTCAGCAGCGACAAGAGCCACAGAATTATTGCTTTTTCATGTGTTTTAAATGTAACCCCTAGAAACTTGTTGCCATGTGGCTTTCAGTCTCCAGATCCGACGCCTAAAACACTCGTTTTGCTCCAAGCGATGCTGTGTCACTCTTCAGGAGACCTAAAGCGACAGACAGGGTGGCGAGCTCCTCACTTCCATGAGCAACACGTCAGGAGTTTGATTCATTGCCAAGTGAGCAACTGCTTGGCTGGCTCTGTTCTTAGCCATTCTGGGCAAAGTCGACCTTTCTTGTGCATTTTCTGGTCTTAATTACAAGCTTAAACTTTGAGCGATGGGCGGTTCGGGAATGCCAGGAGATTCGAGGGAGAGCAGGGGCCACAGCATAAGTGATAAGGTTAGTCTTGTATAAAAGTTTCTATTTCAACAAAAAAAATATTACTTTTTGTGAAATATCAATGATTTATGAACCTTATTTTAAATTTTATTTCATGCTTGTTGATTCCTGAATTTAAAGGCCATGAAACATACCAAGTTTTTAAAACAACTTTGTAGGATCATAAAATTCATCCATTTCAAGTGTACAATTCAATAATTTTTTAGTGGCTTTTACCTAGTGGTGCAATCATCACATAACTCTGTGTTCGAATGTTTTATCCCTTTCCCGCTAGTAAGTACATCAGGTTTTCGTTCGGTCAGGCGGCTTGATGGGCATTATTGATAATTCCGAATCTAGGACAATCCTCAGCACTCGCTGAGCGGATGGGCAGATGGCGCAGCCCCCTTGGGGAGCTCAGGCTTGCTCTACCCCGTGGTCCACTAATCTCGTTAAAGCTTCGGCATTAACTGGCTCTGGTGTGAAAAGGGAACTTAGTAGAAACAGGGCCCCACTGTGGTCAAGAAGGCGGACTATGGGTCATCCACCTGAAGCCGGAGGAAAGCCCCAACCACGTTCCTGTCACCCTCCGCTCCAGGAAAGTCGTGTGGGTGGTTTGCCCATGTTTCAGGGACCCGGATCTTCTCCGAAGTTCTCGGAAAGGCCTTCGAAGCCCCTGAGCTGCCTCCAGGGGCTCCAGGTCCTCCTTGGGAGGCTCCCACTTGCATCTCCAGGGAGGTGGGGCCCGGTACAAGGAGTAGAAGAGGGAGCAGACCCCACCCTGACCCTCCCTCTGCCCAGGCCCCAGGGGCTCAAATTCAGCCCAGCAGGAAGTGGCTATTGCCAGAGGCTTGTCTGCTCTCCCTGCCCACATGAGCCTAGCCTCGGGGCATGGCTGGAGCTCCAGGTCCAGTGGGCTACAGAGAGGGTCTCTCTGAGAGCCACAGGTGGGCGAAGGGGTGAGGGTGAGGGGCATGCTAACAGTCCACTGAGGACCTGTCCACAAGGCCACGCCACACCCAGCTCTGTGGATCCTGAAGCTTCTTCGAGAAAAAACTACGAACACAAAATTAGGTACTATCGTGAATACTTATTTAGACAACAAATTATGCATTTTAAGAAGCTGACCAGTACTATGAACATCATGCAATCCAAGAGAATAATGCAATATTTTCACTTATTAACTTCCTGAGACATCTCTAAATACCCTTCCCCACACCTTTTGGCTCCATTCCCCTCTTCACGTAAGGATGAGTCAGCACTAATTGCTGCAGAGAGGATGGAAAGCCCTTTTTCCTCTAGTACAATTGATCGATACTGTTTAATTAATGACATGCAGGAGAGTTTCAGGTTCATACCTTGTTATTGCTAGTCATGTAGATTTTCAGGACTGCTGTTAGTTTGGGGAAACTTCAGTGGACTTTCCCATCATGATCCACAGCCTCAGGGTTCCTCGTGCAGCGATTAATCTTGAACAGTCTCTGACCGGAAACACTTGTCCCCCAGTGCGCTGTGAAGTCCCTGTTATGGTGTATAGTAAGAGTTTTTGGTTATCTTCCTAGTTCAAGCCCAGTCTGGTGACAGGGAAAACAAGGTCCACCCTAAGAAAAAATGCAAGTCGGCACCTGGGCCCAGCCACACCCGGTGCCTCATTTGAATTTCTCCTTTGGGTGCTCACTGACCTCTTTGTGTTTAGAAAGGGAAGAATAAGTTCCCTGCCCACAAGCCAGGGAGCAGCCTCCTGCATCCTCGTATCTGGAGACCCAGCAGGGGTGAAAGAGGAGGTAGGGGGACCGACCAAGGGCCTCCGTGAGTGGGAGGCTGGGCTCCTGGGGACTGGGCCGTCTGGACTGGGAGAACCTGAGCAGCAGAGGCCTAGGTTCCAAGAGGTGCCCTGGGATCAGATCATCAGAGCCACCCTTCAAGAGTAGATAGAAAATTCACACTCAGTCCAGGAGCATCTAAAAGCAGATCCAAAACAAAGTACTTGCTAATTGTGCTGTATAAACAGCAACAGGGATAATTACTCCAATGGTAGCCATGTTTGACTTAATTGTACTGGAAACTAATGGTGTCCGCATGCTAGGACCGTGACAACGAGGTGCCACAGACTGGGGTTAAACAGCAGAATTTTATTTTCTCCCAGTCCTGGAGGCCAGAAGTTCAAGCTCAGGATACCAGTGTGGTTGGGTTCTGGTGAGGGCTCTCTCCCTGGTTTGTAGATGGCTGCCTTCTGGCTGTGTTCTCACATGATGGAGAGAAAGTGAGTTCTCTGGTGTCTTTTCTTAGAAGGTCGCTAATCCCACCCTCAGGGCCCCACTTCCTCTAAACCCGATTATTTCCCAAAGGCCCCAGTGCTGAATACCATGACATCGGGGGTTAGAGTTTCAACGTATGAATTTGGGGGACACAATTCACTTCATAGCACCAACTAAATGGAGGGAGGGGGAAAGCCTGGGGGAGTTGGGGAGCAGTGAAGTCGGGGTTGACAGGCAGTTTGGGGAGCCCGTGGGGGAGCAAGTGGCTGCTCCCCTCTGTCCAAAGCGAGAGCTGACCTGTGGCTGCAGCAGCTGCGGCTGCCGGCATGTGCTGCCTCGGCACGCCTGGGCGGTGGGGCACGGCCAGCCTATGCTTTGACAAGCTCAACAGCCACGAGGCTAAGAGTGGTGGCCCCTGATAGCACAGCAGGAGACCCCGCCGCCCAGAGCAGCGGGCTGAGTGCAGGGCTGTGGGGGAGCGTGTGGGGACGAGGACGAGGCAGGACCCCGCACGCCCGGGGCTGAGCGTGAAATCAGGGCTTGGGCCCTGTCGGGGATGGACAAGTGCTGCCCTCGCTAATGTAATACAGCCTGGCCGGTCACCACAGCTCCTGTCCAGACTAGGCGGTCAGCCGCGTACGGCTGCTGTGACATAAAATCAAAACGCCCAGGAGTGCTGAGCCCTGAATCTGGAAGAGGCCACCAACAGGGAGTGGCATGGCCGCGTCATTCTAGGCAAGGTGACAGGGACCCTGAGCCACCGTTATGTTAGTGGGGAGGGTTGTGTGCCATCTCTCCATCTCCTCTTATCTCGTTGCCCATTGTAACAAAAGTGACTCAGCTGCACATGTCCCTGAAACAAGCAGTCACTTAGGAGACGTGTGACTCCCCAGCCCCAAGGCTGAGTCACGGGCTCAGGACGGAAAGAAAAGTCCAGGCTGGGGAGGGCTCGAGGCACAAGTGAGAACTAGGACTGTGAACAGGAAAAGAACAGTCGGTAAAGGGGTCAGATGTCACAGGCTCTGGGGGCCTCGGGCTATCAGGCTGTCTGGAGGGACAGCAAGAAGGTTTGGGATCACCCCAAGCTCAGAACGTGGCAGCGGGGTGGGGAGGCCAGGGACTGGAGCCAAATGGGCAGGAGGAAAACCAAAGGTGCAAACAAACCAACAATCATTTTCAGAATGTTAGAATAAGACATCTCAAGCACAGTGTTTTATTCATTCCCAAGCAGATGCCCGTTAATTTACAATACCGTTCTCTCTGGCTCATGGGCGATGAAAGGTTCAGAGAGGCGAGTGGCCTGCCCTGAGGGCGCACAGCTTCCCCAGGGCAGAGCTGGCCCTGGAAGCCCGAGTCTAGCTCTGAGCCGCTGCCCAGCGCTGCCCAACGAGCCCAGTGGGGACCCACCGGCTGACCCAGGGTGAGCCCGCACGGATCGCTGGGTCACTGCAGCTGGTGCTCCATGAACTGTAACTTCCCCTGCCCAGCCTGCTGGCCTTTAACATACAGCCAGGCACTGGACACCAAGCCCGGCCTGCAGCCGGTCCCATCCCACCCAGGTCGGAGCTGCCAGGTGATGGCCGTGCAATGGCCGCCGTGCGACGGCAGCTGCCCCGTGAGCTGCCTGTGTTTGGTCCCAGTCTGGATCCCACTTGGCTCTACTGTAGGGAGTTGCAGGAGACTGGAAGGTGGCCTGCGGCTGCCACCTCTGTGAGCCTCCAGGACGCCTGGGGCTGAGGGCCAGGCCATAGGGGCAGGTTTGCCCAGCTGATTAAAGGCAGCACCCATGCGAGGTGGGGAGCTGGAGGAGGGAGGCTCAGCCTTGGGGTGGGGGGAGGTGAACCTGAGCAGCATGGCCAGGAGGGGAGGCCCAGGGGTGAGAGGCCCCAGCCTCAGGACTGACTCGCACTATCAGGAGAGGGAGAGGAGGCTGGAGCCCGGCCAGCAGCCAGCACCAGGGTCATGCTCCGTAGGGACTGTACCTGCCAGGCCCCTCTGCACTGCGGCCCCACAAATCCCCCCTGAGCTGCTGACACACAGAAGGGGACTGTCAGCCAAGGCATCAGATCCCAGGGCAGGACCGGGGTGGCCCCCAGGGTGGCCGTCTGCTCTGTGGCCTCTCCTTGAGGGTCCCTTGGCCCAGTGGCCACGGGTCTGCATGCACAGCCCCAGAGAACCAGCGGGCAGGCTGCTTCCACTCCGGGCCGGCCTCAGGGCCCCTGTGGCTGATGCGGCGCCTGCCAGGCCCAGCCTGCTGCCCCCTCCCAGGGGCTCCTTCACAGGGCCCGGCTCCAAAACGCAGAGACAAAACTTCTCCAGTTCAGTGCGTTCAGGAAACGAGGGGCTAAGCCGGGCGTATGGGCTTGGAAGGGCAGTCAGTACAAAGTCCCCCCATCCTGAAACAGCAGAAATTACAAAGCGCCAACCCCCCACCCCCCTTAAACAACAGAAATCCGGTTTCAGGGCCCTGGGGGCGGCAAGTCGGGATGGAGGTGCAGGCAGGGCGCTCCCTCCAAGGCCTCTCTCCGTGGCTCCGAGCTGTCTTCTCCCTGTGTCTCCACACGTCTTCCCTCGTGTGTGTGCGCACGTGTGCATGCGTGTGCACGTGTGTGAGGACTCCGGACAGAGTGGAGCTTAGCCCACCCACGTGACCTCCTTAGGGTTTAGTCACCTCTGTACAGACCCCGTCTCCCAGTACAGCCCCTTTCTGGGGCTCAGGGCTTCGACATCCAAATTGTAGGGGACACAATTCAGCCCACGACTCAGGCAGGATTAACGGGGTGTCTGAAGTGAAGGTGGCTGGAGGGAAAGAGTGCATCAGGTGACACTCTCCAGCGCTCACCGGGTTCTGTCCTGGTGCCAGACCCTGTTCCCCTTGAGCTGCTCACATCCCTTAAAAAACAAAAGGGAAGCAAAACGCAGGCCCAGATGCAGGGTGGGCCGCGGCTGCAGCGGGAAGAGAGCAGGCGTCTCCGCGGTCCGCGCAGGCGTCTCCATGGTCGACACACGCATCCGCCCATCTGTAGTGCGCGTGGCAAGGTTACAGTCCTTCGTGTCCAGTTTTTGGTTACGATCCCCGCCAGTTAACCAGAATCATCGACAGATGTCTATTAAGGTGTCACTTGGTTTTGGTAACAGAGCGAGGAGTTGGCGGGAGACGTGACCCCGTGGACGCAGCAGCTTCGTGTCTGCTCGGGTTTGGATAAGGAGACCCTGACGCTAGCAAAGAAATCAGGAGCGATGGTCCGCTGTGGGCAGGAACCGGGCAGATGCGGACAGAGCCGCCAAGGACTCGCTGTATACCTCTGTGTTGTCTGATGCTTTTTAAGCCACGTCTCTGTATGGCCTGTTCACAAAAATGAAGATGAGAAAAAAGTGGACGTTAGACGTGAGCCTGTACCAGGCGTGTTTGTATCAGGCTTGAACTTTAACGACACAGGAAACCTGGAATCACCTGCTTTCTCCACCTAATAGTCTGAGAATGTGTAGGACCGAACCACTGTCCTTGCTTTGGAAGTGAAGAACTTAGAGGGAGAGAAAAAGAGAGAGAGAGAGAGAGAGAGGACACGGCCTCTCAGTGAGGGAGTCACTGGGCCTGTACCAGCGCCGGGCTCTGATGTCTGATTCCGGCCGTCTGCCTGGCATACACCATTGGTCCTTAGAGGGTGATGGTCATGGGGGTTACTATTATCATTTATTCAGTCTCCCGTGAACAAAATGCTCATGGTCCTTGACCTCCGGGGGTTATGTTCTAGGGAACAAACGAGTAGATACTCATGTAGCCACACGTGGCAGTCAGTCCTATAAAGGAGAATGCTGAGATTCCCATGAGAAAACAGCAAAATCAATCTCTGTCCTGTGGTATTGTGTTACACTCTCATAAGCTGCTGCTAAGTACAAAATAAACCTTGGACTTTTTCTGCCTGGAAAAAAGAATCTCCCGGTAAATGTGTTTGGACATACTTAGTGTCGCTATCTATTGACGTGCTTTTAAAGTCTCTTCCTCAAAAGCAAGTTCTCACAGGTGAGGATGCCACCCCAGTGCTCCCTGGATGGGGACCCGGCAGCTCAGAGGCTGGCACTTGGCAGGGAGGCTGACCGTGCTCCCAGGGCAGGTGCGGGGGACACAGGGCAAGTTACTTTTCCTCTCTGACCCTCAGTTCCTAATCTGGATGTTAAATCTTACGTTTTCTCCCCATTTTCTGGTTGTGTAAATGGAGTAAGAGCTACATAGGACTTTAGAGAATGAAATGCCCCACACTCACCGAGGGCACGGGGTGGACAGCTCCACGGGCAGCACTGGCTGAATTTCCAGTGTCTGCTGTGGCCACCAGCTCAGCCTCCCGATTAACAACCAGCTTGGGGATTAGAGACAGCATTCGAGATCTGCGCCCCGTAATTACCAGTCTTCACTAAATGATCGGTGGGTTTTGTGGAAACCACAGGCAACCGCCAAGGAAACCATCTGGGTCTGAGAGGAAACCAGCCTCCCCCCACCCCCGCCCGCCTCTTTTCCCTTGCCTTCTTGGCAGTGGACGGGGCCAGATGTCACTCACTGCCACAGCTGTCTTTCAAAGATCTCTGAGCAGCATCTGTGTCACATGCATTAATTGGATATGTCTTTACTTCGACTCATCACATATGAAAATGGTTAAAACCAACTACAGTTCTTTCTTTCATAGAAGCGCCTGGAACGAGAGTCATCTCCAGGGGGTGGTGGTCCGGGCGATCACCAACACCAGGAGGGGAGTCAGCCATGACTTTGATACCTTGGAAACTGGGGGTCAGTTTAACCGTAAAAGTGGAGACCAGTCTTTACATGTGAATGCGTCCTCTTTCTGAATTTTAGAGTTGGAAGACATCCGAATAGCCCTTTGTTTTGCACAAGAGGAAGGCCTCTTTGCATTATGAGGTCACGTGGCCAGTTAGTGGCAGATCTAGTGTCCTGGTGAAGAAGGGCCCTTTTCAGGGGTGCCTCCCTGTCTTGTGCGAGCCCATAGAAATTAGCAAGCTCTTGTTGGCTGTGATCAGGAGGCACAGAGTCCCCGGCCTGAGGGAGGACAGAGCGGCCACCCCACAGCTGCACACTGTCCACCTCACATCTTAGGAGGTGGCCTTGTGTCTCCGGCCTCTAGAACAACCTCTGGCCCCAGAGCTAGACACTCACATGCAGCCTAAGGAGCCTGGTGTCCGTCTGCTGGGGCTGGAAGAGCGTCAGAGTCTTCAAAATGTTTTCAAAAGAGAAAATGATCGAGTAAGTTGAGAAAACATCCACTCGGCAAATGGAAACACTGAGTTCCAGAGGGCAAAAGCCTTCATATTAAATAATATCGTACACCCTGTGCGAAAACTCTTAGTCTTCACGAAATGAAGAAAAAAAGTTCTGATTCCAAGAATGATGGCTTTGAGGAATTAAGATTTATCCTTAGAAATTTCTGAGAAAATTAGTTGGTAGACACCAGAGGCAAACGTGAGAAGAATATAATTAAAGAGGCCACGGGTCGGGATAAAAATGCTTATTTACCTTCAGGAATCTTTCAGAGAGAAAAGTCAAAGAAACCAAGCAGCCAGTTGAACATTTGGAAAAGGAGGAAGAAGAAAAGAAAGAAACAAGCCAAAGAAAATCTACCACGCGAGAGTAAGCAGGCTCATCAAAAAGTCAGGAGGATGATTAAAGATGAGGATCTAATTACAGAGCCGATAGGTTCAGGCTAATAATCAGAAGCGAACGCGTCTGGAAGGGGAGGAGAGACGAGGCACATTCAGAGAAGGATGTGGATGCAGCTGCCTCGCGGCCCGCGCCACTTCCCGGCCCGGGATCATCGGAGGCTCCTTTCCCATCCAAATCATTCTTAGTCCACAAGGAGAGCGACGTGAAAATGTATGTCTTTACTTTGAACTAAAACATTTTGTAGATAACTTCTGTAGAAAAAGTAAAACTGACATTTGAGAAGAAAGGAAAATCAAAACCATTAACCTTTCACCTACAGAAAGTTACTGTGAATGTTTCAATGTACATTCTCCCAGAGTCACATATACAGAGAGTGAATTTTGTTATTACCTGTTTTCAGGCAATACCGTGTTTCAAGGATATTTTCTTGTCGTGGTTTCGTTTCCATGCCAGTGTTTTCGATGGCTACCGCGTATCATAGTTTAAACTGCGGCATCGGAGCAGTTGCCGGCCGGGTCAGAGGGCAGGTGTCCGGAATGAAGGAGAGGAAGGAAGTTGAAAAATGTACGGGGCCGTTTGATTTCCAAGAGGCTTTTCACATAAACGCGTTTTTACATCTTCTCATGACAGCCCAGACGGCAGTGTCTAACCAATAGAAAACATCGACACATATTGAACAAATGAAACAAATAAGTATGCATTACCTTATGAAAGCCTCACGAACTGGGATGTCACAGACATCGGCACCATCACTGAGCAGAGTTTACAGTTTGCCTCTGTCTCCTTGGTCAAATCCATTATGGTTTATGTAGCTTTTTGCATAAACCCATCTTACTGGAACTTCAAAACTGCTCTATAAGGAGCATTTTAGTCCCATTAAAGAGATGGAGGCTCAGTAGGGAGGGAGGGTCATATCGCCAGCAAGTGGGGGAGCTTGACCTTGAATCCAAACTCAGGACACTTCCCATGCTACTCCAACTTTATTAAGCAGTTCACGTTACAATGGGAATCACCGGGGTTCTGCTTTAACATGAAGCTGGGACAGGAGTGGGGGGTGGAGGTGTGGGCGGTAGCCAGGTAGGGGGGTGCTGATTTCCTTGTGTAAATATTCCTACTGTGGCTGGTTTGAAGCCACCAGTCACTGAACTCAGAGGTGGAGAACAGTGGTCACACAACCCTGGGCGGAAGGAACTTTCCATCCACCTCATTCCTTTCTGGAGGCCGGTGCTGCACCTCTTCTGAGTTCTCAGGATGCCACGCACAGAGATGGCAATACACAAACATTTGGGCATGAACGTTCAGCCTGGTTTGCTGTTCTGGTTTCTCATTCTCTTTGGTTTCCTCACCTGGACTTGGGGGAGGACTTGGGGACAAGCCTGTCACTCCGGCTGTTTCCTCCACCTGTGCCCTGGGGCACAGTCCTGGGCATAATGAGAGAAGGGGTGGCCTCGGGGCTCAGGGTCTCATGCTTTTGAGAGTTCCCTGAGGTCCCAGCACCTTGCTGTTTCCTGAAACATCCAGGTCCTTGCTTTGATGGGGGTCAGAAGGAGGTCAAGTTGGCAGGTGGGGGATGAGGCTGACATTAGTCCTGTTGCTACATTCTTTCAAAACGGAACTGGTACAAAATCCGGAAAAAAATTGGAAACCTGGATTTTGCTACTTCTACCAGCCACGGCTACAACTCTTGGGTCTATTTTTTCCCCCTAAACATCTTACTGGGGATTTTCTGCTGTGGTCTTTGCTGATAAACATTTTCTTGAGGGTGGAATGTGCTGTGAAAGTGACGTCAGAGGAAGCGCCTAAAAGACAGGCTTTGGCGCCATCTGCTGGAAGCTTCTATTTTTACATGCCATGATTGAATTCAATAAAATTGACAAAATAGAAACCGAACCCGGCTCTTTGATACAGTTGATTTTGAACATCTCCTATAAGAGGAAACATGAAAAACAAATTTGATGAGGCATTAGTTAACATTAACTTCTCTCCTCCTAAAACATTGATCAAATCTGCCATCAGATTGGATTTTAACTCTATTTTTTTCCCCTCCAACCTCCCCTCCCTTCAAATACTAATCTCCAGTAGAATAGCCGAAGACCAGAGAAGGGATGATGGGAAAAGCAAGGGATGGGAAAGGCCACTGGCCAGAGAAACTGCAGCGATTCCATGTGCAAAGCCTGCACAGCGACTTCTGAAGTCAGGTGACCACGGCGAACGTGGCGGCTGCTCGCACCAGCAGCCCACAAGCCCCCCTGCAGCTGGGCGGGAGGCCGGCCAGAGGCCTTCGCTGGGCCTGTTCCACCTGTGGAGCTGAGCCCGTGGCTTCGTTTCCTCCCCTCGGCTGCTTTTCTCCTCTTCCTGAGTTGTACTTCACTCAAGTTCATTCTCAGTGACTTATTTGTAGGACACTGATCATTTTTTTCCCTCCCCCAAAAGAGAAATAGCTCGGTGACATTACTTGGTGTTTGTGCATTGTTTGGGGCTTTTCAAAGACTGTCGCTGCTGTCACCTCAAGCACCGTTGGAGGTGGGTGGGAAGGTGCTGCTCCTACTGGCAAGGATGAGAAGCCGAGGCTGCAAGGCCACAGAGCTGACTGTCCAGACTCCACACACCAGCCCCTCTGGCTCCCAGGGTGGGCTCTCAGTCACTCTGTGGGGCCTTGCAGAGGCCCAGGGACCAGTGGGGCTTATGTTGTGTGGCACGGTCATGGGGTCACCCTCACCAAGGCCTGGGTGAGCTGCTGTCCCCACCTCCGCCCCAGGCTGCCTGAGCAGGTGTTCTGTGGAGTTGGGGAGGGAAAATACTCCAGGGCCCTGCTCAAGAGCTCCCGGACCTGCAGGGGGTACAGGGGTGCAGAGGGGCACAGGGAGTGCATAGGGTGCAGGGGGGTGACTCACAAGATCATCGTCCAGCACCCACCATGTGCCAGAGACCCAAAGGCAGGTGGATCTTGCAATGTCCTCAAGGGCTTTGGTTAGATGGGCAGGTAAGTGAGTGTGAGTGACCCCGCTGTGTTCTCCACACCAATCCACTCTCCTACACCTGCTGGATGTCCTGCCATTCAACTCAATTCTGCCACTGCCTACCCACAGGGTAAGGGCTGGGCCGACCCCAGACACCAGCTGCAAGTCCCAGTCATCACTTCTGCTTCTGGCCGGACTATACGTCGAAGGTTCCCATGATCCCCTGCTCTGAGCTTCTCTAGAACGGCTCACAGAGCCCAGGGAATAGTGTGCTCACGAGATCACCAGTTTACTGTAAAAGGACAAGTCGGGAGCAGCTAGATGGAAGAAACGCACAGGTGAGGCACGGGGGAAGGGACCGAGTCCCCGTGTCCTCTCTGAGCAGCTTGGGTCCCAGCACCTGCCACGTCCACCCACCCGGAAGCTCTGCAAACCCTGTGCTTTAGGGGAGGTCGGGAGATGGGGCCGACAGCTCTAACCATCTAATCCCCTGGTTGGTTCCCTCGGCAACCAGCCCCATCCTTAGAGGCTTCTGAAACTCATCCCATTAAGTTGACTAATGTAAACTCAGGTGTGGTCAAAAGGTGTTTGTTCTGAATATCACTCCAATGGCTCAGCAGGAATCTCCCAGACATTTGAGAGATTTTTTAGAGCTCTGAGCCGGAAGGGGATGAAAACCAAATATATATTTCTCTCTATAAATCGCAGAATCACAGGTGTCTTCATAGGGAAGTCGCCATGGGAGCTGGATGATAAGGGACAAATACAATTCACGTGGGTAAAGTTCCTAAGAAGTGACCTATCACGACCCATCGGCCCATCCGGGAGCAGGTGGAGATACGGGACACCCGTGGGCGAGCGGTGAGACGACGCTGAAAACCTGGGCGAAGGCGTCTGTTTTCCTTTTGCCGTGCTTCAGAGGTCAGGCTTGCTCTTCCGGCAACGCCAAAGGATCGCTAGGGCAGCGCAGCTGGAAGCTGGAGACATTACGAGGTGGTGACTTTGGGCTGTTAACCTAAAAATAAAAGGCCAACGTGAGAGGCACAAGCACTTTTTTGAGATCCAAAAGAATTTGGGAAGAAACCCAAGCAGTGTTTCGACTCGAGGTGAAGGCCAGGGGCATTTATGGGAGAGGGGAGGTGGACAATGATGCCAGCAAAGGGATCCACTGACCTGTGCTGTAACTGGAAAGGATGTCTTTAATGTTGCGTCGGCCAGTCACGGTGGGACACGATGGTGTGCGAGGCCCTGTGCAAGGGCCGCTGTGCCAGGGTTAACGTTGTGGCCTTTGCGCAGAAGGACATGTGCGGCCCTTCCTCCGACTCCGTTCTGCAGTGGCTTCGTTTATGTTGTTGTCTACAGGCCTTGTGAGAGAGGATGTGAGCACAGCGAAGCCGCCCGGAGTGGGGAGGATGTGGAGGCGAGATCAGGGCCAGGCGTGACATTGCGGTGCTGGGCGGCCACGGGAGGTCCACTCTCCAGGCAGACCGACCTCCACTCGCAGTCATGCTGCCCGTCTGTCAGCGCTGCGACCTTGAACGGCTCTGCGCCTCAGTTCCCTCATCCATGAAATGCTGCCGATAAGAAGCCCGACCTCGTTCAACGGGTGTGTCAAATGAACATGCAGGGATCCGTCCAATTTCTGGCCCACGGCTGTGCTCAATAAACATTAGCTATAATTATTTCTTCTGGCTGCATGGGGGGAGGGGGCCGGAGCAGGGGGAGCTGGAGGAGGCTCCGGCTGCTAGACTGGACGGTCAGTGGGGAAAGATGGTGCCACAGCACAGGCGGAGTCCAGGCGGAAGAGCACACTAGGACATGACAGCCTTGGAAAGGCTGGGTTCAGGATGCCTGCGGGACACCATGGAGATGTCTTCTGGGCATTTAGTAGGGACTTCTCGGCTGCAGTTGGAGATCTGGGGGGTGTCACAGCACCAAGAGACACTTTAAGCCAGGAGAGGATGAGAAATTATTTTGGAAAGAGACCTTAGCGTAGGAAGAGGCGAGAACTCAGAGGAAAACACATGCAGGGGGTGGGGGGCAAGGTCCCCAACAAGGACGCTGGGGATCGTCACCCATGGAGCAGCTGGGCTGCCAGGGGAGAGGAGGCCGCCTCCACGATGTTCTGTGTGTGCCTGTCTCCCCAAGCAGCTCACCAAGAAAGTGAGACACCTGCCTGGCCACCTAGGAACTGGCAGCAAGGCTCCAAACACCTCGCCGTGGTGGGCTGCAATTCTGTTTTAGTGGTCTCTCTTCCTTGTTCTGTCTTCCTTGTGAATCAATAACCTTCACTTGCCATTGCTGTCTCTGCCTTGGCTTCCCAGGGGCTCAGCCCTCGGGTGGAGGGCGGGTCTGCAGAATGCATTACGTGAGTGGCCAGAGTGGCCCTGTCCTGAGGCCTCCAGCTCTGCCTCCTCCCAGCCCTGGGGCTCACTGCTCCACACAGCCTGACGCTGAGAAGTGAGTTCAGAGGTCTGCAGAAATGCAACGCAGCTTTGCAAAAGTACAAGCCCTTCAAACTACCTTTGAAGACGTCCAGTTGTGCGCCAATGGCAGATGCGCTGAGCGAGGCAGCAGCTGTGTGTGCCACTTGACTGAGTACACATCACCATGTGTTCAGAGAGCTACTGAGTGGGAACCAGTGGGCGGGAACCTTTGCCCTTTGCTCATGCCCTCAGCAGGTTAGTGTGGATCGGACCTCTCCTGCCCCAGTGCCAGTCAAATTCTCCCCCCACCGTGATGAGAGGGCCCCCCAATGCGAATCTGCGAAAGATGGTCCTCACAGTGGCCCCTGAGGACGAGGCAGCTGTGTCCCCGGATGGAAGGCTGGGTGGCTCTCGCCGCCCACTCTGCTGACAGTGCAGGCTCTGGGGATGATCTGGGCGGCGATGTCTGTCCTGTGTAAGGAAAGGTTGGGGTGCCAGGGAACTCCAGTTCAGTTAACTTAGAGGTGCACGCACAGTGACAAGTGATGGTTAAAGATCGCAAACACGCCCTGACGTTGAACAGACCAGGCACCGCCTCAAGCATATTACCTGCAATAACTCGATCCTTGCGACAGCCAGATGAGGGAGGTATTATTAGCCAATAATGAGGTATTATTAGCCGATTTGACACAGGAGGAAACGGCGAGGAGTCGCTGGGCAGCTCGCCCCGGCCGGCACGGCGGGCGAGGGGAGCCGGGTGAAGCCCAGGCAGCCGCCTCCGCGCCCAGGCTCAGACGCGTAACTGCTGCTTGTCTGCGTCATCCAGCATCTCAGCTTCCCACAGCTTTTTAAAAATGGAAATCTCTTTTTATGCTGTACTTGTTCCTATTTCCACTTCTGATCATCAGCTCTCTGGCACCTCCCCCGGCTCCTTTATCGAATTCTCCCTTCAGTTTGGCCTTGACGGCCAGCTGTCCCCTAGGGCCTCCGGCTGCCCGGTGCGGTCTTTCAGAGGGTCCCGGTCTGGCAGGCAACTTCTCGCTCACTGTGCATGGCCGGCCCTTCCAGCTCCATCAGCGAGAGGAGGGTCGTGGCCAGAATGTTGGAGATGGAAGGGGCGGGGTGGGGTGGGCATTGCTATAGCCGCTGTCCCCAAGGCCGTCCCCAAGGCTGTCGGATGGAAAGGGATTTCTCCTCTGAACATAAAAAGACTCATACGTTGTCAGGGGACCCCAAAGTGACACAATATTCCCAGAGTGGACTTCTACGGTATGTGAAAAACTTTACATGCCCGTTTCCCTAGCAACCCCATTCTCTAAACCTATGTTATAGGCGTGCTGGCAAAAACTTGCAAAAAGCATCTGTAGAAGGGTGTACATGGCTTTGCCTGTAAGAGCGAAGTTGAGAAACAACCCCAGTGCCATCAACGCTGGGGTCAGTGACTCGAGGGACCTCTGCTTCCTGGAATACGCTGACAGACAACGTAACCGGAGCTGTGTGCGCTGGCCCAGGGAGGCCCACCAGATTTGCTGAATGAAAACTGTGCGTAGAGCAAAGCGTACTGATGCTCCATTAAAGACAGGTGTGCGGGGTGGCGGTTGCGAGGTTTGTCAGCATCCCCGCTGGCCCCTCACCCCTGTCCCTCTGCCCCGTCCACTTTAAGTGGGCAGCTAAAGACGACATTAGCTTGGGGGGTGGGGGGGAGGTGAAGACCCCAAGGGCAGTGGAGCTCGATCCTGCATCTAAGCAGCATCCAAAGCCCCCCTGTCACCAGGTTTGGCAGACAGTCTAAAATCTGGCCAACGGGATGTGAGCAGAAGTGGTCACATCCTTCAGAAGGAAGTTAGTCGTCATTCACTTCCCCTGGCCCCTTCCTGCGCTGGACCCCAGAGACAACACTGTGATTCTGGGAATAGAGTCAACTCGCCCGGTCCCACTCCTCCAGCCTCTCCTACAAAGAAAGAAACTTCTATCTTGTTTGAGCTACTGAGGTTTGCGGTCTGCATTATAGCAGCTGCTCCTGTAGCCTAAGTAACAGGGTGTATCAATAATATTCCCCAAACTAACAGCGATAATTAGCACACACCTAGTGCTTGTCGTGTGCCAAGCACTGATGCAGGCACTGGCCACGTGGTAACTCATTTAGTCCTCGTGACAGCCCTGTGAGGGGAGCACCATCAGTGCCCACATCTCCCAGATGACGTAGCCAGAACCCGAGGGGGCCAAGCGGCTTCCCTAGGGTCCTCCGAGGACAGGGGCAGAGCTGGGGCACACGCCGCTGTCTGATGTCAGCCTCCATGTTCCACATGCAGATCCCAAATCACGTCTGGGGCGTGGGGCTTGGGGAGAGAGAGGAGCTTTCCTTTTTGCATCACACGTTTCTGAACATTTGCATTTTTATAATAATCGTGCATTTTACAATTTAGAAAAGGGAATATTTTATTAGAAGTCTAAATATTTTAGTGAAAAACAAACACAATGGAGAGTGGTAACATTGACTTAAAATATAGCTAAAAAAATCTGCTTTTCAGGCCACATCGCTCCCTGGCCTGAGAGGCGGGCGCTGCCGCGGTGAGCCTGCCGTCCTAGCAGGATGTGGCGGGTTAGATGAGCGGCGCCAGAGGATGCCGTTGCCCAGACAACCAGTGGACCACGTTTCTCATTTTTCATCTTTTGTTTTGCCATAATCTGCTTTCGACATAAACCTAGAAGGAAAAGCATCTCTGAGCCAACCGGTCCTCCCTGGGCAGTCGTGGCGCCGTCTCTCTCCATTTGTAAATATTTAGCGCTCCAGTCTCTGGGAGAAGTGAAGTGTTTGACGTCGTAAGCCTCCTGCGCTGCGGACAGCCCCGTGCGGCCCGCATCCTGAGCTTTGATGTCGCACCCTATCTGGGCTGAACTGAGTGGATGGCTGACTGCTTTAGTTTCAGATCTAACAAGATTGAAGGGTATTAGGGCTGGACCATTCGCACAAGAACAGGTGGGCTCGGGCTTCTGCGCACATCCTTACCCACAGAGCCCCCCGCCCGGCAGTCCGCCTGCTGGGATCAGTCTTCTGGGCGACAGCGGGCTGTGCTCTCTAGTCCGGGTGGGTTTCTGACAGTGGGAGAGACGTCCTGGCCGGGAGCGGCCTGTGTGAGAGGCCTGGCCTCATCCTTTGCTGACCGGGTGTCGCAGGTCAAGACTTCGACTCCGAGTCTCAGTTTCCTCATCCACAAAACAAGGATAAACATACTGCAGATCGAACGAGACTGTGACGTCCTTTGTGAACTAAGACGTTCTCGTCCGAGATGAGGTTAATGGTGTGAGAAAGAGAGGCGAGTCCTGTCCTAGTGTCTGGGAAGGATTTTGGGGGGGGGGGGTTTGAGCTGGGCTGAAGGGCACACATTGCTGGTGAGTCTGTCTGCGTCCTGCCTTCCAACCCCCCACCCCTCACTCCCAGCAATGACATACCAAGGGCCATAAAAATGTTCACGGCCGTGACCCGGTCATCCCACTTGGGGGAAGAGAAATTGAGGAAATAATTCCCAGAGAGAAAGAGCAATATTCACTACAGATGTTTGTTTAATAGCTAAAAAAAATACAAACAAACTGAATGATAAAGTAGAGAAATGGTCAGGTTAATTCTGCTCTGATCAATGTAATATCTGCAAAACAATACTTCTGAAAGTGATGTCACAACACGGGAATCATTGCATCACCATGCTAATTGAAAAAAAGGGCATTTGAGATGATGTGTGTACTGTGGTGGCGTATTAGAATATTTGTATTCTAATTATCGGAACCGATTAGAATACAAAAAAGAAAAGTGCTGCACTTGGGTAGCAGCCTCGGGTTGGGTAGTGCATCACTGCACTGGTGGGAGGGATGGATTTACGGATGATGGTGCCTTCGCCTCGGTCACGCCGTTCAGTAGCTGCTGAGACCTCGGGCAACCTTTCAATCTCAGGCCCAGTTCCCTCACCAGTGCACACGGTCGTGCAGACCTCCCAGGGCTGCCGTAAGGATGCGGTAACATTACGCACATGACCACATACTTTGTAAATGGCACAGGTGCCACTGTCCCCTTTGCCCGCCTCACAGCGAGTGAGCCAGTCCCCAGATCTGAGTTTTCCTGGCACATGAAGGATAAAGGGATAGAGCTGGAGGGGCCGGAGGGGCAGGAGGGCCGTGACCTCAGTGCAGGTCACACGCGTGGGCCGTTTGGAGGACCTCGCAGGCTCTTGCTCTTGGATTTGTTCCATTGTCGATGTTTTCCATGACCCGAGGCAGCCGGTGAACTGTCATGGCGATGCACACTTGGGTAATTTGGTCGATTCCTTCTGGTTTTGAGATTGCCCGCTAAACTGTTTGCAGGTGCTTGCTGACTGTTGCAAGCCCATCCTGTGGCCTGTAGGGCCAAGGAGCCCGCTCCTCCCTCACCCAGCTCGCCCACCTCTTGCCATCTTGAACAGAGGGCACCCACTCTGGCTGGGGGACGTGGCCCCAGGTCCCCCTGTCGGGACTGCTGCCTGCAGCCTCCTTTCACCCTGCACCCCTGCGGAGTGCCCCTCACTTCTGCAGGCCTCTGCTCCAAGGGCATCTCCCTGAGGGGGACTTCCCTGATCTTCCTAGATAAGGTTGCCTCTCACACCCACTCACATCACGCCGTAAACTCTTATTCTAATATTTTTCCTAACATTTTTATTCATAACACTTGACTCATCATCACCTGACACGATATAAATTGCTTATTTGTTCTTTAATTGTTCATCTTCCCCTACTAGATGGTACATAGTAGATGCTCAATAAATAGGAATTGATGAATGAATGATCAGTATAGGTTATTAAAGGTGATTAAATTAACATATATAAACATCCATCGTTGTGGCAAGAAAATTAAAGACAATAGCTGAGAAGCCATAAACTTAAGATTTTTAGATTAATCTAATAATTTCCTGTAATATCACATTGGGATGAGAATTGTCTTAGAACATGAGATAGTTATAAAAATATTCTCACAAACCATGTTGGAGAGAAAAAATATAAAAGAAAACTGATGTTAGATGAAAAATTTGAAAAAGCGATTGGAAGCAGAAATAAGTATATGCAGATGTTTTACAAACCCTGAAAATTAGAAAGATAATGTCTTTGTTAATAATAATACTCATAATTCTGGTGTTTAATGAAACATTACTAAGAATGTTACTTTCTAAAAAAAAAAATCAGGTGGCGAAATGAATGCAGCAGACACCACTTTAGTCAGCTGATCCGAGTCAAAACCATGGTAAGGGCACTAAATGACCTGTGCCTGGAGACGTGATGCAGTGCCAGTGATACCAGGTCTTTCTGTAATATTCCTGCCTCACCTAAGCCCTTAATCTCACCCCGAGTAAACAATGAGATAAACCTAAACTGGGAGACATTCTACAAAACGACTGACCTTTTCTTCTAAGGAATGTCAATACCATGCAAGATTAAAGAGGACAGACACTGCAGATTAAAGACGGACAAGACAGGACGACTAAAAACAGTGAATGATCTTGGATTACACCCTGGAGCACAAAAAATTTACCACAAAGAACATTGTTGGAGCAATTGGTAAAACTGGAATATGGATAGATAATGTATTTAGATAAATGGGATTGTGTTAGTATTAAATTTCCTAACTGCAAGAATGGTACTTGGTCTTAGGAGACCTATGCTCAAGTATTTAGGCAAGAAGGGTCACGATATCTGTAATTTGCTCTCAGAGGTTATGCAAATAACAATATACAGAAAGAGACTGAAAGAAAAAAAGCAAATGTGGCAAAATGTTGACAACTTGTGCTTTCGGATGCATTCCTTACCAAATTTTCTCAAGGTTTGAAAATTTTCAAAATATAAAACTTTAAAAGATGACCACTACCAACCTAAGACCCAAACGACCCAGTTCAACCGGGCAAAGGACTTAAATAGACGTTTCTCTAAAGATACACAAATGGCCAGTAAGCACATGCAAAGGTGCTCAAGACTCTTAATCATTAGTGAAATGCAAATCAGAACCACTATGAGCTACCACCTCACACCCATTAGGATGGTGACTATTAGGAAAACAGACAAGCAAAACAAAACAAGTACTGGCGAGGATGTAGAGAAACTAGAACCCTTGTGGACCATTGGTGGGAATATAAAATGGTACCGCTGCTTTGGAAAACAGTACGGGACCCTCAAAATTTTTTTTTAAAAATAGAATTACCACATAATCCATCCATTCCACTTCTGGGAATAAATACCCAAAAGAGTTAGCAGAAGAAAGTCAAACAGATAGTTGTACATTCATGTTCATAGCAGCACTGTTCACAATAATTCCTGCCAAAGGTGGAAGAAGCCCAACTGTCTGTCAACAGATTGGGTAAGCAAAATGTGCAATATTTATTCAACCTTAAAAAAAAGGAAGAAAATTCTGACATAGACTACAAGATGAATGAACCCTGAGGACATTGTGCTATGTGAAATAAGCCAGTCACAAAGGATAGATACTGTATAATTCCACTCATCTGAGGTACTAGCGTCATCAAAACCATAGAGATGAAAAGTAGAATGATGGGAGCCCAGGGCTGGGGGCAGGGGGTGGGGAGTTATTGTTTAATAGGGACAGAGTTTCAGTTTTGCAAGAGGAGAAGTGTTCTGGAGATGACGGTGCTGGTGTTTGCATAAGCGTGTGAATGTGCTTAGTGCCACTGAACTGTGCACTTAAAAAAAGTTAAGATGGTCAATATGTAACGTGTATTTTACCACAACTTTGAACACTTTTTTTAAAAATGACCAAAGAAAGAAAAAAGCATTTGGCAGTCATCACAATTATAAGGTTTGATTCTGGTAAGAATCATTAATGGCATTAAAATTAGAGGGTAAAATTTTAATAAAGAACAGGATATTTACAGTCTCAAATTAACTGCCTTCGACATACTTTTTAATTACAAAGGAAAATACGGTGGCTTTATGGTGGAAAAATCCAGAAGATGTGAAGGTACTGAGTGACCACAGTGACCAGCACTAGGACCGGCTGACATCACGTGCCTCCCGACGAGATGCTCTGAGAAGGCCATGGCCCACATCGCTTCTGCGGTGCTCCTCCAACGTTACGCAAAACTCTTGTCTAATTATAAAGAAAACCCCCAACTGAGAGACAGTCTACAAAAGAACTGATCTGTACTCTTAAAAAATGTCAAGGCCAGGAAAGATAACGAATGAGGAACTCTTTCAAAGTAAAGAAGGTTAAAGAGACATGGCACCTGAAAGCAATTTCTAGTCTGGGATATCGTTTTGCTGTTAAGGGACGTCATTTTGACATTTGGTGAACTCTGAATAAATTAGATTATAGAGTATATATATTTTATATCTATACATAGTCAATGTTAATTTTCTTATTTTGGCAACCGTGATTAAATAAGCAAAAGTTCCCCTTTTTAGGAAATATACAGTAAAGTATTAAGAAGTAAAAGGCACCATTCTACAACTTACCCTCAGAGTCCAGGCAATTGAGAGAGAGAGAGAAAAAGAGAGAGAGAGAGAGAGAGAGCAAACGTGATAAAATGTTAACATTTGAGGAAATCTGCATGAAGGGTATATGAGAATTTTTTGTATCATTCTTGCAACTTTTATGTAAGTCTAATTGTTACGTACATCAAAATAAAAGATTAAAACAATAGCCAAAGGCCAGGGAACCCAGGCACCTTGTGCTGGAGGTCTGATGATAATGCTCCAACAACAGGTCTGCAGGAAAACAGGATGTAGAAATAGAAGGATCAATCATTATCTTGAAAACTTTGGCATCCAAACCAAACACACAGACAGACATGAGAGCTGAGCTTATGTTTTTTAAAATAGCGATCATCTTATTCATGAATTAGGGAAATTCTCTTGGAATTGAAAAAATAACACAGTGAACTCTATCTGACATCTGGTTAATAAAGGAATCTCCCATGGCCTGTGTGGTCAGTGTTCGGACCTCACAGGACATTAAGATAAGAACAGATGTCTCCTTCAGTGAACTAACCAACTGGCCTGCTTTTCCACTCAATTGCCTGGACTTTCATCTGAATAAACCAAATAGAAAGGTTGCTGTGGCTTCTTACAGAGGTAGCCTGCTTCCTAAATTTTGTCTTCCTGCCTCATCCAGATGACAGCAGACAATGAAAGAGTATAGGTCTCAAAAGTGAAGATTAATTTTAACAACAACAAAAAAACAGGTGTATTATTATAATTGCAAGTTCATATGTTACTGCCTGTATCGAATGATTTTTTCCCACCTCTTTAATTTCACCCTCCACCCCTGACCTATGGGTGTTGCCATTTTCCCTTTAAGAACTGGATCTCTGAAGGCAGGCTGTCTTCCCACACACTCACTGTGCGCAGCCGGAGTCTAGCACACCTGGGGCCTGGGGCACCTGGGGCCTGGCCTGTGACTCCACCTGGGGTGCGAACCCAGGACCTTCTACCCGTAAAGCAGACGTGCTAACCACTACACCATGGAGCCACCCCTCAAATGATTCTTAAGTACTATTGATTTCTTAAACTATTAACTATTATTAATGTGCAATGCAGCACTGGGCTAGGTTTGGTGAATTTTGGAGAAGAAATAGAACACATGATCTTTGCCCCAAAGTGCTTCTAATTGGGGGAAAAACATATAAAATAACTAGGAAAAAACCCTAATCATTATGTATACACTTAGAAAGTGAGCAAAGCACACCATGAAGTTAATTATTCTGTGAGGAAGATTATGACTACAGATTAAATGTATTTGAAGCTATAAATCCTCAGACTGGGTGGCACATTGTCCCAGCCCACATTGTCCTAGTAGGAGGCACAGCATAGATATCACGTCCCCCAAGTACCAGGCAATGTGCAGTGAGTGCAGAGCTATAAATAGGGAGTGACAGAGTGTTTACAGTATATACTAGACGTACTTAAGCAAGACGACACTGATGAAATGATGGAACAAAGCACATGTAAATAGAGCATGAACATTATGTATAAACAAGGGAGCAAATGTACCTCATGGATGGACATTGAGGGAGAAATTTCTATAGAAAGAAGGTATAGTAGAAAGACTATTAGGTCAGGTTTCAGATACACTGGGATTCAAATCCCGTCTCTTCCACTAGCTGTGTGAAACTGGCATGTTCTCTAACTTTGGCAAATCTCACTTCCCCCACGTCTGCCATGAGGCCACCACTTGTGCAATTGTTAGTATTAACTGTAACACAGTGAATATCTGACTGTGTTACTGTTGTCTGTCTTCCTCAGGAGACTGTGAGCTATGACAGGAGGGATTGCGTCTTAATGGTCTTGGTGTTTTGAATTCCTGTACAGTGTCTGACTCACGGTAGATTCTTTGTAAATGCTGAAATAGTAAGAATCATGAAAACCAAGTTTAGGTAATGATGATGTCTTGATGTTAACTGAGTACTTACTTCGTGCCTGGCTTGGTGCTAGGAGCAGTTCATGGATCGTCATATGTATTCTCACAACCATCCATTGATCATAGGTATGAACGCCCCATGCCGGGGGTGGGCGGGTGGTGGGATACTGAGACTAAGGAGCCTCCCATGTTTGCAGGGCTAGTGACTGGTGAGCTCCGCCTCCGCCAGGCTGGACTCCAGGTGCTACTCTGAATCCGCAAACTGCAGAACTGCTCTTGCTCCTATATTACCAAGGAAATTCCATGGACCAACAGGAGTCTCAGAAGCTGTCTGATCTCCAAGAAGGGTAGGAATTCGCAAGGGGGTGCAAGCATGCCAGGTGCAAGCATGCCAGATACAAGCAATGGCTCTAGAGATGGCTGTGATGTGACAGGTGGGACGGGGGTTCAGGAGCCTCCAAGGTGCAGCCTGGGTCATGATACCCGTGCTTATGCAGGTAAGCAGGGGTGGGGAAGGGTCTCTATATTTAGAAGGAGCAGTGCTGGGGCCCAGGCGCTCCATAGTTGGCCCAGCAGCTGATGACATGGGGTAGAGTCTGCAAGTGCTTCTGGGAGGGGGCTCAGTGCTATGATTCCAGGACAGAGCTGATGGAAAAGCCACTGGATTTGGCAACAGATTGCAGGCAGCATTCGTCACTCTTTAGGAACAAGAAAATATAGCAATACAGAGGCCACTTAATGTAGTTGGTCACTGGCATCAATTCAAGGCCAATGGGAATCTCCAATTTGGGCTGTGATGAAGGGGGAGACTATTCTTTGCAAACAGTTCAATTGTGATACAGCATGGCTGTGGAACAGCTCAACAAGGTGACAGCTCAACTAGGGAATAGTGCAGCTGTGAGCAGGCCGGCCAGCAAAGCCCCTCTCCAGCTAGTCAGCTCTGCTCCAATCCGGTCTGCGGGCAAGACAGCTCTGCTCCACCCTGTCCTGCAAGATGTCTTCTGGATTTCAGCTCCAGCTGGAGAAAATCAAACTCTAGAGAAAAGGTTAAATGGGCTTCCCAAACTGGGAGAGAGTTGACTTAAATAGATAAAAGTTCCTGCCTGGTCTCTGATTGGTCTGTCTTCATGCAAATGAAGACTCCAAATCTTCACAGTTTGATTAGTCGAAAAGGCACTGATTGGTTGGAATGGAGCTGTTCCGATTGGTTAGTGAAGGTGCTGAGGACACACACAGCTGTGCAACTCTGTTTGCAGGAGGAAAGTCTCCGTTTTATTGGTTAAAATACAATTCCGGGAAATCCTTTGTAAGAGTTGCTCAGCCAGCAGAAATACAGTGCAGGCAGGCAATTCAGTGCCAGAGGCTGCTTAGTGCAGTCTCCCTGAAGCATCGCTTTTGTGAGAGGCCCCTAGATTAGCAATGCTTCTAGACTGTTGATAAATTTGAGCCCAGTTAGCCACCAGGAGCTCTTCTCAGAGGGTGCATTCATTCCTGGGGTCAACACTGATGACTAATGAATTTAAAAGATATCATGAGTAGACCAAAGCCTTTATGTTCAGAGGATATATGTCATTTGCTAGTTCTTAATTTTTTCTACTGGTCAGGACCCACGCTCCCTAAACATTATACAGAATTTTGCTCTTTATTGGGAGAATGACCCAAAGTGGGTCTCAGGTCTTCAATTTTAGCTGGCCACAGAAACAGGGGTGACTGCTGACCCCTCCGGGTTAACACAACATCAAATACACATCCAGCTCCTACCGTCCCAGGTCCTCTGACTTGAAAAGGCAGCCCTGGTTTTGCAATTTTCTAGGCTCAAAACCTTGTGTGCAATTCTACCCCTCCCCCCATTATAATCAGGTCTTACTTTCATTGTAATGAGTCTTAGATTCATTATTTTCTCAATTTCCTTTTTCTTTCTCAACCCTGTTTTTTTCTTTTCAGCGTCCTCTAATGACCTCCAGTCGCCACTTGCAACCCAGAGCCAAATTAATGATCACCCAGTTATCCAGAATGGCGTAGATATCACTTATCTCTTGTCAGCAGCTCTCAGGAGTTCTCCGAACGTGAAAGCGAGTTCAGATTCCTAGGTTTGGCATTAAAGGCTTCGCCTGCAAGTCCTTTCCCGGATCCCGTCCTGGGGCTGGGGCCTTGACGCACCCACAGCTCAGCACTGCGCTTTCCAGATCAGCCTTCCTCCGCCTGCTGCTGAAATTCTGCCTCTCGCGTTAGATCTGGTCCGAGTCCCACATCCCACGCGAAGCTCTCCTCGGCCAGTGATTCCACCCCAACGTCCTTCAGCACTTGGGGATCCCGCTCCACTAACACTGAATTATGTTACACACTCGTGACTCTGCCTCCGAGAGTGGGACCCCATTTCTGGAGGAACTTCCACATTAGGGGGCCCTGGATCCCGCCTCTGGGTAGTTAGGGAACGCATCCTGGCCGGGTCTCTCCCCGCGGGCCCCCAGCAGAGTCGGGACGTGGGGGTCTGACCCTCTGACGCCGCCAGGCAGCCTCGGCGGGGCGCATAGCCCAGCATTCAGGGACACACCGGGCTGGTTTCGGGGCGCATAACCCAGCATTCAGGGACACACCGGGCTGGTTTCAGGACTCGTGGCCACCGGGGCCCAGCACCCCCGGGACCGGCGGCCGGGTACGCGCTGTCGCCCTCCCTGCCGAGCGGCCATTGGGCGGCCTGGGCGCGCCTTGCGCACGGCGGGCCCTCCCCACCTCCCCAGTCCTCCTCCCCCACCCCGGGGAGGGGCTGCCGAGGGGCGTCCGGTTACGTCTCCGCCTTCCAGCCTCCCGCGCTGAGCCTCCGGGCCAGCGGGACCACAGTTGGGGACCATGCGGGCCGAGGGGCGCCGGAGCGGGGCTGCATGGACGCGGGCGCTGCTGCTGCCGCTGCTGCTGGCGGGGCCGGGGGGCTGCCTGCGCCGCCAGGAGCTGTTCCCCTACGGGCCGGAAAATGGGGACCTGGAGCTGGAGTCCGGCGACGACCTCGTCTCCCCAGCCCTGGAGCTGAGCACCGCGCTGCGCTTCTTCGACAAATCCGACATCCTCTCCGTCTACGTGAGTGCGCCCCGGGCGAGGAGGCGCGGCCCGCGGGGTGCCGGGGGGCTGAGCAGCGTCGCGAGGCCGGAGGCCGGAGGCCGGGGCGCCCGCCACGCCGAGGGGAAGTGGGCGTCGGGGCGGGGACCGACCCTCTGGCCTCCGCGCGCTGGGGCTCCAAGCGCAGTTCACTTGCGCATCCGCCTGGCCCCCGACGTCCGCCCTGCCCGGCTCCTGCCTCGAGGGGCTCGCGGAGCTGGGGAGCTCGCCGCGTCTGCACAGCCCTGCGCGCACCCTGGCCGCTCCGGGCCCCCGAGCGGGGTGTCCTGCCCCGCGCTGTGCGCGGCATGAAGGCCGGGAAGTCGATCTCGCCATTGTCCCGAGCCTTTGGGGACAGGACCCGACCCGGTGGGACGAGGCGCGCGCGCGGAGCCTCCGCGGGGCCGTAGCCAGAGCGGGGGCGCAGCGGGCGCCGGGGCAGGAAAAGACCGCCCCCCCCCCCCGCGGCTCTCCGCCCCGGGAACGGCGCCCACAGCCCCGCGCCGCCGTGTGTGAGCTCCGGATGTGCCGTGGCGACGACCGGCTCCCTGGTCGAGCTCGTTGCAGTCCAGTTCAGGGCTGGGGGAGCAGGGAGCCCCGTGATCCAACTTCCTGTAGACGTGCCTTGTCGCTGTAGGGTCCCCGAATGAGGAGGGGGCCAGGGGACCTCGAGCTCTCTGGAGCCCCCTCAGAATGGCTGGGGTGGGGGCGCTGTCAAGTCGGTCAAGGCCTTTCGTGGCGCAGCCTCCGGAGCCGCGCACCATGTGGATTTCATATAAAGCTGAGCGCATTCCAGAGGTGGCGCGGGAGGGCACAGCAGCGACTGGCGCCTGTCCTGCCTGGGACGGGCTGTGCTCGCCAGCTGGCCGGGCAGGATGCGCTGTGGGCCACTCTCGTGTGAAGCTTGTCACTACTTTTTGGAAGAATTATCCTTGAAAGTCTCCACCCGCAGGGACTGTCCAGTTGTGGGTTGGCTGCCCTGACCTCCTTGGGCAGTCTGATGAAGTCTGTGAGACCCTTCTTAGAACGTTTTTAAATGCATAAGCTAAAATCTATGGATGGCCAAGGAAATCTATTATGCTGAAATACAGATCAGAATAGCAGAACAAAAGTTATATGTTTGTGCTTATATAGCAAGATGTAGCAGTGAGTCCAGTGGTAAGCCTGCTAATTACTGAACTTTCAAGCTGGTGAGGTCTGTAAACAGCATTTGGAGACACCTACAGTGACTGTCATGTGATGCGATAATGTCTGTGACCTCTACCAGTGGCAAGGTCGCTCAGTGCTGCTACTGCTGTTCCTTGTTGCTTACATGCGTGATGGAAGGAAATGCTAAATGTCACTTAGGGGTCACTGAAAATAATGAAAAAACTTTTTTCCATCCAAGTCACAGACCGACTAAATTCTCATGACCCCCATGGGGAACATGAGGCCCCAAGTTAAGAACCCCAATTTTGAATATGGGACCTCTGTTACTCATGGCATCAGACTAACCACATTGCATTCTAAAAATCTGTTGCTAAAACCTGACTCCTGTCAAGCTTCTGGTCTATTTGAGTTTAACCGGCATTTCTGTGAGAAAGGGTCCTGGAACTCTCTGTGCTGCAGATTGGATCCCCAGGGACCTGACTCTGAGACACCTAGGGAAGGGTGGGGAAGAGGGGAAGCAACACAGCCCTGACAAGGATCTCGGCCAGGCCGGGTTGCTCTGAAGGTGGAATGCCTTTCAGAGCTGTCTCAAGTCTGTGTGAGAGGGCTGGGGGGCATAATCAGTCACTGGATAAGGAAGGTGTGACCCTGGGCGAGGCATTTTCTTCCATGGAGATAATTGTCAAATGGAGATAATTGTCAAAGAGGGCTGACACACAGAGGCTGCATTCCCAGGAGGTGACAGGTATCTATCTGGTGACCCGTCCCAGCATCCATCACTATCTGTAGCTGCGTAGGTGCTCTTTGAGCTGATAGAAATCCTCAGGTGGTCCTGAGTGAGACAGTGAGTTGCTAGGGCATGTGAGCATGAGCCAGATGGTCTGCACTGTTCTGGGTGCCAGATTAGCAAAAGGAAGGAACACCCACCAAGAAGAAAACAATTATTGGATAAGTATGTCTACACCTGTCATGGACTTGCTAGTTTTACATTATTTAATCCTCAAAACAACTCCCTCTTTTCAGATGAAGAAATAATAATAATAATAATAATAATAATAATAATAATAATGAGTAAAAGTAGTAGTAATAATTACACAATCCCATACCACCAGTTAAATGTCCAAACTAGGATTCCAACCCACGTCTGTGTCTGATTTCTAATGCTTCCAAGCATCAAGCCCAAAATATGGAAATGGACACAAGCATTGTCGTGGGCTGGGGTAAGGAGGGAGGACTTTACAGAGGAGGTTAAGACAGGTCCACATTCAGTAGATGGAGCGGACATGGAGAAGCTGTTCCAGGTGAGAGGAGCTGCAGGGCAGATGCATGAGGATGAGAACAAGCGTGGCGTGTGCTGGGAGAGTGCGTAATGTGATCTAACTAGAGCGGAGTGTTTGGTTGGAATGGGAGGTTTCTATCTGGATAAGCAGGTGGGGTCAGGAGATAGACTGTATCAGTTAGCTTTTGCCATGTAACAAACAACCACGAAACTTTAGTGGCATATAACAGTAAGCTTTATTGCTCAGGTGTCTGGAATCAGCAGATGGTGGGCTGATCTAGGATGGCTTTAGCAGGGCTAATTGGGATGATTTGGTTCTGTTTAATGAGTCTCTCATCCTCTATAATCGTTTTATTTAATATATAGCCCATATGTAGTTATTAAAGTAGAGTAAATTAACATTGAATGATAAAGTTTCAGTCTTTCGGTCACACTAGCCACGTTTCGACTGCTTGATGCCTTCCTGTGCCTAATGGTTACTGCACTGGACGATGCTGCTGTAGAACGCTTCATCATCGCTAAGCGTTCTGCTGGGTAGCGCCGCCTCAGACGGGCAGCTTCAGCGCGGCTTCTCTGTAGGGGCGTCAGAGACACAAGAGAGTAATTGCAAAGGCATGAGTGCTTTTCAAGCCTCTGCCTGGGTCATGTCCCCTAGCATGTCACGTACTAAAGTCACATAGCAGAGCTGAGTCAATGGGTGAGGCAGGTCCCCTGCTCACTGTGGCAACAGGTGTGGACCTGTTGAGGTGAAGATGTGGGGCCAAATGATGCAATACACCGCATGGGGTTTGTGAAAGATGGCTAGAAGGTTGGTGATTGGTGGCCTAAGCTGTCCGTAGCCCATCCTTAGTAGGATAACTCTGACAGTGGTTTGCAAGACAGCATGGACACACAGACAGGGAGAGTTTGGGGACAAGAAGACCAGTCCCAGGCCAGGAGAGGAGAGGGTGAACCCAAGAGGTGATCTAAGATGGCACCGGCAGGATTTCTGCCCCGTCACACGATGGGACATGAAGGAGGAGGCAGGTGCGTGTGTGTGTTGTGGGGGGTAGGGGGGCGTAGCCTTGAGGTGTGTGAGCGATGAGATGGCTGAGTTGAGTGAAAAGCCGTTAGCTCCGGTTTGACTCTGTGGTGCTGGGCCAGCAAAGGGGCCAGACGTGGAGATGCCCAGTGGCCGATAGACTTTCAAGGGAGCTGTCGGGTGCGAGAGGAAGGGGGCTGTCTCACGATGCGGGCTTACAAGGGGAGCTAGCGCAGTGCGAAGCAAGCTGAGGGCTGGGTTCAGAGCCCCTGGGACGGGTACCACTAGTGACGGCCTGATGTGGCAGTTCGCACAGTGTGGTCTAGGGACTCCGCGGTGTCCTAGAGACTCGTCCAAGAAATTCACAAGGTCAAAACTTTTCCTAGTAATACTAAAATGGTATTTGCTTTGGACGCTTCCCTGCTGTCGCACGTGGACGGAGGAGTTCTACGTGGCGGGTGTTATCTGTCCCAACAGAGCGAATGTGGAGAACCCAGCTGCCTTCCCTTAAGCCAGACAGCACACTGATCTGCCGAAATGTAAAACAATGACACTTCTCTCCCTAAGTACTTTTGGGTTTTATTTTTGTTAAAAAACAATGTTATTTATGTTAACATACAATCACTTCATTATTATTTAAGCCTTATGAATATGTATATCTTTCTCAGTTTTCTGACATGATAAATATTGATCTATATTATCTATATAAACACAAGCTTTTGTGGGGCGGTCTTTCATAATTCTAAGAGGGTTAAGGAGTCCTAAGATCAAAACGTTTGAGAGCTGCTGATGTAGTGATGTCAGGATGTTGCATGCTGTGGTCCAGAGCTGTTCAAAGGCAGGGGACGGAGACGTCCCATGGCCGGGCAAGGGGCTGTCCTGTGGGCCACTGAGGACTCCCTGCAGAAGGTCTGGTTCTCCCCACGGAATAACCTCTTACCAGTGGGTGGTAAATCAGCGTCATCCAGCGGTGAAGCCGGGCACCCCTCGGGCCCCATGGTGGGCTCTGAGCCGGGACCGGGGATCTGTACGTCTTGTCCACCCTCAGGCTGAGCCTTTGCGGGGGCTCCCCTGCCTTGGCTGATGTGCTAACTCCCCCGGGCAAGAGCACTTCAACACCTTGGAAAGGCGGCGTTTCCTTCCTTGGACCAGAATGGTGTCGTCTCAGTTTATTGATGCTGGTTATCTCATGTCGAGGGGAAACTAGTTCACTGTATAGACCAATAGAAGAATCTCTTAGAACATGATTTTATTGTCTATTTATTTGTTTTGATCATAAATATCGAAAAATGATTAGTTATTATTTGATAAGTTCAGTTTGTTTTGGAAATAAAATCCTTCATGCTACGAAAAAACGGAAGTATATTCTTGGTAGCAAAAAGAAATAAAATCGTATGCCTCTATCCTGACCCATCTCCCTTCCCCTAGTCTGGCTGATTCTCATTCCCCTCTCTCTGTCTCACGCATGCACACACACGCACGTGCACACACATGCACATGCATGCACATGCACACACACGCGCACACACACACATGTGCACATCTTCTACAAACAGATCTTCATCACGCCACTTACACATAGGAATCTTTCCTTGCATAGGGTGAATTGAACTCATCAGTCAAGATCTAGCTTTCTTGCAGTTTTTCCCCTACCTTCTCTGCCAATACAAGCCACTCACTTTCACTGAAACTGGATTCATCCCACGAATGTTTGTTTACCCAGGGATTCTGATGTGTGTAGGGTGCTGTGCTCGGTGCTGGGGCTGTAAACTCTGTGAAACACCGCAACTGAGTCTGACAGGGTCCCTCAAGGACGTCCCACTGTCATGAGGGAGCCACAGATGAGCGGGTGAGTCTGGTACCTGCGACAGAGGAGCACCCCGAGGTCTGGGGCGCCAGAGTCTCCAGGCAGAGCTGCTGTCAGCCAGGCTGAGTCTGCGTGGCACGGCGATGGCTGCAGTGGTCTCCTTTGCTCGTCTCTCACACTCTGTCCCCAACACACTGAAGCCCTTGGAGTCACAGAGTGTGGTCTGTGTTATGTTGCTCAAGTTCCCCTTTCTTCGGAGACTTGGCCGACTCTGTGGCTTTACCGCCTGCTCCATGCAGGGACCTGCCACCAATATGGCCCCAGATTTTCCAAATCAGACCCGATGTTCCCACCCAAATGCTCATTTGCCACTTCGGGTCCCACACAGCACCCGAGAGTTACTCGCCTCTCTCTTCCCTCAGCTTCTGTCACTGGCTTCTCCTTGTTAACAGCACCTTGCAAGAGCTCTCATCGTGCCTTCTCTTTATTCATTTATTCTACAAATACTTATCGAGTATCCACGATGCACCAGGCACTACTGCAGGCACTTAGGGTGCAAGCGAAACAAACAGAACTCTGTCCTCAAGGAGTTCACATTCTAGCAAGAGAGTACACGGCAGACGGGATAAGTGAGTGCATCAGTGTGACATGCTGCTGCTGGACGCCAGGGCACTGGGATGAGTAGGCAGTGGGCACGTGAACCTCAGGTTGGGAAGAGAAGCCTGGGCGTTGGATGGAAACTCAGGATCATAGGCACGTAGGTGGTATTCAAGACGAGAGAGCTAAATGTGTAGACAGAGAAGGGGTCCATGGGGACCCCCATCAGGCCAGAGACACGAAGGGGAGCCAGCAGTACAGACCGAAGTGGGTGACCAGCGAGACAGGAAAACCCAGGGAGGTGAAGTCCCGGAAGCCAAATGAAGACAGGGAGGAGTGAGTAAGCCCATAAGGCTGCCGATGGGCGGGCAGGCTGAGGGCCAGGAGCTGCCCCGGGAAGTGGGGTTGAGGGCCAGGGGTCATCTTGGCAGATAAGCAGTTCTTCACCTCGCCTTCACAGTCGCCAGCATCTTCCTCCTCACGCTAGAATAGGCAATTCCCGGTTTCACTGTTTCTTAGTGCCCCCCTGCCCTCCCACCCCCATCCTAACTTCAGAGGGGGGTGCACGCCTTTGCTCATTCTTTTACTCTAGCGCATAACCTGTCTCTTACCACTCAGATCCTGCCCCACTCACCAGTATCTAGCCCAGTCCTTTCCTAAGTGACCTGTGCTGCAGACAACACTGATCTCTCAAGCCTTAGATCTGTCTGTAATTGGGGGGTTTCTTTCGGGGGGTGGGGCGTTAAGAATTAATGTTGCTGTGAATGTTTGCGGACGCATTTCTGTGCAGACTCCATGTTCAGTCTTCATGGACCTCGTGGACCTGTCCCTTGCTAGGTCTCGTGGAAACTCTGTTTCCCATTTTGGGGAACTTCATAATGTTTTCCAGAGAGCTTGCACCATTTCACCTTCCCACCTGCAACGTCTGAGGGCTCCAGTATCTCTGCATCCTCAGGGCTCACACTTGTTATTATCTGACTCTTTGATTCTCGCCATCGTAGTGGGTGTAAAGTGCTACCTCATCGGGGTTTCGATTTGCATTTTCCTGATGGCTAATGATGTTGAGCATCTTCTCACGTGCTTATTTATTGGCCATTTGTGTATCATCTTTGGAGAAATGTCTATTCAGATCCTTTTGTTTATTTTTTAGTTGGGTTACTTATGTTTTTTATTGTTGAGTACCTTAAACATTATTTAATAAGAATACTTAACGAATGAAGCCACGTGTCATATTACATAACGTCAGGAGCAAGTGGTGTTTGGTTATTGCTCTGCGGGCTGCTAGCATGAAGGAGATGACAGCCGCTCATGTCTGTCAAGTTATGTTTTTTCCCCGTGAGCAGCGCGAAGGCTAAGGGGCGATGATTTGACACACGCATCTGTCCTGTTGCCCTCCAACCTTTCACCGAATGGTTTAGCATCTGCCGATGATCTTTGCCTGATTGATTATTAAATGAAGGCTTGACAAATGGTGTTCTGTGTTGTTTTGTTGTTTGCTTGTTTCCGCCATTCTTTTTACGTTTGTTAGCTGGCACACTTCTGTGAAGAAGCGCTTCCGTCACCAGCTCTGGCCTTTGAGTTACACTGACATATGATCATTCTGGACAGGCGATGACTGCTCAATCCTTTCTCTATAATTTCAGATTCAGGGATTGTGTTCAAATGGAGGGATTGGCGCCATCCAAATGAAAGGAACCTGGAAGTGATCCGGTTGGCACAGGTGAGTGTCCGATACGGACACTCAAGTCCAGGAGGAGCCCGCTCTCCCCAGAGACCTGGCATTTGGACAGGCCCTTCTCTTCCCTGACCATCCCCTGTTCCGGACACTGAAGGGCTCCTGCCTCTTCCTTGATAGACACACCAGAAGTTAGCCATTTTGAAATGTTGGGAGGTACTCTCAGGTAGGAAAGTCCTGCGGAAAAGCTGCCCCGGGGACCTGACCCAAGCCTGTCCTCAGACAGTAACCGGATTAAGTGCAAACATTGACTCATTTCCTGTTACCCCTGGGTTGTCCCTTGTTTTTTATCTGCTAATCCTTTTGTTGCTATTTCTAATTCCAGCCAGGGCCATTTCGCTGGCTCTGTGGGGTTAATGGAAAACATTAGCAGTTTGGATTTGGGAGTTTTGTTCTGGCACTTCTAGTGTAGGATTTTAGGCAAGTCCTCTAAACTGAAACTCATTGTTTCTCAGATGAAGAATGAGATGATATTAACGCCTGCTTTACGGGGTTAAACGGGACACCTGGAGTGAAAATGCTTTGTGAACTGATGGGTGAGGTCCCAGGCCCCTCTGGGCTCTAGGCTGAGCTCCTCAGTCTCCACTTTGATTGTGTCACGGATTTGGCTCTTTCCTATCAAGGTTTTCTTCTCTTAGGCTATTTTAGTTTTCCAGATTTTTCTAGCTGTCTGATCTTGAACCATAAAGCCATCCCATGAAGCTTTGCAGCTTCCATGACTTTCACTCTCACCTCTAACTGAATCAGCTGAATATACCAAAAAGAGCACGGTTTATGGACTCTGGTGGAGGTGGGTTCGGTCTTGGTTCCATCACTTACCGTCCATATGATATTAAGCTAAATTAAGTCTCTTTCCGTTTCTTGTCTATTTGATATATGTGAAGAGAGGACGGTTATATTAAATTTTTTGAAATGCAAGCAGCTTTAGTACAAGGCCTGGAACTGAAGAGTCTCTCAGTAAATGATGCCTTTTCAGTCTTTTACCCTGAATTATTTCAGCTCCAGTCCGCGCTCCTTCCCACCCATGGAGCTCGCTTTTGCTGGCTTGATGCAATTTCATTGTTTTCTCGCAGACAGCTTATTCACGTTCCTAAAACGGCCCCATTTGTTTCGCGTTTGTGCCAACCTCAAGCGTTCTCTGACCACATATGTTTTGGAGTAGGCTTTCTGCCCCGGGGACAGAGACCAGGCTCACGTAAGCCAAAAAAAGAAGGTGGCTGTTCCATGTCAATGTGCATTCGAATTCAAAGGAAGACGTGTAACTTGAATTTATTGAGATCTCCATTTCGACTTTTTCCAGTGGTGCACCCTCTCTCGTAAGGTCACTGCGAAGATGAGCATGAGACAGAAAGTGCTCTTTTAAGGAGGCACCACTCTCCCATTCAGAGCTCTTGCTCTGTCC
Source organism: Macroglossus sobrinus (assembly GCA_004027375.1). NCBI lineage: Eukaryota > Metazoa > Chordata > Mammalia > Chiroptera > Pteropodidae > Macroglossus > Macroglossus sobrinus. Next base: position 610,101 of record PVKZ01000676.1, on the reverse strand, counting down.
AGCCTCTCGTTAACTAGCTGGGCTAAAACTGCTGTACGTAAGCGGCTCCAGCTGTGCCATGTCGTGCTTGGCACGTCACCATGGGTGTTTTGTGATAGAATTGATGTCTTCTGGCTGGACGTGTCTTGTACAGGGGGATTTAGATGCCAGTTACACCCTGAGCTGAGGGTTTAGCTTGTTAAAAACACTGCTTTTCCCTCGTGTGAACTGTAAGCAAGATTTCAGGTCAATATTAACATCAGTCCATCTGCCGGAAGTAGCTGTTTTTCCATAAAGAAGCAATGTATTATTGACTCCACCAAGAACTACAGCTAGGCAATGTTGGTTAGTTTGAGCTCCCCTAAGACAACAATGTAATATTATTATTGTTGTTGCTATTATTATCATCTCTCAATTATTCAGACAGGCTTTCTCAGGAACACGGTTAATCCATACAGCAGGACATGGTGGTGCCACTGGGAGTTAGTCTCCTGAGTCAGGCTGCAAGGTGCTGGCTACAGAGGCACACAGGAGCCCGCAGTGGCCCAGCCTGCGGCAGGTCGGGAAGGCTTCACAGGGAGGAATGGGGCTTTGTCCAGGACACGAGCCGAGCTGAGAAGGGGTCTTCGAGGCAGAAGGGGCCACAGGTATCAAAGCGTGCAGTATTAGTAGGTGAAACACAATGGCGAGTTTGGAGAAGTATAAGCAGTTTACAAGTTTTTTTCCAGCCCATGTGTTTCTGCTCTGGCCTCTACTCACCGACTTTCATATCAAAACTAATATCCAGTTTTGTAATCCATGTAATTTTTAAAGTAGCACAAACGCGTGAACACAAAAATAATACAGATGCTTGCTGTGTGATCTCTAGCTTTAACCACTGTCTCTCTCTGGACTCAGGGTGTTGCACAGGTGACTTGAGGCTCTGTAGCTATGAATTAATTACTGAATGGGCTACCACCTGCACCTTCTGCTCATTACCGCAGTCTAGGGTACCAGGTGCAAGGAACATTCTGAAAACTCCTGGTTGGGAGGGGAGGGGCTGAGTGGGGGCAGGGCAGGTCTGGGAAGAGAGGAAGTTAGACCTGAACCACAGGCCCTTCTGATGGCATTAGCACGCTGGTTTACCTGTAAACGCCAGCTGCCCTTGGGTTGCTAAACTTTAGATCAATCATGTTCATTATCTTTTTTTTAGTTAATATTTTATTATGGAAAATTTCAAACGTATGCAAAAATAGACTATTAGAATGCACTCCTGTGATTCACCCAGCTTCAACAAGTATCATTTTATGGCTTGTCTTGACTTATTTCTATCCCCAGCTGTTCCTGTTGCACCCCCTCATCTAAATTGAATTAGTCTTAAGGCCCAAATATTTGATTTTATTATAAATATTTCAAGATGTACCTCTAAAAAGTAACTTTTAAAAACAAAACTGAAAAATCACAATCACACCTAAAAAATAAATAATAATTCCTTAATATCATCCAATGTCCAAATAGGCTCATAAAATGTTTTATTTTGCTTTTCAGTTGACTGGATCTGACAGATGTAGGATTTCTTAAACCTGAAGGTCCCCCTCTCTTCTTTTTTTCTCGCAATGTGTTCATCGAAGAAACAGAATTTGTCCTGCAGCGTCCCATGTTCTGGATTTTGCTAATTACGTCCCTATGGTATCATTTAACATGTTCTTCTGTCCTCTGTATTTCCTGTAAGCTGTTAGGATTCAAGCTCTCGTTCATATTTATGTGAACTTTTTGTTTTAGTCCTCATTGTCACCCTCCAGGGGGAGGAATCACAGTAACACCTAAGACTGTGGTCCCTCGAGGTTTGTGAGCCTTCGAGTGTGGTTTCTAGAGCAGCCGCGATGTGCAGGTGTGCTCACCGCCCCATTTCCTGGGGGACGTTGGGAAGGGAGGGGCCGATGCGTGCACGGCTGCAGCAGTGACCAAGATGGACGTGGTCCTGGCCCTGGAGGGACGTATTGTGTGTGGGGCACCAGGAGCAGCCAGTGAGCAAGGTCACTGCAAACTGTGGTCTGCTTCTGGAAGGAAATGGAGAAAAATGGGGGTTCAGGGAGCAAGGGAGAGAGAAGGAGGGTGAGTGGGAGGGCTGGATGGTGGGAGGAGGCTCCCCCAGAAGGTGTTCCCTCAGCGGAAGCCTGAGATGAGACAGAGCCAGTTTTGTCCATGCAGGAGGCAGGGAGCGGTGCTGGCGGTGGGAGGAGGAAGTGCCATGGGGTCCCGCGCAGGACGCAAAGCGCGGGGTGAGAGCAAGGAAGGGATCAGGGCTCACTCCCAAGCGTCCTAGCTTAAGCAACTGGGTGAAGGGCAGTGTGGCGACAGCGCTGGGCAGCAGGACGCCAGTCTGGTCCCCTTGGAGACTGTCCCCGGGACTGTCCTCCTGGCCAAAGCGCCTTCCCTTTGTGTTCTCTGCCCTCCTCTTGAATTGCTTGATGGCACTTTTACAAGATGGAGAAATAAGAACAAGCTAGTAGGGACATCACACGCTTGACAGTCGTGTCGAGTGAGACCGGCACTCAGCTCTAAGGGATAATGTCCGTCAAGCCTGCCATTAAATGGCATATCTGGGGGAAAAAGTTTACATGGGGCGGGGGAGTTGAAAGCTAAAGAATCAAATAAAACTTGTGGATATTCTGTATGTGACATTTATCTGTGATGTCATCTTTTGTCACAGTCACAGACAATTGAGTTGAATATGCAAGAAAGTTGGCCAGAAATTCATTTTCCAAAGCTAATAGTAATGACGGTCATCTGGTCATCTGGTCACCGTGCTGCTGGCCTGGAAACTGGCTTCCTGGCCATCCCTTGTGGAACAGGAACCTGCCTGTGCCCAGATGCCAGACAATGAAAGACACGGGAGCTCGTCACAGTGGTTGGGCTGACTTAAATTTCACTGGGAAACTGCTTTTCCCAACTGAGTTGTCTGTATGTGGCCACAGTGTGTCACTTCCCACGAGCAGCTCGTAACTGCCAACTTCTGGTGGCTTGAGAGAGAGCGGTTTCCCACACTCCCCCCACCCGTAAACCATAAACCCACTGGGATGTTTGTGCTGGGAGGGGTTTGGAGGGGGTGAGGGAGAGCCCAGCTGGGCCAGCTCCCTCCCCAACCCCCTTCTCTGTCAGTGTAGGCCAGAAACTCAGTGCTGGTGCCAAGTGAGGACAGGAAGTATGTTCCCTGAAAAGCTCACAGCCCCCTGAAGTTTGGTAAAAAGAGAGGTTTTGCAAACCCCTTTCCCAAACTCGTTCAGCTGGCTCCACCATGTTGCACCTTTTACCCCGTTCTCTGCATGTTGCAGGGATTTGGTCTTAAGTTCCTTCATGTCCACCCTGCCCCTCCCCCAGTAATGAGGCCTGAAGAGACTGAGCGATAAGAGGAGGGAGGGAAGCGAATGACCTGGAAAACCACAGGCCTGCTAACCAACCCTGGACCATCAGTTCTTTCTTCATTGGTGGTTTTCCAACCCGGCCTCTTAAAGTGCAAACCGAGGTTCCCTTTGCAAAATCACTTACTTTTATTAGTTTTTTTTTTTTTAATTCACAGATTCCTCCAAGTAAAAAGACCACTGAAGTGGGTTCTGTGTCATCAGTGGCTTGTGCAAGAACGAGAGAGTAAGCGGGGTCAAAGCCTCACTCTCGGCACGTGCCCCCACCCCCGGGCTGTTTGTCCCCTTCCCATTTTCCCACGGAGTGTGGGTTTGAGCTGGGTAAGAACAGTGATAGCTTTTTATAGGCAGTTGTAACATTTCAGGAAAGCTGTACACATAGCGATTAGCAAGTCAGCTGTGCAGTCAGACTGTCTGGGTTCAAATCCCAGTGTTGCCACTCTCTGGTCACTTGGGCCAAATTGATTCACTCACTTCATCTTCCCCATCAGAAAAGTGTGGATCACAGGGGTGCCCAGCCTCATGGGGTTCTTCTGAGGATTAGATGTGAATAAGGTGCCTGAAACGCGCCAAACATTCAGTAAGTGTTAGCTATTCTTCTAAGACATTAAACTGTTCAAAATAACAATGACCATAACGCGCCATTCAGATTTCCTTCTCGACACTTATTGTGCACTTATCGCCCCATCGTCTGTTTGTACTGGTCTGTCCTCAAATCCCTTGGGATTGTGGGTTCCGTGAAGGTGGAGACTGTGCACCACCCCGTGGACCCGCAGCCCTCTGCACAGCCCGGTGCATAAGGGTCACTCGGCTGGTTTGCTATGACTTACATGGACTGGTGCTTTGCAGGATACAAAGCACATACGCATGGGACGCCTAAGATTCCATGTTCAGACACGTGCCCGAGGTTTAGGGACTGGCATATTCCAGAGTCGGGGCCAGAGCTTCCTGCTCTGTGCTCCTTCCACCAGGCCATGTGCCCAGGGGAAAATACCGAGTCCTCCCATTCAAGGTCACGTCCTTTCTGGCCCTGCTGTCACTGTCATAGTGTGGCACCTGGGACAGCATCCTGCAAGTGCGTGCGCAGCCCCCCGACGACATCGCTCCTGTGCTCCTCATCACTCTGCTTGGTTTTGCACAGGTCACCACGAATGGCCTCATCGCCATGAGTGAACCCCCGGCCGGAGAATCCCACCCTGGGCTCTTCCCTCCAACCTTCGGGGCAGCGGCACCTTTCCTGGCGGACCTGGACACGACAGACGGCCTCGGCAAGGTTTATTACCGAGAGGACCTATCTCCCTCTGTCGCCCAGCTGGCCACGGAGCACGTCCAGAGAGGGTTCCCTGACGTCCCTTTCCAGCCCAGTGGTGTGGTGGTTGTCACCTGGGAATCTGTGGCCCCCTACCAAGGACCCAGCGAGGACCCCACCCAGGAAGGCAAGGTGAGCACTCACCCCGGCACCAGAGTGCAGAGTCCGAAGGGTTGGCTAGGTATGGTCCAGTTTGTGCTACTCTGATGCACAGCATGCTACGTCGTCAATAGGCACGGGACATCCAGAGCAGAACCTAGTAGGCTGGTTGTTGCAGGTCTACAACAGCCAGTGCCTTCTCCACATGGATATAAGTCTATATTTTGATGATGATTAGATTAAAGAAAGCCAGTTTCTGAGAAGACCGACATGGTAAGAACAGGGCTGATAAATTCCACTCTCGAGCTGTTCTTGCTTTGGGTTGAAGGGTGGGAGGTCGTTTCAAGTTCAACAGAGATGTTATTAATATGAAGCAAAAGGTTAAAATAACAAAGTAGTCCTGAGGAACGGGAGTAGTGAAGACGAAGCCCACACTCGAGTTGGGGATGAAAACCAGCTGCACCATGTGAATAGTTCTGGACAGAGGTTCAGTCATACTCCGGGTGGCGTCTCTGTGGCATGGTGGTCAGGAAAGGCGGGAAAGCATGCAGAGCTGGGACATGCCCCGAAGTGGGGACGGGGTACTGAGTGGATTGGGAAGCCACCTCCAGGCGTGAAGTGACTCCTTAAGACACGCCTCAGTTTCTTCTTGGAAAAGTAATTTTGCGCTATCATTTTTGGTTAACCTTGAGGTCACAGGGATGCAGAAGGTGTTCATTAATTACTTAGAAAGTTTCATGTTGACGTAGCCTCAGAGATATTTAAGTGGAGTTATCCTGGAATATTTGGTTCTCGCTGCAGAAGTACTTCTTTTCAAATAAGGTGAGAATACTGCCATCTCTGTACTTTATATTTATAGTCTGGTGAGTAGCACATTTTAAGATCTGTAGATATTTTCCTGAGTAACTGAATTTCACCTCTTCTCACAGAGAAACACATTCCAGGCTGTCCTGGCCTCCTCTGACTCCAGCTCCTACGCCATTTTCCTTTATCCTGAAGATGGTCTGCAGTTCACGACGACATTCTCCAAGAGGGATGAGAACCAGGTTCCTGCTGTGGTCTCTTTCAACCAAGGTCAAGTGGGATTTGTGTGGAAGAGCGACGGAGCTTATAATATATTTGCTAATGACAGAGAATCAATTGGAAATTTGGCCAAGTATGTGTCTTCCTTCTTCAGTCGATTCTCCCCTCAATAAGTTTAGCACTTTTTAATTTTATTTTGGCTAATGTAATGGGCATTACAGAACATTACCTAAAAGTGTTCCCATGGATTTAAATTTTATGTATAGTTTTATGTTATGTAGTACTTTTTTCCTGATAAACTCAAGGAAATATATTCTTAGAATGAATAGATATCCTACTTTTTAGATAGAATCCTCACTTGAAACAGTTTCTACCATCTCCTCTATAAGTATAAAGTCAGAAATAAAAGTTACTCAGACCCATCTCTTGCTATGAAACCAAAATCCTTTTCTCCTGCATCTAGTAGGCAGGAAATTCTTATAACAGAAAAAGTGCTTTCTTGGGCTATTTTGTATTTTGAATTTGTCAAAAAACGGGGAAAGCTCAGACTGCTTTTTCTAAAATTAAAATCTTTTCTTTCCCATTATTCTTTAAAAAAATAAAAAAGAGATCCCCTCCCTAGTTTCATATTGTCAAATTGAGTCTACAACTCTTCTTCCCTCTACTTGACGCTGTGCTGGCAGATGCTTATAACGACTTTACAAGGTAGGGGAGCCCTCATTTATAGCAATTGCCTATTTCCATGGTGTAAATACTTTTGCTGTGGCCAGCTTCCAGCTATTCACATCATGTTGCTCAACGTAGAGTTGAGAAAAGATGAACCATTATGTAGATTCTTAACACAGAGATGCAATAGATCATTAAGTACATGAATTTTCCATGGTGTAGAGTTGGCACCCCTAACGCCCACCTTGTTCAAGGGACAACAGAGTAGCAGAGAGAATGCATGACTCCAGTCAGCAGGTCAGACACAATTAGCACAAGTTACATTATAAGGCCTGCTGGCGTCCCTGGAGTGCGCCTCTCAAACGGCGGAGGTTAACTTTGCTAATCTGTGTCTGTTTGGATACAGCCTCACCCAGTAGCCCTGGATGGCCTCGGTTCTGGTTGGACCGGCCGTGACCGCGTCTGGCCTCACACATTGTGAAACCCAGCGCCCAGCTGTAGGCAGAAGCAGGCGCTGGGTTCACAATGACACAGACACCCGGGGCTCCCTCTTGGTGAGCAGGGGCTCTTGGTGGGTTGCTGGCCTAGTCCCAAGTCTGTCCTTTTTTCTAGGAGCAGCAACTCGGGGCAGCAGGGCGTATGGGTGTTTGAGATTGGGAGCCCGGCCACAGCCAGTGGCGTGGTGTCCTCGGACGTGAACCTTAGACCGGATGATGGAGAAGAGTACGATGACGAAGATTATGACTCGGTGACGAGTCTGGGCCCGGAGGATGTAGGCACCACGTCCTTCCCTTTTGAGGCTCCGAGAAGGGGAGACACTGGCACGTACGACGTGCGCAGAGTCCTGCCTCCCTACCACCTGGCCACAGAGAGGCCCGCCGGCCCTTCCACCGAGAGGACCAGGACTTTCCAGTTGCCCGCGGAGAGGTTCCCCCAGCAGCCCCCGCAGGTCATAGATGTGGACGAAGTTGAGGAGACGGAAGTTGGTAAGGCCGTTGGAGCTGCAGTTGTATGTTCTTGGACACGTCGCTTTCCAGACAGAGGACAGCTGCTGGAGGGGTGGTGTCTGCTGTGTGCCCCGCAGTGGCTCGTGAGGACGAGAGCCTGGGAAGCAGGGCGGGAGCTCGCAGCTGCCTTGGTGGACAGGCCCCACGGCTTCAAAGCCTCCAGGGGTCTTTAGGGATTAGGGCTGCGGTTGTGGAGACTGTTGAGCGTGTCCTCTTTCAAGTTTCCTATTATCCTTTTCTGTCTGTTTTAAAGAGAAAAGCACTTTAGAATTATTTTGAAAGTCAGATTTTCTTATTTGCGACTTCTGAGATCAGAAATATATTTACCCACCTGAAAAAACATTTTAGAAGTTCCTTTGGCTGTTGACGCAGTTTATCTTTGACATTTATTTCCGCTTGCTTTTGGAATGAGAATGGTTATTTTTTCCTCCCAGCTCCTGTCAGTTTCAGAGTTGGTTTGTGAAGATTTAAAAATATAAAATAAGTAGGTCCCCTTTTAAAGATAGTTTTAAAGTTCAATATATTCTAGTCAACTCTATTACATCACGTTTTTGCTACATTTTGAGAGAAAACCATTTGAACCTCAGCATGCTTTGATTTTTCTTATAAAAGACATTCAAACTAAACTCCGTTCATTAATTCTTGCTCTTCAGGTTGACATGTAATCCACTGAGATTCATATTACTGGGCTGGTCCAAGCCTTTAAATAATGTTTACTATGACTCTACTGTTTCTAGTACAAAGTTATTATAAAGCCCTCGAGAAATCGACTCCGTTCCATGTAGTCACTCCCTTTTATTACTCCATGCTCGTTCTGATTTGTGTCTTAACAACAGTGGTACATGTTTGTTCTTGAGTATCCCTAAGCAAGGGCCAGACCCGGTGGCCGGGGCAGTGTGCCCATCACTTCCAAGGAATGCACTTCTGGCTACGAGGAGTGGGGACACTGCCCTTGAGCGGCACGGCGAGGACACAGGTCCACGTCTCAGGGCCCCGCCCACCCACACTGCACCTCGACTTCTTGGGGCAACGCCGACATCTCTGAGTGCCAGGCGCTCCCCCTCGCAAGCTTGTTTCAGAGGGATCTCCCTGGCTGTGTCCGGTGTGTTTACTCGCAGATGTTGAGTTTTGGGCTTCCACCCCAACTGTGTGCCTCTGAAATTTTTTGCGAAGATATCACGTTGAAATGAAATCACATCTAGCTCCAACACCACATGGAGGTGGTGCATTACCTGGTACTGCTAAAAGCCTAGATTTGAACCCGACATGTGTCTGAAACATGGTTTTCTGTCCCCCTAGTCAAGTTATTTCACTGTTTTTATTAGCAAGGTCAGTCTCTCGTAGCCAGCAGTGCATTCCTGGTGTTATTTGAGTAGTCACCCACAGGTTCGCCATAGGGACCCACTGGTTGCTGGGCCCACAGCTGGAGCCCAAGCAGTAAGTGTTTAGCTCCAAATGCTTTCTTTCTACACAGTGGGAATTCCCTTCTGAGCACGTAGGACATGATTGAGTCTTCTTGGGTTAAACTTTACTCCTAACGTCAATTATAAATTGGGTCCCTATACTCTCTAAAAGTTCATTCCTTCTTGTGCGTTTGATCTTCATTCCAAATTAATTTGCTCGGGATTATTAACTGTAATGAATTAGTTCCTATTTTTAATACATTGAACCTGGGAGGTATACATTTGAGATAGGCAGAAATTCTTTTACTTTCTTAGGTTAAAGTCTTTTAGACTAAGTATAACTGAGGAATTATTTCTGATAAGCTTTTGAGTATAAGAGCATCTGAGTTATCCCCTTGGGAGAAGAGAGGGGCAAAAAATTTTTAAAAATTTTAAGTTCTTTAAAATGGCAGAATTTGTCATATATGTTTCACCACAATAAAAAATAGAAAAAAAAATATTTTGAAATTCCCCCAAAATATGAAGCTGGTCTTCCTGACCGCATTGGATGGACACCACACTCAGACTGACATTGGACGGCAGTCACGTACTGATGCAGTGGTCCTGAGCACACTGGATTATGACATTTTTTAATAATTCACCTCTGTGATTTCTCAAACCCCTCTGATCCCATTAGCCATGGTGTTTTGAGTAGCGGAGCCGCCACACTACTTAAGCAGCTACAGTCAGTGAGTCCTGTCCCTAGATTGTCAGAGCACATGTGAAACCTGTCCCCATGGCCGGACCCAGTGTGGCGCCTCTGGGCCCGGAGCCTGTGGCCTGCTCACAGGGCGCTCGCTGTGTTTTCTCCGAGCAGTTTTCAGCTACAACACAGATTCCCGCCCGACGTGCGCCAACAGCAGACACCAGTGCTCTGTGCACGCGGAGTGCAGGGACTTCGCCACCGGCTTCTGCTGCAGCTGTGTCGCCGGCTACACGGGGAACGGGCGGCAGTGCGTTGCCGAAGGTACGCTGTGTCCCTGTGTCGCCGTGTCACTGTCACCGTGTCACCGTGTCGCTGTGTCAGTGTCCACCCGCGGGGCAGGAGGGGGAGGAGTGGGTTCATTCTGGGGCTCGTTGTGAAGCGTCGCCTTCACCCAGCTCTCCCAACACAGGCGATGAGACTTCATCTCATCCCCATTCTTTCTTGTACTTCGAATGGGCATTCCTGAGAGGTCTCTCTTTCTTGTGCCATTTCCCCAGTCGCTGCTGGGAGCCCATCTTCACAACTGCCCGTAGCGGGACAAAAGCTGAAGTGGTGCTTATGCGGCCTGGACCAAGAGGTGTCAATGTCTCTCATTTTCCTCAGTTTCTTCAAACTGCTTAGCTGGCGTTGCTCACAAACCTCACGGTCCTGATGGGCATTAAGCCCCAGCAGGACCTCGGAGGGCTGGTGTAGACGGAAGTGTGTGCTGGGCGACATACTCGGTGTTTCACCCCCGCCCCCTTGGGCCCTCTTTCCTCGTGACCCTGAATTCACAGCATGGCAATGGCGGAGCATTCAGGGTGCACAAAGCTAATTCTAGAGTGCTGAACCCATTGTGGGGCTGATTCCAAAATGGATTCAGCTGCAGGCGATGTCATTTCTGAGCTCTGCTCCCAGAAAAACCAAGCAGTCTCTGTGCCCTTAGTGGTCAGAAGAATCTTCTCTGCCCAAGTCCCAGGGGTCTTCATTCCAGCTTGCTCAAAGTAAGCCCTTGGGGAGCCTGGGGCAATAGACTCAAATTAAAACAAAAGCAACGAAAGCCCTACCATACTGAACAGATGTCTCTTTGTCACTGGTCATTTTCCTTGTGTGTAGTGAGGAACCTCAATTGCTTCACAAAATTTGACTCATTTGTAAGAATGTTTTATGGTTCCAGATGCCCCGCCATAGCTGTAGTTAAATCAATTCTTTTAATTTGCTTAAAAATTATTTTTAATTAAAAAAAAATTTCCTTCTGGGTCATAATTAGATAAAGTGAGTTTTGTTAAATACTAATTTTGGCAATGAAAGAAAATTTTGTATACTTACCATGTTCATTCTGGAGGGACGTTTTTAAAGTTTATAAATGTATTTTGTTTTCTTTCACACCCGCAGGGTTGGGATGCTTATGCTTCTTGGTTTTAGGCTTTTGTACTTTCCCCACCCTGGGAGAAGCTTCCAAAATCCACAACAAGAGCTCGTTCTCAGAGTGTGGCCTCATCAGCCCTCCTCGTGCTGCCACGTAGAGCCAGAGAAGCAAAGTGGTGTGTCTCCCAGCAAGCTCAGATATGACAAACCGTCTGCCCCCACATTTTTGACATTATATACACGCCTCGTAAAAGTTTCATGGTCTAAATATTTGTTAGATTCTTGCTACTTTTGAAACATTTTTCTAGTTCAAAGTCTGGTCAAAAAAATTGTTTCTTTTCCCTAACTTGGCTTTCCTTCTTTCTGTAATTCTTTGGGGATGCATTTTTTGGATATTAGTCTTCTAATTTCACAGCATTCCCCAGCATCATGACACAATGTGTGTGCAGAAATACTCAGTGTGTCAAGTGGCCTTGCTTGCCGGCAACCCCGTTAGCAGCGGGGGCATACCAAACAAGGCAAAGGTCTTCAGAATGCAGGTGACAATGCCCAGGTGCAAGCCTGTCCATCTGAAGTTATTCAACAACCTTGCTGAGAACTAGGTGCTCAGAGAACCCAGCCACCTGAGTGAGTAAGCTGGGTGAGAAAGCCCTACATCTGGTAACTTCTAATCTAGGAAGAAATCAAGACCTGTCCAATCGATAACTGATAAACTTTGATCTACATCAGACCTGAACAGTCCAAGGCGACTTATTTAGCTTTTCAACTTTTTTAAAGGTAAAACTAAAGCACTTGTTTAAAGTAGACAACTTGGTGGGTTTTAGTACATTCACTAAGTTGTGCGACTGTCACCTCCATCTAACTAGCACATGTTCATCACTCCAGAAAAAACACATATCCATTAGCAGTCACTCAGTTCCCCCAAGTCCGCCAGCCCCTGGCAGCGACGCTTCTGCTTTCTGTCAGTGTGGGTTTTCCCGTTCTGGATATTTCACAGGAATGGAATCATACAATATCTTACTTTTCTCATTTGGCTTCTTTTACTCACTGTAATATTTTCAAGGTTCATCCATGTTTTAGCATCTCTTCGTGCCTCAGTCCTTCTTCCTAAATAATAACCCATTGCATGGATGGACCACATTTAGTGTATCCATTCGGCAATCGATGGACATTTGGGCAGTTCCTATTTGGGCTACCATGAATATGCTGCTGTGAACATCCGTGGACAATGTTTTGTGTTTTCGGTTCCTTTGGGTAACACCCAGGACTTGGAATTGCTAAAATTCCACAGTGAAAACTTATTCTTTAAGTGACAGAGGTCACGTGGTAAACTTCAGGTTTCTTATTCAAATACAAGAACAACTTTTTAAAGATCTTTTCCTGATTAAACAATCATGAACACATGCAAGCTATAAATATTCAAATTTGTACATAGTATAGAAAAGGAAGGTTCACCCTATCGCCCTGAGTTAGCCGCTGCAAGCAGTTTTTTGTACATCTCTTTAGATATTTTCCCTTAGGTAGATGCTTTTATTATTAATAAAATTTTCCAAACAAAAACGATATCCTACATACACTATTTGGCAATTTATGAAGAGAGCTTTTCAATTTGCCATAGGAGGTCTCCCGTCTTTCCCAATCACCTCGCATGCCCTAGTCCACAGAGGGTTCTGGGTGGGAGGCCGTGTGGGTGTGGCTGCGACTCTGCCTGCCATGCCCAAGTGCGCTGCCTCGGGCTGCATGAAGCTCCCGGACTCAGACTGGCACTCCGAACCCAGGCCATAGGACTACATTCCCACCAGAGATGTTAGCTCAGTGTCACGGGTTGGGCAGCCAAGGACTCTGGGTTTTTAGCACCATCCAGTTCAGCCTGTGGGCCCAGTGCAATTACTAATTCAGTCTCTAACATTGTCAAAAATTTATGGTCACTTAGTTTTAACAACACGTGATCCTATTCTGGAATTACTGTTTTTGCCTCCGAAATTCCTCCATCACATACAGGTCCCCCTGCAGCCCATCCCCCTTCCATGACCAGCCAGCATGGGAGGCAGAGAGGCGGGACCTGGGACTTCTCGGGCTCACAGGCAGGCGTGGGGACTGTCCTGTTGGAAGAATGACCTCATCCTAGCACTGTCTTCCCTCTTTGCTCTATAGGCACATGTCCTATCAGACATTTCATTTTGTGAAAAGTTGGCCTCTTTCTGTTTCTCACTCAGGCTCCCCGCAGCGAGTTAATGGCAAGGTGAAAGGAAGGATCTTTGTGGGGAACAGCCCGGTCCCCATCGTGTTTGAGAACACTGACCTGCACTCCTATGTGGTGATGAACCACGGGCGCTCCTACACGGCCATCAGCACCGTCCCTGAGACCGTCGGGTACTCCCTGCTCCCTCTGGCCCCTGTTGGAGGCATCATTGGATGGATGTTTGCAGTGGAGCAAGATGGATTCAAGAACGGGTTCAGCATCACAGGTACTTATACGAGATGTTAGAGCCAGCAGGCACGCGGGGGGCCGGATGTGAATAGGAAGGAGCCCCGTGTCTGCCAACAGCTTACTGATAAGCATTTTGTGGCTCCAGAAATACGAAGTTGGGGTGAAATTATCAATTTTTTTTTCACAAATATATATTAACTGAGACTGTGTAGAATTGCATTTGGATCAGGGAGTGATTTGATGGTGGAGATTTAGAAGTCTCCAGCAGAGCAAGTGATGTCATCTCATGTACTCTCACCACCCAAAGTGTGGGGATCACCGGTCCCTCATTATCCTGGTCTTGCCTGCACATTCTAAACCAGTCTGAAACTGGTATGTGACACTTCCGCAGTATCTGCTGGCAGAAAGGGAACCTGTCGTTTCTAGTTGTTGAATTTAGATGGTAAATTAAGCCTAATAAACATAATCCTTATAACCCAAGAAACCCAACTTTGCTTGGAGCTTCTCAGGCACTGTGCCCTGTCGGGGGAATTCGATATTTCACGGACATGCAGGCAGATGGTTGGGGGACATTCTCTGAGTGCAGTGACGGCCTCTGCCATGCTCTGCACGCCTCTGCGTGCTGGAGGTCCTCTCCTGGGCACAGACCTGCATCGGCCACTTCCAGGACCTGGAGCCTGCTGTCTGGGGCACAGGTTCACAGCTACTGCCCCCGCACACCTAGACCTACCCTCTCCCTACCGCCAGCCTCACTGGAGCCTCAGCCCGGCTCAACTGTGGAAACGTTGCTGAAAATGTGGCCGCTTTCAGAAAGGGACCTTTGTATTTGAAAAGGGGTGAACCTACCCATCAGATGTCAAATTTACAGCCTGCTGCTTCTTCTCCCCGTCCTTCAAGCACATGTATATCCTGAGTACCATCACCACATTCACGCCCTTTCCTCTGGAGACATAGTAGGCTTTGCAGTTAGGCCCACAGACCCTGCTCCTCCCCTGCACAGCTGTAGTGGGTGGCTTTGTATGTGCCTTACTTTAACTTGGTGATACCTTGTGGCTTACACCATCTTCTGGGGTGCTGATGGAGTCCTTACAAACTCCCTATAACAGCAAATCTTTGTTGCTGTGATGGTCCTTAGTCTCCCAGGACCTGTTGTCAGCTGGCTGTCTGCCTGGAACTTGGGTACCAGAAAGCAGGGGCTGTCAACCCTTCAAGCAGAAGGCCAGATAGCAAATAGTTTGAGCTTTGCCTAAATATTTCAGGTCATCAGATTGCTGTTGCAACTCCTACACTCTCATTGTAGAGAGAAGGCAACCATAGATGATATGCAAAGGAATGAACATGACTGTGCTCTAATAAAATTTTAATGGCTCTGAAATTTAAATATCATGTAGTTTTCACATGTCATGAAATACCCTTTTGAACTAAAAAAAAACCTTTTTTTTTTAAATTTAAAGGCCATTCTTAGTTCAAGGGTTCCAGCTAGGTTTACCCCTGGGGCCACAGAATGCCAGCTCCTGCCCAGTAGCCAGCCCATGTGGAAGAAGGGGGAGCTGGAGGAGGGGCAAGTGCTTCCCCTGCCTGTCTGGGGGTGATGGCCTGCACAGACCCATGGGAGCCCTGAGCCAACAGCCTCATGTGCACCCCTGCGTGGCCCCTGGTACTGCTGATGGTTTGCCCTGAACGACTCCCTCAGCCCGGTCAGGAGTTAGCTGGCATCTTGGAGCACGTGACATCTGCAGAGCACCATGTAACCTACTTTATACCGTCTCAGTTCCACGAGACAGAGCGTATCCCTGTTTTATCCTCAGGAGTTGGAGGTTCAGGGGGGTTGAGTTCACTGACCAGTACCGAGCACAGTCGAGTGTCAGATTCTGGTCCCTTGCTTTTACCAGCACAACCCCTGAGCCAGCCTGTCTCAGATGCTGGCTTGTGGCTGGGAAGCAGCTTCTTATGCATGTCTCAGTTGGGCTGCGTGGATGTCCCAGCTCTGTCCTCAGTGTCACCAGCCCCATTTCTACCAAGCACACCGAAGCACCTGCAGCGGAGGTGCGACCCCTCTCCCCTTGGTGACCAGCACCATGAGCCTAGGGTGGGCACGAGCGTGGCTTCCCTGAGGGCAAAGTGACAGACTGACCTTGCTTTCCAGGAGGCGAGTTCACTCGCCTGGCAGAGGTGACCTTTGTGGGGCACCCAGGCAAGCTGGTCATCAAGCAGCGGTTCAGCGGCATCGACGAGCACGGACACCTGACCATCGACACGGAGCTGGAGGGCCGCGTGCCACAGGTGCCGGCGGGCTCCTCCGTGCACATCGAGCCCTACACGGAGCTGTACCACTACTCCCACGACGGTGAGGCGACGGCCTGGCGCCTGCCGCGTGCTCCCGGCCACTGCGGCCCCCGAGCTGGCGCAGGCTCCCGGGCTTTGGAGAGGGGCATGTGGGGTGATAACTTATTAAAGTCACCTTTTCCCTAATTGTAGACAGCACCCAGTCACTATAGAGAATTTAATGCAAAACGAAAATGAGCATAAGTTATAGTTGTCAAACCAGGATATAATTGTTATTAAATATAAGTGTATTTTCTTTCAGCTTTTTCCCTTCTATATATATATAAAATATCCCTATAAATATACCAACATAGATATAATATCCCAACATAAATATCTCAACATAGCATATTTCACAATACAGCAATATAATTTTAATATAATGTATATATGAAATTTTAATTTTATTTTAAATAATTTTAAATTTATAGAAAACTTGAAATAGCACAATTTCCACATACCGTTTACCCAGCTTCACCATTTTGCCACATTTACTTCATTATTCACATGCGTGCACACACACACACACACACACACTTTTTGAGAGTCAGTTAGTTATACACATTGCGATCCTTTAGCCCCTAAATACTTCACATTTTCTTAAGAAAAAGAACATTCTCTTACACAGTTTCAGTACAACGATCAAAATAAGGACATGTAACATTGATGCAATACTATTACATAATCTACAGTCAGGTGTTTAGTCTTTATTTAAATAAAATTGCAGTCATGCCACATTATTATAGCTTTACTTTTCCAGCTAATGTCAAATCATGACTATTTTATGGTTTTATTTAGTAGGCTTTGAAAACACTTTTTAATGCATCTGTATGAGTCTATTGTGTGGCTGTTAATTTAAGCCATTCTGTTTTCTAAAGCTTGGGTTATTACCAACCTTCTCTTCTCGTAATTAGTTGAAATGACCATTTTCATCATCAATCTTGACCAAATTTCTGATTCTTTCCCAACTCAATTCTTAGAAATGGAAATGCTGAGTTAAACAATGAGAACTTTTTCAAGGCTCTTGTGAAGTTGCCACGGCTCAGTGTCTGGATTGGCTCTCCTGTGGGGCGGGAGTGGGTGCCTGGGACCTGGCATGAGCATCAGGACCCCGGTCCACAGTCAGCCTGCAACCAGATGGCGTTTCTGGCAGCCACACGTGGGAGTTGGACCAGAGGCGGCTTACACAAAACTTTTATTTGTCCTCTGGCTTTGTTTTGAACTACAGCAGAGCACACAGATATAAAGACTCTTTTATACTTTTTTTTTTAAATAGGAAGTTGGGACTTTCGTGGCAGGGGTGAGAAGCAGCTCTCTTGAGTGGGAAAGAGTGTCTATGAGGTTTGCTCAAAGCACTTAGTAATTTGTCAGAAACTGAGTGCTGAAATGTCTTATTTTTAAATATTGGACAACTGCTTAATCTAAGGTTATATCTGACAAGCGCTAATTATTGAATCCTAAGTGACATAATTTATGTAAAGCAGTTAACACTGTGCTAGTCACATGCTTAATGTTCCCTAAGTGGCAGTTGACCTTAATAATAGTATTAGCTTGCTCAGTCCCAGAAACTTCACATACAGTATCTTATCCTCACCCCAATCCACGCTATAAAAGAAACTGAGGCTAAAGGAGTTCGTGGCCAGCCTGTGATCCCATAGGTTGGAGTGACAGAGTGAGGTATGACTTCCCATGTATCTCTTTCCACCAGACCTTAACCTCTTGGTTGGTTCTGGGCTTAGGAGCTTGTAGAGAAGCACTTTATGAGAAAAAGCAACAAATACTACCGATGCAAATAATACCAATAACAGTATGAGAAACTGAGGAGGCAGAATGAGTCCCAGCATAGGAATAGATGGTCTTATTCACCTGCTCCATCCACTCTCCCTCTGGTCGTGTTGTGAGCGGGGGATGCTGTCAATGGTTTTAAAGCCCTTGGTGAAGCCTCTTGCATCCTTACATTCTCATCTCTGTCCCCCTCCCTTGTCACCCTCCTGCCCTCCCGCGCCCCAGTGATCACATCCTCCTCTACCCGGGAGTACACCGTGAAAGAGCCTGAGCGGGACGGCACTGTCCCTTCGAACATCCACACCTACCAGTGGCGCCAGACCATCACCTTCCAGGAGTGTGTCCATGACGACTCCAGGCCGGCCCTGCCCCGCACCCAGCAGCTCTCAGTGGACAGCGTGTTTGTCCTGTACAACCAGGAGGAGAGAATCTTACGCTATGCTCTGAGCAACTCCGTCGGGCCCGTGCGGGGTAAGAGATGCCAGCTCCAACTATGCACCACGTATGCTCTGAGCTGCGTGACACTGTGTTTCATCTTCTACTCTCAGTAAGAAGAAAATGATGCTAACAGATCTAACAGAAACGCACATCTTGCCACCTGTTTCTGTGCTGCTAACCTGAGGCCTGCTCGTTATCTGGTGTGGTCAGGGATGAACAATGCTCATCTGTGAGTGACCTCATAGAGCAGGCCATCAGGGCTGCAGCAGGCTTCGGCAGAGCTTTTAAAACACTCCACTCTAAAAGGAATATGTGCTCGAGGCCTGAGGAAATCTAAATAGAATCTGGCTTGGAGCCGACGGCAAACTGCCCTGTGCCACCACATTGTGTGGGTGTGAGGTGAGGTCCATGGATGCTTCTGACTGCGTGGAAGGAGCTGGCATTGTGTGGAGCTACTGCGACATTTCAGTGTCAGATTGCACACTGTCCAAGTCTCCAAGCCCCAGGGGCTCTGCATATTCTGAATCCAGGGGTTGAGGTCTTTCATTTTTTTCAGTTATCTTGGTTCTTGTGTCACACCCAGGTCACTTCTCCAGCTGATTAGGTTTGTTGTCATGCAGCTCCATGCGCAGGAGGAGGGCAGGTGTCTTCCTCCTTGATAACTGTAGCTCTAGGCATCGGGTCGGCACATTTTTTTCTTAAATTGTCAGATAGTAAATACTTGAGGTGTTGCCACCCATCCAGTGTCTGTCATGGACCTCACTTCTGCCATCGTGCACAAATGCAGCCACAGACTGTGCAAGCGAATGATTGTAGCCCGTTTCCAGTGGATATTGATTAATGAAAACAGGCGTGGGGTCTGTGGGATGTGCTTTGCCGATCCAGACCCGAGTGACACAGGCTGGATTCCTGCCAGGTATTTTTGCCATAGACATCTTTGTCGCACACACTTTGGCAGGACACATTTTTAGTCCATAACTAATTGGCTGTTAGGCAATGTTGTAACAGGAGGTAAAACAGGTTCCCCCACTGTCCGTTCCTGTGGAGCCTTCCGTAAGCGGAAGTGGCTGGCCTGATTCCGGAAGTTCGCGGAAGTGGCCTGGCCGGCTTCCGGAAGTTCTCGTTACCTGCTACACTTTGATGAACGACCTTGGTTAGTGACGGATTGGCGTTTGAGTAAAAGCGAAAGCCTCTTGGGATTTTTTTCCGTTAACAGAAAAATGGGTGCTAATGTGGATCTTTCAGTGACAGAGAAGATAGTTAAATAGTGGTGGTCTTAAAACAGCATTTTGTCCAGATGACAACTTTTTGCCCCAAGAGTTTGCTGGTTTCTTATTTTGAAACAACTACATGGGAGGAGATATGGGGGGCCGAGGGGCCTCTATGGGGCCCAGGGAACCCACGTTTCCCGTAGAACAAGTCAGGTGCTTAGTATAAGCACAGAGATCAGTCATTTGCACAATGCTGCCATGAGTCTACGCATGTTTTAGATGTATTCAAATGGTTCATATTTTGCAATAAGGTCTTTTCACTTTTGTCTTTTTTAATGTCCTCTTATTTGTCATGATTTAATCTCTTTTATGGCCAAGTTGCCCTCTGGCCAGTTAGTGATGTGCTGGTAGCACACGTGCTTGGGGAGAGCCCCTGGCACTGCCCAGGACCTCCACTCGACCCCCGCTGGGCCCTCGTCTTGCCTTCCTCTCCAGGAGAGGGAGCCTACAAGCGTTTCCGAGGACTCAGCTGGTTTCTGTGCCCCTGTCTCCACAGACGGCTCCCCTGACGCCCTGCAGAACCCTTGCTACATCGGGACTCACGGCTGTGACACCAACGCGGCCTGCCGACCTGGCCAGGGAACACAGTTCACCTGCGAGTGCTCCATCGGCTTCCGCGGAGATGGACGCACGTGCTACGGTATGGCCCTCGGTTCTGCCTTGGGGTGGCAGGGCAGACAGGTGGGCGGGAGAGTCCAGATCCCGTATACTGGGTGTCAGGAGAGTGGGGAAAGCGAGCTGTGATGGGTGCTGACGGAGTGCCAGGCCCACACTCGGTGTCCCCTCCTGCCATTAGGGGCACCACTGACTCTGAGGAGCAGTGAAGTTTGTAAAGCCACCCTCCACTGTGTGTACCCCCTATGAAGGGAAGCTGAAGTCAGTGCTGTTTTTCACGGTCACAATATAGCTGTGATGTCCCCAGGCACGTTTGTGTGAGCTGCTTCCCAAACACCATCTCATTTAATCCAACAACTCTGACGAGCTAGATTGTTTCACTTCTATCTTTTAAAAATTATTTTTAATTGTGCTAAAATGCACATTACGTAAAGTTTACCATTTTAACCATTTTTAAGTGTACATTTTCGTAGCCCTAAGTACGTGCATTTTGTGCAGCCAGCACCACCATTCAGAACCTTTTCGTTTGCAAAACCAAAACTCTGTTCCCATTCTCCTCCCACCACCCCTGGCACCCACCATTCTCCTCTCTGTGAATCTGACTCCTCTAGGGACTTCATACATGTGGGATCATATAGTATCTCTCCTTTTGTGACTGCCTTGTTTTACTTGGCATAGTGACCTCAGGGTTCATCCATGTGGTAGCGTGGGTCAGAATTTCTTTCCTTTTTAAGGCTGAATAATATCCCTTTGTGTCCATATGCTACATATTTTAAGTTCAACACTTGGGTTGCTTCAATTCTTGGGCTACTGTGAATGATGCTGTGTCATCGTGGCTGTACCATGACTGCTCCAGTCCCTGCTTTCAACTCTTTTGGGTTTATATTCAGAAAGTGGAATTGCTGTGGTAATTCTGTGTTGGATGTTTCGAGGAACCTCCATACTGTTTTTCACAGCAGCTGGACCATTTTGCATTCCTACCAGCCATGTGTAAGGGCTGCGATTTCTTCACATCCTCGCCAACACTTATTTTTTGTTTTATAGCTGCCATCCTACTGGGTGGGAGATCGATTTCTGTTTTTATAGATGAGAAAACTAAGGCTCGTTAAAGGGAGCCAGTGACAAAGTGCTGGAGCGCGAGTCTCTGACTCAAGCATGCACATTACGCTGCCTTCTCGTCACACTTGTCCCCTAGAATTTAATTTCAGATACTTTCACATAGGGGGCGTAGTATCTATATGTTTGTTACTAAATCGTACTCCACCACTGAGGGGCAGTTAGTTGGCCGCTGACGCAGTGGAGAGTGGACACCAGAGGTGACTGGCACGGGATTGGCAGGTGCTCGAGTCACGCCCCCTTTGCGTGCTCCTAAGGGCTCGCTGATGAATGTGAGGAATGAACACTTTAGAAGTTTTGCAGCTGGGATGAGGGGCGTTCCACATGCGTATTTGGCCAGGAACAATTGAGGCCTGCAGCCTGGGACTTCAGGGACAAGGCCTCGGGTCCGGAATCCCATGCCCTCAGTGAAGGGTGGTTCAGCGTCCTGACTTAAGGCAGAGGTAGCAGAGCCGCCGTCGGCATACTGCCGTGTTTGCTTTGGAGTATAGTATAGCTTCGTGTAAGTTGCTCATAGGAACAGTTGCACAGTGCTTTAGCCAGCTTGCTGATAGAATTATGACGTGAAACTCGTGGTAGAATTCAATCTGCAACTCATCTTTCTTGGAACACATCACTAGGGGGTGAGGGGCATGGTTTCTACTGCCTTCAGGTTATCAGAGGTCCCCAACGTTGCCCAGAGGAGCCCGCCAGTCTCGAATGGCTGGATTGACAAGGCCAATTTGAGGCAGATGATGCTGCGAGTGTGTAGCAGAGTTCCCCGGGGCTGTGAAGAAGGAGATGGACACTACTCGGGAGCAGGGCCCCTTGTTTCTCAGAGGAAGCATATATTTCCTGAGTCTTTATGAAGCCCCGCTTCAACTTCCTAAGCCGACTGAATGTTAGTAAAGCACGCAGGCACCCCAACCTGCTGTCCACTGAAGCCCCGCCTCTGGCCGATCCCACTCTCGGTGCCTGAGCTGGTCATTATGGGAGTGTTTGCTTCACTTCTCAAGGCATGACCAGCCACGCTTGATGTAACCCGCTGCTATCATAGAAAACACTCTGATGTCCTTGCCCAGGAAGACAGGGTGGTCATGTGTGGACTTGCTTTTGTCCTGTGGTTGGTCCTCATTCTGGCGGATCAGCCCTGTGGAATGTGGGTATACTCCCAGTCAGGCCATGTTTGTTCGGGGTCACTAGAATGTGCCTCAGAGCATTAAAGCAGTAAGACATCAAGCTGTTGATAGGAAATTGCATTAAGCAGGTCACTTGCTGTGTTATTTTGGCCTGGATGGGGCCCTAGGGGAGGATGAGGATGGGCCTTTGTAAGTGTGCATGCACGGTGTTGGTGTAGGGTAGGTGACATTCACAAAGCCGGAGGTGGTCAGACATTGCAGCGTGACCCTCCACGGGAATTTGGAGAGAACTTCCCGTTGAATCACGGAGATCCGGTGCCTCGCAGAACGGCTTCCATGTAGTTCTCTGTTGGGCATTTGTAGAGAGAGTTGGGTAATCTCTCACTGAGTAATTTTGGGGATGTGCAGGTGTTTAATTGGTTACAAGACTCTTCTAGAAGAGGCGGGCCTTTATAAAAAGGGCTACATTGGAGAAACTTAGAGTTGTTGAAAGTGTGTGGAAAGCAGCCACTCTGAAAAAAGTCAAAAAGAAAGCAGTAATTACAAGAATAATCCAGGATTTTCCGAGTGGGTTAGGGGATGTTATATGAAAGGAAATCTCTTCCAAGAGAAGAGGTTGACCAGACATTAAGTAATAAGAACAATAATCTTCAAGCACATATTGTGATGTCTTATGAGGGACAGTTATCACCAAGTCACACTTTCCACTAAAGAAAGGGTTAAAGTCTTGGCCTCATTTCATGGAGGGAAGATTGAATTTAGACTGTCCAAGCTTCAAGGACCGAAGCATGTTCGTGGGGACTGCTGAGCTCTGCTGTAAGGAAAAGGTGGCACCCTGCTTGGGTCATCTGTGTAGGCCTGCACTGAGGCAGAGGTCGTGCTGGGGGCCACCGTCCCATGGTTGCCAGGCCCATTCTGCCAGTGCTTTTCCAGGCAGAGGGTGTGAGGGACACACAGCCTCCCTTCCCGTAAGCTTCCCAGGGGGGCATGGAGCTTGGAAAAGCTCTCGTGTTGTTCTGTCCTTGGATTGAAAACGTGCTCTGTGCTAGTGTGCTTTGGCAGGCAAGCCGGAGCCGTGAGGCCCTGCAGGCTGCACACGGCGTCCAGACAGACAGCTGTGCCGGGACGTCCTCTGAGCTGCGGGAGAGACAGCAGGGCTGGAACAGCCTTTTCCTGTCAAGTTGTGGGAGCAGCAGCTGGTGGCTGGCACTGTGTGGTCCATGCTCCGTGGACCTCTGCCCCAGCTCGGCCTGGGGAGGTGTGGAAGTGGCCGCCTCAGAAGGGGCTTCATTCTGTGACCATCCTGCCGTGCCCGCAGTCCCCTCTCCTCTAAAAGCTTGTGTCTGAAACATTTCACAGAAATGGCGTATTTTCCAAAATGCCATTTGGTTTGAGTTTTTGTCTGGGTTCAGGTCTTTTTATTTTATTATATCTAGTGATGTATGAAGAGGTTTGAAACAAGTCTTTTTAAACACTTGCTGTAGATATCGACGAATGCTCAGAACAGCCCTCAGCGTGTGGGAGCCACGCCGTCTGCAATAACCTGCCAGGGACCTTCCGCTGCGAGTGTGTGCAGGGCTACCAGTTTTCAGAGGCGGGGACATGTGTGGGTAAGTCAGGCCTGCGGGATGCTCAGTATCTTCATCCACATGGCGTATGTTAGCGCCTGCGTCAAAGGCCTTGCTCTAGGTAAGCATCCTGACCCAGGTGGAAAGTGCGGGGTTCTGGAGTTGGGTGGCCGCAGTCTATGGGGCTGAATCTAGCTTCGCCCCTTCTCCTCCTCAGATCCCTGGGCCATCACGTGCACCAGGAATGAGTGCTGTTACGGTCTGCACTGGTGTCTCCATCACTTTGCCTGCCGCAAGCTGCGTGTTACTGTCCCTTCTTACAAAACTCCTTTTAATTCTTTCCATTGTTCTTACAACAGCTATTAAACAGTTAGAGTCATTTCTCCTTAAATTAGTGGCCTTGGGATTCATGTGGAAGAACCGTCACCTTATAGGCACTTGTGTCATTACCTGCCTTGGATTGAATTCTTTCTGATTTCCATCTTTCTAATTTCCATTTTGGGCCATTCTACCAATGTATTTCAATTTAACAAGCCACAAGTAGTAACATAACTTAGGCTTATCGAAGTAGGTGGGTCAAGGGTATTAATTAGGCTAATTATGCTTTAGTTTGATGACGATTTTGGCGATGATGATGGTGGGCCAAGCACAAAGAGCTAAATTGTTTGAATTTTTCCACTTTTCCCTACTGCTGCACTTTGACCTGTTGGTTGCAAGAATTTTCAGTTCAAAGATTCTTAGAGATTTCCAGTCTGGAAGGCAGTGTGCTGAATGCGCCATCTGAACCAACATTTCTTCCCAATTTAAAACAGATTTCTCTTTTGCTGCCTGAGTGACCCATCTCCTTGCACTTCCTTGCTTTTTACTAACCCCTAGTGCTTTCTGTTTGCTCCATCTTGAAGCTTGGATGCGGCTACTGAGGTCACAGGGTGAGGCAGAGTCCTGGGGGCGGAGGGAACAGGCAGTTCTCATATTTTGAGAATGACCCAAACATCTGTGAATTGAGAGAGGCCAGTTTTCCTTGCACAGAGTTGAGATTTCAGCTCTGCGAAAGTTACCCCTATTTTTTTTTTTTTTAATAGAGAACAACAATTTCTGTGTTTGGGGCCTGATTTCCTTTTCTGCTTTTTGAGATGAAGAAGATTCAGAAGTTTATTTTTGCTGGCAGAACCATTTACATTACATTTGGGCTCAGACTTGGGTAGTGATCCTTTACTGTTCGGGTGGTGAAGCACCCAGTCCTGGGTTTCTGGATCCAGCCATTCCTGACATCCACACTCACTGGAGGTTCAGATGTCTACTCGTAGGCATTTGATTTTGAGGAAGACACTTAACCTCTCTGGGTCTCCGTTCCTCACCTATGAAATGGAGTGATCAGACTGTATCACAGGTTTACTGTGTCCCAGGAGACCTTGGAGCTGCCGAGGACGCTATAAGGAAGCCGTGGGCTCTTGTCCTCCAGACTTCTGTTTTTCTATATAACAGATTCTGAGTAAGCTTTTGTTGGGACCCCATTGCTCAGAAACAGGTGTGAAAAGTGCCCGAAGATCCTACGGTTCCACCAGAACCGGGCACCGCGAAGCTTCCCACCCCTTCCCCACCTGTAGACCCTGCGCATTCCATCCTTTTGGTCACTCCTCCCTGGGTCAAACACACCCCAACACGTAGCCCCGGCTCCCCACTGTCTAACTTGGTGGTCGGCTTCTTGGCCCCTGGAGATCTTTATTAAGACCGACTGTATCCTGGAGGGAAGGCTGCAGGGGGCAGGGGTGGGGAGGCCGCTCTCTGGTCAGAGTGGGTTGCGGGGAGGAAAGCCTCTGGACCCTCGAGGAGGCCGGCCCCGTGTCCTGCCGGCTGCGAGGGTCCGGGGCTCAGCCTGGCCCGTGGACAGCCCAGACATGATCTGTTCATGGAGATTGGACTCCTTCGTGGGGGGCTGCGCCGTGGGCTTCCATACTTGGCATTTTCTGTAAACCTGTGACTTCTCCACTGGGTGAAAGCATTTACCGCTAATTGGAACATGCAAAGGACGTTACATAAAGACAGGCCTCGGCTTGCCTATAAATCACTTTCACGGGAAGATACGGACGCCCCTCTGAGTGGACACGGCCCTGTGATACATGGCCTGGTGTATGGAGCGTAGGGAGATTCAAGGTCCCACTGAGCCCTCACTGGGGTGTGTCTGTGAGGTGAGCAGCAGCACGTACCTGCCCATCCGTTAGGCAGGACAGGACCAGGCTCCTGCTAAAGGCTTAGCCTGGCCTCATCCAGCATTCCTTTTGTCTCCCCCGCCTGTCATATTGTCAGGGAAAGCATTTTTGAGGCATTCATTTTGTGACCTTATTCTCAGTAACTAGGAGCTGTATGAGACCCCCCTACTTAGGGCGCTTTACACTCTGTGCTTTCTCTCCTTTCTCACATGTAATTTCTTTCTCTGATTCTTCTTACTTCTCAACATCTCCTTCCTTATCCCTTATCTCCCCTCATTTCCCGGCCCAGCCAGCCTGCAGGCGGCCCTCAGGACCACTGTCAGGTGGGCAGCAGCGTCTCAGAGCCAGCCTCCCATTCTGCTCACCCCAAGCAAGGGACAGTCCTTGAAAAGTGAAACCCCAACTTCCAATTTAATCATGGTTCATTTTTAATCCCCTTTTGGAGCCCAGTCTTCTCTCCTTTCCAAAACACCCCCCACCCCACCCTGCAGCCTTCATTGATGACCGGGCAGGGCCACAGTTGTAGGGAAATTGCAGCTCTGAAAGGTTGGGAGACTAAAGGACAGCTCAGCTGGGTGCATCAGGTCTTTAGACAGCTGGGGCAGCATCTTCTCTTTTGCAGTGATGGCCCAGTGACTGTCCTGGTTTTAAAATGACTCCTCTTTGAATGAATATAATCAGTAAGACCACCTAGAAACTCCACGTGTGTGAGGACTGAGGAAGACCGTGGAAAGCCTGAGGTCTTTCCTTTTAATTGATGTGAAACATTCACTAAAAAAATGCTTATTTACTTTAAAAATGAAAAGGCTAGAACTAAACTATCTGAAGTTGTAAAGTTGCCTTTTAAAGTTTCCTTAGGAAGAAAATGGCTTTGGCATGAAAAGTGGTCTTACATAAAGAAAAACATGATTTTAAAAACTATAAACTGCCTTTTTCTATTAGTGATCTGAGGATTATGGGAAGACATGGGAAGCCAAAGGGCGTCATGACCTCCATGTGCTCACAGTAAGCGCCACCTCTGCTGGCAAAGCAGAGCTCTGAGCAAACGTAATTACAGAATGTCACTTGTAAGCCATCGATGGCAAATACTTGATGTAAGAGAAAAGGAAGTGCAGGGAGGCTCATCTCCTGATGGTTCCGTATGACTACATGTTTCCTGGCCTTTTGGGGTCCTCACCTCACTGAGGGGATTCCCTTCCACCCCTTGCAATCTGCAGGAGTTTTTGGGGTAGGACCCTGGAGAAGGGAGAGAAGAAAGCAGGGTCTGAGGAAACATGAGTGTGTCCTGGCACCGGTAGGTGTCCTCCAGATGGGAATCGGGACCATTGTAACAGTTTACAATCCGCGGCCCTTTGGCCCGTGAGGCTTGGTGTGATGGTGCCAGTCCCCACATTCTTGACTTGGGACTAAGCCGCCGAGTGAACAGGCGGGGCCTCCCTCTGCCAATCCTTGGTCAGCCTCTTGTTTGGCACAGTCCTTTGAGGGGTGTCCCTTCTTCACCTGCCCCCGAATGTGCTTACAGCTCGCTCGCTCTAGAAGCCTGGAGGCATGATCGACTAGATTAGTCTTGAAAGGACCCATTGCGGGGACAGGTGGGGTGTCCTCTTGCCTCTGGGGTCATCCAGGCATCGAGACCTCCTCGGAGGGAAGGAAAGGTTCTGTTCTGACCTTGTGAACAGGGCTTTAAAACCAAAAGCTAAATGGTGCCTGGGAAGCCCCAGAGTACCTGAACCAGCCGTTGGAAGTCATCCCTGGAGCTCAGCCCTTGACCCTGATCCTGAGGCAAGAGCACAGGCGGCATTATCGGCTCACCTCCATGTCACTCTCTCACTTCCTGAGCCCTCATTCCATGAGTTCTGTCACCAGGACCCATAGGAAACAGTCGTCCCGTCTGCTGGGCCGCCCTGTGCTCGTGCTGGAAGTCATTCCCATTTTACAGAGGAAGAACTGAGGCTCCGAGACTTGTGGGATTTGCCTACAGCCATGTGGTGGACACGTATGTGCCTGGCAGAGACCCAGGGCTGCCCGCCCCAAAGGCCCATAGTGTTTCTACAATACCTGCTTGCTGCACCCAAAGGTCATTTCTCCGTCACTGTGGAGGAATAGGTGACCTCGGCTTCTGCATTTGTAGTGACTCTTCCATCTGATCAGTGGGTCAGGGTTAAAGATACCATGCAGGAGTCTCACATCCTCAGCTCCCGCCGCTCCGCCAGCAGAGCTGCCCCAGGAAGTGTGTGCGCCCACCATGTTCCTCCTTCAGGCGTAGGTGAAGGGCAAGCCGAGCGTGTGGCCTGGTGTGGACAGTGGCTGAGACAGAACCTGGGGAGAAACAGGTTGAAAGCCAGGCTGAGTGACTGTCCATGGTGTCCAGGTGGGAAGAAACAGGAGGAGAGATGGAGATACCAGCCCAGTGGGGAGCAGGGGGTGAAGCCGAGGAGATGCCTGGAGGTCTGGGGTCTCAGTGCCGTCCCAGGAGCGGACTAAACTGCTGGTGTGGAGGGAGCTTGGAGGGCACTGGAGCTGCTCAGGGGACTCTTCAAACGTGTGTTCATCTTGTGTTTGAAGCAATTGTGGACCAGCGCCCCATCAACCACTGCACGACGGGCCTGCACGACTGTGACATTCCCCAGCGGGCCCAGTGTGTCTACACGGGAGGCTCCTCCTACACCTGCTCCTGTTTGCCAGGCTTCTCTGGGGATGGCCGGGCCTGCCAAGGTGCGTGTGGCTCCGATTATTCTCTGTGTAACCTGAAAAAACTCCCTAGGTGGTACTTATACTAATTACTGATTCACTCTGAGTTTAGGAGTTATTCTCTCAACTTTGTCAGTAAACGGGCTGCATTTGTCTCTGTCTAGTAGTTTGAAGTGTGTGTTTTATTTTGGAGGCTGTTCTCACGGGGAAGACACTTGGCCTCCCCTGAGTATTTTGTTCCGTGTGACTTTCTCATTCAGGCAACGACTAGACATCCAGTGTCTGCTAGGAACTGAGATGGCCTTTCACGAAAAGTCAAATCATCCTTGCTTTCGTAAAGCTTAAAGTCCAGCCATTTATTTAATAAGATACGTATAGTTGTTCATTGGGCCAGTTTGAACCATCTGCTTGCTGGTTATTCAATAAAGTGAAAACCTTTTATTGAACAAATGAGCGCAGAGTGAGAGAATAAATGACTCCATAGAATTCTTTCAGACCTTTCAGAGGTCGGTCCGTCTTGGCTGCCAGGGTGTTCTAGAGATAATTTTAAGTAGACAGTTGTAAACAAAATACCCCAGTCCCTTGGTTTGCAAAATTACCAAACTTCATACCATAGAGTATTTCTGAAAAGCCCAAGATTGTCTAAGGTAGATTATAGTTTCTGAGAGGCTGTTTTTTATTACTGAATATGTGAATTTTTTCTGGTCTCTGAGGATTTTCTGTCAAGCAGTTAGTCTGGCTGCAAACTCTCAGACATTTTCGAAGCCCTCATTTATGATGAAGGATCATTTTATAGTGCAAATCAATCCTCCCTTTTTATCTTTGCAAGCTCGATTTTTCATGAAAATATTATCATCACACATTAGTAAATGCCCAAGATAGAAATCGGGAGTTAGTGTTTTGATCATTAATGTTGAATGAATTCTAAATCATTGTGCCTGGGTCAGAAATAGGGCCTTATAGAGTTGAGCAAGTGGCTTAAAATAGTGTGTGAACCATGAATTCCAGAAGGAGTCTCACTGTCCCTGGGTGCTGTTTTGCAGATGTGGACGAATGCCAGCCAAGCCGATGTCACCCCGATGCCTTCTGCTACAATACTCCGGGCTCCTTCACGTGCCAGTGCAAACCTGGTTACCAGGGAGACGGCTTTCGCTGCGTGCCTAGAGGTAAGCTGTGCGTAGGCCAGTGCCAGCTCCGGGAGCACTGACGACATGGCCTTGGGAGGGAAGGCGAAGTGGGGAGGGGCGATGCTCCGTGTAGAGTCCCAAGGGTCACTGAGGTTGGAGGTCAGAGCACAGCTGACATACAGCCATGCAGCCTGTGCGCTACACAACTCCAGGGCGTGCCACGTGGACCACAACTGTGCTGGCAGGCTGCAGTGTGGTCATCCCAGTCACTTGAGCAAGCAGTGCAGGGTGATAACGTGTCTGTATTAGCCAGGGCTCTCCAGAGAAACAGGACTGGCAAGGCCCTGTGTGCGTATGTGCATGTGTGTGTGTATATATGTATATATATATGTAATATCGTAAGAAATTGGCTCACATGATCATAGAGGCTGGAAAGTTGCCAGCTTTGCAGTCAGCAAGCCGGAGGCCCAGGAGAGCTGACGGTGCAATTTCATTCTGAACTCTGGCAGGCTCAAGAGCCAAGCAAAGCCAGTGTTTTCATTTGAGTCTGAAGCAGTTTTGGAGTCATCAGGCAGGAAGGATTTTCTCTTACTCAGGGAAAGGTCATACTTTTTGCTCTATTCTGGCTTTCCACTCATCTGATTGGATGAGGCCCACCCCCTTTAGGGAGGGCAGTCTGGTGTACTCAATCTATGGCATTAAAGATTACATTCATTCAGAACTCCCCAAATGATGTTCGACCAGATATCTGGGCACCCAGTGGCTCAGTCAAGTGGACACATCAAATTAACCATCGCTGAGTCCTAGGAGTCATGGGGAGTAGAGCTAGGCCGGGACTGGGGGCTGGGAGGAAGAGCCACCAGTTTGGAAGATGCGGGCTGGGGCCTCCACAGAGCTGTCCATGTTACCTGTGATACCTGGGCTGTGCAGCTTCTAAAGTTGCTTGCTGACCTGAAACTTGAGTGGCATCTCGTTGGATCAGAACAGCCATGGTAGCCTGTGGTCTGTACTGGAATTTAGGAGACACCCAACAAATGCCGTTGAATGAATACATATAATTGGTTGCCATTTGTGTAGACCCTACTGTATGCTCGTGTTTTACCTATGTTATTTCATGTGCTATTCATAATCATCTTTTAAACATTTTTTATTTTGCATTAATTTTAGGTGTACAGTACCACTGGTTAGACATTTACATAGTTTATGAAGTGATCCTCCGGTTACTCTAGCACCCGTCTGCTCTACACACAGCCATTATAGTGCTATCGACTATATTCCCGGAGCTGTACTCCAAGTCACCATGATTGTTTTGTAATCATTAAGTTGCAATTTTTCATCCCTTTACCTTTTTCACCCAGGCCCCCAACCCTCCTCCCCTCTGGCTGTCTCCAGATTGTCCTGTGTATCTGTGAGTCTATTTTTATTCAGTTTGGTCCTTTTGTTCCTTAGATTCTGCATATAAGTGAAATCATTTGGTATTTATCTTTTCTATACATGGCTTATTTCACTTAGCCTAAAACCCTCTAGGTCCATCCACATCATTGCAAAGTGTAGGATTTCAGATTTTTTAGGGCTGAGTAATATTCCATTGTATATATGAACCATAACTTCTTTAATCGAATCGCTTATTGATAGGCATTTAGGTTGCTTTCGTATCTTGGCATTGTGAATAGCGCTGCCGTGAACATGGGGTGCATAGATCTTTACAACTTAGTGTTTTGTATTTTTTTGAGTAAATACCCAAAAGTGCAATTATTGAGTCAAAAAGTACTTCTATTTTTCATTTTTTGAGGACCTCCAGACTGCTTTTCATAGCAGCTATACCATTTTGCAATCTCACCAACAGTGCGTGGGGGTTCCCTTTTCTCCACATCCTCACCAGCACTTGTTTGTTGATTTATTGATAATAGTCATTCTGACAGGTGTGAGGTGATATCTCATTGTGGTGTTAATTTGTATTTCTCTGATGATTAGTGACCTTGAGCATCTTTTCATATGTCTGTTGGCTATCTGTATTTTCCTCTGTGGAGAAATACCTATGCAGGTCTTCAGCCCATTTTTTAATTGGATTTTTTTTTTTTGAGTTCTTTATAAATTTTGGATATCAATCCCTTATCAAATGTATCATAGATGAATATCTTCTCTCATCAGTAGGTTTTCTTTTCGTTTTGTTGATGGTTTCCTTTTTTAATCTTAATTTTATTTTATTTTAGTTTCCAGTTTGTAGTACTTTGGTTAGACACTTATATAGTTTATGAAACGATCCCCAATTCCTTCATTGTATAAAAACTGAGTCAAGGAGAAACAATATCTGAACCGACTGTTTAGTACCAATGAAATTGAATCAGTAATCAAAAAACTTCCAAAAAGCAAAAGTCCTGGACTGGATGGCTTCATAGGTGAATTTTGCCAAACGTTCAAAAAAGAATTAACACCTATCCTTCTCAAACTATTCCAGAAAATTCAAGAGAGGGGGAGGCTCCCGATTCTTTTTACAAGGCCACCATTACCCTGACTCCAAAACCAAAGACATTACAAAAAAAGAAAACTATAGGCTGATATCCCTGATGAACATAAATGCAAACCCCTCAACAAAATATTAGCAAGCTGAATTCAGCAGCACATTAGAAATAGCGTACATCATGATCGAGTTGGATTTATTCCTGGGACATAAGGTTGGTTTAACATCTGCAAATCAATTAATGTGATATGCCACATGAACAATGTGAAAAGTAAAAATCATATGATCATATATGTCAATAGATGCAGAAAAGCATTTGACAAATTCTAGCATACATTTATGATAAAAACCCAACAACATAATAAAGGCCAGATATGACAAAGCTACAGCTAACATCACATTCAGTGGGGAAAGGCTAAAAGAGTTTTCCTTAAGATCAAGAACAAGACAAAGATGCCCAGCTTCACCCCTTCAGTTCAACATAATATTGGAAGTCCCAGCTACAGTAATCAGACAAGAAAAAAAATAAAAGACATCCAAATTGGAAAGGAAGAAGTAAAACTGCCATTATTTGTAGATGCCATGATACAATATATAGAGAACCCTAAAGATTCCATCAAAAAATTGTTAGAACTGATAAATGAATTCAATAAAGTAACAGGGTACAAAATTAATATTCAGAATTTGGTTGTATTTTTATACACCAATTATGTACTATCAGAAATTAAGAAACAGTCCCATTTACAGTTGCATCAAAAACAATAAAATATCTAGGAATCAAATTAACCTAGGAGATAAAAGTCCTGTTCTTGGAAAATTATAAGTCATTGAAGAAAGAAATTAAAGAAGACACAAAGAAATGGAAGCATATACTGTGCTCATGGGTAGGAAGAATCAACATCGTTAAAATGGCCATACTACCCAAAGCAATCTATAGATTCAGTGCAAGTCCTACCAAAATACCAATGGCATTTTTCAGAGAACTAGAACAAATAATCTAAAAATTTATATGAAACCATGAAAGATCCCGAATAGCCACGGCAATCTCAAGAAAGAAGAACAAAATAGGAGGTATCACACTACCTGATATCAAATTATACTATAAGCCTATAGTAATCAAAACAGCATGGTACTGGCATAAAAACAAACACATAGATCAAGGGAACAGAATAGAGAGCCCAGAAATAAATCCACACCTATATAGTCATTTAATCCATGACAAAGGAGGCAAGAATATACAATGAGGTAAAGACAACCCTCTTTAACAAATGGTGCTGGGAAAACTGGACAGATAACATGCAAAAAAAATGAAACTGGACCACCTTCTTAATCAAAATGGATTAAGGACTTAAATGTAAGACCTGAAACCATACATCTTCTAGAAGAAAACATAGGCAATAAACTCCCTGGTTTTGCTATTAGTAAAGTTTTTCTGATATATCTACTCGGTCAGGGAAAACGAAAGGATAAACAAATGGGACTGTGTAATCATCTTTTAGAAGTAAGTACTATTACCATCTCTATTTATGCTGAAACTGAAAAGGTAAAGGTGCAGTTGAGGCACAGGGGGCTGGGACTGAGACTCAGACCCAGGTCTCACCTGGACCCCGACCCGGATGCAGTCCTCCGGCTACAAGGATCTGTGAATGCGGTTAACGATGTATTTGACTCCTCCGACTAGATTCAGCCAGTCGTGTTATTAACTATTTTTAATGACCACTTCTGTTTTTGGCCAGATGTGTTTATGCCACTGTAAATGTTTCAATGAGAGATAAGTGGAAAACAGCATTTCAGCTTACTTTCGAGGTCTCCTGGCCCTGTGCCCCTCCCCCTTTTTTATCTGTCCTTTTCCTTCCTTGTCATGTTTCTGCTGAAGTTTGCTTCCATTCCCAGCGTGGGGCCCTGCCAGCCATATTGGCACTGAGAATCCCAGCCCCTTTAGGTTTTCCGTCCCCATGGAGTAGAAAACCTGCCCAGCTTAAGCTTGGCTCTGCTGAGCTTTCTAGCTGAAGGTGGCTAAGTTTTGGGGTTCTCCCATTCTCAGAACTGTCAGATGCCTTGTTGCTTCCTTCTCCTTTCTCCATGCAGATACTGATATGAGGTGGGCCTTGTGGCTGCTGGTGTGTCCTCACCTGCCTGTGACTTCCTTTATTTCATTTTCCTTTCCTTCTCTTTGTCCCCAAACTCTAGACTTCCTGCTCTTCCACAGATAAGTATCAGGTCTTGAATGCTTCTCCCCCCAGCAGATCAAACCAGACGAGTAAAAAGAACCCAGCCTGAGTTATTTCATCAACCAGAAACAAGGCTGGGAAATGTCTTTATCACCCTGGTCCCGTCCCACCCACCGGCCCTTAATGGAAAATTCCCCATGGGCCCTGGGGCTCCCACTGGAGCTGCCGCCGCAGCCTGTGGGCCGGACTGAGGAGCCATATCAAGAAATCCAAAGGTGTCACAGCTTTGCATTAACACACTTGAAATTTTGCTTCCTGCGTCACAATCAAGGTTTTTCATTTCTTTGATAAAAGTTCAAGATACAGCACGTAAAAGTTCCAGTGTACATCCTAGAGCACTCGTGGTTTCGTATGTTGGCATCATGTTCACCCCAAACTGTCCGCCACGTGGAGCGGGGCAAACCCCCCCGCCACCCGGGAAGCTCGGCGGGCTCCACAGTGGCTGGAGCACTGGGCCGTGCACAGCTGCATGGGCGGCACCATGTACAGAAGTCGATGGGAGAAAATGAGCCCGTGGGCCACAGATTGCTGCAGCGAGTATGTGAGCCATCCTGGGTGCTGGGCTTGTGGGTGCAGGGGGCTGCAGTGGGGGCTAGAAACCCAAAGACCCAGATGCTGGCCTGAGCTGAACCACTGCCCACTCTGCATTCCAGGTCTCTGACTTGGGTGTGGAAAGCATAATCGCCTGCTGCTTGGGATTATGGTGAGAATTAAATGAAACATCGGGAAGGGAGACAGCTGATATGGAATCTGTAAAACATTGCACAAGTGTGAGATATTGAGGAAGTAAACACGTTCTACTTCCAAGAGTGAACACAAACCAACATTTTTGTTCTCAACCAGATGGCTTATTTCTATTTTTGCTTGGCTCTTTCTCCATCAAATATGTTTTGGGATTTTTTTCAACATCAGCCTTTGGGACGAGAGAGAAAGCACAGCCGTGTCCCCTGGATGGGTTCAACAGTGCTTTCCCCGCCTGCTCACTGCAACAGTCAGGAGCAGCCCTACTCGGCAGGCAAGTGCGAGAGCTGGCCACACAGACAAAAAGTGCTCTATTGGCATTCATGTCTTAGTTGAAATACAGACTTCAAAAGCCCAAGGCTTTTGTCCATGGAGACTATAAAGTTGGAGAAGGAACATTTTTAGTTCATAGACAGCTCCTGAGGGCAGCACACGCACTGGATGTCACTGTGCAGATACGGTCACAGAGGAGCACGTGAGCGCAGAGCTTAATGTTGTGTCCGCACGTGGTCTCCTCATGTTCCGCTCACTCCTCAGGACGTTAAGCGAGATGGGGTACTGCGGCCATCGCCGTCCCGCAGCCGAGGGCACACCACTCGCTGACATGCCCAGGATAACACCGGGGTGGTGGAAATGGGAATTAAAGACATTTTCAGACAAAAATCCTGTGAAATATATAATATTGTGCATTTTATTACAATGTATTGTTAGCATAGTAATATATGAACACATGTTAATATATGAATTAGTATTTTTATGTAAAATTTCCCTTTAACATAACTATAAAGACCTAAAGCGAGGGTGGACAACTACAGTCCCTACAGAAAAAATCTGACGTACTGTTCATCTTTATAAAGTTTTATCGGAACAGTCATTTATTTACACATTAAACTTGGTTACTTTAATGCCACAACCGCAGAACTGAGTAGCTGTGACAGAGACCACATGACCCGCAAAGCCAAAAATATGAGCTCTTGGCCCCTTGACAGGAAGAGTGGGCGGAGCCCTGCCCTGGGTCTCCACGGCCAGGCTCTTCTAGTCAAGGTCAAAAGGCACTTGGGCGCCCTGTGCTCTCCAAGTCTCTTGTGTCCTGGGCTCGCTCATGTCCTCCAGACTGTGTGTCTGAGGACAGGCCCGGTGGACTTTTCCACGCACACACCTCACACTACCCACTGGGTGCCTCCTGAGTCCAGCTTAGGGGGATCCACTGGAACCTGCTCAGGGAGGCAGACAGGAGTGTCTTGGTGTCTGTGCCCCAGAGCCACAGGGTGGAGTCCCGAGTGGCCTGGGCGCAGCGCCCAGTCTGGAGGGCTGAGGGGAGGAAATGCCTGAGCTGAGTGTGAAGGATTAGTTGGGAGGATGCGGGGATGGGAGGGGGCCACACGACGAACAGCACATGGAAAGCCCTGGAAGAGGAAGGCAGCCCACGGCGTTCAGTTCTCTTACGTACAGCTCTCGGCAGCCAGCGGTGTCCCCGCCAGTGTCTGGGTGTGGCTCGGTGTGGTGCAGCGGCGATGGCCCCACTGGCTGGCCCTGGCGGTGGCGGACTCTGGCCAGTGCAGAACCAGCTGCAACTCTGCACAGTGCTGCCGAGTTGTTTACTCCCGGCCATAGCTTGTTATCAGCAGTTCCCCACGGATGCAGAAGTATTTCCTGCCTTGTGGTCTGAGCTGCACAGTTAAGGGGCCGTGTTTCGTGCCAAACACAAGCACATCATTAAAGGGAAACACACATGTTGGTAAGTGTGCCTGCCCTGCATCTTTGGTCCCTAAATCTTTGACCCTTATCAGCCCATGAATGGATAAACGGAATGCGGTACAGCCATACAATAGAGTGTTACTTAGCCATCAAAAGGCATGGCGTGCCAGTAATGTGGCTACAACTTGAATTAACCTTGGAAACGTTATGCTGAGTGACAGCGGCCAGAAACGGCTCACATGTTGTCAGGTTCCATTTATGTGAAATGCCCAGAATGCATCAGTCCATAGCCACGGGAAGCAGATGGGTGGTTGCCCGGGGCTGAGGGCACGGGACGGGGCCGGGGACACAGGACAGAGCCCAGGGCACGAGAGTAGCCGCTCAGTCGACGTGTTTTCATCGGGGGGAGGAAGGTGGCTGGACGTAGAGAGAGGGTAGTTGCACAGCACGGTGATGGTGCCAAATACCACAAGATTGTTCGCTTTAAAATGGTTAGTTTTATGTCAGTTTTGCCTCAATTTTTAAAAACTGGGGGGGGGGGGGGAACCATTGCCTAGGAGAGAAAAGAAAACGTAAGTATCTTCTTGACCACTAAATCCATTAAATAATAATGATGTTTTAAATTGTCAAAAATTAATCAGACAAAACCCTGCGGCGACCCAGCCGCTCTACATTCTGAGTTGGACGTGGGGACTTGGGCATCTGCGGGCTGGGCCGCGACGGTGACACAACTGCCTTGTCCCTTGCTTGTCTCTCTGACAGAAGTGGAGAAGACCCGCTGCCAGCACGAGCGAGAACACATCCTGGGGACGGCGGGGGCGGTGGACCCACAGCGACCCCAGCTGCCAGGGCTGTTCGTCCCCGAGTGTGACGAGTACGGGCACTATGTGCCCACCCAGTGCCACCAAGCCACCGGCTACTGCTGGTGCGTGGACCGAGACGGCCGAGAGCTGGAGGGCACGAGGACCCGGCCCGGGATGAGGCCCCCCTGTAAGTCGGGGGCCAGAGTCCCCAGCGCGTGAGCCCTGCTGGGGGCTGCCAAGCCTGCAGTCGGCACCTTCCACTGCCCTAAACCCTGAGAGCCCCACTGGCTGGAAGCCCAGTCCCCACTTCCTCCCTGCTGCACCCCTCTTTTTCTCCCCTGGCACTCACCCTACTCCCCTTCTGTGTCTCCCCCTCGCCCTCTCCCCTCTGACCCTCTTCTCGTCCTGTTCAGTGCAGATAACCAGTGGCCCTGCTGCCACCACTGCTGCAGTTGGTGGCAGAGAGCTGTGGTGCTCTGGGCCCCGGGTAGGCTGCCTGTGGTGGGCGGCCCAGTCCCTTGTGGGGACAACCCTGTCCCGGGCAGCCTGGTCCCCAGCGTCTGCCTTGGACCCTCATGGAGACAGCCCTGGCCTGGGTGGCCTGGTCCCTTGCGTCTGCCCTAGACCCTCGTGGGGACGGCCCTGCTCTGGGCCTGGCTTCCTGAGGCCAGGAAACCGCCTCCATCCTCACACGCCTCCCGCATGGTTGTGCCCTGGGCCCAGTAGGTACCAGGTCCTGTAGTGCAAAGGGGCACACAGCCGCAGAGGTTTGAAAGGGATCCAGGTTTCCTGACACTGCTCTGCGCCCCTTACCCTGCCACACAGGCTGCCTGTCTCCCCCGCACCCCCCCCCCCGGGCCTTGTCAGGTGAGCCGGGGGGCCGTGCCACACCAGGTCGTAGCTAGAAGTCGAGGCCGCAGGTGTCCTCAAAGCCCAGAGGGCCTTGCTGCTACTGCTGCGGGTCTGAGGCCGCCCACCCTGGGGAGGGCCTCTGGGCACATTCGCTCAGACGATCCCCTCTGCGTCACAGGGCTCGCCACCTGTGGACAGGCCTTTTGGGGTGGCCACATTGCTGCTGTTCCATTCAGTCTGTGTCCCGTGTCCGGAGCAGGCATGCACAGCGAGACCGCCCCATTTCTAGTGAGGGGGAGGTGACGCCGTTTTTTCCCACCTGCCTTTTAGTGTTACTCTCAGCCTTGCATTATCTTCTTCACGAAAGTCCTTTGATCAAGGTCTTCCTGCTCCTGGTGCTTGCAGATGTAAAATGGCTTTGGCGGCTGTGGTCTTGGTGCCACGAAGGTGACGTGGCCCAGTGTGTGGCTGGGTGCATGTGTGTGCATGTGCGTGCGTGCGTGTGTGTGTGTGTGTGCACATTTCTGCTACACACGGGCCTTGATCACTGACATCTCCTGCCCCCCAGGTCTCAGTACAGTGGCCCCCCCGGTTCACCATGGCCCCTCAGTTCCTCCCGCCGTGATCCCCCTGCCCCCCGGGACCCACTTACTCTTCGCCCAGACCGGGAAGATAGAGCGCATCCCCCTGGAGGGCAGCTCCATGAAGAAGGCGGAGGCCAAGGCGCTGCTGCACGCCCCGGTGAGTGCTTGGTGACGCTGCAGTGACCGGGAGAAAGAAGCGGGGTGAGGTCGGACACCTCTCAGGGGAGCGTGTCCTGGCCACCCGCTACCTTGTGCAGACTGCAGCCTCCACCGCCCTATCCCGCCTCATCCTCCGCACCTGTCATCCCGCACGTGGACACGGTGCACGTCATTGTACGCGCCCCGTGCCGGACGTGTGTCTCCTCCCCAAGACGAGGAACCATCCGTCTGGTTCATGGAGCGTGCGTTCCACATGTTCCTAGCCCCAGTGCTGGTCTCTCAAACAAGAACTGACGGGCGAACGCGTGACCTTGGTGTCCGCCTGCTGCGCATGAAGCATCACCCCCTCGGCACACGCTGGGAATGGGCAGGCACGTTCCCTGTGACGCCATTTTCCCCTGAAACCAAGCGAAGAGGCTCAATGTCAAGTGAGGCTCTGGGAACCAGAACTTAGAGGTGGGAGGTGTTGACACAACAGGGCACATGGCCACTGTGCCCTTTTTATGGACTCGTTTGAGTGTTTATACCATCTTAGCTGGGTTGCAGTGTGCAGTTCCGTGGCGTGAAGTGCGTTCATGATGCTGTGCAAATTCTGTCACTGTCCCATCCCCGCAACCTTCCATTTTCCCAAACTGACGTTTTGTACCCACTAAACACTAGCTCCCTCTCCCTCCTCCCCCAACCCCGGCACCCCCTTCCACTCTCTGCCTCTGTGAATTCGACCGCTCTGGGTGCTGCTCTAAGTGGGGTCATACAGCCTTTGTCCTTTGTGAATTGCTGCTTTCACATAAGATGCCCTCAGGGTTCACCCAGAATTTTCTTCCTTTTTGAAGCTGAATAATACTTCATTGTGTGCATGTACCATGTTTTTAAAACCTCTCCATGCATCCATGGACACTTGGGGCGCTTCCGCCTTGTGGCTATTGTGAATAACGCTGCCGTGGACACAGGTGTGCAAATATTTGTGTGTGAGCCCCTGCTTTCACTTCACTTGTATGTAAATTAGACATGGAATTGCCGAGTCATGCGGGAGCCCTGCTTTTCTTTTTCTGAGGGACCTGCCTGCGCTCCTTAGCGGCGGCACCATTTTCCATCCCCGCGGGCAGAGCACAGGGTCGGATCTCTGCCACCTTGCCGACAAGTGCTGTGCTCTGGTTTCTAACAGCCGTCCTCATAGAGGTGAAGCGGTATCTCACTGTGGTTGTGATTTGACTTTCTGCAGTGGTTAGGGATGTTAGCATCTTCTCGTGTGTTTATGGACCAGTTTATCTTCTTTGGAAAGATGTCTGTCTGTGTCCTTTGTCCATTTGTAATTGGGTTGTTTACTGTTTTGTTCTTACTGAGTTGTAGGAGTTCTTCACATGTTCTAGATAATAGCTCCTCATCAGATATATGACTTGCAAATATTTCTCTCCTTCCATGAGCTGCCTTTTTACTCTGTTGATAGTATCCTTATTTTCACAAATATTTTAAATTTTGAATAAGTCCTATTTATTTTTGCTTTTGATATCAAATCCAAGAAATCATTGCCAAACCCAATGTATGAGGCTTTCTTCTGTGTTTTCTTCTAAGAGTTTTATAGTTTTATCTCTTACATTTAGGTCTTTGATTCATTTTGAGTTAATTCTTACATATGTTAATTCTTGTGATCTGTTGACCTGACCTCTTAAAGGGGGCGGGGGCATCCGCTGATAACTCTGATTTTCCCAGTAAAAGATCATCCAGATGCTCCACTTCTGTGGTCCCCAGAGCTTCACTTTCATTTCCATTTCCATTTTAGGGTAAAATCATAAGCTTTTATTCCCCTGCCCCCACCAAGATAAGCCCACAGGGATTTTGATACAGATGGCATTGAATCTTTAACTCTAGAGACAAATATCTTAGCAATATTAAATTTTACAATCCATTAAGCTACTTTCTCTCTATTTGGGTTTTCTTTCATTTCATTCTGCAGTGTTTTGTAGTATTCAGTGTAGAATATTGCACATTTAAAAATATTTATTCTTAAATACTTTGTTTTTGATGCTATTATAAACATTATTGTTTTAAAGTTTTATTTTGTGCTAGTAGAAATATAATTTTATATTGACCTCATTTCCTGCAACCTTGCTAGATTCGATTATTAGCTATAGTTGTTTTATAGACTTTCTAGGATTTGGTACATTGACATTCATATTGTCCTAGAATAGAGTGGTTTTGCCTTTTCCTTTCCAATATTCATCTTACATTTCTTTTTTGAATGATCTTTAGGTAGGAAAAGATTTCTTAAGACAATATGCAAAAAGCATTAGCCATAAGAGAAAAAAATAAATTGGACTTAATAAAAATTTTAAACTTTTCTCTTCAAAAACATCTTTTAAGAAAATTAAAAAGCAAGCTACATACTGAGAGAAAATAGACATATACATACAAATACATTTGTGTATGATAACAGATTTTTACCTGGAATACACAAAGAACTCCCACAACTCAATAATGAAGATTTGTAAATGGACAAAAGACTTGAAGGCACTTCATTTAAAAAAGTGTCTGAATGCCTAATAAGCACTTGAGAGATTCTCACTACCACTGGTCACTCAGATGCTAGTGGGTGGACCGCTCTCACCCCTGGTCTTCATTTCCAGGATAAAGTAATCATAGGACTGGCCTTCGACTGTGTGGACAAGATGATTTACTGGACCGACATCAGTGAGCCCTCCATTGGGAGAGCCAGTCTGCATGGCGGAGAGCCAACCACCATCATTCGACAAGGTGGGCAGGGAAATGTCATTCTTTCTTTTTGGTTCTGCTTCTAGCAGCCCACGAGGCTCTCGGGGGAGAGTGCGGTGGGAGTGTCTGGCTGCTGGGGGTGACTGGAGCGGAGCTGGACGCTTGGCCTTCAGCACCACCCTTCGCAGCCTTCTCTGAAGCATCCTCTGAGGCCTCATCATTAAATCATGAACACCTGAGCTGCGGTTCGTTGCTAGACTAAGGACAAAATTAAAACAGGGTAAGCGCATGCCTTTCTCTGAAAGCTGAGGTAGCCAGTTTTAATGAACAGTAAGGGCCAAATTCAGCTGACTAGGTGGGGTTTGCATTTCTGCCTCTGGCTGCTGAGCCTGCATTGATTCTCAGAGTGTCCCCTCACTTCGGGGTTTCCCTCAGGCCTCAAGCAGATGAATCAGACAGTTGGGAGGGTCACGAGCATATTAGTATATGTGCTCCCTGATAGTTGAGTTCATTCCCCAGTTTTCAGGTACGGGGTTGTCACTGTAACCTCTGGCGTGTGAGGGGTGTCTCCTCTCCTCTGCCTCGCACCTACACACGCTCAGGTTGCCCACTTCTGAGGTGCACAGCAGACCAGCCATGCTTCAGTTCTTCATTGTGTTACCGATGGTACAGTTTAGGGCTCTCAGGCACAGGCCCCACCTCAGCATTTAACCTCAATTCCTTAGTTTATGGGTGTTTATTTAAGCCAACGACAATCTGCATTTTTTAATGCTTACAGTAAACAAGTTGAGACCATTTTACATGGATATATTTTATCAACATTAAATAACATTACAACAAAAACCCAAGGACTTGTAAAAATTCACCTGTACTGAAAATGTCAAATATGACACGTTGCTGAGTCAGTGACTCATCAGCTGACTTGCACATATTTTTTGATCCAAGGACATTGTCCTGTTGGTGATGTTTGTTGTATAAAATCATCTTGCTTCCTCTGCAAAACCCTCAAATCAAAGACACACCTTTAAAACATATGAGCCTCATATAGTATTTCTTTTTTCTTTGGGGCCGAAT
The DNA here is from genome assembly GCA_004027375.1 of Macroglossus sobrinus. NCBI lineage: Eukaryota > Metazoa > Chordata > Mammalia > Chiroptera > Pteropodidae > Macroglossus > Macroglossus sobrinus. The sequence continues at coordinate 567,115 of PVKZ01000676.1, read as the reverse complement.
GTAGCTTTCCCAATTTTCAGTTTAACATCACCCTAACAATTGGTGTTCCAGAAGGTTCCCAAGCCTGTGGAACAGCCCATGGGGCATTATCTCCGTCCTTGGCTCCCTCACAAGAGACGCCGCCTCAGCAATTAAGCCGAGGTGCTGATAGATATGTCTGGCTTTGGACAGAGACTCCACATCTTTCTCTGGAAGCCAGTGTGCTATTTAAGTAATTTCTGCCAGTTTTCATGGTTTGGTTTAATGGACACAAGTTTGAAAATGCTTTTTTTGCATCTTACCACTCTGTTAAAAATGTCGTTGCTGTTAAGTATGATTTGACCTCAGACCCAGTGGAAGAGGAAGCAGAGCATTGCTGCTGTTGCTTCTTCCCCTTCCAGCCGTAATTCATGGCTTTCGGTCCTCTAGTGTGTAAAGGGGAAAGAATCGAGAGTGACATGTGGAAAACCATGCTGGGGTTTTACCTTTTAACTTGGTTTTACTTACAGTCAGGAGACCACTGCGGTCTTGACCTTCTGGTTAGCTGGGTGGCCACTGGGGTGGCCACTGTAGTCACGTACCCTGTGGCAACCCCTGGCTTGAAAAGCAGTTACTCGTGACCTAGGGGAGACTTCCAGGAGCGTTGCTTGTGGTCACTGACACCCCTGCTTTGTACTCCTAATAATTATATAAAAGTAGTAACAGCCATGATTTATTGCATATATTATTTCTCTGAAATGACCTTCCCCCTCCCCCCCAGTAATTAATGAATGTGTTAAGTCTGTTTCCTCCGTTCCTCATCTCATGCCTCCCCCTTGCCTGTGGAATAACCTCATTAACACAGACACCCGAACTTCATCTCTGGCCATTCCCTTACCCCTGGCCATACAAAGATACATATAGGTCACTTCAAGTCATGTTCAGTTTTTCTCTATACCTATGTCTGGTCCCACGACCTGAAAACCCTCATATAAGACCTTTGCCTGACAAACTCCTGTTGGTCCTTCAGGGCCAGTTTCACAAATGTCACTCCCCAAGACACCTGCCCGCATCCCCGGGGGCGTCCAGTGTCCCTCCTCCATGCTCCCAAAGGACTGGACTCAATATGAGTTGTGATTGGCTGTGAGCTGCTTGAAGGCGGGGCCAAAGCTTAGGCCCCTTTAGGGACCTGGTTCCCAGTATGGTGCACAGGGCAGATGTCCACCAGGTGTATGGGTGGCATTTCTTAATTGGTCACTTTGAGTGTTGCTTATCTTGCAAACAAGCATATCACATTCCGCTTGTTTTCTCAAAGTGCAGGGATTGGACGCCATGTAAAACAGCACTGAGTCATCAGAAAAACCGAATCCTACCTGCCTAAAAAAATCAGACATTTTCTGTTTGTGTCTAGACCTCGGAAGCCCGGAAGGCATTGCCCTTGACCACCTGGGCCGCAACCTCTTCTGGACGGATTCTCGCCTGGATCGAATAGAAGTCGCGAAGCTGGACGGCAGCCAGCGCCGCGTGCTGTTCGAGACCGACCTGGTGAACCCCAGAGGCATCGTGACAGACTCCGCGGGAGGGTGTGTGCTGTAACGCTGCGTGTGTGTCTGCTGTGCTTGCTCGTGCCCTTTGGGGTCTTCTCAGACGTGAGGCTCTGAGTGAGTGATCTAGGGTGGTGGCTTGTGGATAGCTACGGTGATGTGTCAGAACGTTTTATAGTCCTCTGATCATGGACACGATGCTGTGATCCACTTTGAAAGCTCTTACCAGGAGACCTTGTAAGTTGACGGCCCACAAATGGGACATTTCCATGTGGGTTGACTATGGGTCAACACTCAAGTTGTATCAACCCCAGGAAAGTATCGAGGTCACATCAGTGTGCCCTGGGGGGACTGCCCAGCATGAGCACCTTGGAGACCCTTCTGATGGTTTCATCAGCACCTCAGTGCTTTCTGCCCCTTACCCACTGCAAGCTCTGAACCTCACAGCCAGTCCCTGGGCTCCTGGACACTTGGATTTCATCCCTTCAAGGCCACACCCCTGTCCTGTGGCCACTCGGCCACCTCCCCAACCTCAGTGCCTCTGTCAGAGTCCACCTCTGTGCCTCGGCTCTGGGTCTGCGGTGCCGCCATTTGCTGAAGGCATATGGGGAGTCCCATGTGTTTACGCTGGATTTGGCCTTACAGTTTGCCTCTTTTTTAATAGCTTGTGTTTAAGGGAGGTGAAGTCGTTAACAGATAACCGAATTCAAGCGAAGGATCAAATCCCAGTGTCTTTGCTAATGCAAGTGTTTCTTCGCACCCCTAGCCCCTTTTCACATCCGCTGATGTCTTCATCAGGGGTTCTTTCTAAGTGTTTCCTTAAATTTGCACGTATCTTCACACTGTCTCTTCCTCTCTCCCCGCTGTTCTCCTCCAGGAACCTTTACTGGACAGACTGGAACAGAGATAGCCCCAAAATTGAAACTTCCTACATGGACGGCACAAACCGGAGGGTCCTCGTGCAGGGCAGCCTGGGCCTGCCCAACGGGCTGGCCTTCGACGCCTACTCATCCCAGCTCTGCTGGGTGGATGCAGGTGACTGGGGGGTTGAGGCAGTGCTTTGTTGTAACCAAACAGTGATTGTTACCACTGTGAGCCAGCCCGATCTGCACATAAAGACCGTTATAAGAAGGGGGCATAAGGTAGCTGTTTTTCCTTCCTGCTCAAAAATAGCTGAATATATTTGCTCTGGAATTTATTGTTTCTCTGGGCTTAACACCATCTGGGAAAAATTAGTTCTCAATTGTCTAAGTCTGGCGTCAGCAAACTACAACCCACGGGCCAGTCCAGTCTGCCTGCCACCTACTCTGGTGTAATACAGGAGCTGGAAACAGTTTTTACATGTTTAAATGTTATATTTTAAATCTGGTTCCCGCGGGCCACAGACTGGTGCCGGTCCATAGCCTGTTAGGAACCAGGCTGCACAGCAGGAGATGAGCAGTGGGCTAGTGAGCAAGGGAAGTTTCTGTGTATTTGCAGCCGCTCCCTGGTGCCAGCATCCCCGCCAGCTTCACTTCTGCTCTGGTCTGGGTCCATGCAATGCTGAATTTCTGTCATCCTTGCCCTCGAGGCTCTCGTTTTTTGACACAAAGGGGCTGTTTCTTGTGTGAACAATGAGTGAGTTGTTCTGTTCACACAGGCACCAGCCGGGCCGAGTGCCTGAAGCCCGGTCAGCCCAGTGGACGCAGGGTTCTTGAAGGGCTCCAGTATCCTTTCGCTGTCACGAGCTTCGGGAAGAATCTGTATTACACGGACTGGAAGACGTATGTCAGCTGCCACAGTGCCATGCGGGGGAGGGGTCTGCCCTGCCACCCTGGGCCTCTGGGAGGCCAAGGCCTCCCCATTTGCCTTTCGGGGTGACCTTCCAGCCTCCAAGATGCCACTCGGCCTCGGCTTTCTGGTCATCAGGAGGAGGGTGAAGACAAGGGAGGCGCCATTTATCGTGTGGGCGCTGCAGGAAGGGCAGCCTGTAACTCGGGCCTTGTGAGCATGTTGCTCTTTCCCCAGGAGCTGGCCCAGGGTCCCTGGCCAGCGGGCTTCGTGCCCGCTCCGTCCCCTACTTCACCATTGTTCTGAAACTGCAGGGTGCCACAGTCCCTTCTGCACCTCCCCTTCCTGCAAAAGGGTCAGACCAAGCAAGCGGCTGAGGCCAGGCGCATCTGTGGAGAAAGCAGATTTCCCAGCTGGGAATTTAGTGCCGAAGGGGAGAGCCAGCTGGTCTTTGTCCCTTTTTAAGACAGAAATGCAGTCTTGACCTGCCCCAGGAGGAGGGAGGGCTAGGAAGCGAGGCTGGTGTGTATGGCCTCCAGTTCATCCCCAAGACCACGAAAGAGGCTGCTCTTTCTTGGGGTGTCAGGTGTGTCTTACTCCGCCTTTGGTTTTCTGTAGGAACTCCGTGGTTGCTGTAGATCTCGCTATTTCCAAAGAGGTGGACGCCTTCCACCCCCACAAGCAGGCCCGGCTGTATGGCATCGCCACCGCCCTGTCTCAGTGTCCCCCAGGTAACTTCCCTGTGCTCTTGCCATCCAGGGCTGAGGGCACCCACATCTGGCTGCTCCCTGTGTGGCCTCTAGCAGCCCTGATCACATGGCAGGGAAAACACAGCCCCTTCCATCGACAGTCTCCGTTATTTTGTGGGCGAGCCAGATGAATCAGTAGAAGACCTTGGGGAATGCAGTGGACACCGCTGAGGAAAAGCAGTGAACTCGGGTGGGCCGGGAAGTCCACAGTCTGGAGGTTCCAGACAGAAACGTGAGCCGTAGATTGCCACCCTTTGAAGTTCATTCTTGGGCCTAACAGCACCAACAATAGTTAACAGTAATAGTAATTACAAACTGGATGTAGCCTTTACTGTGAGCTGGGTACTTTACATAGATTAACTCCCTTAGCATTCTAAGTGCTTTGTATTCATTAGCTCATTTAATTCTCATAGCAACCCGTTGAGGTAGACACTTTTATTATGCCCATTTTATAAATAAGAAAACTAAAGCCACTAGCCCAAAGGCACACAGCTCACAGTGGGGAAGTGGGTATCTAGGCAGCCCGATCTGGAGAATGTGCCACCTCTCCCCTAACCCACTCTCCTTCTTTGCTTCCCTCCACCCCACAGTCAAGTGCAAAGTTGCGGGCCAGCCAGATAAAGAGTACTTTGTGCTTTAAAATTCCAACTCCAAGTTACAATCAGAGCAGGACCGCCCGCCTTGAGATCTGTTAGTAATGGTAGTGGTCAATCTGCAGGGGTCCCAGGTTAAGAATTAGGGTATTTGCCCTTCTGCAAATCCCCAATGATGAAACAGCCAAGAGCTAAGCTAGCCGAGTGCCTGGTACAGCCTTCCCTGTTCCCCTGGAGTCCCCCTCCCCGAGACTGGCCTCCCAGAAACCAAAAACGGGGTCTGACACAGAGGCCACACTCTTTGAGGGCTGTGGCGCTGACCTCTGCCTCTTCCAGGTAATAACTACTGCTCAGTCAACAACGGCGGCTGCACCCACCTCTGCCTGGCCACCCCGGGAAGCAGGACCTGCCGCTGCCCTGACAACACCCTGGGAGTGGACTGCATTGAGCGGAAGTGAAGAGCAGACTCCGTTCCCTCTCCACCAGTTCACAGCACCCTACTTGAAAGGGTCCAGATGAAAACTGTCTGACCTGGTGATTGGGTGGCCACCAGCCCGAGCCTCGACAGTGTTCCCCTCACTGTTCCCCAAAACACGTGCTTCTGGAATGGGAGTGTCTCTACCCCTAGGCAAAGACAGAACCCCGGCCCCAACCCTCAGACAAGTGTATACGCCCAGGCAAGGGTAGCCAGAGGCGGAAATCAAGGGAGTGTCTATAGGAATTTCAGGGTGTAGCCAGATGTCTGGGGGTAGGGATTCTTTTGATGTGCCTTCAATTACACCAAAGATTACCAAAATACTCCTTTTTGCCCAAAGCGCCTGGATCCCAGCATCTGGTCTCTTGGGCAGAACGGCCCCACTGCTGGCACCTGGATTCAGCCTCCTTGAGGAGACCCTGCTTAGACCCAGGCTGGGCTGGTGCCCGTGATGACCGCTCACCCTCTCCCCTCTGGCCTCCACTCATGAAAGCCAGGCTGCAGTCCACTGCGAGCCTGCTCCCCGCTCGTGGCCCCCTCCACCCATGGCCCTTGGTGGGTGAGTTCTCATCCAAGGGCACAGTCCAGGAGGGCCAGATCGGGCATTTATACTAGTGATCTGGACCCTCTACTGCTCGCTGGTGTGATTCAAGGGACCATGGCCACATTTTGTGTCTCTATTTCTTCAATTTGTTTGGACAACATCTCCTGATCTGATGATTAGCTAATGTCGTATTTTTATCAACCACTTCCCAGAGTCCTAAACAGAAAGTTGAGGTGAGGAGTTTGATTCAGCAAAGACTAGGAGAAGGGAGCAGAGAAGGCTCCGTGAGAAGAATTGCAAAGAGACTGACCAGGAGCAGGAGTGGGAAACCTAAGAGAAAGGTGGGGGAGGGGATTCAGCAGTGGCAATAAGAAAAACTCTTAAATAACTCTGAAGAGAAAATGGTACATATTGCCCAAGAACACTTATACCTGAGCACATGGACGAATTTGCCTGATTTTCTCCTAGGGAAGAGAGCCCCGCCTTCCTCATCTTGTGCAAACCTCCGTCACTCAGCCACTGGCCCCCGTTGTCCTCTGGCCCCCACTGTCCCCTAGCCCCCACTGCCGCAGCCTTTGGAACCTGAAGGAAGAGAGCCTTTCTGTGAATAATCGGAGTTTGTTTTGCGAAGCAAACATATCCCCAAGAATCACAAGGTTTGGGGAACACGTGGGTCTTTTATATAGCTCAACCCATAAATTAGTTTCACTTTCTTTTTATATTTATCATTCATTCCATATCAAGCCTTGTATATCGAATGTCATGATTTTGTATAATTTTTTATAACTATTCATTTTACTAAATTCATTCTAAAATTTTTTTTAAATAGTAAATTCTTAAGCTGTGGAAACCACTGAAGGTGCTTAACTGGGCCCCAGACTCACAGGTGTTGGGTGATTCCTCGAGTTTACAGCCAAGTAAATACTAGTACAGAAATAAAAGAAATTTTTGTTAAAAAATGTGTCTCTCATTTGAATGAGATCTGTAATGATAAACAATGGCAAGGTGGCCATTGATAATCTCAAACCTGCAGAACCCCCAGGTTTGTTCCCAAGCGAGTCCACAGAAGACCTAGGGCTTGTAGTTGACTTAAACGTCAACTCAATCATAGGCCCCAAACGACCCTTTTTGAATTTTTTCGTTTTTTAGAAAAATTTCAGCTGCAGGCAATAGAGTTTCCTGATTTAGTTCTGAAGATGGGCTTATTTTTCTCTCCTCCTCACCTCTAGAAGGAGCTTTTCTGGCACTGGTCATGGAACCAGGGATCTGTTCTAAGCTGCCACCAATGTCAGTGCCACCCGTGCTGGTCCCTGGGTGGGCTCAGAGCGAGGGGGGCTCAGAAGTTGCGGCGATGAGGTGCTCAGAGCCGCAGCTGCAGAGAAGGGCATCGGTGCATAAGGGTCCGCTCGTGAAGTAGCACTGTCACCAGACACAGTTACCACCTGCCGCCATGTTAACTTTCTCAAGGGAACACCTTTTATTAGGGATAAAACTCCCAGAGTTTTATTCCAGTCAAAAAACCTAGTTACCTAAAGGCAATGTCAGGGAAGATGGTGGAATAGGAGGCTCCAGGAACCCGTCCCTCAAAGCAACACCTGAACTGGCAGCAGCATCTGAAGAAAGGACTCTGGACTCTGGGTCCAGTAGAACATTTGTAGTGCCCAGGAGAGCTTGAAGAGGTTAGTAAATTTTCATCAATTTCAGCTTTCCCTCAGTTGTGGCCGCCGTCCCCTGCCCCATGGCAGTCAGCTATGGGGACAGCAGCCCATGTTCCCAGTGTGGCTTGTTGGAGCCGGGGTGGCCAATAGGACCTTATTCTCCAAAGCTCAGGGCTGTGGGTTCCTACTGGTGATGCTCCTTATAATTGTTGGGGGTGAGGGGACAGCACAGAGGGAAAAGTCTTCATGACATTAGATTTGGGTGGCAATGATTTATATGACAACAAAAGCAACAACAACAAAAAAATAGACAAATTGGTTTCATCAAAATTAAAAACTTGTACATCAATGGATACTCTCAAGAGATTGAAAGGCAACCAACCCATGGAAGGGAGGAAGTAGCTCCAGATCTGACATCTGATAAGGGTCAGATGTAAAGAACTGTGGCTCAACGATAACAACCCAATTCAAAAACGGACAAAGGATTTGGATAAACTTTTTTTCAAATAAGATACACAAATGGCCAATCAGCACAGGAAAAGACACTAACATCATTAATCTTTAGGGAAATGCAAATCACAACCACAACGAGATATCACTTGACACCTATTAGGATGGTGTGTAGGTGTATGTGTGTGTGTGTGTGTGTGTGTGTGTGTGTGTGTGTGTGTGTGTAAAGCCCCAACACCTCAAACCGGAAAATGACACGTTGAGGAGGATGGGGAGAACTGGGCCACACTGCCAGCAGGAATATAAAACGGTGCAGCCACCACGGGAGACTTTCACGGTTCCTCAGGAAATTACCATGTGACCCAGCGATTCCTCTCCCTGGTCTACACCCAAAGGAATCGAAAACCGGGCTGGAGCAGATACCTGTCCACCCTGGCAGGGTCGCAGGAGCCATTTCCTCCCCTGGCGGTAACAGCCCCTGGCACTGTCCCCTTGGACTGCAGCGTTCCTGGGAGGTCCCCCACATGAATAACACGAATAAACCCCCCTCAAATTACCCTAATGTGGAACATCTGTCTTTTGTAGAAACCCAGCTGATTCGAGTCCCTAACTCTATCTCTACTTTTGGGGATGTTTGAAAATGTCTGTAGTTTTAGAAAAACATTAAAAAGCTATCTTATAATTACAACTCACATATACTAGTGTCCAATCAGGACGCATGCTAGTTACAGTATAACCAGAAGGTATGAATTATATGAATGTACAAAAAAAGGTACAAAATGAGCCTCATGTGTCTCCATAGCTCATTGGGATTTTCAGACTGACCCTGCATGGCAGACAGCTTAACCCGCACGAGGGGAGTTCTAGTTCTGTAGAGTAATTCTCGTCTCTCCAGGCTCAGACTCAGCTGTGTCTGGGCGTGTGGCTACCCCATCCCCCCTCAGGGATCTCCCCCAGACCCAGATCCCAGCCCTGGAGCTGCAGACCTGAAGCTTAGGTCGCCTGCAGCACACCCGGCCCATCCCAGCAAACACCGGCTCCAGGGCCAGGGCCTGACCGCGGCCGAGGCCTCCTCGAGGTCTCAGGTCCCCACGGGTCGCCCCGCGGACTCCTCATCCCGGTCCCATGGGTCGCCCCATGGCCTCCTCATCCCGGCAGCCCGGCCACGCAGACTGCAGGGGCGCCTTCAGCCCTCCTCACCCCTCCGCAGAGAGGCAGAGGCAGCGTCTTCCCTCTGAGGGAGTCAGGCGCTTGGTGGGCTGCCCTTTCTTTGGCGGGCCTCCCTGCACAGGCCTGTGGGGACACATAGGGGCCTGCACCCACTCGCAGGCTCCCTGACCCCCGGAAAGAGCGACCCCACCACAGCCGCCCCTCCTTGCCCCCGCCTGGCTCCCGGCTCTTCTGGGTGCTGTGAGCAGTGGGGGCCCCTAGCAGGCTGTCTGCTGCGCACTTTGTCCAAGGTCATTCCAACCACAGCCCTTCTGGGAGCAGATGGAGTCCTGGTGGTAAGTACCAGAGGCAGGGGCTGCGGGCGGGGGGAGAGGGGAGTGTAGAGAGCAGGGCGCCCATAGGTAATGTCTCAAATGGTCACGTGGTCCTCCAGCTGCTGGCCCTCTGGGTCCCAGGCACTGACGCCCTCTGCAGGCTTCCCCCGCCCGCCCTTCTCTGCCCTTTGCCCCTTCATGGGTGTCCAGAGAAGGCCTCGCTGGGGCAGGGCTCACCCCCAAACCTCACCTCCTCCCGCAGCACCACCCAGGCAGTGTGTGAGGGTGACAGACAGATATCCCGCAGAAGGCAAGGGACCTGGGAACAACAGTAAACAGCCCTGCGCGTTCCCATCCTTGCTGCTCTGCCCCATGAGCACGCTGCCCTGCTGTCTGCACCACCTGGCCGTCCCCCAAACCCCTTCCCCAGGGGCCCCCACTCCAGGATCCTGTCCTTTGCCTCCAGGCTGGGTTGTTCAGTCCAGGGCAGTCAGTAAAAGATGTTTAAGAACAAAGACATGTCACTTCATGATAACACTTTATGGGAAACGGGAATGCAAGGAGAGAGGCATTGGAGCATCAGTCATTCACACAGCTGATGGCACCGTGAAATCATGGCCTTGGGTTCTGAGGACGCATTTGTCAGAGCGATGTGACAGCTTCATTTAAATGTCAGTATGGACAACACACTTGAAATTACATCTCTTGGTGACTAAGCAAACTACGATGAAAAATGTTTTGAAGACAATAAAAATGTAAGGGAAAACACGGTTTTGCAAACCTCTCTTAGTGGGGACTCGAGAAAACACATTTGAAGATGTAGAAGTTAGAGGAGACAAATCCAGGAGACCTTCTTGGCAGGACTGTCACTGCCCGGCTGTGGGTCTGAAGTGGAGCCCCAGCGGTCCCCTTCCCACTTGGCTCAGGATGGCAGACACTGCCAAAAGCTTCAGTCCAAAGGGTCAGAGCCCCTTACGGTGGAGGACCCCTATGAGGGGCCCTTGTTAGAACAACACACCATTAAGAGGTGGTAGGGTCAAAAAAGCTTGATGGACACGCTGTAGCACTGGCTTCCTGGCTGCCTGAAGCGCAGGTGGGGATAGATGAGCCCAGGGGACAACCTGAGCCTCCTCAGGTGTGACTCCCATTTCACTCCAGACGGTTCTTATCAGAGGCAGTTTCAGAAAATGCCACTAGAGGGCAGGAGAAGCCTCTCAATGGCTCCCTGGGCGGGGTCACCTGAGTGAGAGGCTGGGGGAGGGCTGGGGCGGAGGATGAGGTTCTCAGATTACTAGAGGCCCAGATTACTTCCCCAAAAGCAGCAGGGTCAGGCTCTCCCATCGTCCTGCTCAAGAACTTTCTTAACTTTAGTTGCCTAATCTACAACCAAAGGAAGTCCAGATGTTACAGTTTCCCAAATGTCTTCAAGCCTCTTCATTTTAAGGCAGATTTCCCCCAGAACAGCCCAAAGTCATCTCTTACTCAATAAACATTTACAACATCTGTGGCACTCCTGCCACAGCATCCCCAAGTGTGTCTTTTTTTAATTGTTAAATTTATTGGGGTGACATTCATTAATAGAATGTATGTTTCAAGTATATAGCTCAATAATACATCATCTGTATATTGCATTGTGTGTTCACCACCCGAAGTCAAACCTTCCATCACCATATATATTGACTTCTTTTATGCTTATCAATCACCCTCTTACCCCTTTCCCTCTGGTCACTCCTAAACTGTTGTCTATGTCTATGAGTTTTTGTTTGTCTTGTTTGTTCCTTTCGGTTTTATATCCCACATGTGAGTGAAATCACATGGTTCTCAGCCCTTTCTGTCTGGTCTATTTCACTTAGCATGATAATCTCAAGATTTATCCATGTTGTTGCAAAAGGCAGTATTTCATCTTTGCTTATCGCTGAGTAATATTCCATTGTATGTATGTATCACATCTTTTTTATCCAATCACCTATCAAAGGACACTTTGGTTGTTCCCCTGTGTTGTCCACCTTGTGTAACATTGCAGTGAACATCATGGTGCATATGTCTTTACAGATAAATGTTTTCATATTTTTTGGGTAGATACTCAGAAGAGAAATTGCTGGGTCATATGGTAATTCTATTTTTATGTTTTTGAGGTACCTCCGTACTGTTTTCAATAGTGGCTATATAAGTTTATATCCCCCCCAACAGTATATGGGGGTTCCTTTTTCCCCACAACCTTTCCAACACTTGTTATTACTTGTCCTGTTGATGATGGCCATTCTGACAGGTGTGAAGTGGTATCTCATTGTGGTTTGAGTTGCATTTCTCTAATAGCTAGTGAAGGTGAGCATTTTTTCATGTCTGTTGGCCGTTTGTATGACTTCTTGGGAGAAGTGTCTGTTCAGGTCCTCTGCCAATTTGTGTGTGTGTGTGTGTGTGTGTGTGTGTGTGTGTGTAGGGGGACTGTTTGTTTTTTGTTTTGTTTTGTTGTATGAGTCCTTTATGTATTTTGGACATTAGCCCCTTATCGAAGGCATTGTTTACAAATATCTTCTCCTGTTCAGTTGGTTGCCTCTTTGCCTTGTTGATGGTTTTCTGTACTGCACAGAAGCTTTTTAGTTTGATGTTGTCCCATTCATTTATTTATGCTTATACTTCCCTTGCCTTAGAGGTCAAATTCATAAAATCTTCTCTAAATCCAAGGTCCATAAATTTAGTGTGTTTTCTTCTACATAATTTATTGCTTCAGGTCTTACATTTAGGTCTTTGATCCTTGAGTATCCATTTTACTTTTTGTGTGTGGTAACAGCAGTCTAGTTTCATTCTTTTGCATGTGGCTTTCCAATTTTCTCAGAACCATTTATTGAAGAGGCTTTCTTTTCTGCATTGTATGTTTTGGGCCCCTTTGTTGAAAATTACTTGCCCATATATATAGGTTTATTTCTGGGCTCTCATTTCTGTTCCTTTGGTCTGTGAGTCTATACTTCTGCCAATACCACACTGTTTTGATGGTCACTTTTTAGTATAATTTGAAGTCAGGCAGAGTGATACCTCTGGTCTTGTTCTTTTTCCTTGGGATTGCTTTGGCTATTTGGAGGTCTTTCATGATTCCATACAACTCTGATGCTTTTTTTGTTGTTGTTCTCTTTCTTTAAAAAATGCCATTGGGATTTTGATGAGTATTACATTAAATCTGCATATCACTTTGGCTACCATAGCCATTTTAACAATGTTGATTCTTCCAATCCATAAACACAGAATATCTTTCCATTTCTCTGCATCTTTTTCCATTTATTTTAATAATGTCTTGTGGCTTTCCGCATATAGGTTCATCACTTTCTTTGTTAAGTTTATCCCTACGTATTTTATTCTTTTTGTTGCAATTGTAAAAGGAGTTTTTAAAAATTCCTTTTTCAGAAATTTCATCGTTAGTATATAAGAATGTGATGAATTTTTCTACCTCAATTTTGTAACCTGCAACTTCACTGTTTTTGTTTATTGTTTCTAATAGTTTTTTGGTGGAGTCCTTAGAGTTTTCTATATAAAAAATCGTGTCATCTGCAATATGTGACAATTAGACTTCTTCATTCCCATTTTGGATGCCTTTTATTTCTTTCTCTTGCTTGATTACTTTAGATAGGACTTCCAATACCCCATTGAGCAAGAGGGGTGAGGATGGGCCTCCTTGTCTCATTCCTCAGAAGGGGGCTTTTGCATCAACCCAAGTGTATTCATTTCTTCCAGGACCAGAAGCCAGGAACAGAGTCCTCCTCAGAAGGTGCCAACCCTGTGGACACCTTAATCTTGGACTTCTGGCCTCCGGAGCTGTGAGACCAGACATTTCTGTTATATAAACCCCTCTGTCTGTGGTACTTTGTTACAGCCGCCCTCGGAAACCAGTGCACACGTGACAGGTTCACTAATACACAAGTGACAAGCTTCACCTCTATCTTTACCAATATGGGAATTCCGGAGCATGAAGAGCATGTGGATTTCAAAAGGAAGCCAACCTCAGCCGCAAGCGTGCGGGGCCCCCAGCCTGGGAATCCCCACGTCCTTGGCTCCATCTGAACTCAGAACTCCCCCTTGCTTTAGTGGTGTCAGCCCCAGTTTGACCCAGAGCCCTGCGGCTGGGATCAGCATTCCCCACAAGTGATTGCAATGTGCAGCAGGGTGCGAAGCACTGAAAAAAATTCCTGGAAAAATGAAATAAACCTGATGGGATCTCAATAGGGATTGGGTTGCACCTGTGGATCCATTTAGGGAGAACTGCCATCTTAATAACATTGCAGGTCCCCATTATCCACACGGCCTGTCTCCCCATTTGTTTAGGAAGAGCTGAGTTTCGAGCACCTGTTGTGCTCTGCCCATGGCCTGAACTGTGGGCGTTCTGCATCTTACTGACGTTTCCACTTCATTCTGATTTCCCTTCTCACTATGAGGGTGCTGACAGCCCCCAACGTTCTGGTGTGGGGCATTTCATTGGCATAATCAGTGCCTTCGAAAAGGGACTGATAACAACGAAAGGGAGATCGGGTTATCTATAGTAACCTGGAAATCTGTTCAAAACGTGAGGTGAGCGAATAAGGAAGCCACAGACACTGCACGGCCTGCAGCCTGCTCTTGTATAGCCTGGAAGGAGACACGTGCACTTCGCCGCGGTTCTCTCCCGGGAGAAGGATTTTAAGTTTTCATCCTGGACTCTCCGCTGCTGTCATTAGAGCGTATCACATTGACAGTGAGGAGAACTCAGGTTGAGAGAGCGATGGGGAAAGATTTACTTCATGCTGCCGATTGCAGAAACTTCCCTGGTTCCCCTTCACACTGTAGTGACCGGGGGTCATTCTGTCCTTCGGGTCACTGTGTGTGCTGTGCCTTGCGGGGCGAGGACAGAGGAGGACGCTGCACACACTGCGGGAGCAAACTTGCACCCGTGGCACCCCAGGTCCTCGGCCAGGCTGGTCGCGAGTGGAGTGCAGCGCTGCCCTCGAGATCACGCTGTAGGTTGTCCCTCTGGGTGTGCCGGCCATTGACGCCCTCACCAGAGTTGCTTCACCCGTGGCTCCTGCGGGCCCTGCAGCAGTTCCTGTCTGGGGACAAAAGCCCCATATGAAAGTGACAAAGAGGAAGCTGTGGCTGTGACAGTGAGCGTGGGGTGGAGGAAGGCCACCTGCACATTGTCCTTCGGGGATGGGATGCTCCTGGGCTTGCGGCAAAGGCTCAGCAGGACGGGGACTGCTCCCTGGTGCCGCCTCAGGGCCCCTGGAGACCGCAGAGTGAATGAAACCTCCGCCCTGACTCTCCTCCTCCTTGCTGTCATCACCCCTCTCCTCACGGCCACCTCCTTCCGCGCCACACCCTTCCCACACCAAACGGAAGTGACCTATTTCGTGTCCACTCCCCAGACAGGCCTGTGAGTTTTCTGAAGGCAAGAACTCTGTCTCACTCATCTTTAATTTCCTAACGTCGAGAATCATGCAGGGTACATACCAGGTACACCTTAATCCTGGATGGATTGACAGATGGACAGATGCAGCTAATGCGAACAGAGCTGCTATGTTCCCACCCCAAATAAACGTTCCACCAGCCCAAAGCCTTTCCCACTGCTGAGATGCGTCTGCACACATCAGCCTGCTGCCCAGTGAGTGTGGGACACACAGGCGTGTCTCACTGCACACACACAGAGAATACCCCGGAGACACGAGGTGTCCATCCTCAACGGCCCCCCAAGTGTCTGAAAACAGAGTGGACTCACGAGGATGAGAGGACGAGCCACAGACGGGGAGGAGATATTTACAAAACACACATTTGAGAAAGAACTGGTATTTCAAACACACAAAGAACTCTTAACACTCAACAGTAAGAAAGGAAAACAAATGGCCCAATTTAAAAATGGGCCAGAGATCTAAACAGACACTTCCCCGAAGGAGACATACAGATGGCAAATCGAATGTGGAAAGATGGTCAGCATCGTATGTAATTAGGGAATTACAAATTAAGATGATGATGAGGCACCAGGACATGCCCATCAGAACGGCCAAAATCCAGAACACTGACAACACCAGACGCTGGTGGGGACGTGGAGCAGGAGGGACCCTCACGCTCTGCTCGTGGGGACACGAAAGGGAACAGACACTTCGGCAGTTTCTTACAAAACTGAACATACTCTTTCCATACAATCCAGCAATCACGCTCCTTGGCATTTACCCAAAGGAGCTGAAAACATGTCCACACAAGACCTGCACCTGGATGTTTGCAGCAGCTTCATTTTTAACTGCCAACACTTGGAAGCCACCAAGACGTCTGGCAGTAGGTGATGGATAAACTGTGGTCCATCCAGACAACGGGATGTGATTTGATGCTAGATGATGAGCTATCAAGCCGTGAAAAGATGCGTAGGAACCTCTGATGTCGGTTACTAAGTGAAGCAAGGCCAAGTGAAAGGCTACGTGCTGCGTGAGTCCAGCTCTATGACATTCTGGAAAGAAAACACTATGGAAACAGTTTTAAAAATGCAGTGCTTTCACAGTTGCAGGAGAGAAGGATGACTAGGTGAAGCACAGAGGGTTTTAAGAGAGTGAAACTATTGTGTACGACACTGGACACAATCCACAGAATGTACGACGTCGCGAGCGAACCTTGACGTGAGTCATGGACTTCAGTCGAGAGCAGCGTGCAGCGCGGGCTCATCCGCCGGGACGCATGTCCTGCTCCGACACACGGTGTAAACAACAGGGGGGCTGTGCAGAGGACTGTCCTGAAACGTACAGGGAAAATACAATCAAATCAAAGGTTTGACTTGGGGACTGGGGTCGAAGTGCTGCAGTTGTCATGGAGGACGTGGGGTTGAGCGAGCAGGGAGGGCACGGCTGGGCAGAGCCCCACGCCTGTGGTCGGTGTCCTGGGGCTGCCCTAACCGAGCACCACAGCATGGGCGGTTTAGACGGAAATGGCTTTTCTCCCAGTTCTGGGGTCTAGGCGTCCGAGATCAAGGTGTTGGTGGGGCTGCTTCCTTCGGAGGGCTGAGAGAGAGAATCTGTTCCAGCCCCACCCCCCCCACACACACACACGCATGCACACACACGCTCACGCCTTTGTGCTCACGTGCGTTATCTGTGTCCACATTTCAGCCCTGATGACCCCAGTCTACTCTTTCAGGAGTCTTGATGGGGCAGTCTTGGAACCTGGCCATCTAAGGTAGGATGGGGAAGGTAGGAGAAAGCGCAAAGGAATTCTGAGCTGCAGGGTCTGGCCGGGCGGGATCCAGGCGCCCGGCACCCCTCGCCCCTGAGCACTGTTCGCAATGACTGGGTCTGCACACCGAGGTTCCGGCTAGAGGCAGATTTTGGGTCCGCCACCCGGCGTGGCCAGTTTCGGTCCCATCTGTTGGCTGTCTGTGCCTGGAGAGCCCCTGGGACCAGTCTGATCCAGCGTGGTCTGGTGGTCTGCTGGGCGCTGTGAGGGAGGCCTGCTTTACGTCCTGAAAGACACTAAAAACACTAGGAAAAAAAACTACCAGGGCCTGGTTTCAGGTTCTTCCGGGGAAGAAAATGCAAAGAACACAGACCCTGTCGCCACAGGGAAGGGGCCGCCGGGCAGGAGCTGAATGGGGTTCTGTCAGCAGGCCTCAAGGGGATGCTCGCTCTGTCTCCAGCCACTCGGCTCCCCCTCCTCTCCTCCCCTGGACTCTGTCTTGCTCCTTGGGCCAGCAGCCCCTCACCCCTGCTCTAATGGCAGTGACTGGGGCGGGGAGGCGAAGCAGGAGATCAAGTGTAACAAAATATGGCTGCACTGTGGAATCACAGTGGACAGCCGGACCACCTGCCACCCAAGGGCCATCGTGGAAGTGGCCACTTCAGCCTTTCAGAGCCGCACGCAAGGCTCTGCACCGTGTCTGCATCCGGCGGTGCAGGGGCTGCTGGCCACTGCAGGCCTTCCCTGGACCTAAAGGGTCTACCCTCCCAGGCTGCCGACAGCTGACTGGGGGTCCAGCACTGGCGGCAGGTCCGCTGCCCTGAGTGCCACTGGCCACTATTTACAGGGCATCACTCAATGAAAGACAGAAGAGCCACAGGTCAAGGTGCAGTGGAGGCCACCGTGGGGTCGGCCAGCTCCCGAGTCACTTTATCGCCGTTACCCATCCAAGCCCAATAGACTAAATGCAGCAGCAGACCTGGAAGCAGGCTGCTGATCCGGGAGCTGAGAGCTTTGTGTTGGCGGTGGGCCTGGTGATGGAGCAGCCCTCAGACTCTGTGGCCCAACAGACAGACGGGACGGCGCTCGTCTGCACGGGAGGCTTTCAGCCCAGAGGTAAGGCGACTTATACTGTTTTAGGACAGATCATTGTATCTAATGAATTTAAATATTTCATACCTCACCTCTTTGCAAAAAGAAAAGGAGACAGTGGCCAGTCTCCTATCTTAAGGGAAACTGATGTTTTGTCTGGTAAGGAAGGCTGCATTCTGGAAGGCTCGCTGAAAGGCTTTGTGGCCATCTTCGTGTTCGGGTCCTTGAAGGGGAAAGTGGGAAATGAAACAAAATAGCCTTGAGCAAAGCAAACGGTCTCAGGGAGGACTTGGTGCCTGAGGAGCTGGGAGGAAAGGGCTGGCTCAGGCCTCTGTCACCAGAGCCACTCCCCTCCCCCACTGCCGCCGGCTCTGGAGGGAGGCTCAGATCATGGAACCGTCCCCTCTGCAGGCCAGAAGCTGGCCACCCGATTCATAATTCACATTTTAACAAAGTTTTCACCGGGATTTTATGAGCATCTCATTTAGGAGCTCTTCCTGCCTTTGATGTATGCCGGTGACACGACTGAGGAATCATTTCCTCAGTTTTGAAAAGCAAACAGTTGTTGGTCACATATCTAATTTTTATAAAATTTGCTTTCACAGCAGGAGTTTGAGCAAAGGTGAATCTGGCCTCCTCCCCTGGGGCAGTGTATCCTCGGCTCACAACTAACAAGTTCTTTAAAAACCTGAAGACCACCATCTCCGAGAATTAGGAATGTTAGCATGGGTCTAGTTATGATTAGACTCGCTTTGCCGTATTTATTCGTTTGCTACTGAGAGATCCACCCAGTGCTTATAGATTAGTGACAAAACTATGGCTATTTGAAAAATATTTTTATTGAGATTTAATTGACATATAACATTACCTCAGTTTCTGGTGTACAACATAATGATCTGATATTTGTATATCTTGCAAAATGACCATCTCAATGAGTCTGGCTCACACACTTCAGCATGTAGAGCTACAATCTGTGTTTCTTGTGAAGAGAGCTTTTCACATCTACTCTCTTAGCGACTCTCAAACTTATGATTGATTACAGTATTACCTGTCGTCACCATGCTGTGCCTCATGCCCCATTACTTACTTATTTTATAACTGGAGATTTGTACCTTTTGTCCCCCTTTACAGCTATTAAATTCCCACGAAAATGTGTTGTTTGCTTTGCAAGAAGCTGAGGCACCCGCATGCCTGGCTTTGCTGAGCCGGAGGCACCTAACGCCTGTATTTACTCTCCGTGGGAACACACAGTGCACTTAGCAGGGGGCCAGAGCAACACATCCACCCCAGAGCATGAAGCCGAAAACCACTCAGGAAGCTGGGTCGTATTGGCCACGCAGCTGCTGCCAGCGCTGTGTCAGTCCACCGCTGGGACTGTGTCATGCCTCCGTAGTTAAGTTCCACTGAGGCAGTTTGGCCGGGACCCACTGCTGTCACTTGTGACTGGGCTCTACGGAGTGGCAGGAGCACGCATGGCCCTGGAGCCGGAAGCTGGGGTCCAGCCCCGGCTTCCCCCTTTACGTGCTGTGAGTCTCAGCATCCTCCTCCATAAACGGGGTCTTGTAGCCCCGGGGGACCTTCCGGGGAAGGCAGCTGGCGAAGGCGGGGCCCGTGGATGTCCACTCATCAGCCACACACTCTTGGGTGGCTACTTGTGCTGCCAGCTGAACCCTGCATCTGGGTCTGAGTCCAGATTCTCAGGATGTTCACAGGCTTGGGACCTTTCTGCCCTAACACGAATGACAGCTTTTGTAAGCAGACTTCATCTGGCATTTGAAAAACGTCAGGTCTCAGGTTCGATTTCCAATTTGTGACACTTTTCCTTTAGCCTCAGCTCAGTTTCTTTCTTGCATGCCTCGTCAGTATGAAGATCCACCCTCATCCCCCTCCATCCCTCCGTGCTTGGCTCCAGCCTGTTGCCATCCGCCCCCTGCCAGGCTGTCCCCGCCTGCCTCCTCCCCTCCACTCCCCGAGGCCTGCGTGCATGCGGGTGGGCGTGTGTGCATGTGTGTGTGCATGACTGAAGCTGCCCCTAAGGCAGAGTTGGGGAGATGGGACAAGAATTCATTCATTCAGGCACCCAAACTTGATTAGAGACTTCCTAAGTTCATGGACGAGGACACAGAAGTGAAAAGACAAAGCCGCACCCCCGGTGGGGTGCGGCCCAGGGTGAGGGTGTCAGGGGCCAGCCAGGGCCACCTGTCCCAAGCCAGGAGGAGGCAAGGCCCCGAGTGATCCGGCTCCCCACACCGCAGGCGTCAGGCCTCCCCACGGCCTGGGGCCTGGGGCATCGCCAATGGAAGCTTGCCTCTCCCGCGGGCTGCATCTCTTGTGGGGGTCAGTGCCTTGGAGGTCTATGTGTCCCCCTCTTTCAGGGGGACGTTGTGAGGAGGTGGGACATTTGCCCAGGCTGCCACAGGTCTTGACCTTAGGGCTGGCCTCTCGCTCGGCCGTCCAGCCAACTCCGACAGTGGTGTCCATCTGCGGAATGGCCGGCGCCGGCACTGGACTGGATGGGGACACCTGAAGGCTCTGTCGACAGGCAGGGCAGTGGTGGAGGCCGAGAGCTAGTTACCGTGAGAGAGCAGACACCCAAAGACCAGGGGACCCCTAGAAAGTGACGTTCGCTGAGG
Organism: Macroglossus sobrinus; assembly: GCA_004027375.1. NCBI lineage: Eukaryota > Metazoa > Chordata > Mammalia > Chiroptera > Pteropodidae > Macroglossus > Macroglossus sobrinus. The sequence continues at coordinate 546,989 of PVKZ01000676.1, read as the reverse complement.
GCTGGCTGTGGTGGCCCATGAGGGTCGTAGAGACGGCTCGGGGAGGGAGCCGGTTCGAACCCTGCTCCTCTCCAGCTGTGTGCCCCTCGATGAGTCACTCAGTCTCTCTGGGCCTCATTTTATTCATCTTGAGAGGGTCATTGCGGAGATGGTGTCGAGAGAGGGCCGGCATGTGGGAGGCGATTCCTAAATAGTACCCATCACAGTTGCCTCACCTGAGGACAGCAAGTCTGGGGGTGGATCCCCTGGCAGGAATTTTAGCCGTCTTCCGGTTCAGTGGTTCCCCAGCTTTAGTCTGCATCAGAGCCCCCCATAGGGCGAGTGCAAAGGCAGGTTTCTGGGCTCCGCCCCCCAGGGGCTCTGATTCCACGGGTCCAGGTGGGGCCTGAGGAGGCGCGATTCTCTCAGGGCTCATGTGGGTCTGATGCTTTGAGGCTGTTGGCCCAGCGACCACACTGAGGCCCGCTGGGCTGGCTCGAGCTGCGGACTCAGAGAGCAGACCTGCGGTCAGCACGTTCGTTCCTCGCCCCTGTTCGGCAGAGTCGAGGCCTCCCAGCCCTGGTCCAGGCCAGGGGCAGGAGACGGGGGGTGCAAAGTGCCAGGCCCCCAGGCAGCACCAGTATCAGGCAGTCAGACTCCGGGCAGAGGCCAGGAGGGTCTGAGGTTCTAGTGAGAGGGCTGAGCTGGGCAGAGAGCAGAGCTCCTTCCCCACTACCACCCAAGGAGGGCGCTGGCCTCTGCGGCTGGGCCCTGGCCTCTGCACCCAGGAAGTGCGTGCGGGCTTGCGAGGCATGACGTGTGAGCGAGTGATTTCATGTGTGTGAGCGTGACAGTACGGGCGTGCGGCTGGGTGTGTCAGCCTGCTCAGGCCGCCATAACGAAGCACCACAGACGGAGCAGCTTGAACCACAGGAATTCATTTCCTCACGTTCTGGAGGCTGGACGTCGAGATGAGGGTTTGGGCAGGGCTGGTTCTAGCTGAGCCTCTCTCCTCAGCTGGCAGACGGCCGTCTTCTCCCTGCAGGCTCACACGGCTGTCCCTCTGTGCATGTCTGCGTCCTCTTCTGATGAGGACACCAGTCACAGTGGGTTAGGTCCCCCCCCCCCCCATGGCCTCCTTTTACCTAAATCACCGCTTTTAAGGCTCTGACTCCAAACACAGTCACTTTCTGAGGTCTTGGGGTTTAAGACTTTGATGTATGACTGTTGGGAGCACACGACTGAGCCCACGCGTCATGTGTGCGTGTGTGAGTGTGCCCGTGTGCCCTGTAAGAACACTGGTGTGTAAGAAATCTGGCTTTCCTGCCACATCCTGGGTTGTGTTTGTGGGGCGGCTGACGAGGTCTGGCCTGTCACAGGTCAACATGAGTCTTCAGACCTCAGGGTTCCAGACGAATTCTTCCTCAGTTCACAGGTGCCTGCCTTCCACCAAGCACCGTCCTGTCACAGTGTCACCTGGCAAGCCCACCCTCAGGGCAGAACTGTGAACCCTCGGGCGGTCTGTGAAGGTGGCCCTACCGAGGACAATGCCAGTCTCACTCCTGCTCCTGCCCGCACGACGCTGCTCCCCTGAGCTTCCCTGCCACGGAACCATCTTTTGTGTGTTCCTGGGGCCAGAGTCCTCATTTTTTTTTTTTTTAAGCTACAAAGGACATTTTTGAGACTCTTTCCAGGTAGTTAAGCCTATCCTTCTGCAGTGCAGAACTGTTTGTGGGCTTGATGGGGATGTGGCAATCGAGCATTGCAGGCCTAACGAAGGCGAGTCTTCCACTTGGGATGGATCATTACTAACAGGCCGTTCTCGGTCGGGGCCGAACAAAGGCTTGCTGGCGCAATTGCAGCTGGTGGCTGTTCTCGAGGCAGCTGGTGGCTGTTCTCGAGACAGCTGGACAATTGTTTTGCTGCTGGGTGCAGCACACACAAAAGCAGGTGCCTGGGTCCACCTGGACTCAGTATAAACTGGATAACTGGGCCCTGGGGGGGCGGGGTCTGGGCCGCAAGATTCTCAAAAGGGTAGACACACAAGCCACAGAGCAGTGAGCACCGCGCGGCAGGAAGCACAGGGCCCAGCCCAGGCCCAGCGCACGCCCTTTCGTACCCGGCACTCACAAAATGTTTGTTCATCGAATGACTAATTGAAAGAATGAAAGATACAATTTCAGGAGAGGGAAATGTATTCCAGGCAGGAAAAGAGGGCTGGAAGTGACAGAGAGATGTCACCAGCTTCCTTCTAAAGGGGTCAGTGCAGTGGCGGTACTGCCTCTAAAAGCTTTTCAGTCAGGACACCTGTCAGTCTGCCTAGACTTAATAAGCACCCATCGTATACAGAACACTGGGAAGTAAGATTTGATTTCCCACTTATGTGTTATATAAAAGAAGGACGTAATTGCATCTATAGACATGTATTGGGGTTCTCCAGAGAGACAGAACCCATAGGACATGCATAGAAATGTAGAAAGACATATAATTTATGTGTGACATTGTGTCAATTTAAGGTGTACAGCAAGTTTAAGGCGATGTGAGAAAGGTTTGTTCTGAGGAGCGGGCTCGTGTGTTCACAGAGAAGTCCTGCCATGTGCCGCGTGCAGGCTGGAGGCCCGGGAAGTGGCCCAAAGCCTCAGAACCAGGAGTCCTGATGACAGAGCCGCGAAGGCGACGTCCTGGCTCAAGCAGAGAGCCAGGGAACCCGCCCTTCCTGGGCCTCCCCAAGGTGACACATAAAATTAACCATCACAAGACCAAAGTAGAGATTGGAAGGGAAATTAACAAATAATTATAACTGATTGTGTTGATGTCATGGAATTATGGCTAAGTTCATTTTTTTCTTCCTGACTTTCTGTGTCGTTTTGGCTGTTAACACCGAAATCGGTTTTTAAAATATGTTAAACCTCTGCTTGTTGTGACCACTGGCGTCAGTTCGGGCCAGGGTCGCCTGCCTTTCCTGGAACCCTAATCTCAGTCTTAGAGAGCAGGGGGTCAGTAGCAGTGGGGGTGTGACCCCAGCAAGGGCAAACTTGGGCCAATCTTGGGCAGAGTTGGCCTCTATGTGGGGCCACATCTGCCCTTGGCATCCTCCACTCATTTTGTCCCAGTGACCTGAAAATCTGGCTTCATTTTTACTGCGCTCTATCATACTCTTCCACTATTTGTTCATTTATCAGACGTCCATTAAGCAACTTTCTGTGAGCGATGAGTCACATGGGGCTCTGGGCGTCACAGGTAAGCATTGGGCCCCGGCTCTCCGGCTCTGGCTTACAAAAAAGGGAGATGTTTCAACGAATGGGGATGGATCAGGAGCAACGACATGCTGTTGGAGCTCAAGGCAAGGCACCTGAGCATCAAGGAAGGGAGGCTTCCTGGAGGAGGTGATGCATCTTAGGTATAGCCCGAAGAATAGCGGCAAGATGAACAGTCAAAGACTTTCTGCAAAAAAGGCACGATCCCAGAAAGGTGTGGAGGATTCAGAGGGTCACAGAGGATGATGTGTGTTGTTTATAGGAAGGGACTTTGAGGACATGAAGACATCAGCCAGAGCCAAGGGTGCAGGAGGAAGAGGACATTTTAAAGTAGGCACAGTCTTCCCATTTGATCTCAGAAGCTAAGCAGGGTTGCACCTAGTTAGTAATTGGATGGGAGACCACCTAGGAAGACCAGGTACTGCAGAAGTAAAAAATTAAAAAAAAAAATAAGGGATTGTAAGCTTGACAAGGTTCTTGCAGTCTTTGAGGTCAACCAAGGGTTACCTCGCCTAAAAAAATTTAAAAAAAAAAAAGTAGGCACAGCCGACTTTGAAGGGTCTAGCCTGCCCTAAAGGTCATGGACTCATCCTTCAGCAGTGGTTGTCTAGGTCTTAGGGTAGAGTGAGGACCTGGCGACACTGGCTTTTTAGCAGCAGAATTCTGGTGGCCATTTCCAGGCAGGGAAGGCAGAGCAAGGGCCAGAAGGGCAGTGAGAAGGCTGGTGAGGGCAGGGTGACAAAGTGATCCAAGGACCCAGCCGTGGGCATCAACGGGATCCTGCGTTAGCGTGACTTGCAGAGCAGTTGAGGTGAGGGCCGGCGGGACCGGCCGTCAGCCTTCTGCGCAGGGCGAACACACCCCACACTGGATGCCCCTCATGTCCCTTTCTGCCGCTGACACTGGCCCCACGGGGCTCCTCCCGCCTGCGTGGCTGGAACGCATCCTCCAAGGCTCGGTGGGGCTCACCTCCCCCCGGGAAGCTCCCCACAGGGGGGCCTCAAGAGTGCTCCACCCCCACGATTCCACGGCGCCAGTGTCCCCTCTGCGCCGTCCTGGTTCTGCTGTTATTTACACGTTTTTAACCTGTGTCACGTCTCTTAGAGTACAGAGTAGACTCTTTGTGGAAGGGACACTGTGAATTAAACCCTTCGTACCTCGCAGAAGCCTGAGTCATATAGAGTCAATAGATGATCAAGAGACTTCCACTGCCAGCTTCAGTGTCACTAGGTGGTGGGCCTGCATGCACTCACAGGCCTCAGGCCAGTCACCTGACCTCGCTGGGTTTTCATTTTCTCAGCAGTGAAGTGGCCAAGGCTGATCCGAGCTCGTTACCTCCTTTCACCTTTCCTGACGATGAGGCCTCCTTTCGAGGCTGGGCTGTTCGTGCGCAGAAGCTTGGAGAACCAGCCCTCGCCTCCCTTCCCGCCTCCACCTCCGCCTTCCCTATCATAGATTTAGGAGAAATATCGACTCCACCACTGGGCGGTTCCTTTTAGGGCAGAGCCTCCGTGGTTCCAGGGTGGCAGAGGGGGCGGTTGGATGGCTCTGGGTCTGGGCACAGCTGGAGTCCAGCCCGAGGCTGGGTCAGACCACGCTCCTTTACTACTGAGAAGCAGTTACTGCAGCATTTCCCAAGGAAACCAAAGCTGGGGTTCCGTCTCCACTCGGGCGGAGCAGCTTCCTGCCGGGGTTGCGGCCTCCGTGGCAGAGCACACCTCACGACACACCAGGCCCGCGGCGGTGCGTTTGCCGTGAGCGCATAATGCCCTGCAGGAGGAAGTGGGACCCAAGGTGGCTCTGGGGGGCTGTTTGCCGGGGCTGATGGTCTACTCTGATAATCTGAAGAATCTGGTCTAGGTAGAGGTCACAGTTTGTGGGCAATGTGGGGCCGAGGGACAACTAAGGACAAATGTTAGATTTAAACAGAACAGTGTTACATAGAGTCCCAGAGGACAGTTTCCAGCTCACCGGCAGGCACCCAAAGGTCAGTTAAACCCACACTAAGGCTGTCCAAGGCTTTCGTTGCTAGGAGCCTCCCTTTTCGGAGTTTGTTTTCCTCCACAGGAGACCTGAGCCCCTTCCTCACCCCCACCCGGCCAAGCCCACCCAGCCCGCCCCTAATTGGCACCAGCAGGCAGGCCAGGAAGCGCCCCACCTTCAGCCTCACCAGGCTCTGAGGAGAAACAGGAAACAGTACCAGCTATCGAAATCAGTTGCCTCAAAAAGGCCCCAGTTCCTGGGTTCACTTTCCTCCAACCTGATCCTGGTCATGTTTGGACAAGTTTTGGGTGATGGACTGCGAGAGCTGTTTGCAGCTTTTCTAACTCTTTCCCTTTCTGTGAACACCTTGACCTAAGTCTCCAACCACTGTCTGTTGTTGGTCATCACTTTTATTAAACTTTCACCTCTTACTTCCAGGTTGCTAAGTCACTCTCTCCCTCCCATTTTATATAAACATAAACATAAACATAAACATAAACATAAACATAAACATAAACATATATATATATATATATATATATATATATATATATATATATCTCCATCCATAAATAACTCCCAGCTTCAGCACCGTCTCTCCCCAGAGAAACTGTGGTCAGAGAGAGCCCGTTGACCACATCCGCCTCTGCACAGCAGGGTTCCTGTTCTCAGAGAGACATTATGTGGTCAGCAGAATGCTCTGCCCTTTCCACACGCCTGTGGGGGTCACAGCCCTGGATGGTGGTGATGAGGACGAGGGTGAGGACGTGTGTCTGGGTGTGTGCGTGTATGTGCGTGTGTGTGCGAGTGTGTGCATTGCGCACGTGTGTGTGCATGTACGTGCATGTGTTTGTGTGTGCGTGTGTGTGCATGTGTGTGTGAGTGTGTGCATTGCGCACGTGTGTGTGCATGTATGTGTGTGTGCATGTGTAGAGAGAGAGAGTCGGTCAAGCACTCTCACCAGGGGCTTTTGTCAGTAGAGACAAGACCCAAGAGTGAATGAGCTCTGTATTTTGCTCTCAGGTAATTGCCTCCCTTCTGTGTAGGCGGTGTTTCTGGTGATGAATATCTACTACGTAATCCAGGAAAGGGCCTAGAAAGCGAAGGAGGCCTGGAGAACTCCAGAATGTTCTGTGGGGGTCTCTAGACTTCCTAGGGAAGGACCGCCTGTCCCGCTGTGTGGGTTTCCCTGAGCCAGCCCTGCCCTCGCTTCTGCAGTCGCTCGTTCTTCGTCAGTGCTCTCAGCGGCCCATGTCGGCAGCGGAACCTGAGAGCGACCACGCACGTCATGGGCCCAGGTCGCAGAAGGCTCTGCGTGGAGATGTTGGTTACACACCAGGCATTCTGTGAGCGCTTCATACATCCTCCTCACTGAACCCAGAACCATCCCAAAAAGCAACTGCTGTTATAACCTTCATTTTTGAAAAACCACTTTAGGCAACTGAGACCAGTAGCTTGTCCACGGTCACCTGGCCAGCAATGCGGTGGATGTAGAATGTGAACCCAGGCGATCTGACTCCAGCCTTGTGGCTTTGGTCCCCACAGAGCAGCAGCCAAGGGCGTGGCTCCTGCACACACACCCCCTTCCCCCGCCCCCCAGGCTCAGGCCCCAGCGCGGCAACTTGGCAGCTCTGAGCTCTGGGTGGGTGAAGACCCGCCCCCCACCCCGGGCCCTAGTCTCTTCATCTGTGCAGTGGGGCTGGTAGTGATAGCAAGAACCTGGTACAGTGGCCGAGGTGATCGAATGACTTACCAGGCACGAAGTGCCTGTCATACCACAAGCGCCACATGTGCCAGCCACTGTTCTTCTCACGCGTCACCTGCTCCCATGCTTACGTCCCCGGCTTCAACACAAGAACGGAATTTTAAACTTTTTATTTTGAAGAAACTTCAACCTTACGGAACATTTGCAAGAAAAATCCAGTCGACACATTCTTCAGACCTACTGATCGTTAGTATTTTGCCACATGTGCCGCCTTTTTTTCTGTATATACGTGCTATCTTTGTTATTTTGCTAAACTGTTTGAGAATTAAGGTGCAGTATTTTGCCCTTAGCCTCTAATAACAGGAACATTTTCTTATATAACCACGATTCAGTTGTCACACGCAGGAAATTTAACATGAATGCAACATGAGGCCGATAAACACATCCACGGCCACATTTCCCTAAACAGCCCAATAACATCCTTTGGAGAAATGGCTTCTCCCTGTTTGGGGACCCCTCCACCCCACGAGTCACGCCTTGCTTTCAGTTCCCGTGTCACGCTATCTCCCTTTGTCGGGATCAGTCCTCAGCCTTGCCTTTCGTGTCAGGTCACGCAGCGTCTGCAGAACGCCACTCGTGTGGGCCTGATTTGTACCTCGTGAGAAGGTACAGATTATGCACTTGGGCAGAAATGTTACATAAGTGATATCTTCTTAGTGAGTCATGCCAAGAGGCACATGATGTTCGTTTTAATCTGCAGGGAGGTACTATGAGACTAAAAATATCTGGTTCTTCTCAAACTTGCCCCCAGCGGTTTCTAGGACAGACTACGTGACACATGTGTCCAGTGTGCTGCCCACACCCTCACATTGCGTGCTCCTCCCATGAGACCGTTGCCCATTTTGAGGACAGGGTCCGCTCCCCCCCTTATCCCTTCCCCGCCTGTCACAGAGGTTTGCACTGAGCAGGGACTCCGCAAGTGCTTGTCAAATCAAAATAAGTAAAAAATATATGATCTGAGGTCCTGGGCATCTGCTCAGAAATAAGTGCCTCTGCAGTAGTGCCTTTCAGAAAGATTTCATTTCTACTTCCTGGTGGTGGGACTCCCAACAGGGCCAGTTCCAGAAAACACAGAGGGGAGGTGTATTTGTTTCTTTATATTTAGCAGTAAAATCTCCCTTCCTTATTCTTTTTGGACCTCAGGTGCATTCAGCTGAGATGCCTAAGTTCCTGGCCTCCTATTACCCATCCAGACAAAGCTCATCTCTTATTTTATAGAAAGAATACAAATATCCTTCTGTCATCTGCTTATGGGGGACTCAGACTGATGGAACTTTGAATAGATGTTAAAAAGAAAGAAGGAAGGTGAAAGAAAGGGAGAAAGGAAGAAGGGAGGAAGGGAAGAAAAAGGAAGAAGGGTAGGGAGAGAGGAGAACATGAATGTAACTACTTATATGTTAATATGAATATGAATATTGACTAAGTATGACCATACCTCCCAAGCTAGCAACTCCACGTGCTGTTTAAGGGAGCAGGGAGTAAGCGACCACCTCACTGGAGAAATAAAAAAGTGAAATGTGGATGCACACTCATTTATTTATCCAACAAATATTTATCAAGAACCCATTGAGGCCTGAAGCTATTATTGCTGTGAAGACAGCTATGATTAAAACAAAGTGCCTGCTCTCACAGGACATACGTTTGAGTGAGTGCTAACAGACAACAAACACTACCTGCACCCTTGTGTGTGTACACATGCACCAGGCAGGGATGGTCTAATACTTTGTACTGTCAGAAGTAATAAATTAGACTTACAGACAGTAATGTGAATAGAGCTTAAAAATATAGTCAGTTGAAAAAAAAAACAGAATAAACTGGTAGCACAGTACAATGTATAAACTTAAGAATGCATATGCAGAATGATGCTGTACATGTATGTATGTGTGTGCATTTGGGATACACATATACCCAAGAACACCTGTAAATATGTTGGTGGGCAAACCTAATGGGGATGGGGATGGAATTTTTGAGGGGGGATGAAGCGGAAAAATATACAATAAAACAAGAGTTCAGCTTTGTCTGGGTGAATGATGGGAGGCCAGAAACTGAGGTGCCCCCCCTGAATGCACCTGAAGGCCAAAAGGAGCGGGGAAGGGAGACTGTTGTTAAATATGAAGAAGTGAATGCGCTTCCCCCCGCTGTGCTTTCCGGGACTGTGCATCTATCTCCCTCTGCCCCACGAGGCTGTTCCAGGTAGCACAGCGGAGCGGGAAAGGAGCCACTCCCAGCCTGTGGCCACCCTTACTCCATCACTCAGCTGCGTTCACACGTCACCTACTGGATCTGTGACCTTTAGGAAAACTGCTTGATCTTGCTAGAGCTCAGTTTCCCCATCTTTGAAATGGGAATGGCAATGATCACCACCTCAGAGGGCGGTGTGAGGCGTCCGTGAGCCAGAGCACATAAAGCCCTCATCACAGGACTGGACCACAGTGCATTCTAGGAAACTCTTAGTGGTCGGAGTTCTTCTCTTTTGCATCCCTAAAAAGACCACCAAACTAGCTTCGTCCCAGAATGTCTCTCTGCATGTTTGGAACAAGGCTGACATACTACACGCAGGGCACTGGTAACTTCTGCCGAATGATACCAGTGGCTTTCTCCTTGTAAGCACAGCAAGCCCGAGTCTTCATGGTCAGCTCCCAGGATCCAGAGCTGGCATTGACCCTGCTACAAACTTCACCTGGGCTGTTCCTGTACACAAACCAGAGGAAACCCAACACTGCCCTGTCAGTCCCCTCTCTGGGAAGCTGCCGAGTCGCTCGTGTTTGTTTTTCAACGCACTGTGCTCAGGACAGCGTACTTTTTCTGAAACTTTGGGATGGATCGCATAAGCGATTGGGTTGGAGTGCAGGAAGAGGGTTGCGCGTGCGTGTGTCTGTGCGAGTGTGCACATGTGTGTGCACATGAATGTGTATCATCTTACTCCAGTGGTGACCAGTTCCCATTTCCGGTTTTCATTTTCTGGCGCCCGCACCCATCTCTCGGCCCAGGCAGAGTAGGTTGGCCAGTGTTTGTGTGATGTTGGCAAGACAGCCTGGGCAGGAATTATGAGCACTGCCTTGAAATCCGTACTAATCAGATGGCTCCAGTCTGCAGCGTGGCAGTAATTAGAGGACAATCCAGAGTTCCACTAGGGACAGAGGGTGGAGCAGCTCTTTGTGGCTGCGATTACGGAGGGCACAACTGCCCCGCCCGTTCATGGTGGAGGCCGAGAAGAGGAGGCCCCAGGGGGAGGGGCACACGGGGGGGCGGTGTGAGGCCCCGCCTGCCACACCTCCACCCTCAAAAGCACAAGTGAACAAGTGTAACACATCAGCTGGACCCCTCCGCGGCCTGCAGCAGATGCCAGGCAGTGAACTTTGTGTGTCTGAGGACTGTGCCTCATTCACCTTGTTCTCCCAGAAGCTGGCACAGGGCCTGGGTCGAAGTAGCTATTTAGCAAGTGTTTGCAAAATAGAATCACAGATGGAGGAAATTCGATTAAAGCTTAAACTTTTTGCAGAGTGACTGGCTGAAATCAATACCAGACCCTATGCACGTACGCGCGTCCTGCTGCCACCATGGTGGCCCTGGTATCTTTTTCTCCTTTAGAAATGCAAACTGCAGGGTCTTCCTGGATGCCATTCAGTCATTCACAGGAACATCCTTGCCAGGTTAGCACTGTATTCCTGTTTGCCACAGTGTAGCGTTTATGCACTGCAAAATGCCTCACAAAGCAAGATCACTGGGACATCCCCAACATCCCTGTGGGCTTCAGGTGGACTCAGGGCAGGAGGAAAGGGACTGCAAATGTCCGGGGAGGAGAGAGGGATCAATCTCTCTCCAGTCCTTCTCTAACCTGCTGAGTCAGACCCCCTGCTACTAAAAGAAACAAGAAGCCGAAGTTTCTTCTGCTCGCTTGCGTTCTGTATCTGGTCTTTCAAATCATTTCACAGCATCTTGTTTTTCTAAGTAGCTGCAGGCACGTGGGCCTAGCACCGAGCTGGCAAACTTCTCAAACCGAGAGTGACACCGACTCCCTTATGCTGTTTGCTGTGAACATGTTTTTAGAGTGAACACTTGTCAGTGCTTCTGGAATCACACACTGCCACAAATATGTTGCTACCTGTGGATGGGTTATCTCCCTCGAACACCCCCAGGCCAACGGAGAGGCTGTCTCTCCGGATAAACGATGGCCGCCAGAGAAAGGCTGTCTTCTTAGTCTCCGTCCTCCACTGGGACCTGAGTCAATATTCTTTTCCTCCATCAGCAAATGGATCTCAGTTCTGAAAAGAACTGGCAGACTCAGATCCAGAAGGTCAGCCTCAGCACAGAGGACAAGGTTTCACTTTATTCCAAGTCAAGTTCGTCGGAGAGAAGGGGACAAAGACCACAGTTCTCATAGCTAGGTATCAGAAGGGGAAATTGAGAACTTAAAAATGTAGTGTTGTTTTGCTTGGTGAAGGTCACTTTCTGGTTGAAGCGGGTGTGTCTGCTTGGACGTGCGGCTCTGCTGTCACCATCCGAGGTTCCTCGGCAAAGTCCAGAACCCCCTTGCCCCATCTGCCGTGGGAGCCAGTCTAGCTGAGCAGTTAAGGCCACGCCGAGGCCCTAGGTTCAAATCCTGACTCTCTGGATCTTTTTAGAGTGACCTTGGACAACTCGTTTAATGTGGCCTCAGTTACCTCAATTGTAAAATGAGAAGAATGATTCCTACTTAGAGCGTCTCAGGACTAGATGACTTCATTTATGTAAATCTCACAGAACAATGCCAGGGACCGTGGCGATCACTCAGAAAAAGAAAAAAAAAGAGCTAATATTATTACACAACGGGGCAATCCTGCCCACGCTGTGGGAGAGTGTGGGGAGACGAGGGCACTGTGCTGACCTGTCTGGCAGATCCGGGTCCTCCGCCACCATCCCCCTTCCCGCTGAGTCAGTGTGCCTGCCCCGTGAGCTTCTCACGAACACGTACAGGAGCGCCTGAAAGGGGAAAGAGGGGGACACAAATGAAGTGGGAGTGAGTGTGTATGTGGGCACGGGGGGGGGGGTGCGGGAGGGGGCGTCACCCACAGCAGCCTTGTCCCGAGAGGTCTCTGCCCCTCGTCGTCTCCGGTAGCCGCTGTGCCGCTGGCTTTGCCCCTCACTGGGGCCAGCACTCCAGGACGCTAGACTGGATTCTCCCTCCTTGGTGACCCTCTGTCTGTAGGGTGGCTTTGTCGAGAGCCTGGACCCTTAGGCTCGGGGATGGCCCAGCTTTATCCTCAGAGCAAGGGTCAACACAGTTCTTAAAGAGACACACAGAAACTGTTGTTGACTTTGCATGCCACATAGTCTCTGCCACTGCTCCCCAGTGCTGCCACTGCAGCGCTAAAGTGCCAGAGACAATTCCTGCAGGACCAGGCGTGGCGGGGCTCCAGTCACAGGTTATTTGGGAGCACGAAAATTTCCATTTCATTTCATTTCCATGTGTCACAGAATGCTAGTGTTCTTCTCTTGATTTTTTTTCTCACCTGTTTGAAAACATCAAAGCCATGCTCAGCTTGCAGGCCGTACAGAAGCAGGTGTGGGCTGGATTCGGTACGGGGGCCATGTTGTGCCAGTTCCCGCAGATGCCTCTTGCAGGCTGGTGATTTCCTTTCAACAGCGTCTGGACGTTGTTGTTTATCATTAATCTATTAGATGTCAGACGGACCGCTAGCCTTACAGGTTCAGCGGGACACCTGTGAGCTTTTCTCCTGGCCCCCGCCTCTCCTTGCTCTGACGTGATTCCGATCGTTGCACTGGTGTGTCTGTGACGTTCGGTGTGGACTCATGTGATAATGGACTCGGGCAGCTTTGAGCTTTTATTCTCTCTTCATTTCAATTTCTGAATCAGGGTCTGATGGGCATTTATTAATTTTTTATTATAATAAAATACGCACAAGATGAAAATCATCCTTGTAACCATTTCAATGCGTACAATTGAGTGACATTAAGTGTGTTCTCATGCTTGTGCCATCATCACCACTGTCTAGATTCACCGTTTTTTCATCACCCATCATTCATTCACTTTTCCATCCCTTCAGAGGTTATTCCTGTGACAATGCAGGCTCTCAGAGGCCAGGGACCCCCCCACCCCCGCCGCACCTTGCAAACAACAGTCAACATTAATAAACATGAGAATAACCCGCCTTCATTAAATTCTGAGTCAGAGAGAGAAATCAAAACAGCTAGACTGATTTTCAGGGGGGAAAAAACCCTAACAGCAAGTTATTTTTAATTTTTCTTAATATTTACTTTCTTGATTTTTCTCATGTTCTACTGTCATTTTGAACATGCAGTTATAACCACCATCACTTTGCAGGTTTTGTTATTCAAGCCTTATCTAAAACACTGATGCCATTCTCTTCAAATAGCTTTAATTTCAGCCCCTTTCTCAGGGAAGGGTGTCATTCCTAGACTGTGGCCACAAGGGCCAATCCATGGCATCCAGTAAAACAAGTGTTCTCACTCTGTACACATAGACATCTTTGACATGCTGCTAAAGTAAAATAACAAAAGGCATGGACTATGACTGACACCGTATCTACGAGTCATTGCTACCGCCGTATGTAAAATAACCCTCTATTTAATACAAGGACAGGCCTAGCTGACCCCTGTCATCCTGTTTGTAATGATTTGGCGTCAGCTCTTGGTCTCATTGTCTGATTCCTTTAACAGGGGCGTCATCAGACTTGTGCAGAGAACAGATGTGCAGACCCCAGATCCCTAGTCCGGAGTCCAAGTCCCACGAAACAGAACGGTGGCTCTGTCAGGCAGGGCTTCCAGACAGCCTGGTTTCTAAAAGCCTTTTAGGTGGTTTTTCACCAAGAGAGGCTTTCTGTTGCCAGTTTAAACTTGTCCGGAAGAAGGTGCTCGAAGGTCATGCTCCCGGCACACTCAGCTGGCAGTCTTCTACCTATCCTCCCAGTTCCTGTTTCTTTGCAGAGGAGGAAATCGCTTGACGAACCATGTGACTTGGAAAATCCAAGGTGGGGGTGGGGGTGGGGTGGGGGTGGGGAGTGAGCACTTGGGAGATTTAAATCCCTGGTCACAGACAGACATGGGGGAATCAGTTTTTGACATAATTCTCATCAGTGTTTTATGTATACAATATATGTATATGTGTATATGTGTATCTGTACATATACTTGCACACACACAGATACATATACACACATACACACATACACGCATTGACATACATGTCTATATATATGTGTGTCTATATGTGTGTCTATAGAGGTAGGTAGGAAGGGAGATAGATAGATAGATAGATAGATAGATAGATAGATAGATAGATAGATAGATAGATAGATATGGATGGATGGATGAAAGACTGATGGGTGACCTCTGAGCTGTGTCTGTTACCCTTAACCTTTCAGACATCTTTTTTTCCTCCAAAAGAAGGGACAATAAATTGTTGGCTTAGATTCTTGAGTTTAACTGGAGAATGCATTTTCCCCATGGTCTGTTTCTCAGGTAGAAGTGTTACGACACATCACTGAGGTGTCTCTCTTCTCACCTGTCAGCGTTGCTGTATGTGACAGAAGGGAAACAGACTCTGACAACAGGCAAGAGGCCTGTGGTCTCTGGCACAGAGAATGTATGGGGTGCCGTCATGTCTGTACTTGCTCTCGTGTTGCAAAGACAGCAGGACGGGAGCCTATGACAGAGACGGGCAGCGGAGTTGGACATGGCGAAGTCCCTGTGATGGGACTGTCAGGTTGGAAGGTGCCTCACTTTACCTTTCCGGCTGACTTGTCTGGACCACATTACACCATCTGCAACGTCCTGGGGTGTTTCTCCTGGTAAAATGACTTTAAGCGTGGAATGGCTTTAGGAGGCCTCCCCAGGCTGGTTTGCCCAGCACGTGTGTTGCCGCTGCAGGCCCAACAGACTCTGCTCTAGGGCACAGAGCACCTCCCGCCCACAGGGCCAGCCAGAGGAGCCACCAAGCGACCGGAGTAACCTGTCCGGTTGCGTGGGACCCCACTCAGAAGGGCCCCGACTTGGTTTAATGTTCTGCTGCTGTTCTCCTGAAGTTCTCTGTTTTTGAGCAAGGATGCCTGCATTTTCACTTTTCCCTGGGGTCTCACAAGTCAGGCAGCAGCTCACGCTGCTCTTCCCCAAACCAAGCACAGCACGTGTTCTGACCATTGGCAATCGCCTAGGACCCTCTCCTCGGATCCTGCTGCCTCCTGCTTCCTGCTCTGCTACTGAATCTGCTTCTGATCCTGGGCGTTCCCACCTGGGTTCATGCTGCCTTCGCTTGACCTGCCTTGACCCCTCGGGCCTGACCTCTGAACCTGGCTTCCCTGAGTTGACAAACACTCCACAGGCCACCTCTTGCTTTTGCCCACTCGTGATGACTCAGGGTAAATCCATCGCCCAACCCGGCCTTAATCCTCAGACTCCTGACCCAGACGCATCCCAGCCCTAATGGTCAGTCAGCTGGTTCTATTTATAGAGAGTTATTTTGGACTTTGGTTAAAGATTCTTTATATTGAGCCCCAAATCTATTTCCCTGCGACTCCTATACATCACCTGGTAAATGCACTTACTAGTTATTGAGTCAGCAAGCAAATCAATGCAAACACGAAAGTTCTGAAAGTGAGCACGTCTCTCTAGTCGACAGTGTGAAACAGTCCTGCCGCCTGCGTAAAGTGCTGGGATGGTTCCTCCAGTCACTGCTCCTCTCCGTGCACAGCCAGCTCAGCCTCAGACTCCCAGGCCGCCCTCCTTCAGGCCACCCCCGGCCGGCCTCCCGTCCGCCCCTTTGCTCCCTGGCTGACATTCACATGGGCCTGCGCATGGCTCTTTGTGCAGGCTACTCCCTGACCCCAATCCTCCCATGCAGTCACCAGGCCTGGCATGTCATTTCAAGGTGACAATAGTCTCCCCAAAAATTTCCTTCCCTGGGTTCTGCCTTCGCGCCCCTCACCCTGCTCGCACCCCCTGTGCCCCACAGCCTGCATTTTTGCCCGCTTTGGCACAGTGGAGTCTATTTTGAGCAGTGCCCTGGGTGTCGCTGTGCCGGCATGGCCTGACATTTGCCACACACCTGACATTTGCATTTTGATGTCAGTTTCAGCTCAGTGCTCTTCACGGTTAAGTCTCAGCATCTCAAACTGTGTGGTCTGGCATCCGAGCCCAAACACCTGGTCAGCCTGTTCTACGTGGCAGTGTTCGCTAATGTAGTGCTGTCATCAGAATCACTTGGAAAGCTTGTTGTTTCGTGTACATTCTGTGGTAGCGTCTCAGACTGCTGCTGAACCAGAGACTCTGGGAGAAAACCCTGGGGTCTGGAGACTTCAAATGCCCCCCAGGCTGAAGCAAGTTTGGGAGCCACGGCCCCACCAGCAAGCCACCCTCCCCCAGACATAAAGGTCATGGATTGAGGCTCCTGGCCCTTCACCCTGCATTAGCGTAGGTAGATATTATCATGCTGATTTTACAGCTGGAATAAGCAAGGCCCTGGGAGACTCTGAGTCGGCGCCTTCCGAGGGCTGTGAGGCAGAGTCGGTTCTATGTCTCTCTCCTAGTGTCTGGTGGCTCGCTGGCGCCTTTGTTGTTCCTTGGCTTGTAGAAGTGTCACTCTGATCTCCGTCTCCATCCTCACGTGACTGTCTTCTTGTACGCGTGTTGGTCTCAAACGTCGTGGTTTATAAGGACCCCCATCATGGTAGAGTAGGGCCCACGCTGTGACTTTATTTTAACTTGGTTACCCATGTAAATACGGTCACATTCTGAGGTGCTGAGGATTAGGACAGGAACGTAACCTTTGGAGGAACACAACTCAAACCACAACAGGTGGTAACTAGCGTCATGACTGAGCAGACAACTGAAACTCAGACTCTCAGTTTCCTCATCTGTGAAATCGGGATTTAAAAATCCTACTAACCACAGGCTTTCTCTTAATAACTATCAGATTAGATAAGGCACTTAACATTTTCTTTTAAAGTGAGGTTCGTTGCTACAGCCTGGGTTGCAAGAGGTTGGGCAACACAATCAGCTGTGTGTGTGCGCCTGTGTACACGACTGAGATTGTCTAAATCAGGGGTCTCCAACCCCCAGGGCCATGGGCTGCAAACCAGTAAGGTCCGTGGCCTGTGAGGAACCGAGCCACACAGCAGGAGGTGAGCGGCAGTGAGAAAGCAAAGCTTCATGTGTATCTGCAGCCGCTCCCCAGCGCCAGCATCACCACCTCAGCTCCGCCTCAGACGGTCAGGCCTTAGATCCTCATCAGAGCGCAGTCCCCAGCGCCAGCATCACCAGACTGGCAGTACCTAAGGCAGACTCTAGCGGAAACCACATATCAGAAAAACATGACTGCAAATTTTTACTCAAATGCGAGGCTTTATTTTATCATTACTGAAATCAAGAACTAGACACCTTTGGTGCTGCTAAATTGGCTTTATCGTTTTGTTCACAGTTAGCTGAATGTTCCCCAAACTTTCTGGTCAGACTATTAAAGCACAGATCCTTCTCCCCAGGGAGTCAGGTCAGTTGATCCGGGCTGGACAGAGGGATCTGCATTTCCCCATCTCCTCAGGGGCGCCTTGTTGGATGAGCTTGGGAACAAGGGCCTGGTGAGAAGTGCTCTCATCACCCACACCTGATTTCTTACCTGAGGGGCCAGGTTTAAGTCGCTGAACCTGGGCGGTGACTCCATCTCCTCAACTTGAACCTTGTGCCTGACTCTGAGTTGAGATCTCAGAGCCCTTTCCAGCTCGAAACGCCATCCCTTTGCTCACAAGTTCAGACTTGTCTCTATTACAACACGCTCCTTGAACTACCTCTGACCTCCCTGTCCATGTCTTCCCACCAGCTGGAGAGGTGAGTGTTCTGTGCCCAGTGTGTGTCCAGCCCAAATGACCTGCTGATGGACCAGTTGAAAAAGTGGAGAAGAGCAGCTGGCAGTGAGCCAGCACAGGGCCCGGCCTCAGCACAGTCTTACCCCAAAGCAGGGGAGAGACCATCTCTGTGTGCCTGCCCAGAAGGTCACTGTGTGTGCCAGCTGAGTGTGGTTTGGGCTCCTCTTTTAGCTGGGTTACTTTGTGAATCATGGTTGAGGAAAATGGTTAGTTATTTAAATGCCTTGGTTGACTCAGTGTTTTACCAAGAGCAAATTGCTTTATTGATTTTGTTTTATTTCACTGAGAGAGAGACAGAGAGAGAGACAGAGAGATCCTCCCAGTGGGAATGCAAAATGACGCAACTGCTTTGAAAAACAGTTTTTTCGTTCCTTAAAATGTTAAATATAGAATTACCGCATAGCTCAGAAATTCTCTTCTTAAGCATGCACCTTAGAGGAAGGCAAACGGGTCTGCAGAGGGACTTGTACATGTTCACAGCAGCGTTATGCATGATAACCCGGGTGGGAGCAACCGGGGTGACCGTCAACGGGTGACTGCGTGAACAAAGTGTGACATAGCCACACAGTGCAATATTACTCAGCCACGAGAACGAATGATGTCCTGTGACACGCTGCGACTGGGATAAACCTCAAAACGTGATGGTAAGCTAAAGATGCCAGACACAAGAGGCCACGTACCGTGTGACGCTTTTCTGTGAACCGCCCAGGAAGATCTATAAAGACGGAAAGCAGATCCGTGGTCTGGCCAGGGCCCGGGGGAAGGGGCATCTGGAGTGGCACTTCATGCCTACGGGGTGTTCTTCTGCGGGTGAAAAAGTTTGAAACTGGAGAGAGGTGATGGTTGCACCACACTGGGGATGTGCGAAATGGCACCGGGTCAGCACCTTAAAGTGTTACTTGTATGTTATATGAATTTCACGTCAGCAAAAACAGAGAACGGGGAGGGGGAGGTAGAGGAGGGATGTCTGGGACATGGGGGAAGCGGGAGGGAGGAGACTTGTGATGCCTGATGTGGGTTTTCCTGGTTTGAAGGACAGTGTGACCATTGTGTCACTAAAACAGAACAGTGTACTCTGATTACAGTGACCACAGATCTCCTCCGAGGTGTCAAGCCTCCATCACTGCTCCCTTCACCGGGAGCAGGCTTTGACGCCACAGGTCACAAGGTGTGGCAGTGCTGGGTCTGGGCTGACTGGCCAAGGCCCCATCGTGGGCTCTCAGTCAAGAGGACTCAGCTCTGAGCCTGAGCCCCTCATGCGCTTCCAGCCCTGGCCAGCCACCTCGGGGCTCAGTGAGCAGGCGGGGCCCCGGGGGGACGGGGAACCCTTCTGGGCAGCGGGATCCCCAGCCCACACGTCAGGCACCTTCCTGTCAGCTCTTGGCTGTGTAATTCGTGTTTTTCTGAGTACTTGTTAGAGTGAGGACTCGGACTGAATAAGATACAAACCCGATGTGGACTCAGCTGGCTGTCATCAAGAGAAGCATTTGGAAGGTTTCAGCACAAGCTGCTCGCCGCTGGGCTCTGCTGGGTCCCTTTACGGCAGGTGGATGAAGGTCCCGGGCAGCATCAGCCACCACCACCAAGCAAGCCCAGTTTGGGCTGAGAATGGAGTTCTGCAGAACTCATCAACTCCCGGGTCAGACACATGGGCTCCCCCAATGACAGACCTGGCTGCTGGCCTAGATGCCAACCTGGACCCCTCTAGGGGCCTGGCATCGACTGGCGGGTGTCAGCCACCCCACCAACATCACCTGTAATCTGGCTGCTCCCCAGTTCTCTGACTAGATCTATGTCCGCTCGTGGGTGCTCAGCACCAACTCTGCCCACTCCTGGACTCATGGTCCAGATCCACAGCTGCTACAGAATCTCTGCCGAGAAGTTATTTGAAAGGAGGCCATTACGACTCCTAGCATGGGCCTCGCCGTGGTCGGGGGGAGAGTCTTGCTGGGCTGCCCAAGGTGCAGCTGTCCCCGCAGGGCCTGAGGAGGCAGAAGCCTCCACTGGGCTGGGCCCTCGTCTGCACCAGGGCCGACTCTGCGGTCACCACGACCTCCAGGCAGCTCTCTCCAAGTTCAGGCAGTGCTTTGTGATTTAAGATGGACACTCAGTAGATGACCTTAGCTGTACAGCCACGGATCCTGATGGAGCCTCTTCCCCAGTGGGAGGGAAGGGGTGGTCCTTGAAGGGACAATATCTGTAGGGTCTTTAGGTTCCACTGCCCAGAGCCTGTTCAGATTCAAAACTCATAGTTCCCTAATATTCCCATTATGGTTATTCTCTTCTTATTTGAGTATTTTGACCAATGACTTCATCATTCTCCAGCCTAAGAATTTCAGTAAAGCACAATCTTTTAATCAAATAATGAAAAATTTTATTTTTACTTAAACATTTCAATTTTATTTAAAATAGAATGAAAACCGAATAGTATGTACTTCTAAAAATTCGCAGTGAAGTTGTGAGGCTGGAGTCCTGACCTGCTTTTCCCCCTGGAGATGGTGGTCCTGCCCGGGTTCCATCTGTGGATCTGGTGAAGGGATCTGTGCCACATCCTGTCTCCAGGGCCAGACTCATGGCTCCTGTCACATGCTGCAGCCACTCATGCTTCTTAGTCAGAGCATCATGTCTCCAGGGCTAGAGCTCAAAGCCTCCGCATCATGCATCACGTGGTGTAGACACTAATGTGTCTTCACCAGAGCATCAAATGATGTCGTTGATGTGGTTCTGCTTTTATTTTTAACAAAGCGTCTCCCCAGTGGGGCCTGTCTGAGCCTCTGGGCTTGTCCTTGGCTTCATTCCAACAAGCCGACTAATTTCCTGTATCGAGGGCCCTTAGGCAAAGATTTCTTCTCACGTGAGCCACTGCACTGGGGCCTGAACCTATCTCAGCCTCGGTGGAGGGAAGGCCGCTTCACAGGTGACCTGGGTCCTGTGACAGAAGAGCTGGAATCGAGACCGATGTCTGGGCTTGAATTTGGGCTTGAATTTGGCCTTCGCCCATTAGGAGCCGTGTGACTGCGAAGCTAGTTAACTTCTCTGGGCTCCCGCTTCTAGATCTGCAAGACAGGACTTACCAACAGGATTCAAAGAGAAATGAGCTTGGTCCCCAGAGTGGAACAGAGATGCAGTCAAACCCCAGCCCTGGCGCTCACTCATTGGGGATGCTAACAGTGCCCAACCTTCCAGAGCCTCACCGCCAGCCTCTGACTGCTTGTGGGAATTAAAAGAGATAAGTGCACGCACCATGCCAGGGATGTGGTTAGGCCCTGAGAATGTTTTTGTTGACTATAAAATAAAGGTAAAATACACCATGGATTTCCTCTGTGGACTTCTGAAATGATCAGATTAACAATATATGTAAAAATACACTATAAACTATAAAGTAATGTAAAATGTCATTATTGTTATTTAGAATCTATTCTCTTGGACCTCTCAAACCTTGAAAAAGTTGGGGGAAAAAATGGTACAATAAACCACTAAACATCCGTTTTCTAGACTCACCAGTTATTAACATTTTCTTACTCTCTATATCTACCTCAATCTCAGTTTATCTACTTATTGCCTATATTTTGTTGAACCATTCAAAAGCAAGTTGCAGGCATCATACACTATACCTAAGTGCCTTAGCTTGGATCTCTTAATAAGCCATTCTTCTGTATAAGTACCCCTGTTACCAAGGCCTTTAACATGTATACAATGATTCTATCTAACATACGGTCCGTACTTGAACTTCCCCAGTGAGCTCCACAGTCTGTCTTATAGCTCTCTTTTTGTTCCCATACAGGATCACACATTTCATTTGGTTGTCACGTCTCTTTAGTTCTCTTTAACCTAGAATCGTGCCATCTAGCGCAGAAGCCCCCATCACATGTGGCTGTTAAGTACTAGAACTGTGGTGGGTCCAAACTGATCATAATAAAGATTCAGCGTATACACCCAAAGAATGGCGTTACATCATTCGTAATTTTGTGTACCGAATGCATGGCAAAATGATGATACATGGAATATATTTAACTAAAAATGTGTTATTAATTTTACCTGTCTCTCTACTTTATAACGTGGCTGTTTCAAAACTTTTAATGGCATATGTGGCTCACATTATATTTCTGTTGGCCAGTGCTGTTCTGGAATAGTCTCTCCTGCCTTTTTTTTTTTTTTTTTGACACGGACATTTTTGAAGAATCTAAGCCAGTTGTCTGTAGAATGACCTATAATCTGAATCTTCCTGTTTTCTTTTGACTGGATTCTGGTTAAACTTTTCTGACAAGAATACAACCTGAGTGGGTTGGTCCCTCACAGATTGCCACATCACTCATGGCGTCAGTTTGCCTCATTGCTGGGGTCGCAAAGTTCGATCACTTGGTTGAAGCAGCATCTGCCAGATCTCCCCAATAAAAAGGTCCTTTCCCCCTTTTATAATCAATAAACGACCTCAGGGGCGATCCTTCAAAGCCATGATCCTCCTCCCACAGCCTTTTACCCAGCGGTTTCAGCATCTAGTGGTCTTTGCCTGTCAATTATCACATCAGACATCAGTGGTTGCAAACATCACAGGCGTCTTAACTTTTCACTTGAACTCTATGGCTTGACTAGTTTGTTTGTGACTTTTATGCTAAGATAGTATGAACAACTCCCAACTTGCTAAATCTCATCATAATACTGGTTATATAGCATTCCTTTCTATAGAATCTAGAATGCAATGTAGTTTACATAATCTTTGTGGATGATTACTTAGGTCGTTTCTATTTTTTTTGCTGTTAGAAAATGAACATCCTTTTTCACTGTTCCTTTAGTCACTTCCTTCTCTGAGTTTCCTTCTTAGAGCGCCTTCTTCGAGTTCTATTCCTAGAAGTGATATTGCTGAGTATGTTTAATTAAATTTTGACACATGTAGTCAGGTTGCCCTCCAGAAATATCGCACAGTTCACACTTTTAGTCAACCATCCAGGATGCTTTCACCCGCAAAAAGCAATAACCCCAACTCAAACTGACATAAATAATAAAGATATTTATCAGAACTCCAAATGAAAGATAATGGGTTTTGCTTGGTTTCATCGTTATAGAAAGACACTGGTTGTGACCCACCATACACACTTCCAGTGTATAGTTTGAAAAACGCTGGCTTCAAACACTCGCATTCCATTCTGGAGCGAGAGAGGGGTGATCACCCGAACAAAGTCTGACTCCTGCTGCGAAAGGGAGAAGGGTGTCCCTGACCCTATCTACCGGGGAGCTGAGCGCAGCCTTCCCCAAGCCCTCCTCATCCTCAGCGTCCTCCTCTTTGCCAGTCTAAGTAAATCAACTCCCTCTCTTTTTACATTTTGTCTGAACAACAGTGGGAGTTCGTGGGCAAGCGGTCCAGTGCTGTGCAGGCTCCGTGGGCGACCTGCCTGGGCTCATTATCTGGAGCCGCCACTGACCAGCTGTTGGACTCTGAGTAAGTTATTTAGCCTCTCTGGGCCTCTGGCTCCTCCCAGCTAACATGGAAATAATATCTACCTCATAGATTTGTTATGAGAATTAAAAAAGAATTTACATAAAGTGCTGAGCACAGTTCGTGCGTTTCAAAAAGCAACTGCTTTTTCATTTGCAGATGTCTGTCACTGGGATGAAATCTGGATTCGTCAGCAGGCACTCGTGTTCTGTGAGTAACAGCTGTGTCCTGGGTCCCCAGATCCCACCTGGCTCCTGCGACATGAGAGCTCTGGGAAGGACGGCTGGGGGCAGTGAGGACCAAGCCCTGAGAGACCAGGAAAGCTGGCAAGAACTCCATCTCCCGGGGCTTCATCAAGGAGAAGGCGTAAAGAGATGTTAAAACCCTCATGCACTCAGCACGCTGTGTTCATGTGTAGTTCCTGAGCCACTCGCCCCTGCTCGTTGCTGGGTTCGCGAGGCCCTGCCTGTCAGCCACTGGGGTCCTCGGTTCGGTCTGCACCTCTTGAGCCTTGGTCCACGTCTTTCCACTTTGGACCGGTGCCAGCACCTCACGGGACCCACCGTGAGCGCCGCGTAGATGGTAGGTGACTGGCTAAATAAATATGACTTGCGACTATGCAGTGAAAGGTGCTAGAGTCACTGGAGTGTCGTTTCTCCTTTGCCTTCAGTTTCCCCCTGGGATCCACAGTGGTTTATGCACAGAATCTCACAGCCAGTGTCTCCTTGCTTGGGGACAGGAGCCTAAGTATCTAGGGAAATAGTGAAGTGGCAGAAGGATTAGGGGACGAAAAAGGGCGCTTGTGCCTGTAGAATTGATGCTGTCAACAGGTGGGGGGGGGCGGTCTGTGAGACATGCAGCGCAGCCCAGTGCAGGGCCTGCCTCGCTCCGCTCAAGCAAGGGCTTGGAGCCTGGACATTGCTGTCGTCTGGACGTGTGCAGGCTGACCTCAGCTGAGATTAACAGGAAAAAGGTGGCTTGCTCCTAACTAAAAAATGGAGAGCAGGTAAATCCTGGAATGACACAAATCCCCCAGAAGCAGGAAAATGTTCAGTTGGCATCACTCAGCCAGACAGTGTCATCACTGACGCCGTTAGTGAGGTGACGAGTGGACACGGAGGTTGGAAGCCGTGGATGAAGGGTGGTAACAGTCACGGCTCACACTTACAGTGGCCTTTGTCCCTGTGTGCCGTCATCCTAGTAGAGCAACAGAAATCCGTCAACGAAGGGACAGTTACTTTCTGAAGCATTTAGCATGCGAAGCCCTTGACGTGAATCATCTCTTCTAATCCTCACGACAGATGTGTAAGGTAGACATTTTTACCCTCCTTTCGGACGTGAGGAGCCAGAGGCTCCTTCGCAGAGAGGGTTAGTAACTTGCTCAGCATCGCCCAGCAGACACGCGGGCTCCAGACCACGAATCCGGGCAGATGACTCACATGGCCCGCTCTGCACGGTGTCGCTTGCATATGAAACCTCGCTGGCACACAGGCGGAACAAAAATGCAGCTCTTTCGGAAAAGTCAGTGCATTCTGTAGTGTTAACTCAAAGTCAAGAGATGTCCCGAGATTGGTGGCAGCTGCTGCTGTGAGATAACAGTGTTGTTGATGTTTCCAGTGACCTTGAAAGGTGTTTGGGGTTTGGGGAAGCCACGTCTTCAACCTTCACTGTGAGCAACTGTCAAGCGTAAGTCATTTTCACTCTGCGACTAACAGGCTTCTCTGCCCTTGGAATGACTAAGGCACAAGATAAATGGTTTGCTAAAGACCCCGGCTGCATAGGACCAACTCCTGCTCAGCCAGCCTTGAGTCGGGCCTGGAAGCAAGATTGTGTCTCTGCCTTTCAAAACTGGGTTAAAAGGGGCCCTTTCTGTTACCACCATGGCGAGGGCGCAGTGCTGTCCTTCCGGATGCTCGCTGTGCTCCCCCGTGAGCCTGCTTCAGGCCCCTGTGGGGAACTCTCCACGACCTCGCCTCCGCAGCGGTGCTGGGCTGGGCCAGGCCCTGGGGCCCCTCAGGGCCTTGCCTGCATCACGCCTCCTCCCATTGCTGGACTGACTCAGTTTTACAGGAACAAGGACCTGCCTGCCATCCAGTCACCAACGCCTTTATGCTGTGTGGGACCCCTCTGTGGTCCTTGCTGACTCTGGCGTCCTGTAATTATGGACCCTGATAAATACTTATCTGGACAATAGCACACACGTCCGTGGATGACTTCCTTTGTTACATATAAACTTCAAGGGTCAGTGGTAAAGAACCAAGTATATCAAGTGCCTTAAACCTGAAATTGTTTCAGTTGTTGAAACAGAATTATTGCAATTCTTTGAGTTCTAATTATTGATGTGCTTAGCCTTTTCTCAACTAAAATCCTGGCCTTTTTTTTTCAGCTTCTAAAAATAAAGGAAATCTGATGAGACTGCGTCCCTGCTTAAAGCTTGTTGGTGGCTCCCTCGCACCCCCAGGACAAAACCCAACCCTTTCATCATGGTAAAGAGAGCTCCCCATCCATGCTGGCTCACTTCTTTAGCCTCATCTGGGCCCCCAGCCAAGCCTGAGACCTGCCGCATTAGCTCACCAAGGCCTCTGTCTCTTGGTGGGCCCAGGATACCCCCATGCTGTAACACCCCGTTCTCACCTTTCCTCTCCACCCACACTGGGCTGAGTGACTCTTCATGTGTCTATTGCAGCGAACATGGCACTTCCTCCTGGCAGCTTCCCCTCCCCGCCCCCCCACACCCCCACCTCCCGCCACTGCCCCCATGAGTGTGGGTGCCACTCTGTGGACTCCCACAGAACAGTGCAGTGGCTTTCACACTGTTATAACAGCCCCTGGATCCACCCCTCTCCCTCTGACCATAAATCCCGAGACCAAAGACTGTCACCTTCACGCTGTGTCCCCAACACCCGGTCATGGTGTCTGGTGCTTAGATGCCTGATAAATGTTATTAAAAGTGTTATTCATGCCCGTGTGATTTTCGATGTTTTTACGATTCAGAATACAGTTTCCATTCTCTGTACACTCTGCCGGTTGCTGAGAACAACGGAATGACTCACATTTTCTCCCACCAGAAGCTGATGCCTTCTCGGGCTCAGATGGCTGTCCCCCCCCCACCCCACCCCACCCCTGCACACAGGAGAAACCCAGCCTTGGCCCTGCTGAGTAACACCAGCTCTTACTCAACCAGACAGGTGAGTAGGAGAAGTGTGTTGGGGGACCAGGGAAATGTGCAGTCACAGCTCCATGCCAAGATGGACACTTTCACGAGGTACAGGATGGACGGGCAGCAAGAAAAACATGAGTGAGGGAGGTTGATAAGGAAACCATGACAATAGTCAAATTAGGCTACCGAGGAGGAAGAGCCAGATTCAACCTGAGAGACAGGACGTGGCAATTCATTAGATGAAGGGACAAAATAGAGGCTCAAAGTGGCTTCTGACTCCTGGGTCTAGAAAATGGGAAGAAGGCAGGTGACACCACCAACAGAAGCAGGACTCATTAGAGGGGTGTGTGACGTGATTTGCTTTTTAGGGAGGAGGAGTGTGTATTTGATATGCTAACAGTATACAAGTTAAAAAGCTCAATTATTCAAATAGGAAAACAGATAACATGTTTTACATGATTGTCATGTGCCAATTGCTTTACAAAATTAACTTCTTTAATACTTGCTACAAGAATAAGAGGTAGATTCTATTATTCTCCCCATTTTATAGATGAAGAGACCGAGGCTTCAGTCGCTTGCTCACATTCGCACAGCTGCTCCGAATGGCAGATGGGACTGGGTGCTGTGACCCCAGCACCTTCGCTGTGTGGAAATGGAGGCCAGCGACGGGGCTCAGCGCTCTCTGTAGACTCCAGGGCAGTCCACATTGGGGTGCTGATCAAACCCTTTTTTGGATGAGGTGATCGAGAGAAGAAAGCTGGGGCCAGGGACAGACGTGAAAGGCTGAGGGTGAGCAGGCAAGGGACAACAATGAGCCCACAGTAACAGTGACACTCGGCAGGAGCTGCCAGGAAGGAGAGTGGGTGGAGTGAAGCATGGCGGGGGTGGGGGGGAGGTGGAAACACGTTCTGAAGAGAGTGATGATAACATCAAGCGTTGTGCAGAGAGGTCGAGAAAGGGAAGTCAGTCTCTTAAGAGCATGGGATGTTTATTACTGGTTGTTGGCCGGGGTGATAATCAATGTTTCCTGAGTACTCCGGGCATCTGCAGGGTAGAAAGCATAGAAATGTCAAGGAGGAAGTTCGGGTGACAGCAGCAGCATTCACAGATGTGCGTCTGGGACCAGCGCAGAGGCATTTGTGCTGTGGCTTCCATGCTCTGAAGATGCAAAGCTGTGACAGTCCAGGAATGATCGCTAAGGCTTCCTGGGACCTGCAGGTATCACCCCGGTGTAGCCGAAGCCTCAGAAACGCTCCAGGTTAAAACACTGATGTTGAATTCGGACACGTGATCTGAGACAGCCTTGACTCCGGCGTGCTGGGGCCTCAAGGATCATCTGCCAAAGATCCAGATCGTATTTCCAGCTCCCCCGTCAGGCTCCGTACCAGATAACATGGAGCACAGCCTTTTATAAAACTAGTTGGAATTGTTTTGTATCTGGACCATTCAAATTATACTTTATATGCAATGACAGAACTTACAAAATAGGTTTGTTTTCTTCAACTTCGCCCACTGCTAATTAATCTTCCCACTCCATCTGCAGGTTGTCTGAAGCTCAGGGAACCTAAGATGATCTCTGCCAGCACTGGCCCCTTTGGAAGAGGAGAAGGTTTTTTCCTTTTCTGTGGTTAAATAATAAATGAACTGGTATCCGAGATGCTAAGACTGAACTCCCATTAGGTGCTCAGTGGGTTCACAGAGTGTGTGCTGGTGGGGGAGGGGCAGGACCTACGATCGTCTTTAGAAATCGCAATATGGTAACACTGAAGGAACATCAGAACCATCTATCTCAAGGCCTTATTCTGCAGATGCATAAAATGAGGCCCAGAAAAGTGAAAGGATTTGCTCAAGCCTCAGAGCTAGTCAGTACCAGCACAAGTACCGATACCAGTACCAAGGCTGGAGCCTGAATCTCGTCACCAAATCCCGTTCTCTTTCCACTGTACTATTGCGAAAAAAATGTACCAGAGTGTGTATTTTGCAAAATGTTCTTGATTTTAAAAAAAAAATTTGTTTGTAAATTATCCACTGTTTTTAAGTATGCCCAATTGATGTGATAAAAATTTTCATTGTCTTGTAAAGCCTTGATGATCAACAGGGGAAAAGCAGATAACGTGAAACTTTTTGTGAATTTTAAAAGTGCAAATAAAGCAGCCACATTTAAAGTTAAAAAAAAATTTTTTTAAATCCACCCTCGGATTTCGTCCTCCAACTGGCACCCCAGCATTTAGCCTCGAGTGCCCCTTGCTGTCTCTTGCTTTAGGAGAGAAGGAAGGGAGAGAAATCGGCAGACGAGCTCTCCAATACAAACTGAGCAAGTACCCCGGGAATTTTTAAGCAGTAACACAAACTTTGAGAAAAGACTGCCTGGGCTTTGGAATATTCAGTCTTGTATTTTTTCGCCCAGTTTTACTGAGATGTAATTGACATCACTCTTGGTTTTCACCCTAGCTTCATCCTATCTAACATGACATCGGACACATTATCAAATCTGTATTAGCTTCCTATTGCTGCTGTAATACATTATCACAAGCCCAATGGCTTAAAACAACACAAATGTTTTCTATTATAGTTCTAATAAGTCAAAATGAGTCTGATACATTACAACCAACTGCAGGAAGGGTAGGTTCCTTCTTAAGGCTCTAAAGGAGAATCCGTTTTCTTGCCTCTTCCAGCTTCTAGAGCCACCTGTGTTCCTTGGCTTGTGGCCCCTTCCTCTCATCACCCAGCCTCTTGCTTCTATCATCCCATCTCCCACCACTAACTTTTACCTTCCCGCTTCCCTCTTACATGGAATTGCGTTGGGCCCACCCAGATAACCCAAGATATTTCTCATCTCCAGATTTTTAATTTAACCACATCAGCCAAGTCCCTTCTGACACATAAGGTAGCAGTTACAGGTTCTGAGATTAGGAAGTGGGCATGTTTGGGAGCCAGTATTCTGTCTTCCATAAATTGTATGAGACTCAGACAATTCTGGAAATAATAATTTCCACCGAATAGTGATGAGACATTCCTTCCTATGATAAGACTTCCTTGGTAACCCAAAACTGGGTCTGAGCCTCCTCCAAAGCATTCCCATGGCCACCTGGGCTTACTTCTCTGCCCTTATAATCCTGTAGAATAATTATTTGATCATTATTAAACCTTTCACACTAGACTGTATAACTGTGCCCAATTTATTTTTCCTGTTTTCAATGTGGTGCCTGGCACACGATAGTTGCTCAATAAATATTTGTGGTCATGAGGATTAAATGAGACCATACAAAATGCCCAGCGGTGTCTGGCTCACACAGCTGTTCAGCAGGTGTGCCTTTATCACACCCACTTTACCAAGACAGTGAGGGAACTTCCGTTAGTACCAAGTAAAATGTCTCCATCTCTAACGGGAAAGTGCAAGGTTGCACGTTTTCTAGCTTAGAGTCAAACACTCCTTGGGCAATGAGAGGCAATGTTACGATTCACCTTTTCCGTTTTTATCATAACATTGTTTTGCCCGGAACCCAACTCACATCTGCTAGAGGAGGTGGGCTCACTGGCTTTCAGAGACTGAGGGGGACAGGAACAGGGGAGAAGGAAGACACCCCCTCCTTGTGTTTCTTCACCCCAACTGGACAGAACATGAATGCAACCTAGGTCTGTCGTTACCATTTGCAGTGCAGGGAACTCTTGGCTTCTGTCTCTTCTCCTCTCGATGGGCATGACTGCTTTCCTCTCCGGATGTCGCCATCGGGCCCGGGGGAGGGATGAGAAGACAGCGGCCGCCGGGAGTTTGGCAGGCGCGTGGTGCTGGATTCGCTGGATTCTCGGACTTGCTGTCTGGCTCTCATGCAAACCATTCCTCTTTCCATTTCTGCATCCAGAATATGCATGATTCACCTCACAGATGCCAAGAAACTCAAAGACTTTGTGTTCCTGTCAATAAAGGGGAAAGTTAAATTAAAAAGCTGCTGTCGACATACCTATCAGACTATTATTAGACCAGAGCTAAAGTCAAGGCCAAAGCAAGCGTCGATTTCATTTAGAAGCATGGAGATCCAGCCTCAGACTTTAAAGGCGAGCCTCCCCACCCTGCGATGTGGATTCAGATTCAAATGTGTTCCAGTGTAGGGACCCTGGACCCCTGCAAGTACACACAGTAGGACTTGAACCAGCAACCTTGCCCGCCAGCCACGTAGTGACATGGACTGATTGCGCCGACAGCCAGATCTGGCATACCAACCACATTTGCTGACAAAAAAAAAAAGTCCCATTGCCCACAGAAGAAATTTTTAATGATTTGCTAAGTTTTATAAAAAGTATAACAAAGAAACAAATATTATATCAAATTTAGTTTTGCATTCAACAAGATACTCTTTTTAAGAAGAAAAAAAAATTGTACGATTAGGTCCCTGTGAGCTCCTTGAAGACTATCCTTCCTGTTCTATGTATTTTCAAATCCCATTCTTTAAATTATCCGTAAAGTCATTTGTGCTAAATAAATGTTGACTATTAATTATTCATCAAACACTACTTGCACTGTCTGCTGCAGGGGTGGAAGGGACGAGAAAACAGTCTTTGCCACCATGGGGGGCGACAGGCAAATGGATTAAAAAGGCACAGCAAAGGAACGTTGTGCAAGTGGAAACTCCACGTTGACGTGGAACTGACGTGGTTAGGGAGCTGATCGTTCATTCACTTGCTCTCATTTTTTTCACGCAGACTTCTGAGACAATAAACTTTCGTTGTTTAAGCCCCCCGGTCCATGGTGCTTTGTGGCAGCAGCCCTGGCAAGCTAACACGACCCAGATCCGCCAAAGGGCAGAGGTCCAATGGATGAGGCGGAGCCAGAGAGAGGCCAGTGGAAGACCTGGGAGAATGTGGCATCCTGGGCGCCCAGGAAAGACAGCGCCTGAGCATGGAAGTGGTCGCCCAGTGCTGCCAAGAGCCAGGCCAAGGGAGGACAGAGAGATGTCTCTTTTAGGTGGCAGCACGTTCTGTCTGATGACCTTGGAAGGGTAGTTTTGCAGGAGGGCAGGGGCCAGAGCCAGCTGGGCAGGGCAGCGAAGCAAGGCAGCATCGCCGGAGGGGAATTCAGGAGGGAGGACTCCTCTTAAAGACAGGACCTCGGAAGTAATTTGTATGCCCGTAAGACCCTTACACGGAGGGGGAAACTGAGGGTGCTGGAGAGAGGGGATACCTGACGGGAAAGCCCTCGAGATGCAAGAGGCCTCTCGGAAGGACACGGGCTGTCAATCAGGGTGACGAGGAGAAAGGCTGAGCGTGAGGGGCAGAGAGGCTGATCTTAAATTTAGTTTAGTTTCTTGCGCTCTCAGTGATTAAACAGAATTTAAGCAAAGGAGATGTTTGGGGTTTTTTTTTTTTAAAACAAATGTGCGAGTAAATGATTACATGTGGAGTCCAGACTGGAGAAGAGTGTGTGTTGCTCCAGGAGAGAGCGGTGGGGTAGCAGCAGGGGAATGTGTGAACTGTGCAGTTTGCAACTGCGAAATAGAAATAGCCATTTAAGGGGAGAGATGGAAATGGCATTGTTAGCCAAAGCAGGCGGGACAGGAGAACTAGATATTGACAGCAGGTGGGGGAGGCCGTGACTCCAGGGCTCCACTCCCAGGTGACTCAGGGAGCTGTCCCTGTGGCCGCTCTCTGACCACCTCAGTGGACGGGAAGGGTCAAGACAATGAGACATTTTGAAAATAGTATGTGTGGTGGTTCAAAATCTACTGTACTTAATTTGAAGGTGATAAATAGATCCTCTTTACCTCATTTCTTCCCACCTACCTGGGGCTGGGACCCTGCCTCTAGAGTAAGGAATTCTGGGAGTTCAGTAGCAGCACGACATCGGCTCCTGGTAGCTGTTGACCTGTAGCCAACTGCATAGCAACAATAATATAATAATTAATAATAATAATAATAATAATAAATGTATTGAGCACTTGCTTTGCGCCGGTCCCTGAGCTGAGTGCTTCAAGTCTGTTTTTTTCTTTAATCCTTACGTAGACCTGTGAGCTACAGACAAGCAGCCTTCCCTTTTTACTGAAAAGAACCCGAGGCTCCCAGCAGTTAAGTGACATGAAGTGTGATGGACATGCACTGGCTCTAGGCGACAAAGTCCCCCCAGTGTGACAGAGGTAGCCCTTGAGGCCACGTATTCCGTTTAACTCCTCCCAGCCTCAGTGTGCTCGTCGCAAAGCAGGACTGGAAACACTTGCCACGCAGGAGTGTTCCCCGAAGGGACGTAGCGGTAGAGGTTCGACGATGTTGTGGAAGGATGGGGGAGGGAGAGTGTGTGCGTGTGACGGTTCCCGCGTGCGTGTGAGAGGAAGAGAACAGTGACGACCATCGAGCCATGAACGAGACTTGGTGAAATTCTGGGTATTGGTCAGGGAGCATATGTGTGGAGTGTTTTGCCTTCATGCCTCGAACCCCACGACGTATAGTAGTTCTTCGACGTGGTTTTCATTTTCAGGGCCAGGACCAGAGCGAACGAGGCACTAGCTTCTGTGCAACGTTAAGGAGACCCCAAAAACCTCAGTTATCAAGATAAATTGTAGTCGCCATGCTGCCCATGACATGTCAGGACTCACACCTGCTCTGTCCAGCTCCCGACAGCCCCTCGCCAGGCGTCCTCGTAGTGGATGGAATTCAGTCACCTCTGCGTCACCCAACCCGTGACTCCAGCCTTTGACTCCACTCTCTCTCAGATGCCCGCCACACACTTAATCAGTAACCAGGTCTTACCGGTTTTAATTCTTAAAGGCCCTTGAAACTGTCCCCAACTCTGTCACTTCTGCCTCAGCTCAGATCCTCCTCAGTTCACCTGGTCTCCCTGCCTCCAGATGCATCCTCAGATGTGGCCTTCCCCACCCCCATTAGACTGTAGGGGACCTCTTCTGCTTAAACACCTGGCTTCTAGACCCGACTCCCTGCGCCCTCCCTGCTCAGGCTCCCAGCACCGTCCCTGCTCAGACCCTGCTTATCTTTCTGACTTGTCCTTTGTTGTCTAGCAACAGTAAACTGCTGTTTTCCTGCCCACAAAATGTTGCTCTTCAGTTCCAAATCTGGGCTCATGAGGTTCCCCGGTTTGTCCTGCCTTCCTCTCCTTTATCTGGCTCAGTTCCCGTGACATGTCCTCCAGGAAGCCTGCCCAGATCTTCCTCTCTCTCAGACTGAGTTAGGTATCTTTCCCCTGAGACTGTCTTTGTCTTTTGTGTAGCACATCACTACACTGGCTACATGGTATCTCATTATTCCTTCCCTGGGCTGTGAGCTCCTTGAAGTTAGGAAATGCTGTATCTTTTTTCATCTTTGAATCCTGAGAGCTTAAGATAGTACCTGGCACTTGGTAGGCATTTATTTAATGAGCATGTAGCAAGCACATGACTGTTTATCGAAACCCTTGAGGCAGAGTGCCATTCGAAGGATCGGGGGCAGCACACCCTAAGGTGGGGGGAGGCACTTTGAACACTGACATGTCGGAAATAGCAGGCATTTCATTTCAGAGCTGCGGAAGGTGAAATAGAAAACAGGGACTCAGGGTTGGTGACTGGGAAGGATCAGAAATGGCCTGAAGAGGCTCGGATCAGAAAGAGAGCCGCCCAGATGGACAGTCACGCAGATGGGACAGCTACCTCGCTACATCACGCTGCTGTGGGTTTAGAAGCCACCAAACCAGAGGCAAAGTGAAGCGGTTATTCATTCCCTCAGCCAGGGCTTTCTGAGCATCACCTTGGGAGCAGGGGCTGGGGACACAGTGGTGAACCGAGAAGGTTCACTGTCTCTGTTCTCATCGAGCTCACTGGGAGTGCGGGCGACAGAAAATGCCAGAGCAAGCATGGGACTATGCAATTACCCTTGGTAATGAGATCTTTGAAGGGACTAAACAGGAAATGGCAGGAAGGCAGGGCAGGTGTCTCTACGGAAGTGGTTTGCAAGCCGAAGGCGGCAAGGACAAGGATGAGGAGCCGTGTGGGTGGGCCCCGCCATCGCAGCTGCGGGGGGAGGGGCAGATTGAGGGGACCGCGCGTCTTAGGGAGGCAGGTGGACTTGGGTGGGTCGAGTTGGGGGACAGGCTTTGTTCAGCATGCCACCACTGTGGGCAGGCTCAGGAAAGGGAGTGGTGGAGTAGTGGGGTGCAATCCACATTTGCGGGGCACGCCTGGGCCTCTGGGTGAGACGAGCTTGGAGAGGAGCCCGGAAGGGGAAGGGAGAACAGACAAAAGTTTTTAATGTTAATACCTTATCTTTTATAAATATGATACCTTAGAATTTATAATAATCAGCATTTTCGTCACTTTATAAAGCACTTTTCATGGATTATAGCTCTAAGTATTATTATTATCCTCACTTAATAGACAAAGGGCCCGGGGCACAGAGGGTAATTGACCTGACTCTCATTCACACGAAGCTAGCAGGTGGCCAATGCTGGGACTGGCTCATATCTAAAGCCACGTTCTGTGGCCCCACCTCACGGGATTGAGTAACAGTGGATCACATGAAAGAAATAACTCACTCACCATTAGGCTATGTCGACATTGAGACAATTAGCTGGGGAAGGTGTTCTAACTCCTTTTCTAAAAATCATTCCGAAGACAATACCCAGACCTTTCTAATTTGGAAGGTGGATATCGGATATCCCATAAATATTCAACCTATTTCAATATTTATCATCACCGGAGAGAATTTTTTTGCTAATAATCTGTAATAGTATATATATATACACACACACACAATAAGATGTTGTGTATATATATATGTGTGTGTGTATATATATATGTATGTATCTGTACTTGTCATGTGGATTTTATATTTGCATATGGCTACTCTCCTCTCCAGCTTTATGGATGACTTTGATTACAGCCTCTTAGCAATCACACGCAAGAGTTTCACTTCGCATTTGCAGATGGGAAAATTGAGACCCACTGGGTGGGGCTCAGACCGTCTGGCTCTTTGGACCACACCTCACTGAGTAAAGTGAGAAATTTTTTCTCCCTAGGAACATAAACATCCTGATTGTTCATTAAACTGTGAGGGGGCTATTGTTATTTTCAAGAAAGTGGGACTGCGTGACTTAGCTTCACATATTGTAAAATCATATTTTGCTGTAAGATCCATAATTACCTTTTGTAAAACAGTCGTGAATTAAATCACAAATGTGATTCTATGTGTCTGTATTATGAAACAAATTTCACAATCCAGTGCATGTCATAGGAATTTTTTTAAAAATTAGCCGAATTAGTAGAAAAAACAATGTGTCACCTGGAACATTTGCCTCAGCACTAAACACAAGCATCCTTGCCTTCCAGGCGAGGCTGTTAGCCCTTAAAGGCTGACGGGAAGCAACGGAAGGGGTGACACTGAGCCCCTCCTGTGGGTATTCTCTTTTTCTGTGTGTTAACCTTAGGGGAAAAACCACAGACAAGCATCTTACCTGCAGTCTTTGTGCGTCTGAATCTGGCGCTGGATGCACTGCACGGGGAGTGTCGGAGATGCTTGCTAGAAGTGGGCTCTCCTCAGGACTCTCAGGAACCCCAAAACTGGAAGACCTGTTTTTCCTGACCGCGGAACAGTATCTGTAGGTCGAAGGATGACTGATAAGCCTATTTGTTTTCCCTGGGACCTTGGCCAGGCCCTTTGAGTTCTTAGCTCTTCCTGGTCAGCCTTGCACAGCCTTGACCAGGCCCCAGGCCTCCCCTCCTCCCTCCTGGTGGGCCTTCCAAGCCTCCCCTTTGAGAGCCTTGAGACTCTGGCTTCACAGTTACCTTTTTATAAATAAACACTGGGAGTAAAGAAACAGATGAATGAGCTCTTGGAGCGATTGCCCTTCTAATGATCTCTAGACATGAGGGAAATATCTCGGCAGCGAAGCGAGGGGCCCTCTGAGCTCTGGACGTCCCCTGTGCCAGCTGGGGTCCTTGCGGGGAGTGGTGTAGGTGCACAGCTTGAGTGTCGAGTGAGCAGAGAGCCTTCCCAGCTTCTGGCGGGGATTCTACCCCTTAGAACCTGCCACATGGCACTATCCGTGTCTCTCCTACAGAAATGGCCGAGCCTGGGACTCTGGTCTGTCAACCTGGACTGTAGCACTCTGAGAGGTCTCCATTTGTCCCCAAGCTCAGAGAAGTCAGTGCACAGTATAGAGGAAAGGCTGAGCGAGGGGTGCTGGAAGGGAGCGGCAATGGCCTGCAGTGACCTTCGGTAAGGTCAAAGGTGGGACAGAGCCTTTGGGCTGCTTGGCTGGTAAGGGCGAAAGTGAGTTGACCTCTCCTGGAATCCCGAAGGCCTCACGATGTCCTCTGTCAAAAGGTGGCTGACACCCAGCATGCTGATAACTGTGTTAGGCTCTTGGAATGAGAAGCTCCCCATTCTAGATGACTGCCTGTCGGGAGGGGCCACAGAGAAAAGTATCAGCGAGGTTTCATGTCCGTGATGTTGTTGTTGTTATTAATTTTGGATTTACAGGGAAATCACAGAGACAGTACAGAGTTCCCGTGTCACCCTACACTTAGTTCTCCCTAATGCTAACATCTCACACAAACGCGGTCCATCTGTCAAAACTAAGACGTTAGCATCGTGCAGCTACACAGACTTTATTTAGATTCCATCCGTTTTTCCACTAATGTCTTTTTTCTGCTGCAGGATCCAATCCAGGACACCACATTGCACACTTAGCATGGCTTTTAGAAGTCTAAAGAAATTATGGCAAATTGAAGAGTTGATTGAACTTTCTGCAAGAACAGGACATTTGTTATATCACCTTCTGGCTAATAGAGGGGAGTATGACATAGTGATGATGAGAGAGGCTTGAATTCTAGCTCCAGCTGTGACACTGAGTGGCCACTTAATCTCTCTGTGCCTAACTGTCCTCATTTCACAAACAGGGATGATCATGGTACGCACACCTTAGGATTATTCTGAGGCTTAAATGTATTAATTGATGTAAAGCTACTGGAATAGTGCTCAATAAATGTTAGCTATCATTATAAATTATATGCAGAGACGGTCCCCGACTTACAGTAGTTCGGCTCAAGAGTTTTTCAGTTTTCCGATGGTGTAAAGGAGATACGCGGTCAGGGGAATCTGTGCTTTGAATTTTGAATTCTGATCTTTTCCCAGGCTGCTGATGGGCGCACCACACTCTCTGGCCAGGCCGGGCAGTGAGGCAATGCAGCCCCCGTCAGCCACATGCTCACAGGGCTGACAGGACACTGTACCGGGGGCCGCGTGCCAGTGTTTTGTGGATATTATGTTCTGAGCACGTTTAAGGGGGCTTGGCTAAGCTAGGATGTTTGGCAGGTTAGGTGCATAAATTGCATTTTAGACTTAAAATATTTTCAGTTTGTAATAGATTTATCAAGTCATGACCCCACTGTAAGTTGAGGAGCATTTATATAACGTTTCACCAAAAAAAAAAAAAAAAAAAAAATTAAGCTCCTTTGAGCTCCTCTGGATCCCAGTTTAACAGGAAGTAACAATATCCTTGCTGTGTTCATTCCCCCATGTCATAGAACATACCACACTGTGAATCTTTTGTGTCCCCAACAATACACTCCACCTAGCACGTCATGGAACACACAGGATTAGGTGTTTTCAGCCCAAAGGAAGGAAGGAATAATAAACCAGGCAGAACAGCAGGCGAGTGGTGAGACTGCTCCCCCACAGCCCTTGTAAAGGGGGCTCGGGGCTGGGGTCAGGCAGGGCGCCTGTCAGGACTGCGGGGGCTGCATTGGTCAGCTCAGGGCGTTAGCGGCGATGGGAAAATGGCATGACATCGTGGCGGGTCCCAGCTGGCAGCAGAGTGTGGATGTGTGGACAAAGACGCAAAGAAAGAGAGCCATGCGGGGTGGAGGCAGGGAGGTTTCTCCATCCCCGGCTGAGCTGAAAGTGCCAGGGCACGGGGACATGTGACAGAGCTCACTATGCCACGTCTGCAGTCGGCGCTCATCCTTGATGGCTGAGGAGCAAGCCCCGCCCTTCCTTTTTATATTTAATCATTTTAAGTCAACTAAGTGTACAGTTCAGTGACATTAAGCACATTCATAATGTTATGCAACCATCACTCCATCTGTCTCCAGAACTCTTTCCTCATCCCAGACAGAAACTCTGCGCCCATTAAACACCAGCTCCCCATTCCCCCATGCCCCAGCCCCCAGCATTCTACCTCCTTTCTCTACGAATTTGCCAATTTTAGTACTGCATGGGTGGAATCATGTATCGATTGTCACTCTGTGTCTGGCTTATTTCACTTGCCATCATGTCTTCAAGGTTCATCAGAATTTGTTCTCTTTTTAAGGCTAAATAATATTCCATCGTATGGATATACCACACTTTACCCATTCAACTTGGGGTGCTCTTTAGGGTACAAATGGTTTATTCCTCCTTGAATTTAATGGCAATTATTTTAATGCCAATTTATCAGGTAAAAGATAAAAATATTGGGGTTTTTTGACCGTTATATCCATTCTGTTTCCCTTTTTGCTTTGGTTGCCAGAAATCTAGCCCAAATCCAGAGCTCAGCTGTAATCATCAGCTCATCGCAGGTAACTGGTTAGATTCACCCATTTACAGAGTCCTTAATGAATTCTCCACCTTAAATTACCCTATTAAGTATGAAAACTACCTTTTAGAACTAGGCAGGATATAAATTCTAAGTAGATGAAAGTCACACTCTGCCCTTAGGAAGTTAACTCTGTCACAGCCTGAGTCCCACTTCGCGCATCACTGCGATAGTCGTACACAGTAGTTATCACAGAACTGCACGGTCTTTCTGAGTTGGAAGTGGCTTAGAGAAAATCAGGTTTATTGTTTGTATCACCCTGACCGACCTGTTTATCTGGCAAAATCAGGCCCTCTGGGAGAGGATCAGGCTCTAAGGATGTAAATCAGGCATTTGGGAGTCCTGCATCCACCCTTGAAGGCACTCCATAGCACTCTGTGCTCAGAAGAATGCTTAACTAACTATTAACGACTTGACTGTCATGTTCTGCCTTCCAAACAAATCATTTGCATCCTAGTCATTGGCAAGGGCCCCTACAGTCACAGCTGGGGCAAGACCTAGTACTCTAGGGAGAAAATCATTAACTCAGTGCATCATGCTGGTTGGTGGTCAGACAGCGATAGAATTCAGTGAGGCAGAGAGTATCACGGTAAACGCAGAAAACGCTTAGAGAGGTAAGTTTGACAGGCGTTCGAAATACTCCAGAGCTTTCTCGTGTGTTACATGAAACAGAAGTAACAAAGCCTTCCAAGTAAAGAGGATTTTTTTCCCCCTGGCGGTATACGTTGACAATAACTTTATTATTTGTTGCATTCTGATAGTTTTCAGGTTGGAAAAATAAAGAACTTTCTCTTAGTCCATGTGACCCTGACATCTCTGTTGGGTGTGTCACTGAGTTAAACCAGAGCTGATAGGATGGTGGTGAGTATAGTCAAACCTACGACATTTCCCTGAGTGTGGCCGAGGAGTCACGGATGTGGCCCAGACAAGGAGCAGGCATCGCAGAAAGCAATTGCAAGCGCGACTCATTAAAGGATACTTATTGAGGGCCTGCTGCATACGTGGCACATGACACGTTTGAATACGTTCACAGCTATTAGTTTCAGAACTAATTATAACAACTCTGCCAGGCACTTTAAGGTTCAGCCAGGCATTGAAATTGAGAACTATAATAATGTGGGGATATCA
This sequence comes from Macroglossus sobrinus, assembly GCA_004027375.1. Taxonomy (NCBI): domain Eukaryota; kingdom Metazoa; phylum Chordata; class Mammalia; order Chiroptera; family Pteropodidae; genus Macroglossus; species Macroglossus sobrinus. The sequence continues at coordinate 506,856 of PVKZ01000676.1, read as the reverse complement.
CATAATAGCCGTTTTCTGGGTCTCGCCATGGTGTCACGATATAAATCCCTTTAGCTATGATCTGCATCCAGAATATAACAAAATTAGTGTCAATTTCCAGGTGCAGCCATAACCCTGAAAGTTCTGAGCAAATACATGCAATACCTAATAGCCATTCAACAGATACTTATCACACATCTCCTGTGCAATAAGTATCTGTTCATACAGATCCCTACGCACACACAGACAGCAGTCTAGTTAGCAGGTAAGAACGTGGAATCAGAAGTTAACAGGCCTGGATTCAAGTGTGAGCGCCACTGTTTAAAACCAGCATGACATCGGATATGTTTCAGATTCCTTACCTGTGCAATGGGAATAACAATACCTACCCAGTGGAGTTGTGAGGATTAAGGGTATGTATATGCCAGCCTAGGGCCTGGCTTGAATGTCCAGTTGAAAATGATTTGGAACAAGGTGGGGGTGGTGGATGCACAGTGTTTGGAAAGTGCTAAATGCTACCGAATAGTTCACTGTAAAATCATTAATTAATTTTATGCTATGTCACTTTCACCTAGATAAAAAAAGTTTTTAAAAAGGAGCACTTTATTTATACATAAATGTATATACACATGAAACTGTTAGTAAACGTATTAATTCAGGAATCCATAATAGGCATGGGATTAAAAAGATGATGATAGTGTTTAATAAACAATTTTAAAAGAAAATAATAGCATCAAAAAAAGGAAAGAGAAAGAGGTCAACACAGAGGCAGAAAAACTACACGAGTTTGGTGAAAGTTTGCAACCAGAGGATGAGCGGCCGTGCCTAGGCTCAGGACTCATATGCCGGCGTTTCCTTAAGTTCTATGCCCTCCAAAGCCTGCAGAATCCTCAGACCAACAGTGCCGATGATCTCATGGGGTCCAACTCAGGCCCCCACCCCACCCCACCCCCGACAGGAAAAGCAGGGCACTATGACTCACAGGAGCCACCATGAAACCACTGACTGGAAATCCTTGCTGCAGCTACACTGCAAAGGGATCAGACTTGATTTGCCAGACTCCCCATGTGATCCAGGCATGGCCACCTGCCAAAGAGACAGGAGGAGAGAAGGCCACTCACTTTCCTGGCAATGCAGAGATTTCCCAGCCCCATCACCAAATGAAACAGCAGCATTGGGCTTCCAAAAAGCTATTTCCAATGACAGTTCGGCGTTGCTGAGAGCAGCTGCAGTGCCAGAGCGTTTGGTACACTGCCTCCTTCGGCAGCTCATCCATTCTTCCATGGGGAACTTGCGTTCTCAAGTTCTTGTGGTGCACGAAGCCCATATCTTCGCCATCTGCTTCTGCATCTTTCTCCAGTGACATCAGAGTGCAGCTGGAGTTGCCTTGACCATCTAATGGGAGCTCAGGTGGTTTGACTCAACTGTGCATGTTCTGTAATGCCAGGAGAACGAGCCTTCCCCAAGTCAGCTGAGCAGAAGCCAGAAGCTAACCACAAACAAGCGACCCAGCTTGCTTAATGGCAAAGAACCAGTCCCACTGCAGCTAACAGTGGATGGCTGCTAATGACTGTGCAGTGAAGATGCCAAAGGGAAGAGTTCCTTGCTCACCTGAAGCAGATAATCAATGTGCAGGTAGGTTAAACGGTTTCTGAGACTTCCCAGCGCCAGCCAAGAGCAAGGCAGCTTTGGTGGGCAGGTTGGGCGCAAGCAGAAACCTTTCAAACCACTGAGGAAGGTGGTTAGCAGGTGGGTTCCTGGCAGCCCTGGTGTTCTTGGGAGCTGGTTCCTACAAACTGCTCGTGCCGAGTGGCCAAACATGCTCCTGTGGAGTGGGGTGGGCCGCAACCCGCGTGGAGATGCTCTGAATCTTGGATGCCAGTAAACTGAGATTGTTTGGGACATGGTATAGTTACAAGGACTCACTCAGTAAGTGGGTGCAGATAAGCTCACGTGGGGTGCCATCAAGCGAGGCACACCAAGCCCGGGGTATCCAGAATGCTCACTCATGCTCTCTCTCTCTCACCTCTCATTGCTGGTCCTCTCTGGCTCTTCAGCCTCAATTCTATTCCTGACCTATGTTAAGGATGTTTTGAGTCCTTCTTTACTGCTCTTCCCCCATCTTAGAGACTAAAGACTGATCCAGCTGGAGGAGGGAGTCAGCACGGAACCAAGGAGTGGAGTAGGGAATCGTGCAGGAATCAGTAAGATTGATTGAGTTGGCTGGAGTCGTAGAGGAAGGAAACCCGTGGGTGAGATTCAAAGGAAAGCTAGGAGGAGCCAGGATGCCTGCCAGATCAGGAGGGGGCCGAGCAGAGTGTGCAAGTCAGGAGTTTAGAGGTTGGGAGTAAAGAACAAAGCCCAAGTAGGGTCAAGGTTGGGAGGGGTCTTGAGCACCTTGGTCTGAGCCAGAAGAGCTAGAGAGCATGTGGCTGGGTCAGTCTAGCTGGGGGAGAGCAGAGTGGATGAAAAAACAACGCCATCCACTCGGAAGCCAAGCCACAGTCGCCCCCCAGTGTCCCAGCCTCTACTCTCTTTCCCCCACAATCCATTTCTCACATAACTGCCAAACATTGTCTTTCTAAAATACAAGCTTGGTCATGTCCCCAAGCTTCAAGGACACTAGTGTCTTTCCATTGCCTGCCGAATAAAGTCCAGACTTCTTGCACGACACACAGGAGCCTTCAAGATCTGCCCCTCCTGCCATGGTGGCTTCATCTGCAGGAACTTACCTGCAAGCACCCAGTCACCTGGATTATTTGCCGTTCCTTGAATAGACCTTGTAACTGCCTTCTTTCTTCTTGACATTATTCCCTCAGTCCAGAATACTTTTTTTTCTGCCCTGCCTACCAAACCTCTCCTCATCTTTCAAGACAAACCTACCTCCTCTAAGAAACCTTCCCCATCTCCTCCCTCCAGATCAGGGGAAATAGTTCCATCTCTCTTATTCTGTGTGTGTGTGTGTGTGTGTGTGTGTGTGTGTGTGTGTGTGTGTGTGCATGTGTGTGTGTGCATATGCATGTGTGCGATAGAATAAACATAACATAAAATTTACACTTTAGCCTTTTTAAGTGTAGAGTTCTATGACATTAAGCACATCACATTGTGCAAACATCACAACCATCCATCTCTTGAATGCTTTCATCTTCCTAAGACTGTCCCCAGAAAATGTCAACTCCCCTTCTCCCCTCCCCCAGCCCCATAACCATGCTTCTATTTTCTGTTTCTGCATTTGACTACTCTAGGTGCCTCATATAAATGGAATCATATAATACATATCCCTTTGTGATTGGCTTGTTTTATTTGCATAATGCTTCAAGGTTCATCGTTTTTGGAGCATATGTCAGAATTTCCTTTTTAAGGCAGAATAATATTCTGTGGTATGTACTCTCCACACTGTTTATCCGTTCAATCATCTCTGGATACTTGAATTGCTTTCGCCTCTTGGTTATTGTGAATAATGCTGCTGTGAACATCAGTGTTACAAATATTTGTTTGAGTCCCTGCTTTCGATTCTTTTGGGTCTATACCTAGAAGTGGAATTGCTAGATTGGATTCTTTTACATCAAAGGTAATTGTGTGTATTAAGTGTGCATCTCAGTATGATAATGTAGCCATATACACACTTCCCTGGAGTAATGTTAGTGAACACACAGCAAAGACCCTGCAAAGGATATTGGACTCTTCCTTGCACCAAAAGTATATTTTCTACATAGAGAAGCTGCAGAGCAGTTGAAAAAGATAGTGCTAATAACACTTGAACTCTAAAATTAGCCTCTGGCAAAATACTCCTAAGAAAATCCTTTCAAGAACCCAGTTAGCAGTTTTGTAGTTCTTACCTTGTTAAGACCTGTTTAGAAAGTTGTTGTCAAGTAACCTGAGTTCTACCCTGCCCTGCCTGATGCTAACAATAGTTAACGTAGTTTTCTAGGCTCTAATTTTACCATCAGTAAAGCCATAAATGTCCCCACACATTTCTAAAAAAAGAGCAATTCAAATGAAGGCATCTGGTAACCTGGGGTGGGGGTGGGGAGACCATCTGAATTAGCACAATGATAGTCTTGCACTCCAGGCTACGCTGGGTTGTCTTAGGCAGACCTGAATTGTAGTAAGTTGGACTCATGGTCCTCTATCAAAGGAAGCGAAATGGAATGCTTTGAAGGATGAAGTCCACCAGTACCTGGCCATTCCCATTTGGTTAAGAAAAATCTTTGAATTAGAAGCACAATTCCAGGTACCTCTGAAGGGTGACAGGAAAGTTATTGGTTGGGTTTTAAAACATGGTAGTCGAGGAGACAGTTCCCCCTTAAGTAAGGAATATACACAGAGAAAGAAAGGCCTGAACCAAGATTACAAAAGCTACTCTTGGTAAAAACAGATGGGTGAGTCCCGTATAGCGTGTGTGTGTTACATCCAGGCCATATTGATGTGAGGTTTTGTGAAAACCTGTATATAGAACAAATACTCTAACTTACTTCATATGGTTGTTTCTGACCTATATAGTACACGTCAGGTGTGGCAAAGATGGATTGGTGCCAGGTGATGACACTTTTACTGAGAAATAAGTCAGCATAGCTTTTCTGTCTTAGGAGAACTAACCAGTAAAATGACTTTTAGACCTTGCCACCCACATTCTTGTCTTCCATGTTTTCAGAATGTCTGTGCTACTGCTTATTCAGAAGGCAAGACAGAATAAGGCAAGGCTACTGAGTTTTTTTTTTTCACATAGACTGATAAATTAACAGTATATATTCCCTCTCTGCCATTCCTCCCGCTTCACTCCCTAAAATTGAAGAAGTGTCAAGTGAAAGGAATACGTGTTCGAAACAACTACGGAATTCAGGTGATGTAACAATTCTCTTGTATCAATGAAATGGAAGGTTCTGCATGCAGGAGCAGTTAAATCAAAGGAAAAAATAAGAGCAGTTTTTCTTCTGAAGAACTTTTGAAAATTAAGATCCACTTTCAGGGCTACCAGTTTATGGATCTATATTTCTTAATTTTAAAGAGTTCAGAAACAGTCTGGAAAATAGAAGGAATTTAGTATGTAATAGAGGTGTATGTAAAATTTAGTATGTAATTTCTAATGAGAGGAGGAAAGATGAGTATAATGTTAAAACAAGAAATTATCCATTTGGAAGGAAGCGTTTTTTTTTTTTTTTTTTCACTTTCTGTTTAAATGGTGTCTTTCACACTAATTCTCGGGCATCCGGTTAGGGAACCAGTGACCAGAGGTGGCACGGAAGGCCCCACTCAGCAGCACTTGAGGTGAATGTTGTTGGCACTCATCCATTCCCACCATATGTACCATTTTGGCTAACCCAGTCCCCAGTGGCCAAGGATGTGTCTTATTTTTGAAGACATCTATTACATGTCCGACTTGAATTTATCAGATTTCGGGAAACCCCCACATAACAGCAAGTGCATTCTCCCAGTGATGAACATTCTAACACCATTTCTTTTTAAGACTTGGCCGTGGTGGTAGGGTGCTCACCTGATAGCTGCCTTCGCTGTGTGACGGACTCAGTTCGCGGGAAGGCCTGAGTCCCGCGTGGTGGATGGCAAGCACAGGGTTTAAAAGCCAGATTTCCATCAATTAGCAGAGGCACGGCTGCCGCGAAACGTGGTATCGTCTGCATCCCATCCGGAAAGGCTTGCTCTCTGATAGACCTGTTATATGTCAGCTGCTGAGGTCCAGAAACCATGCTGCAGGCTGGACAGGAAACGAATCAGGAAACGAGTCAGGAGAGGTTATCCTGACGGATGAGCCGCCCCTGTGACAGTGCTTTGCAGTACATTTCCTGGGTCATCTATTGCTCTGATCTGGTAACCTCGAATTCCTGGCTGATGCTTTGAACATAAAGAAGAGGCTTGTATGGTATGAGCAGCAACCACAGAAGCAGGGCTATCATCATCATGCTTATTTCAGGTCACTGGTATCTGATTCTTAGGGAGAGTATCTGATGATGGGTGGAGGAGAGTAGAATGGAAGGGGTCAGGGGATCTTTTAGAAATTACATAGAATTCAAGAGAAGCCGAAACGAGTGGCAGCTTGCACATCGACCAGAGTCCAGCGGAAGGGACAGTCACTTGCCACAAAGCCACTTCCCCTTTGCCCAGGGAGGCAATACAGTTTGGTGAGACTGTCTCCTGGCTGAAGGCTGAGTTTACCTGCCCATGGGCTTTGCGGACTAAACTGCTCTACTACACCGACATCTGTGAAAAGACATCACGATTTTTTAAAAATGTGAATGAAAACCCAGAAGATTACGTTATTAAATAGGGTCAATATTTTTTAAATGCGTTGCTCATTTAAGACCCTTTAACATGTCTTATCTGATAAATTGTTTTCCTCAGTTACAGTCCTATAATTTGGAACTGCCCCCACCCCACCCCACCCCGCCTTCTCTATTTTATATTTCAGTGATTGATTGGATGCTGTTACACTCCTAAACAGATGACAGCATACATTTTATCTTCAGTAGGATGACACCCCTGGGCTGCATTTAGATGCTAAATGAGCAGCTGCCTCAGAACTCGATTCCTGGAATAGCTGCATTAAAAAGACAAACGTGGGTCAGCAGTCGCCTGTTTACAGAACGAATCCTGCTTTCCAGGGGAGTCCACTGTTTCCTGCTTGCTCTAACCTCAGCAGGCAGGGCAGGGAGGATTTTTGCTTTACTGAGTCTCTGATGGAGGGCGCGACCTCCTTCTGCCAAGGCTGACGCACTGCAGGCCCCTTCCCACGGCAGATGGGGCCACATTCTCTTTTCGCTGGTGCCATCAGTTTGTCACATGGATAGTAAGGCAGTGCTGCCTGGGACCAGAGATCCTACAGACATTTTAGTGAAAACAGGCCTTTTAGTTTTTAATTTTGGATGCTTTTGAAATATCTTTGAAATCTCAGGACTTAGAAATATTTAGAGTGTTGGTGGGGAGCAAATTTGGATGGCAGACACTTGCTGTGTGTACAGCCACCCCTACCCTCCATACCCCAAATTCTGATGAGCTTGGGCACCAGAGGCCTTTAGAATTGAGCTTCCCCAGAAGACTCCTCACTCACTCACAAGCCCGCTGGGACCCCTGCAACTCCCACCACCTGAATTGCAGAGGTAAGCATAACTTAGGCTTGGGGTGGGACCAAACGGCATAATATTCAGTTCTAATTCCATATATGTGGCAATTGTCTGTCTCTCGAATTAGTTTACATAGTGAACTGAGGAAATAACTTGGTAATTTTTACAAGCTTGATTGCTCCTTGAATAAAACAGTACTTTGCTAACAAACAGGATGCCACATCAGAATGCGGACAGATATAAAATTTTTTGATATTTCAGACACAAAAATCAGGATTTAAATTAAATAAAATCTCCCAAAGTACACATAACCTCCAGCAACTGTTCACCATTTGACTATAGGTCATAGGGAATTCTTTCAGCTACTTGTATTCTTCTGTATCATTATCTTTCTCATGTATTCAAAAAACTTATTGAGCAGGTACTTATTGAGTCAGGCACTTGAGAATATAAAAAGCTTAAATACAGTCCTCACAACTTAATAAAGTCAAAGCGTATTTGAGAACACAAATAACAATAGTCATTGGGAGGTGCAGAAGGTAGGGAAGACTCTATTAGGTTGTGTTCTGGCTTGTTCTTTGAATTGATCAAATGATATTCTGTTTCATGAACCCGCTGATAACTTGAACTACCACTTTATTTTTCTAGTCTTCTGAATGAGCTACCGTTAAGATTTAGAGGGTTCTTATGATATTTTATTTATTTTTTATTTTTCAGTTACAGTTGACATATAATATTAATTTCAGGTATACAACATAGTGATTAGACACTTATATACCTTATGAAGTGATCTGCCTGAGAAATCTAGTACCCATCTGACACTGTACATAGTTATTATAATATTGTGGACTATATTCCCTATGTTATACTTTACAACCTCATGACTATTTTGTAACTATCAATTTGTACTTCTTAATCCTTTACCCTTCTACACACACTGCCCAACCCCCTTCCCATCTGGCAACTATCTAAATGTTCTCTGTATCTGTAAGTTTGCTTTTGCTTTGTTTATTTGTTTTTTAGATTCTATAGATAAGTGAAATGATATGAAATTTGTCTTTCACTGTCTGATTTATCTACTCAGCACAATACCCTCTAGGTTCATCCATGTTGTTGTAGATGGCAAGATTTCATTCTTTATTTATGGCTGAGTAATATTCCATTGCATAAATATACTACTTTTTTATCCACAAATCCATTGATGGACAGACACCCAGCTTGCCTCCTCCATATCTTGGCTATCGTAAATAATGCTGCAATGAGCATATGGATGCCCATGTCCCTTTGAAGTCATGTTTGGGGTTTTTTTGGCTAAATACCCAGAAATGGGATTACTGGGTCCTTCTTTGTCTCTTGTTATAGCCTTTGTTTTAAATTCTGTTTTGTCTAGTATAAGTATTGCTATCCCAACTTTCTTCATTTGTTTGTTTCCATTTTCATAAAATATCTTTCCATCCCTTTACTTTCAGTCTGTGTGTGTCTGTTGATATAAAGTGAGTCTCTTGTAGGCAGCATATCTAAGGGTCTCGTTTTCTTATCCACTCAGCCATCCTATGCCTTTTGACTGGAGACTTTAATCAATTTACTTTATTTTGCCATTTATTATTCATAATTTTTTCTTTTTCTCTTCTTCTTAAAGAAGTCCCTCTAATAGTTCTTGTAATATTGGTTTAGTGGTGATAAACTCCATTAGCTTTTAATTTGTCTGGGAAGCTCTGTATCTGTGCTATGATTCTAAATGATAGTTTTGCTGGGTAGAGTAATCTTGGTTGTAGGTCTTTGCTTTGCTTTTCATCACTTTGAATATTTCATGCCAATTTCTTATGCCCCACAAAGTTTCTTTTGAGAAATAAGCTGATGGTCTTATGGGAGCTCCCTTGCAGTTAACTAATTACTCTACCCTTTCTGCTTTTAAGATTCTCTTTTTGTCTTTAACCTTTGGCATTTTAATTTTAATATGTCTTGGTGTGGCTCTTTGGATCCATCTTATTTGGGACTCTCTGCATTTCTGGGGCTTATATGTCTATTTCCTTCACCAGGTTAGGGAATTTTCCATCATATTTTTTGATGTTGACAAATTTTGTAATGCAATGATGTAAGAGGTTTTAAAGCAGAGTATACATACTTTTGGGAATTTAAAATCCTCTCAGTGATTTAGTAGAGAAAATTACATTAAAGAATGTATTTTATTTAAACTTTTTAGTTTAAGATAACTAGATTTACATATGGTTGTAAGCAAAGAATCTTATTAAAACTAATCACATCAATTTTGCAATAAGGAGTGGATGTTGCCTAACAGCATAATGGAGACATTCTGTATTAATCTCTTCAATAAAACTGCAAGGTACCTGTTAAAAAGGCAATTTTTAAAAGATTCTTCTGCATCCCAATAAAGTAAAACACTCCAAAACTAAATTTATGCATCTATAATTTTTAATATAACATTACTTTGTCTGTAATCAAATATGGATGATCTGGATAATTTTGACCATGTCCCTGTTACTGAAATGACAGTCCTTCATCCTCTCTACCACGTCTCTACAAATCCATTGCTGCTCCAGTGCTATGCAATGGGCATTAAAGTTGTCAAACATCCCCAAAATTATGATTAACTTGCTATTATTTATTTGAATTTAAAGAAAATTCTCTTAAACCATTCAATAAATATTGACTGTACTTACTATGTGCCAGGTACTGCTCTGGCACTTGTGGTACATCATAAACAGGACAAAGGTTGCAACTTATAGTCTAAATGTGGCTGACGATAAAAATAAACATAATAAACAGGTAAATTAAGTAGTATGTTAAAAGCTGACAGGTGCAATGAAAGATATGACATTTAGGATCGCACCATGCCGACTCTCAGCACCAGATCCCACTGTCAGAGAACCTGTGTGTTCTTTAGTAAAATTATTTTGGGGGGTGTATTAGTCTGCTAGAACTGCCATAACAAAACACTGGAGACTGGTTGGCTTAAACAAAGAAATACATTTTTTCATAGATCTGGAGGCCCAAGAATGAAGGTGTGAGCAGGGTTGGTTTCTGGTGAGACCTCTCTTCCTGGCTTGCAGACAGCTGCCTTCTGTGTCCTCATGTGGCCTTTCCTCTGTGCATGCCTGGGAAGCTCAAGTGTCTTGTCCTCTTTTTATTAGGACACCAGTCTTACTGAATTAGGGCTCCACCCTTATGTCCTCATGTAACCTTAATTACCTCCTTAAAGGCTCTATCTCCAAATACAGTGTTAGAACCTCGACAAATGAATGGGGGAAGGACAACTCCATCCTCAATAGATGGCATTTGTGATATGAGGTACACTTAAGTGCGAGGTCTGGGGCAGAGTCTATCTTGTGTCGGTTTAAAGGCTATGTTGAGATAGACCTCTTTGAGAAGGTGAATATTTTGAGCAGAGACATAAGTTATCCATGTAGCTATCTGGAGAAAAAGAATTTCAGGCAGAGGGAACAGCCAGTGTAAAGGCCATAAGGCAGTAATGTATCTGAAATGTTTGATAAATGGTAAAGAGGCCAGTATGTCCGCAAGGAGGCGAGAGTAGAAAGGGATGAGATTATGGAGAACCAAATGGCGTAGAGCTCTGTAAGCCATTGTAAGGACTTTGGTTTTGACCTGAGTGAAATGGGTACCCTTGTAGGTTTTTGAGCAGAGATGTGACATGATCTGACTTACATATCCATGTAGTCATAAAATTATTTAACATATTTTGGTAAATAATTAATGTGAAATTATACTGTACCCTGATTTTAGATTCTCATTTTAGAATCTCATTTTGGAGTCAAATTATCTGGAGAATTTCCTACTTACAAAGTTTTCCAGTATTTGATGTATATATAAGTAGGGCTTCCTTCTATGTATCTATTACTTTTTCTTCTTTCTTCTACTGCATGTACATGATTACACATCTTTATGTTCATTTGATATCTATTTAACTGTCTTTTATGATTATTTTTTATTTTTCAATTACAGTTGCCATACAATATTAGTTTCAGATGTACAACAATTAGACATTTATATAACACAAAGTGATCACCCCAATAAATCTAGTGCCCATCTGACACCAGTTATTATAAACTAAGTTCTATCTAATATGTATACTGTGTTCTAAGATACCTTTGAACAAAGTCAGTACTGTGGTAGCTTGGTTAAAGTACTTTATAACTCAGATATACAGAGAAAAGAATAGTCACAAATGACATTACTTTGTACCTTTTACAAATAAATAATATTTTGAGGGCAAATTGTGTGCCATTGTCATCTAAAGTCTGTTTCATTCTCTTTGGCCTTAAAGAAATCACGATCATCTATCACCTTCCATTTAAGAGAAACAGAAACTGGCTTCTTAACAATTCTATGACTTTTTTTGTTCATTAACAAAAAAATGAGGCATTTTGAGATTAGTGGGTGAAAGCTGATGTGTAAATACATGGGCTTAGTTCTAGGTAAAACTGTGAAATAGGTCAAGTTTGGTTTCCCTTCCTCTTTGAGTTCAGGGAAATTCACCAAAGATCTCTAGCACCTAGCACAGTACCCACCACATAGTAGGTGCTCATATACAGTTGTCCATTGAACATGGATTTAAACTGTGTGGGTCTACTTACATATGCAGATTTTTTCAGTAAATAAACATTTGGCCCTCTGTATCCCCAGGCTTTGCATCCATGATTCAACCAACTGCATATGGAGAACAGTAGTTTCTATCCAGGGCTGGGAATCTGTGAATGCAGAAAGGAACGCTGACTGTGTGCATTGTTCTATGCCATTTTATGTAAGGGACTTGAGCATCGTGAATTTTGGTGTCTATGAGGGTCCTGGAACCAATTCCCTGTGGATTTGGGGCAACAACTATAGTTAAGTTTTTGGAGAGTCAAAGTTATACATGGCTTTTCAACTGTGCAGGGTGGGGGAGTGTTGGGACCCCAAAATATCCTCACCCTTGTTCAAGGTCAACTATGCTTGTTTAACAAAGTGACAATTTCCCTGAGACATCTATTTCACTAACTTGTTAGGGATTTCATATTGTAGGGCTGGAAAATTTTTCCTTTCTTCTGGAGTCTTTGGCTTGTCTAATATTTAGTTGATATAAGACAGATTAATTAAGAGAAAAAAAAAACAAATTTAACTTCACATGAACAGGAGCCTTAAGAAAATATGAGACCCAAAGGCAGTCAGGCAATTGAGGCTTAGATGCCATCCTGAGCTAAGAAATAGGATAGGGGCCTGTGCCTCAAAGGGGTAAGAGGGCAACTGACAGGAATGAGCAGATGTTTGGTAATCAGATGTTTGCCCTGCCAGGTAAAAATACTTTTCTCTGGTAATAGGTCTCTTTCTGGTGTAGACCCCCTATCCAAATTCTTTGAAGAAGTTAAAGGAGAGGTCAAAGTTTTTCCTAAGTCTGCTAGGTCTGATTGTCTTCAGCTCAAAATAATCCACATGCCAAAGTGGCACGTTTTGGAGTGGCATATTTTGCTCCCCTTCAGTCTGTTCCCTATCGCTGGAGTATTTGCACTTTAAAAGCTTGCCAGAGGAAGTGGGCAACCTCTGTCCAAAGGTGAGAACTACTAATGGCCAAGCTTCAGAGGTCCTGGTGAGACTGAACTCCAAGTGGGGAATTTCCCCAGAACCTCTTCAAACATCACTGGGCAATTATTTACTTTTCTTGTCATTAAGTCAGATGGGAGTTTGAGGTATTAAAAGCTACATTTGGTACACAACCTTAGAATATAATATCTCAAATTATTTCTATTTCTTGAATCCTGTGCAAAAATGAGTTAGGATGTTGATTTTAAAGCAATTTTTGTTAATTTGTAGACCATGGGTTCACAGTTTGCATTGTTAGGTAGGTCTTGAACCCTAGATCCTCAAACTTCAAAATTCAGGCTCTTTCCCAATATTTCGCACAAGTTGCACGGCCTGTCAGTGACTGGGTGAGAGGGGTTGTCTTCTAAAATGACAACCTGCCTGAGGCAGCAGCCTGTCATCCCCGCTGGGCCCGGAGGCCATCGGTGATGCTACCAAAACATCCCTGTATTTAACCCACGTCTCCCATCTTCCGAGGCACTGCTATTTTAAGGCACATAATATTGACAGTGCGCTTTAAACAAATATATTGGAAGGAGGTAAAGTTGGAAAATACACCTCTGCGTTCAATTAATGCGACAGTGGCTTCATAAACGTGTTTCTTGAAAGAAGCCTACAATAACCTTTTCCAAGTAACTCTTTCTCCTCCCGACCCCTTCCCACATTTTCCCCCTGACTCTGGACCTACGCAGGGAAACAGTAGCACAGTCTAACTCACTCTCCCCGCGTTCTGACGCAGATGGTTTCGTAAGGCCCTGGGAAGGGATAGGAGAGGGGACAGCCGCCCGCCCCGCCCTCCTCTCTCCCTCACTGGCTAGAACGGCCCTCCTCCCTTCCCCATTGGCTTGTCCGCTTCTGCATCACGCCTGCGACGCTGGAGCAGCTAGACCAGCGAGGGGCGGGGCGCGGGGCGCGGGCGGGGCCAGCGCGCACGCGCAGGCGGGAGGGTCTGGTCGGACGGGGGGAGGGGTGGTGTTCCCGGTTTCCTGGGTTACCTGAGGGGGCGGGGGCGGGATCGCCTGGCAGCGGCGGCGGCGGGCGCGAAGAGGGTGACGGCTCGGGATTCGCCCCATGCGGGGGAGCGCGCGGCGGTGGCAGCCAGACAGCAGGTAAAGGGACGCGAGGCGCCGACGGGGCTGGAGGAGGGCTTGGTCCTGGATCCCGTCCGTGGCCTGCAGGGAAGGCGGTTGGGGTGGTGGTCGTCAGCCCAGGCTGGGGTCGCGGCCCGACGCCCGGCCTGGGGCTTCCTCTCGGGTCCGGTGCTCCGGGTCGCCTCCCTGCGGCCTGTGGCAGCCCCGAGCTGCAGCGGGACCTTGGCGGCGGCGGCTGCGCGGCCACCAACACTAACTTTATTTGCCCGCGCGGGGTCGGAGACCGAGCGGGCTGCAGTCTGGCTCGTGTCGACCATCTCGTGCTGCGGCGCCTGCCACCCCCGCCGGTCGCGGACAGGCTGGTTGACGGCAGGAGTTGACACTGGCCGCGGCACCACCCTGCGTCTCTCTCCTGGCGCTCTGGCCCCGCGGCCGCTCGCCCACCTGTCATCTCCCGGGGGCGCCCTGGTGTGCTCCCGTCTCTGACACCCTTTGCCCGGGCAGGAGACTATCCAGAGGATCCTCTGAGACGTCTGTAGTCTGTCCGGGGCATGACTGGAGCCTTGGCTGGGATGCCCCTTCGCCTCCGGTGGGATTAAACTGTGTAGGAAATAACCCAGGAAGCCCCTGGCAGTACCAAGTGGAGGCCAGGGGGTTGTTTAGGGGTGGAGGGCCAAGCTCAGAGGCTTCAATAAATGCTTCCCAGCCCGGATTCTTACCGAGTTAAAACAAAACATCCCCTATATGCTTAGCAGACCATACACACCCGCTGACAGCACTTGCTAGTTGGTGAGGCTTGTTTTAAGCAGATAGATTTTAAGGGATTTGAATACGTTGATGTTGAATTCGGACCAATGTTTCCTTGAATATTGACTTTAATTCTCATTTTCCTAGGGTGTGTATAACAGATTGATAGGACAAACTGAATTGGGCTTTTCTTCCTGTTGATTCTTGGTTATTCTTCTCTTGCTCTAAACTTCCACACCCAGAAACCTTATGCTAATAAAGATGATGACTCTGAACGTTCATTTTATCGATGTAGTTAATAGGGGTATCCGTTTTAAAGAGCTTCCCAAGTAGTTCGCAACTTTTTTTCTGATAGTTCTTTGTAGTCATCCATACTGTTACTGCAAAGATTGGAGAATTTGAACAAAAGGGAGTATAAAGAGAAAACGAGTTACTATGTAACTTAGTTTACATAAAGGCAATTTATAAACTATAAAATTATATATGTTTAGTGCATATTTATTGAGCACCTACTATGTGCCAGACAGTTTTCTAAACAGATAAATATCCCCTCCTTCATGGAGCTTACATTCTACTGGTGGATCTCAGATAATAAACAAACAAAATGTATGCTATGTCAAAAGGTGTTAGGGACTGCAGAGAAAAAGCAGAGAAGGAGGATAGGGAACAGGAGACAATTGCAATTTTAGCTAGAGATAGCCAGGGAAGACTTCCTGGAAAAGATGACATTTGAGCCCAAGATGGGAAGGAAATGAGAGGGTCATCCACGACCTTCTGCGGGAAGAGTGTTCCACAGAGGGAGAGGCCCTTGCAGAATCTTCCAGGCAGGAGTGTATGGGCATGTTGGAGGAAAGCCGAGAGGCCGCCTTGGCTGTGAGCAAAGTAAGAGTAGTAGAAATGAAGTAAGAGACAAGTGGGAATCGAAAGTCAGATTGTGTAAGCCCTGTAGACCTTTGTAAGGTCTTGAGCTTCCACTCTGGGAGAGACTCAGAAGAGAGAAGGAATATAATCTGATTTGCCTTTTAAAAGGCTCACTCGGATGGATGGAGAATAGATGTTTGAGGGGAGGGGTTGGGCAGCAGCAGAAGCAGAGACATCAGTTTGGGGACTCTTGCCATAGTCCAGTCCAGAGATGATGATGCAGCTTGGACCAGAGTGCAGTTGGTGGAGTGGTTGATTTCTAGACAAATCAAGAGTAGTAGAGTTAACAGGAGACTTAAAAGACACCAGAATTTTAATCCTGAGCAAATAGAAAAATAAGTAGACATGTACTATGATGAGGTTTATGAGAGAGTTTAGTAGGGAGAAGTTTGAGAGTTGGTTAGAAGACAAAATTAGAGGTCTTGGTAGTAGACTCTAGTGACTTTGTTTTGAAGACACTTTTTATGTTATCTTGACTGTAACAGGGATTTAATTTTTCACCCATGAACTTCCAATTTGTATCATGCTCATTTTATTTTTAGCTCTTTTGAAACAACCTAGTCACCCTTTGCACCAAACGTAGTTTTGTTTTTATTTGCTTGCACTCAGTGCATGTTTGTCACTTTCACTTGTAGAGAAAAACATGTAATCCAGAATTTCAGAGTACTTTTTTTATTTTGTTGCTGTATTTCATTTGAACATCTTCATTAGATTAATCTTTTTCTGAATTATGCTTAGATGCTTGGCTTAAAAGTTCAAGAATTTTAAGGTTCAGAAATCTTGTTATCGAGTGTGGCTTCACTTGGACATTAGTGAAATTGCAGTGGAAACGACCTGTATTTTAATACTTTACTAATAAATTAGTAATATACAGGGATTAGCATAATTCTTCTATTTTATTAAAGATAGCTTTAAATAGGCCATCACATATTAAATGGAGATCTTTTATGCAGTATTCGGAGCAATAGAATTTGACCTGTAAAACGTGTATCCAAAATATATCAGACTTTTAGAATTTAAGGTCTGCCCCATACATTAAGAATCCAGGTAATAAGCCAGTATTTTTAAATGGATTTTCAACCTATATATATTCTGAAAGTATATGAAATTATGTCAGATTAATAGCTAATTATAACCTGATCTTGGAGTCTCTGGGAATACTATATTCTCTTTGATTCTTCTTTTGCTGTTGCTTCTCACCAGAACTTGTCCTGTGTCTTGTAATTCTCCTGACCTGTTTTACAGTAATTGAGAGATCAGACACATTTGCAAATTTTGAATGCTTTCCAGGTCTAATTGTTGGGAAGAAAAACAAACAAAAATCTTACCTAATAATATGAAAGAGTGATGCTTAAGTGTGATCATCTTAATTAAACAAGAATCAAAACGTTTTCCAAAAGGCTAATCATTGTTTCATTCAAATATTATTCTTTGAAATTGAAGCTCAAAATGGATCAGGAAAGAAGAGAGTTTCTAGCCACTTTCAATGAGTGGAAGAAATACATGAATTATAATTCATACACATACTTTGAAATGTTTATACACAATTGCTGCCACTCATCTTTAAAAAGTAGAGTAGAAGATTTTTACCATCAACCTGAAGAATTGAATACTTTAAATTTAAAAGTGGGTGAGGGGACATGAAGCCCAGAAACTATATGTTGAACTTCTTGACACTAATTGATTCCTAGAAAAATTATAGACCAGATGGCCAAACAGATGCTTTGTGATTGGAAAAGAATATACTGGTTATTGAGACCCAGAATTGGCTTTTAAAGAACAAGTCATATCAGGTTAACCTCATACTCATTTTGCCAATGGTATAATAATGTTAAATAATCTTTATCAGCATCTGACATCTTAGCGTGCATTCCCATTTAGTATTTCATTTAACCTTCACAGCATCCCTGTAAAGTTGGAGCTCTGGGAAGGCACACAGAGCCAGATCTGAGAGATTTTAGAAAGGGTTTGCTTAGATGTGGGCTCTAGGAGAGGGTAGAGGGGCTTTAAGGTTTCTTGATTGTCTGACTGGGTGAATGGTGATGCTGGTAATTGATCTTAATTTTAAAAATACAGGTGGAGGAGTAGATCTGGAGATGGGAAATTCATCAGTTCTCATCAGTTTGATGGAAATAGCTGTTCTATGTTCTTTGCTGGAACTGAGTCAGATATAATCAAATTCAGAGTAGCCTGGCCAATGATAAAAGGAGATTATCCTGCTGTAACTTGTAGGACAGCTGCTTATATCCATCAGGTTGCTCTTACACTGCTTTTAAATTTTTATTTGTGTAGACTTTATTGGACCTTTAATGCATCATGACTTAGATCAAAGATTAAAATCCTTTGCCATTTTCTGGATTTCCTCTCACTGATGCTTCCAAAGGCAGTAACGCTGATAACTAGTCCTGAAGTTTTTTCTCTGTTAGCCTACTTAAGTATTTGGGAGACTATTTCTAAAGTCATACGTTCCATACTACTAAAATATATTTATTTTATCTACACCTTATTTTAAAAAAAATAGAATCCCAGTAAGATATTTTTGATAAAACCTTATTATGCACAATTTAAGGAAACATGTAGAATGTGTCATTTTAATCTTAAGTTAATCTTGAGGCTTACCATTACTATATTAGTATTTTCAAAATGTCATGCTTTCATAAAAATTCACACCTTGGGAGATATTTAGAGATCATTTGGTTTCTGTTTGTCAAATATGTGTAAGAAGAATGGTGATCAGAAAGGTTTAATTAAGCACATCGCCTGAGATGCCAAAGAGAGTTTGAGGCAAAATAGAAAACCAGAGTCTCTTGACCTTTAGTATTCTTTCCGCTGTACCGCCAACCTCTTGAATATTTTTCATGCATTTTAAGAAAGTGATCTCATAGCCAAAAGGTGGCTTCTACCCATAGAAAGTAGTAGTGCTTGATTTCTAGTGTGCAACTCGTTTATAACTTCAATTTTTTTCTTTATGTGTCTACATTTAGGTCACATATAATGATAGATAAGTGGTTGAAACTAAGTTGTGAGACCCAATGTGGTAGAAAAAAAAATATTAAGTGTAGGCTGTTTGAAATGTATTTGCTCAGAAAGCGTTTATAATATGTATTCCTTTCTTTTTTCTGTTCTCTATCACTCCCAGTTTCTATGCCCTGTAATCCTACTGTCTGTCCGTCTCCATGGATGGCTAGAGAGCAATAGATTAAGCAAATGGATCTCAATTTGATCTCACTATTATCTTTTTTGATGTGTAATGTTTTATAACAGTAAACACATTTGTCTGTTCTCGATTGCCTCAACTAATTTTTTTTCTGAAGGGAAGCTGATTATCACTGTGTCTGTGAGAATCATGAAGGAATATGAGAAGCTCATGCTGTCCATACTTGCAAGGTGTCTTTCAATCTTGTAAATACCTGTGTTCAGTTTCTGAAACTTATTTTGCAGAATCTTTTACCTTGTATAAAATATATATTAAAAACTATTGAACATTATGGTGTTGTTACATAAATTATTTTGATTATTTTCATTTCTCATTTAGGATAAGGATCCAAGCTGTGTTTTTAGTGCTTTTTTTTTTCAAAGGGAGTATGGAAAATCATCATGCCTACAATTGGTAAAGCACTTTAGAACTGTGTACTCTGAATTATAATCTTTAACATAGGAAGAATAGACATCCAAAATGTTGTTGCTGAAGTTTTTGGTTTTGATCTAAAAATATTTTGGTAAGGTTTTTAGGTGTTTCTATAGCGCTTTTCTTGGTACCTTCAGTGCTTGCTGAAGAACAGAGAGAGGCTTTTGTAAATATGCCTGTTTATTTCTCAGAGCTTTAGCTGTGGGAAGATTTCCTAAAGGAATTTGAGTATTAGAATGTTGTCTATCAAAGTTAGTATTAAATGAATTTGTGTTTGTTTATTGAGTTCGTACCTTTTGTGGTACTGTTAGGCACAGTGATTTTTTTTAAAGAAATAAGACCTGATTTTCCTTCTTAGGAAAGCATAATCTAGCTTGGAAAGAAATAGTACAGTTCTGTAGTATGATGTGATGAGTCTTAAAATTGAGGCATGTAGAAATATTTAATTGACAGTGGGAATTTCTATAGTAGCAGCAACATGATTTTAAAAAGTAGTGAAATAGAGTTGAGAAAGTATATACCCTTGGGCAGGACAGTGTGTCATGGGATGTGTTTGTTGAGAGATTAGAAAGGTTAAATGGTGAAGGAAATTGGATAATGTGATAATAAGGAGTTGGGCTCTTATTCCCTAGGAAGTGGAGTGTCATTTATGATTTTAAGCAACATGATAGTTTTAGCAGTTGTAGAATTTGGATTATATGGAAAATAGGCCAGGCAGTGTGGCCAATTAAGAGGCTATTGGTACCGCCAGTGAGAGAGGAGAGGAGGGCCTGGGCAATGGATGCTTCGGCGTAAGGTTCCAGTGGAAGGACCAGAGTCAAGGTGATGATTGTAATGGCTAATAATTATTGATATTGTTACGATCTGCCAGGCACTGTGCTATGCATATTATATGAGTTGTCTCATTTAATTTTAATATTCACAGCAGCTTTAGGTGCTCTTAGGAACTCAGTTTTATAGAGCTCGTCTGGTTTTTCTCCTGAGTGACTGGCTAGAGGTCATTAAGTAAAGTAGGAATGAGAAAGAAAGAGCTGGTTCGTTGGAAGGAGGGATCAGTGTTTGCTTTGGAGAAAGACATTTTTATAGAGAGTTTGCCTGGGCTTGGATTCTGCCGCTGACACTTAGTAGCTTTGTTACCTTGATCAGTTTCCCAACCTCACTGTGCTTCAGTTTCCAGCATGTGACAAATAGGGATATGGTTGTGCTCATGAGACTGTTATGAGAATTAAACCAGCTCTTTTACTAGGGTGCCCACAGTGAGCCCGACGTGCAGTGGTTAGTCACCGCTGGTGTTGGCTGCATCACCATCATCATCATTACCCATATTCTGTAAAAGTCCAGAGGTCTCTTTGGAGGTGGATGAGCTACTCGGTGTGAAACTCATAGCACGTTCCTTCCGGTGGAGATGTAAAGCCAGGGAAGGTGATGTACCTGCATGGGACTTTAGAGAAGGTGATGTACCTCCATGGGACCCAGTTCCTTTTAGTGCAGCCTTGCTTGGAACCCCAAGGTCTCAGAATTTCCATTCTCTTAAGGTGCTCAGGATCAAATGCAGGTGAAGCAGCATGGGACAGAGAGGCAGGGTCCCTGCCTGATCACGGTGGCACTCTGTGCCAGACATCATCACAAACAGCATTTTGAAAGGCATAGTTTGGCTGTGAGAAGCTTCTCAGAAATTTCATGCAATATTGGAAAAAATGTCGGACAGGAATCCAAGGACCCAGCCGGAAGTCCTGCCTGACTTTTGGGAAATCTCTTAGCCTTAGGGTTTGTATCTATAAAATTTTGAGGAAGGTACTAAGATAATTTAGTTCTCTGAGTGTTGATTCTAGGGTAGATTCTCATTCCCAAATAACTCATCAAATGCAAACTCTCTGGCAGTTTTCCTGCACAGTCAGTCAACAGCTTACTTACTCCAACATTAGTTGAAAAACTTTGAGTATGACGGTTACTTCTTATAAGCATTGTGTTCCAAAGGCTCATTCGTAAGGTGGTTGTTCAGCACATCTCCAGTTTGCCCTTCCCGATGGACAGTGTTCTAGGTGTCATATGAGGTGTTTATAGCCACAGGGCTCCCCTCCGCTGTGTGAACTTTAATGGGCCTGCCTCTGGCACTGTGCGACAGCTCTGGGAAGTTGGTTGCGGAACAGTAGGCAGGCAGGGGACCGGGGAGAGGTGGCAAAGCCTGTGGTTGGCAGTTCCGGTTGGAACTATGAATATGAGTTTTGGAAAACTGTCGTTTTCCCACAGTGGGGTAGGCAGAGGTGTTTGTTATTCAGACTCCCCATAGTTCAAAGCCTCAAGGACCTTTCTGACATGATACCACATTAGTCTTGAAGGAGCTGGGGACCGCCATCCAAACTTCATAAGGCTGTGTAACATTCATACCATCTGAGTTTTTTTGTGTAGAACTCGAAAAATCGAGTATTTGTCAGGAAGGGTCTGAGCTCTAAACAAATGCTATAATCTAAACAACTGTTAAAATTCTTTTGAAGTTAATTGGTTCAATGAAAATTGAACATCCACCCAAATATGGTGAATTATCAATAATTATCTGATTGTGATTTGTCTTGTGGACATTTTCAGTTTGTGGAACCATTAACATTATTGCTAAAGCAATTTTATGGATTCTCGGATTCAGTTTTTCAATTTAGAACTTTGTTAAGGTGTCATATCCTCATCCCCATTTTAAACTTCAAGAATTTTATAAAAACAAAGCCCAGCGAAATATATTTTAATTTTTCATATACAGTGACTATCAAATTTTACTTCAGTTTTCTCAAGAGAATATTATCCACTACAACACACATTGTAAAAATGCTTATATTAATAAAAAATTTATGGAATTTAAATAATATTCTAATGAACTTTTTATTAAGTCTGTAGTTGGGACTCATTTTGATGGTTATTGCTTAACACATGTAGTATGACCAGAAGTTTACAGGATAATGCTTAGGTTAACAAATATTTGCTTGCTTAAATAGTGTATAATTTAATAAGCCAATGTGCCTAAACTATTTTATTTCTTAAAGAGAATTCTGTTAATCTGATCAAGGTCAGTTTAGAGTCTCTTCCCCTGCCCCCTACCCAAATTTTTGCATTTCATACATATAGCTCTAGTAAATGTTCATGTCCGTAATCGAATCTGCTTGCTCATTGTTTTTGCTAGTTTCTGAAATATGTTCTGAATAGTTGAATAGCTTTGTGACGGTGGTGAAAACAAAGGCAGCGGATTTGGAGCCCAGTAAATGTTCATTAGTAAATGTAATTACAAAATTTTGTAGAGAGAGATTTTAAAATCTTATTTCCAGGTGTACAGATTGCCATCTGGTGGACTTGAGTAAAGGTTCTTGATAACATTTAGAGATAGTATTTAGTGCTAAGACAACTTCTTTGCCCATTGTCTAATTTTCAATTGACCTAACAGAAGAAGAAAGGCTGTGTCTTCTAATGTGGTTATTTTAGTTCTAGTTAATTAGCTCCAGAAATATCACAGAATTCTAAGACAGCTGTCATGGCAACTAACCATGGGACCTTGGACCCGTGAGTGTCAGTTTTGTCACCTGTAGAATGTGGGGTTGGAGAATACGATGTCTAAAGTGTCTACCACTGTGAAAATGTGTGATTCTAACTAATTTATGTACATTCCTTTATTCATGTCATTTATGAAGTGGTACATACAATGTAATCATTTTTTTCTCCTAAAATTTTTTGAGTTTTAGTGATGTGTTGCAAAGAATACACGAGATCTTTTGGACAGCCACTAACCAGTCTATAATCAATATGTATTGGACTCTGAGGGGAAGGGATTTCAGACAGTTAAGAATCCGTATCAGCCAACCCTTATTTTCCAGAAGGTTGTTTCAAACCATGGTGGATTCTGATTCACTAGGACTCATTGAGTACTTATTATTCTGTACATTGCTTAATCCTCACAGTAAACCTGTGATTTATAGAATCTCCTTCTCCTTTTTGGTTCATAATACATTTCTGAAAAATCTTCTTTCCCATGGCAATTTCTCTAATACTATTGTAATTAAGAAATGTAGCAAGTACATGGATTTGGTGAAAGAATAGGAATTGATTTCTTCAGTTGTTACTATTTGATGAGAAAAAAAAAGTATGTTTTCTAATCAGGCTATAACCTTTCATTATTACAATCTTTTTTCATGTCTTTTTCCTTTTACTTCTTTTCTGTAGTGGTCACAAGGCAGGGCAAGGACGAAAAATAGAGGTCCTCACTGCTTTTATTTCCAGCACTTCCGTGGAGACTACATGATCACAAAGTGGAATATGACCATTCCCAAGTTGTTCTGAGGAAAGGCTGCAGTGACCTCTCTCTTCCTGCAGATGGCACTCTCTGCTGCGCCATGTTCCACTGGTGCTGTCCTTTTCAAATACAAAAAACTATAGCATTTACCAGGAATGTTTACTGATATTACATAATCCCCGAAGATCCACATGGCAAATCTATTGAATAGACATTTTGTGGAAAAGGAAGCCAGACTTCACACAGCTCTGTATGGCTGGCTAGTGATTGCTGGGCTCCAAATCCGCTGCCTTTGTTTTCACCGCTGTCACAATGCTATTCGACTATTCAGAACAGATTTCAGAAACTAGCAAAAACAATGAGCAAGCAGATTAGATTAGTAAATGTTCATTGATATGTTTATTGAATAAGTAGTAATTGATTGAATTAATGAATGCATTAATGAGTTAGAGGAAAGACACTAGCACAGTGGACTCTTCCTTTCCTGTCATTGTGGCTACCGGGCTATTTGACGGTTCTCCAGGAGGGGACTTGGTGCCTAGGGAATGCTTCTCGTCTTGTTGCTGAGTGAGATTTTATTTTCAGTGGTAAATGTGATATCATCGGTAGCACTAATTGAAACACAGAGTGACAAGACATTTGAAAAATGCCTAACAGTGAAGGATGTGAGGGAATGACTTGGGGTGGGGACGAGGGTAGTAGTTCTGGATGTCATGAGGATGAATGTGTGAAAAGCCGCAAGATTGAGGGCGATAAGCTTAATTATGTCATCTGCTGGAAAACACGTTGTAGAATTAATCACAGAACCAGAGCAGAGCCAGTATACAAAGTCAGCTGCCCCACTGTGAGGGCTTAATCAGACAGGTGAACATAGCAGGAATCCTGAGAGAAAAGCCAGCCGCTCATTCAGACATTCAGCAAATGATCAAATGCCTTCTAGGTGCTGTCGGTTTAGCAGTAAAATACCACAGACACAATCCTGGTCGTCAAGGAGCTTTTTGTGTTAAGAGGTGACAAAGAAACTAGCCTCATGGTTGCTTAACTGCTGTGACCTTAACTTCCACTTCACGTCAGACTCCTGCTGCAGCGTCACAGCTGGGTGTTCTCAGCATCTGGAACTGCTTGTTTCAGAAATCGAAAACTTCCAGTAGCCAGCCTTCCCACATTTTCTATTCTTCAATTTCATGGTAATTGATTACCTGTATTTCTCCTTGTGTATAAACATTTGCCTGGCTTTTTCCTCTTCCCTACCTGGTCTGTGCCTTGTTTTTGACCATATGGCTTTGTTCTCTCACTTGTGCCCTTGATTCACTTCTGCTTCTGCTGATTCCACCCACCAAAACTCTGATTTCTAGATCAGGGATGCGATCTGCGTTCTCTACCATTAGATCTACTGGAGAATCTCAAGTAGCTGAGAAATCGATTTCACCAGAATTCATGGTTTGCAGGCTCTGCTCAACACTCAACCTACCAGTAAAGTCTTTTATTTTTTTCTTGGTCACTGCTCTCTCCAGGCTTGTTCTCCTGCTTCTCATTTTGTGTTTTGATACTGAAGTTATTGTCATTCTCTCAAGGACTTGACTGGAGCAGCGCTTTCAGTGTGTATATCTGCCTTTCCTCCTCCTCTGCCTTTAGCTGGTCCACATTTACTCAAAGCTGCCTTCTTCATGAAGCGTCGCTGCCCACTCAAATCGAGCTCAATGCCCCTGATCAGTAAATAATACCTTGTGTACTGGTTTGCCTTTGCCACCACAATGTGATCTTCTTGGGGACAGAGACTGGGGTTACTCTTGCATTTTGGGTTCTTAGCATCTGGCATAAAGTAGGTGATATGATAGTAAATGATAGCTTGGTGAAAAAATAAATAAACAGGAAGAGGAATATGGAGCAAAGCTGGAATTTAGAGAATTGGAAATACAGAGTTTCTAAATTTCAAAGAGAAGATAGGCAAGATGCCATGGGCACAGTCTCCCAGAGGGACACTGGGTGTCAGGTAGCCAGGGACAGTCTTTACTGAGCAATCAGATAATGTGAAGGGAAGGTGGAGGTAAAGTGGCCACATGAATCAGATTTCAAAATAATGTGCTAAAGAGGAAAAGAAGGATATGAAACAAATGTATATGCATATATTTACGTATATTATGTGTATGTTATATATGTGACATATAAAAAGAAAATAACCCTAGGCAAGTGATGAACTGAGGTTTTAAAAAAGATTAAGGCTGACCTTTTACATTTTATTTGTAGCACGTGAAAACAATAAGCAAATTAATAGATTCTTCTTATTAACAAACTGAGTCTATAATCAGATCCAGGGATTAAATGTAACTCCCAGCTCCTTTTGGTATGTGCCTTCTCTGACATGAAGGGTGATCTCTACACAGACTGTAAGGGTGGACGTAAGGAGAATAATGGGGGGCATTTTCAGGCTGAGACTGAGGAGGAGGATGTGCCAGAACCTCTGGCTGCTTTAAACGAGTTCACGTCGCAGGCTCAGATTCTGAGAAAATGTGTCAACACCATTGTTGAACTGGTAATCTTTGAGTAATTTTGGTGAATTTGACAACTTTTAGAGGACTGTCAAGGAATAAAGTTCCAAAATTATGAAAAAGGGTTCCGTAGCTTCTAGTGCGCTTGATGTCAACCTCCACAGAAGAGCATCAGGCTCATTTTAAAGGTTCATGGGCGTTGACAAGAGGGAACAGGAGCAGTGCCTATCGCGACTGTGCTCCAAGAAAGGTCACCCCAGGTCAGCCAGGCTCCGCTTCCGATGGGACGCCCGCATATGGGTCAGGAGAACTGCCACGGCCGTAGGTGCATGCCCAAGGCCTTTGCTGTCACCCATCCTGTCATCCCTGTCAGTACATGATACCACGCTGGGGGAGGCAGTTAGTGACGGACAGCGCTCAGTCTGCAGGGAGCCTCTGTGGGCTGCCGATTCCGGCCCTGTCCACTCAGCCTGCCGCCTCCCGCTGCTCCCTCTCGGCGGGTGACCTTGCGGCTTCTTTCATGGAGGAGCTGGAAGCAGCCACAACTCGTGCTCCCACTGCAGATGTGCCCATCTTCCTGCCTCTGCCCTGATTCTGTTAGATGAGCCATCACCGTTCCTTCCACGTGTGCCTCGATCCTCCACTTCGCCTGCTCGTTCTGGAATGATCTCCTCTCTAGTTTTTCATCTCTTTCTCTTTTTCTTCTGGACAAACGTGCTGGCAAATGTGCTGTCATGTCTCAGCTTACAAACATACTATAATTCATTTTTACAAATAAAAATCTCCATGTCCCATGGCCCCCTTCAAGCCGCCACCCATTTCCTCGCCACTCTTTAGGGTGGAGCTTCTTAAAAGCTCTGTCTAAACTCCATGCCTCTGTCTGCCACCTGCTTTGTCACCCTGCAGGGGCCACTCTGACAGGGTGGCAGTACCCTCCACGGGGCTCAGCCTCGCGGTCAGGTCCCGGTCATCATCTCACTCAGCCCTCAGCAGGTTCTGACGCAGCTGCCCACCCTTCCTGTCTCAGACCTTCTTCACTCTCCTGGTTGTCCTCCTTCCTCGTCGCTGTGCCGGAACCTCCTCATCTCCCTGACCCAGTGGTGCCGGCCCCAGGGCCAGCCCTAGAATCTCCTTCTGCCCCACACATGCCCCTTCTCCAGGTCCCCTCTGTTAGGACTGTAGCCACTGGGCATAGTCCTGTCACCACAGAAAGTTCTGTCAGATGGCGCTGCTCGGGGATTTCTTCCCTCTCCTCGCATTAAAGTACATCTGCCTGCTGGTAGCTCCAGCTCGCTCTGCCAGGTCCAGCCTCCCCACCTGAAGCCCAGGTGGTACAGCCCATCGCCCACTTGGCATCTTTTACTTGGTTTCTAAGAGACCTGTTGAAGTTATGGCGGCTGCGACGGAACGCTGCTCCCCTCCCATCCTGCTCCCCATCTCACCCATTGGGGAGCACCGCTGTTCATCACACTGGCTGGAAAACCCTAGTCATCTTTGGGGGGCGGGGCAGGGGGACAGGCAGAAAGGAGACTTCCATTCCTAGGGAGAGACCGTTTCAGGGGATCCTTCTGTTTCCTCTTCCCGTCCTGACTTCAGTCCCTGGGAGGCAGGAGTGAGCGGCTTTTCTCAGTCTGCAGTAATGTTTAGCTGCTGCTTTTCTCACTCAGTATCCGCTGTGTCAGACACACACTGATCTCTGTGCCCTCCTCCCAGATGCCCGTCTCCTCACTGCATTCAGGTCATCGCTCAGCTGTCACCTCTTCAGACATTCTCTGCCCACCCTTTCTAAGTAGCATTCCTGTCACTCTGCACCCTTATTCTGTTTTCCTTTTCCCCGTAGCAATTAGTACTGCCTGGTCTTACAATCTTTGTCCCTGCCCCACCAGGATCCATGAGGGTAGGAATTTAGTTTTTGCTCTATAGCCAGTGTCAAATATGGCTGGTATATGGTAAATGTTCCATAAGCACGTGTTGAATTGAATGGCATGTTGATGAAAAATCTGATAACATCAGGCTGGGAGGAGGTATAGCTAATACCTTGTCTATTTTTTGCTTTTTGTTTTGGCCATTTGTATTTTATACTTTACCAGTCACTGTATTAGAGAAAGTGAAACCTGCTAATTTTCTGAGAAGGTTACTTATATGATTATAGGTATTTTGTAATTACGCTTTTTATTAAGAAGATAAAAGTTCTGGTAATGTTGGGAGCAAGTTTTATTTAATATGATACTATAAACAATAGTTATCTTAGAAGTTGAAAATTATAGTAATAATGATAAATTTAAAATTTGGCATTAGAGCTGTAAAGTGCAAAAAGTAGTAAGACAGGGTCCCTGGTCTTAAGGAACTTGTGACCTCGGTGGTAAGACAGTCACATAGGATAAGGAACTACAGGGTGTCCGTGAAGTGTGGGAACAGAGGCACATATATATACTGCCCTAATGGGCATCTTCGAGCTATTAAAAATGCTGTATTTCCAGACTTTATGGATACTTGGTACATTATAGGGTGATAAAAATTAGAATGTCGCTGTGTGTAGAAACTGGCAGCAGAGTAAGGGGATACAGCTGACCATGCTGGCAGAGGGAAGGACGAGCCAGGATACAGGGAGACTCTGTGGGGCTTTGCCGAATGCAGGGATGAGAAAGCCATGCTAACGTAAGAGCATTAGAGAAGTCCCTCCTCTTGGCCTAGAAATGTCCCCTGGTAAGAGAACAGATCCAGTCGTCTGTCTGCTTTCACTTCTAATGGCCACGCTGTTAGCATGGCACGGCAGATGGCTCCACCTATAGGAGTCCAAGCTGCAGGGTGCTAGTTGTCGGAGCCGTTAATACAGTGCCATCTCTAACCTCACGATTCGACTGCTAATTTCCCTTTCCATAATTTTAGAGTTAAAATACATGTGCGTGGTTTTGATTAGCCCAAGAGGCAGCAGGAGCAGATGTGGAAGGCACTGGGACCCCACCCCAGGCTGTTGCCTCTGGTTGGACAGTTGATGTACAGGCCGCTGGTGCTCGGCCAGCAGAGTGAGCCAAGAGTGACCTGAGCTCCAGCCCGTGCTTTGATAGCTGTGTGCCTGCTGTGGGGCAGCACCCGTCTGGAAAGGGGTGTTTTCCTAATTCACACACAGTCCTCACAGCAGCTCCGTCCCGTTTCCAGCCTGCTTTACCCTCCAATGCCTAGATTAGTGTGTGGTCTAAGACCTGTTCACAAGCTGAAAGGAATTCAAGACAGTTCTCTAGATTTGAGCATTTTGAAGCAATTAAAGATCATTCAGATTAAAAAAAAAAACTTATGATTCAAAATAAACCTTCATGTCTGCCTTATAACTGATATAAAGAAATCTTTTTCTTGCCTTGTCCTGGACAAAACTGTGGAGAAGAGGAAAACAGGTAACGAAAGGGAAGCATTTTGTTGCTATCCTAGTAGGAATTTGTCCTTTAGTATTCTAGAAACAGCCTTCATTGTAGCATTCACAAAAGATTAGTTCATTTAAAACATTCAACAAGGATATGAAATTTGGCAGTCGTTTATTCACTGGTGTTAGTATATTCTGAGTTTTCATATATCCTTAAATACCTTTCACTCGTACAGAAAGGAGTAACTTGGCTGTCCATAACACACAGATGATACTCCACTGCCTCCTTGTAGGAGGGCTGAGACGGGTCTGCTCTCTATCCTTCAGAATTAACCGGTTCTTCTCCGGGACTGTAGGTTAGGCATGGAGGAGGAGGGGTAGGGACCTGTGAGCAGGTTGCCTCGTTTAGATCAAGTATGTTCCAAGATTCTCTCTCTTAAGACCCCGTGTCCAAAGCTCCAGGTATTTTTAATGTGCTCTTGAGATTCCAGAATTCACTGGCTCTTTCACATATCAGATACGGAGAATGGCCACTAGTTTTTGTCAGAACTTTGTTAAACTTATTTGTTTCACTATTGCCATTGATATGTCTTTTTTTTTTTGTAGGTGAAGCTTTATGCTAAGAATATTTGTTTATCTAGTTCATGAATTCAAATTGCAAAGACTCTAAATGTTCCAGAAGTGTTGAAAGATTGGTGAGTATTTAATGTAATAAATTAAGCAAGTTAAAATACTTGATTCGGTCTAAGGCTTTGAAACTATGTAGTTATGTGACATTAACAAAACCATAAAGTGAAAACTAAATTTTTCATGACTAGAGATGAATGTGTAAATTGTGGCTTATTCACACAGTGGCTTATTGCAGAGTGGTTTAAAGGAGTGAACATAATGTTGAGAGAGAAAAGCAAAGTTATAAGAGGATACAGATAGCATACTATTTATATATCTTTCTAAAATACTTAAAACAGCACTGAACATTTTTATGGCTATCAAAAAAGTATAAAAATGTGTATGGAAATGATAAACTACTAGGGAGAGGGAAGGATGTGGGTGGACTGCATCTTTCCTTACAGTGAGGTTTGATTTCTTCACACGCACACACACGTGTGCACACACACACACGCACACACCTACACACACATGCACGCACACATGTGTGCACACACACAAACACAAGCGCGCACACACCTATACACATGCACACACACATGCACACACATGTACATGTGTACCTGCAAACTGGCCTGAGCATAGCATAGTGGTAATGCTTGCTAGATCTGAGTATTGGCTATAACCTCATGTTATATATTCTTTGTACTTTTCTGGGTATTTGAAATATTTTTAAAGATTTTTTAAAAATAAGCTGCAGTCATCTTTTTATTTGGCATCAGAGTGTGTGAAAGGCATTAGTTAAATGCAACCTTTCTATTAGATGACTAGGAAGAAATAAATATTTCTTAATGTGCAAAGCAAACATGCCCCCTCCCCCACCGGTGTTGGCTGGCAGTGCTAACACATGCACTGACAAGAGTGGGAGTGTGTGCGTGTCGGGCAGGAGAATTCAGAATTTTTGTTGTTTGTAGATGACAGAGTTTTCTATCTGGAAATTCCACGAAAAGCAGTAAGACAGGTCAGTGAGAAGTTTGGGTATATGATTACTGTATCAGAATAATCCACTTTCTGTATGCCTCCTAAATACGGTATCTATCCTAGTTAAAATATGTAATGGAAAGCAAAATCCAATTCAGAATTATGGTGAAAACTATAAAACACTTGAAATGTGTTTTAACAGGAAATGTGTAAAACCTATTATATGAAGTAACAGCAATTTCACTTCAAGGAAATGATAGGATAAATATGCAAGTAATATAAGGATGTTCATTGCAGCTTTATGGTAATGAAAAACAGAAATAACCTAAATATTCAACAGCGAGAGAATGGCTATATATCTATAGTATATCTGTATAATCGAATATACACAATAAATACATGCAGTGGAATGCCATGCAGCTATTAAGAAGAAAAAGAGAGAGCTCATGGAAAAAGATTTCTAATCCATCTACATGAATCAAAGCAGGTAGTA
Organism: Macroglossus sobrinus; assembly: GCA_004027375.1. Lineage (NCBI taxonomy): Eukaryota > Metazoa > Chordata > Mammalia > Chiroptera > Pteropodidae > Macroglossus > Macroglossus sobrinus. The sequence goes on along the minus strand of PVKZ01000676.1, from coordinate 475,622 downwards.
AATTATTTATATATAATACCCTATTTATGTCACTGTATATATATCTTATGAACAGTATAAAATCAGGAATAATATACATTCTGTATATATTTCATGCCTTTTATTGACAAGGCATCTTTTGCTTGTAGGAAGTACAATTGAAATTATTAGTTGTAATTTCTAAAAATTCATGTTAATGTGAATTATCATAATTTCTAGAAGATAGGCCCTAATTATTAAAACGATTTCTTAGCGTTCGCACTGTTACGGTTTCTAAAGCTGCCATGTGCCTTACAGCTGATGGTGTCTCTAAGCATCAGGCTGCGCTTGTGAACAGGTCGTTATTGCCGCACACAGGGGAACTTGCTCAGAGCAGTTTATGTCAGCACTTCAGTTGTTACCTTGTCAGCCCCATTATCTGACTACTTTTAAATGCTTCCTGGTTGTTTTCTGAAGTTTTCTGCTGATCCCATCTGGTAAGATCAAGAAAGCACCAGCATCACAACTTACAGAATGATGTCAGCATCTTTGGAAGAAAATTTCAGGAATAACAGAGTAGCACTCTGAAGAGTATTGCGTGGTGAATGGTCTTGACCCAGAAGGGGATAGTGTATGGAAAATTCTAAGTGCTTAGAAAGCACTGTGCTGTAGTTTAATTGGAAGGTTTTGTTTTGTTTTGTTTTGTTTTTTGTGATACACTGAATAATTATGTATCTTAAATCAGGAACAGATTAGGAGAAATAAGTGAATAAAGTTGGATAAATATGGACTGAATAAGTTAGATTTTTCGATGTATTGAACAATTTTTCTTTAAGAAAGCTTATAAAAAAACCCAATAGTATATATAATCAAGGGTTTCGGGATAATGAGTGAAGTACATTTTATTTTTTTAATACTTTTTTGTCTTTTTCTTAATGTCCAATAATATTAAAAATAATGGTATCTGTTATACTAGAGAGGGGATTGTTATTGTAATAATACCCAGAATCCTGGTAGGAATCCAGAAATTAAACTGCCGGGCCCAGAACGAACAGGAGCCAAAGTCATATTAGGAATTTCTTTGTCTCCCCCTTTTATGTTTATCTGCTTCTCTTTGCCTCTTGTTGGTTCATTTTCACCAAGTTGCCTCCTTCCCATCCTCACCTACCTCATCGCAACCACAATGGGCCCATCACTGAGCTTCAGCCCATCCAGTCTGTCCCTCTGTTTACATTCCAATGAGAGAGAGAGGAAATTCGATTGGCCCAGTGCCTCTCTGCAGGCTGCACGATGCAAGTCATGTCTTGCGGCCAGCATGGTTTTTGGCTGCTCCTGGGTCTGTGCTTCAGTCATTTAGGGCCCAGAGACTGGCTGTGCCTCTGAGCAGTTGTGTGGCCCACTGCCGCCTCAGTGGAGACCAAAGTGGGTGAAGGAAGACTCTGAGACACACATCTTATTTAATTTAACGTCTCCAGGTTAAAACGTTTCTAAAAGTTACTGGCTGTCTCAAAATCATCTGTAGCTCTAAGATGAAACTATTTTGAAATTCTTTGGGCATTTCAATGTTTATGATTTTTCCTTTCTAAGTATTTGTACATTTTTTTATATTTTTGTTTTCCCATCTCTTTTGTTTGCTTTACCTTACTGTTTTTCTTAATCTTAAAACGCCACATTGCTCTTTATTTGTTTCAAACATGTGGTAAGAAGTGAAGGCGTAACTTCAGCTGCTAGAATGCTTCAGCTTTATTCACCGGGTGAAAAACATTTTTCCCCCACTAAGTGAACTCTGAGAAGGGTGGGGCAGTGATTGTTGATTCTGTCAAATGAAAAAAGTTTATCATTTTAAAGGATCCATTTATCTTTTAATACAAGTAAAGCAAAAATATTTTCTAAGTATGGGTTGATTTCTGTCCTGCGGTGACACTATTTAAGACAGAAAGTCAGACTCTGTCTTAACTGCCACCACTCAGTGGTCTTCTATGTTTAGGTGCTTTCACTTAGCCATTCTGTGTCACGCTCAGGCATTTCACGCCCAGGACTAATTTCTGTCGTGCACAAATACTTAAGGAGCACCTGGCTAGGTCAGAACTATGTCTGAAAATATTATAGGTTTAAGTCCCAGTGCCCAGTAACTTTAAGTCAGTCTTTAGTTAAAAACAAACAACAAACCCTTGTAGTTTTGAACATACTTTTTTGTTTTTCTAATCTTCTTTTTTGTAATATCTATTTTGCAGCTCGGTCATGAGCACCGACAGTAACTCTTTGGCACGTGAATTTCTGACCGATGTCAACCGGCTCTGCAATGCAGTGGTGCAGAGGGCAGAGGCCAGGGAGGAGGAAGAAGAGACACACATGGCAACTCTCGGACAGTACCTCGTCCACGGTCGGGGATATCTGCTACTCACCAAGCTAAATTCTATCATCGATCAGGTAACATTTCCATATAATTTTTTCATCAGTATATTATAGTTAATTATAGGTACATAAATTCTAGCTTACAGAGTTTCCGAGAGTCTCTGATCAAAGACAAAGTCCTATCTCTCACATCACTCCAACAAAGAAAAGTAGCCCCATTTATGAACAGATCTTCTATTTGCCTGCTTTATAAAATGTCTAAAATATCTTATAAAATGGTTTTATATATACTATTTTTTTTCATCCCCATATGGTGAGCTAACCATGATTATTAGTAAAGATATAAGATTACAATTCAGAAACATGAATTTGCGCTTTCAATAAACATCATGATATGTTTTGAAAAGTTTAGTGGAAATTATATTCAGGGAGCTTCCTAATAAATATGAGTGAAAATAGAGAATCCTTTGAACTAATAAATACTGAGTCCTTTAGCTCGTATATGTCCAGTCTTTGTGTATTACTGTGTTTGCTCCAAGTATGAGATGACCGTATGATATTGTGCTGGTTCCTTATTATGGAGTTAACAGAATTTTAAAGTGAGTCAGGGCTATGGACACAGTTTCATCTTACATCCTTCTGTAGATGAAAACCTGAGATGCAGAAACATTAAGTAAGTCAGACGAGGTTCACTTGAAGCCCAAATGTTATTTATATCTTTTTTTCATTTTAGTAGAAAACATATATTTATTTGATGAAGGAAAAACTCCACCATCTGCTTTCAGGAAACTAATTAATGTAGTTAGATAATATTTCGGTTAACTTAAACTGAAAGATAATAAAGTCTCAGTATTACCAATATGACAGACATATTTAATCACACTAAATGTTACTGGCTTTAAATGTACACTTAACCATTGTTAAATTTCTTTGTTGTGAAAGCATTTTTCTAATAAGTACAAATGTTGGGTAATAGAGCTAAAATTAAACAACACCTCTGTTTACACTGCAAGCAGAAGAGCCTCACACATATAAGGAAGTGTTCATTCACTGTGGCTTCCACCTGCTATGGAACATCCCAGAATATTTGCAGGTTTATGTGTTTTTATTCTTTTTCATGGCTGTGACTTGTTAAATGTCTGACTAAATTTGACTTAAGTTTTATATATTTGTTTGTCTTTTCTATAAATAAATTAAAAATCAGAAAAATTTATTTGTTAGACCACATGTAGTGATTTTTACTTTGAAATTTTGATGATTTAATATGCATATCATGCTCTGTTCATCCTCATAGCCCACATTAGAACAATTCAGTGCGCTCTCTTTTTTAAGCTACTATATAAATAGCAATAAAATATCAAATATCTGGAATAAATTTAATAAAATATGTACAGAAGTATGTATAGAATCGTTGAAAGAGACTAAAGAAGACCCCAATAAATGCAGAGCTGCATAATTTTCATGTATTGGAAAAATCAATATTGTAAAGATACGTTTTCTCCAAATTGATCTATAGATTCCAAAGAATTCAGTCAAAATCCCAATGGCTTTTTCTTAATGACACCTCCATTCACATCTAGAATTCACCCATTTCATGTATAATTAATTGATTTTAGTGTGGTCACAGCTATGTGCAACTGTCACCAAGTCAATTTTAGAATATTTTCATCACCTCAAATAGAACTCCTGTGCTGTCACATCCCTCTTCCTCCCATCCCCCTCACCCCTAAGCAAACACTGATCTACTTTTTAGATCTATAGGTTTTATGCTTTCTCTTTTAAGTCATGAAATATCTTTCAATATATATTAAATGACAGAAATCATTCAAGTCCTAATTGAATTCATTTTCCTATAGTAACATTTTTTTAATCCCCCTTTCCCCAGTCACTTTCTTTTTGAAAGATCTATAGTAATGACAGGAACAGTAGAAGTAGAAGTGAAGTAAAATCAATAGGCTTTAAAAAATAGTGCTTATCAATTTATTTAGTTGTTTACACCAGGAAATGGAGGATGATCACTTGGATCTTTAAGGGGAATTTAATCGCACAAGGTTTAATCACTGAAGGCGAACTCAAGACATGAGAGTCATAGCTGTGCCTTTCAAGGGGAGCTTAAGCTTCGTGCCTGTGCTCCCCTGCAGAGCAGCCATAGGGGGTGTGGGGGGTACCCTGGGAGAGAAGGGGTTCCAGTCCTTGCCTTTCTCTCACAGCCCTTTCACTCTGTTCAGTCGACATTTAATATAAAGAATTAAACAGACTTTACTGATGTCTGATTTACTTGTAAAAAAATGCACAGATGTTGAGTGTATATTTGGATGAGTTTTAGCAAATATATCCACTTGTGTCGCCACCACCCACATAGATGTCTAGGATGTTTCTAGAAAGTTTGTCATGCCCATTTTCAGCCAGCCCCTCCCCTGCAGGGTATCTTCTGTTCTGGTTTCTAACATCTGAGTGTAGTTTTGCTTGTTCTAGAAGCTTACATGAACCAAATCATGCCACATCATGTGCGCTGTGTCTTAGAGATGCACGCACGCTGTGTGAATCAGCAGCCACCGTGTCTTGCTTCTCACTGGCGTGTTGCTGTCTGGATTCGCCACAGGTTGTTTCCATGCACCTGCCGTTTGGTTGTTTCCATCCGGCTATTACGAATAATGCTGCTGCAAACATTCCTATAAAAACTGTGTGACTATGTTTTCATTTTTCCTGGGTAAATATCTAAGCATACAATTGCTGTGTCAAAGGATGGGTGTCTATAAGAAACTGACAAACTTTTTTTCAAAGTGATCAGACCACGTCATTCTCCCCAGCAACGTTCAGGAATCCCAAGCTCTACTATCCTGTCTCTATTCTCTCGAATATTTGATCACCTCTAATCCCCTAATATGTACATACTTTCTAATGATTGATATTGCTGGTCATTTTAGTATTAGCCATTCTAAGTGAATAAGAAATAGTATATCACTGCAGTTCAATTTGCATTTCTCTGACAATTAATGCTGTTTGTTGAGCACTTTTTCATGTGCTTTTTTGGCCATTTGCATCTTTTTTTGTAAATGTCTGTTCAAGTTTTGTTAATTATCTATTCAAGCCCATTTTTAAAGTTGGGTTATTTGTTTATTATTTAGTTGTGATAGTTCTTTATATATTCTGGATAAAAATCTTTGTTGGGTTGCAAATATGTTCTTTCAATATGTTCTTTCGTGGCTTGCCTTTTCATTTTCAACAGTGTCTTTAGAAGAGCAATTTTTTCCATTTGGGACTAGCACTTTCTGTATTCTGTCTAAGAAATCTTTGTCTTACAACCCAAAGTTGCAAAGATATTTAGTCTCGTGGGTTTTTTTTTCCTAGGAGCTTTGTAGTTACTATCTTTACTTCTAGTTCTCTGATCTGTTTTGAGTTGATGTGTGTGCATGGAGTGAGGTAGAAGTTGTAGTTCTTTTCTGCCATTCTTCCCTGGATGGTTTACTTGGTTGTTCCAACAACATTTCTTCCTAAAAGTCTGCTCTTTCCACCACAAATAACCTTGGTGCCTTCGTTGAAATCAATGACTGTATATTTATGGGTTTATTTGTAGACTCTGTATTCTGCTCCACGTGTCTGTCATGTAGTCTTTAAATAATTCCACACTGTCTTGATTGCTGTGGCCTTTATAGTAAGTCTAAAAATTAGGTTGTGTATGCTTTCCAATTTGTTCTTCATTTTCTGGAATTTTTGACTATTCTGGGTCCTTTGCATTTCCATACATGATTTAGAATCAGCTTATTTTTCCTACAAAAATGCCTGCAAGGATTTCAGTTGTAATGGCATTGTATCTAGAAGTAAGTTTGGAGAGAATTGACAACTTAATAATGTTGAGTTTCTCAATCCATGAGCATGGAAAAATCTGTTTGAGTCTTCCTAATTTCTCTCAGTCTTTTAAAGTTTTCAGTGGAGAGGTTTTACATATTTTTTGGTTAAATTCATTCTAAATATTTTTTTTTGGTATTCTTGTAAATGGCATTTAAATTTTTTATTTTCCTGTTGTTTGTTACTCATAGAAATACTTTGATTTATATGTCCTATGCCTTTGCTAAATTCATTTATTTCTATTTATCTTAATTTTTTTTGTAGATTCCTTAGTATTTTCTATGTACACAGTCATGTCATTTGTGAATAATGATAATTTCACTTTTCCACTTTCTATACCTTTTGTTTAATTTTCTTACCTTTTGAGCTGGCTTCTAGTACAAAGGTAGATGAAAGTGATGACAGTGAATATCTGCCTTGTGTCGGACCATAAGGGGAAAGCATTCAATTCTTCACCATTACATGTGATGTCAGCTTTAGGTTTTTTTAGATGCTTTCATCAGAAGGAGGAAGTTCTATTCCTAGTTTGTTGGGAGTTTTTATTTGGAATGGATTTTATCAAATGCCTCTTCTGCATCTATTGAGACTTTCATATTATTTTCTTTTTTATTATGTTAATGTAGGTGAATGACATCGATGCTTTCTAAATGTTGAACCAACTCTGCATTTCCAGGATAAACCCCATTTGGTCGTGATTTATTATACACAGACATGCTAATCTATTCTTAGGAAAAGCTCATTAAATAGCAGAAAACATTCTTTTCAATGGTTAAAGGTGGCAGAGTTGAAGTTTATATTAAGACCTTTACAACTTTTTTGAAAGAAATTTTGCCCAGCCTGAAAAGTAACAATCATCCTCAGTTTTCATTGTGGCACCAGTGTCAACCAGATGGGTGGCTTTAGTCAATGACTGACTCCTTCAGCTCTCAGTGTCCTCACCAGGAACATAAGTGCATTTAGCTGGATGACTTAAAGGTCTCTTGTAACATAAAAATTATTTGTTCTCATGTAATATTTGATTACAATGGTTTCTGATTTCTTCTGTTCTCTGATTATGACTATACATAGCTAAGTTCTGATGTAATGAGTAGAAAATTGCAATGATTTATTACCAACAGGATATACTAAAATTGAACTATATAAAATTGAAGTATACACACCATGTATTATAAATACTACTTTAAAATGTTTAATTATGTAAGTTCCATTCATGTTCACACACTCTGCATGTTCTATAGAGTTGTTACTTATTTTGCTGAGTAAAATATGAAGTTTTATTGAAGGAGAGTATACATTTATGAACAATATATTATTTAAAAATAATAGAGTTCTTTCCTTTTCAGCTTTTTTCTGTTTAAGAGTATTTTATTCTTCCCATATTTTTGCATCATTATCGCTTTAACATGTAGTACTACATAAATGGCCTATCATAATAATATATAAAATAAGTAAAATAGAAAAATACCAGAACTTTTAAAGTGTGGCTGTGTGGTTCATTCACTGGTTCACTTAGCAGATAGATCATTAATATCTATTTCATGCCAGTGCCTCTGCTGCACAGAGATAAAAGAGCAGGTTCTGTCTCTACCAGGAGCTCTTAGCTTTTGAAGGGATGGACATATTTAAAAAAAAAAATGGTGGCAGAACACTGTAAAGTACTTGGGGAGTGTAAGGAGAGGGCCATCAGAAAAGGCCTCATGAGAAATCAACATCTCCAATTGACATCTCTGCGATTAGCAATGTGAAGCTCGAGGAAGCATTAGACCAAAGGACCTGCAAATGCAAAGCCTCAGAGGCTAGAGAAAGAACCGGGACAGCCAGTCAGCTAGTGGGTTGCGGAGGTCACAGCAAAGTCTGCTTGTTAGGGGTTGGCTGAGACTGGAAAGCACAGGCCATGTGACGGCAAGCCTTGTGTATCCTATTCAGGACACTTAATTTTATTCCAAAAACACTGGGGAGGTTTTTAAGCAACAGAATAGACAATGAAAATTATTTTTCAGATTTGACAAATAAGCCATTGGTAACATTAGCAAGAATTATTTCAGTAGGAGAATAATGAAAACTTTCAAATTTGGTAAAGGCAATACTAAATGAACTCTAATTCACTACACCTGGTTCTGCAGGTGCTCTTTACAGACCTGCCGGGACTTACCTGCGCACGACCAGTCTGGTGGGGATGGGGGGGTGTGGGGATGCTGGTGCCCCTACCTCATGGAGGAGTGATTGATTACCCTGGAAGCCTTAGCCACTGGACAGCGGTGCTCTCCACAGGGATGATCCATTAGGTTATCTCCCTTGACGCCCACATAACAGATAGGCTTACTGAGCATATCAGTTGATTTCCATGTAACAAACCGCATTGCAAAAACTTGTGGCATAAAACAACAACAATTTATCTGCTCATAATTCTGCGAGTTGGCAGCAGCCAGGCACAGGCTGGGAGAGCTGCGTCTGCTGTCATGCTGTCAGCCGGGCTTAAGTCTGAATTTGCAGGCAGTTGGCAGAAGACTGAGGCCTGCTACATGGGGCTGTCGGCTAGGCCACCGCAGTTCTCATCCACGTGGCCTCTCGTCTTTCGGTGGGCTGGACTCAGTCTCTTTTTGGGGTGGTAGAAGCATTCCAAGAGGGTGAGAGGGGAAGCTGCAAAAAGTCACAAGGCAGCACAGATCCATGGGATGGGAACATAGACTCCATCACTTGATAGGAGGAAATGATTTATGACCCTGTTTTATCTACCATAGTCCCCTCTCGGGCCACAATTAGTACACACTCCCTCTCAGGACTCGCAGAGTGTCACCCCCTCATGGCATCAGGCTCGAAGTCCATGACCTCAAAATAGGCATTGGTTGTAGATGCAGCTGAGCCTTCCACGTTCAATACTTTGGTGGCAGTTTTTCTTGATTGAGAAACTTCTAAACCAAAAAAACAAGTTATCTACCTTCCACGCGCCCTACATACAATGATGAGACAGTACAAGTTAACCACAATAGATATATAAATAAGTTTTATATTTATAGTTTATAAATAAATAAAAACTATAAGTTCAATGAGGAGAGTGACAGGAGGCACATCGCTATCACTGGCCCACTGAGATCCATTCCGAGGGCGTGGGGTCCGTTTTCTCCCGAGGCAGTGGTTCCCTAACCTGTGGTTCCCCAGGACTCCTGCCATCTGGAGGTGTCTTTCTTTCCCACACTAGCCAGTAATTTGCAGCCCTGCTTCCTGTCTGTCGAAAAGCAAGGGGCCTGGAAGGTTCTTTTCATTTTGAACTGTGTTTGTCCCTTTTAGTTTAAACTGTTAGTATTTTTTAATACAACTTTCTCTAAAAATGTTGTGGGTGTCTTCTCATCTCGATGGAGTTCACACCATGCCTCATTTGTCTTTGAGACAGACCTCTCTCTACTCCAGGCTTGTGTAGAACGGTGCCCTCATGACTAGTAGAAGCACTTTGGTCCAGCTGACAGGGTCCACAAGGTACCACCTAAGTCTACGGAGTCTTAACAAAGAGTATTACAGGCAGTTATTCAGTTTTTGCTGGGAGGGGAGGAGGCAAACTATGGCCTGTAGGCTAAATCCTGCTGCCAATGATCTGTTTTTGGACAGCCCACAAGCTAAGAATAGTTTTTGTATTTTTAAAGGGTTGGTAAAAGACACAGAAGATTACAGGACAGAGAACACACATGACACACAAAGCCTAAAATATTTACTGTTTGGCCCTTAACAAAAAAAGTTTGCAAGTTGTGGTCTAGTTCAAGAAAATCTATTAGAATAATGTTCTACATCTGTGGGAAAAACAATACTTATGACTGTCCTGAGACTTCAAAAACATTTGACAGAATACATCTATTCTTAACAAAACCTCTAAAAATAAATTAAGAATAGAGGGTTTCATATGCAAAGAATAGAAAAACCAATACTATTTTTAGTAAGAAGCTCTATAGTAGGACCAATATAAGAATAACTTTTATTACCTGATATCATGTTTTAAAGATGTGATATAATAAAGTGGAATATGAAAGTGACAGCTAAATATGAGAATGGTGGAGAAATGAAAATATCATTTTTAAAGTGATGTGTACAAGAAAATCCAAAATAGTATCCTGAAAATGTTCAGCAAATTTACTGAATATAAAAAAAGCATATACTGTTTTCTTTAGCTATAGCTATACGGCTAGAAAAAGAGGAAATGATTCTACTTATAGAACTAATGAAGAAATATGTGTGTATAAAACACGTTTATTAGAAATAATTATAAAATTTTGATAGAAATAAAGGTTCAAAATAATGCATACACATATTTCTGCTTATATCTAGAATATTAAATTTAATCACATACAACCCAAATTTCTCATCCTGAGGTCCTTGAGCCCACCCACCACTGCAGCCTCAGAGATGTCAGTCTGGTTTGGGATCCCAGCCCTTCCCCGTGCCTGACTCACTGGCCCTTTCTCTCCCATCCTGCCTCCACTACCTCTGAATGGCTGGGGTAGGCGGTTAATATAAAACCAGTCTGAACAGTAGAGTTGCGACAGGGACAGTACCTCGCACCTGGTAGGTATGGAAAGTGTTTCCTGAATTGGACTGAAAAATTAGCACCTGTTTATTGTTGCTGTGGCAAATTAAAAAGGTATCACAGTCATTTTCCCTGGAGAAGGGGTAATGTAAAAATGTTATGTGTTAAATGAGGAGCGGTGCAATTTCTAGAGATTGGACAGTCAGAGAGTAGCCGGGGAGTGGCTCTGTTTATGGCATTTTTGCCTAATATGGCATGTCGAAAAATTTCTGCTGGGATGACATGAGGTAACACGCATTCCTCTGGATGTTGTGTGTGTCTAGGACCTTGGGAGATAAAGCTTGAGCCTGGTTTGAAACAGAGGGCTGCAACTTCTGTTTGCTAGGGTGCCCACAAATAAGAGAGATTTTGTGACTTGCAAAAACATAGAATTACGTACACGATTTCTTTAGGACTGGAAAGGATAAATAAATCTGAGAATATACAACACCTGAAAAAAGTTCTAGGTCTGGAAGATTAGAGAATGCTGCACCGGTGATGAACTGGATTAGATTGATGGTGATTGGGTGTGAAGTTAAGGACGGTTCCCCACTGTCGTATCAGGCAGCAGGGAGGTGTGGGGTGTCCTCCTTGGGATGACAGTTCCAACAGAGGTGGCAAAAAGTAAAGCCCTGCGCTTGCTTCAGCCTCATTCTTTTGAAAGGCGCATGGTTTCCATGACCTGGGCGGCTTGGTGAAGTGGAGGCAGCAGGCAGGGAGCCCTGAGCGCGGGGAGCAGTCCCTGGGCAGGTGCGTGCAATGGGAGGGGGCGGGGCCTTGGAGGCGGGGCCAGGCCTGGCTCGGTGGGAGGAGCAAGAGAAATTCAGACTGCGCACGCTCAGGCTAGGAGGCGGGAGCCCCTGTTCACTGGTCAGTGATGATTTGCCCGTGTACTGTTGGGGACCGCAGAGTAAGTGCTAAGGACAACATGTCTGGGGCACTTCTTCACACACCCCTGAGGTTTCTGGAAGCTCTATTAGAATGTTGTGAGTTCATCCGCACGAGGTGAAGATGCTACAGGCGTGACGTGCCCAGAATTGGTTTGCATTTTTTTTACAGACCATGTACATTTTGCTGCATCTTAAAACATGTTGAGGTATGTACCGAATCTGAGCTGTGCATGAAATGTATCTGGACAGCTGTAGGCTGACTAATTTCTAAGGGAAGCACAGGAAAACGGGGTTCTCTGATACCTTTTTTACTTTGCATCCAGAATTTAAAGTCATTCGTATGGATAAAGTTTATTTCCACCCAGGTATGTACTATGAATTGGGAGGCTGAGGGAGCAGTTGCTAAGGACTAGGGCCTGTACCCTGGAGGACTAGGAAGTGAGTGGGAAAAGTTTCTCATTTTATCTGGAGATAAATCAAGCTCATTTGTGTGGGCCACATGAGGCCGAGGCCATGTTATAGATCAGAACAGCTCATTATATCAGACCAGTTCTCCAACCTGCACCACCCAGCCTCATCTATCTCCCAGTGCTCCCCTTTGCTATGCCCCAACCGCGCTGGCCTGTTTGCTGCTCTGTGCAAAAGCCAAACCCATTCTCAACCCTCAATGTGCTTTATAGGAGCCTTTTTCTCCACATATTTGCATGGATTCCTTCTTCTCATCGATTAAGTATCTACTCTGGTGGCCCACCCTGAATAGTCTATCAAATGCCCTCCTTTTTGCTACTCCATAATCCCTCTCTTTAATTTTCTTCATAGCCTAGCATCTTTCTGAAATTTTTTTATTTGTACCGATTATTTAGTCTCTCATGCTGGAGGGTCAGCTTTGCGAGGATGTGATCATCGCCTTCCTCGTCCCCACTGCATCCGAGTGTCTGGGGGCTCAGTGAATGTGTTGAAAGAGTAAAAGAGGGGGTTGGCACTCGGACATCGCTAGGTCAGCACGCTGGTCGCAGTGCCGGAAGCAAATGAAGACATGAGGCTGAACTCGGCTGCAGCGGGCTTAGACTGAGTTGGTGGTGGGAGGGTTGCAAGAGCAGTGTGTGTGAGGAGGGCGCAGTGGGGGTGCAGCGACCAGGAGTATTGGGGGGGCCCCTAACAGCTGGACATGGCGGGGTCAGGTGTGGTGGTGGAGTTGGAACTGAGCTCGGCAGAGGAAGCATGTCATGAAGGGCCATCGAAGCCCAAAGAGGAGTGTAGGTCTTGCTTTTGAGGGACTTCGAGCCTTTTCATAACCAGGACACCAGAGGCAGAGTATGAATGCCATGTGTTGGTTCTCCCACGCCCTTCGGCTCTTCCACCGAAGGACTCGGACCCAGTCACTCCATTAAAGCTGCATTTGTTGAGGTCACCGGTGACCTCTACTCAGAAGTGCTTTCTCCGTCATCTCACACAACTAAGGACCAACAGCCCCCGACTGGACACTCCTCTTTCTGGACTATTCTGTCCCCTGATTTCTCGATTCTACTTCCCTTTGGGGAGCTACTGCTCAGCCTTCTTGTGGGCCCGTCTTTGGCACCGCCACCCCAGTTTCTTCAGTGTCCTTCTCCAGAGCTCCATGCACATCACTCTTCTCTTGTCATCCTGTGTCCTCCATTTGAACATCCCACAAACATCTCAGACAAGATCGACGCATTCAGGGTGGTATGGCCGTAGACTCACAGACATCTCAAACTCAACGTGTCTAAAGAGTGAATCCATCATTTTCCTCACCTGATACCACTCCTAAATTTCCTGTCTTGGTGGGTACATTTTCAGTCACTCAGTGGCCTAAACCAGAAACCTTTTGAGTTCTTTTAGATCTTTTTTCTCCCTTATACCCATAGATCATCAACTACAAGTCATGTCCGTTCTGCCTCACAGTTTCTCAGATATGTCGCCTTCTTTTCAGTTTTACTATCAGAGCGCTTCACCTCCTCATCTCCTGTCTGCATTGTTGTTTCCTGCCTCTCACAAGGATCACCCCTGCTCCCCGCCCCATTCCGTTCTCCGTCTGGTGGCTGGACTGGTCTTTCTAACAGCAGATCTGGTTGGATTACCCTGACCTTCTACCCGCTGATTGATGTGAGGAATTGAGACTTGATTTGTCATTACTTTCTTGACTACCCATGTCTCAAGTGTCCCAGTTCCAGCTCCCTAGCTCTAGACCCATTTCCACACTTACAGCCGATACAATTGCTCCTTTCTGTGCACTTCTAAACTGAGTGCCTGTGCCACACCTGGGTACTCATGCATACTACACGCCTTCTGTTCTTTACCCGTTTGTGTGTGTGTCTTATGGACCAAATGAGGGACCTTCTCCAGGGCTTGGACCATCTCCTCCAGAAAGGGTAAGGCAGTAAGTGCTGTGGACATAGTGTGCTGCCTATAAATATTGGATTACCTTCACTAATGAGCCTTTCGTTATATATGTGTTATTAATTAATATTGTCAATTTCTCTTTTTTTTAAATTGTGTTCTCTGAGTTTTACCTTTAACTGCATGCAGACTTCACATTTTTCTAGTAACTTTGTTATTGGTTTGCTAATTAAAAGGGCTTAATTTCTTTTTCACCTAGCAAATTTTTCTTCATAGGTGAGGAATTCTTGCAATGTGCATGATGGTGTAACAGACTTTTGGAAAAATTAGCAAGAATGTGCTAAATACTGTCAGATACTCTTACATTCTTCTATCACTGGAAAGGTTTATAAATTGAAAAGTATCGCAGCTTTAATTGGATTTAAGATAGGTTCATTAGATTCTTAGCTTCTCAAATACAGCCTTTCAAGAGAAAGGATGTTTTGGTTAAATTTAAGACAGCGTATTAGGAATTGATATATCTCATGACCTGAGAATGTGAAAGATTCTTTTATTTCTGATACAGGCATTGACGTGTAGAGAAGAACTCCTTACTCTTCTTCTGTCCCTCCTTCCACTGGTATGGAAGATACCTGTTCAAGAAGAAAAGGCAGCAGGTGTGTTTCTTTTCTTTATCATATCGCTTGTGTTATCAGAATTCCACTGAGGAAAAACTATCCATTGAAAAGTTAGTACTGCTTTATTGGGTAATAGAGTTCAGATTCAGAATAGTATATATTATGTGTAGTATTTAATGTGAAAAATTCTTTAGACAAACATTTTTATTTTTTCTAATGATACAAAAATTATGGTGCTTCTTACAGGATTACTTGAAGTAATGATAATTAGAAAGTATATGAAGAAGCAGAATACTTAGCGAAAGGAGTAAATCTAGGCATGCAACATCACATCTGTGAAATGGATAGTGAAAAATTCGAAGAAAGACATTAAAGTTCCTTTGCTTATTTTAAAGACTTTTCTGTTATACTCTGTCAATGACTTTTACATTTTAGTTTTTCTGTTTGGTTGCTTTCAGAGGATCAATTTGAAGTAATATTTTGTTTCAAGGCTGAGTAGAACTATTCTACATCTAGATATATTTTTAATTTATGATTTTGAAAAAATTAAAAGATATATGTATATATCTCTCAAATTAAGTATATGAAACTTAGTTTAAATGTTTCATTGGAGTGATTAACAGTTTTTCCCCTGACCATTTCTGTGATCTGTGAATTGTAAGACTTTTAAGGATCTCTCACGTAAAAAAAAATATATCCTTCTGTATCATATTGTATATGAATGCCATGTATGCAGTTTTAAGACATTTCTGATATGACACTCTTGTTAGGGAGTCATCTAAGGTCTTGTAATGTTGTCCTGCTTATTAGTTGATTTACTAACTCTGCTCTTAGTTTCTTCTGTATTTGTAGAATCTACAAGTTGTTAATCACTTAAGATATCCAATTAGTGTTCTTTTGGGGATGTTGTCTTCATTGCCTGCATCTTTTGCAAAGGTGCCATTTGCCAGACTCCTTTTAATTTCCCTCCTCCCTCTCTTAATTAAGGCACAGATCTTTTATTTACAGATTTATATTTATTCATTCTAAATTGCAGCTGTATTTTCCACGTAGGTCTTATTTCCAATTATTGCAAAGCAAAAGACCAATGTCATTCTCTTTTAATTAGTAAGAAGGATTTATTCATTGCCCCCAAGAAATCAGTATCGGGTAGTGACCTCATGCTAAACCCTCCGTTCTAGGGACTGAGGATGAAACAGTGATGCCCATGCCTATGTCTCGTTCAATGCCTGGGACACTCAGTAAATATTTGGAGTGAGGATCTTTTTTAACTTCAGCCTTAGAGAATATTTGATATCTATTGAATTGTTTCAAAATAATTTTGGAAAGTCTTAAAGTTCTTAAGTTCTATCAGGGCTATAATGTAAATACTATTTTTGAGGACATAATGTGCCCCGTATCTTAGTCAATGGCACTTCTGGAGACTTGTAAAGTGGTGTGAACAGTCATGCCGAGTGTAGTTAATCTAAAGAGCCTATCATATAGATGTTAGAATGCAATATATGGTTTTAAATTGGATTTACTTTTCTAAGTCTGATCTCCCCAAATCAGTTTGTGTCCTTTGAACTAATACCACTTGGTACTTAATGTAAGAAAGGTTAAGTGTGACGTGAAGTGACCCAGAGACATGACAATAGTGAAAGGAAACCAGCCAGAGTAAAATACACTGAGATCAGACTCTTTAAGTGGATGCTAAATACCAGTTGGGCCTAACAACAGATCAAGTCATGCTAAGTTTCCCTTTTGCTTTTCCTTAGATTTTAATCTACCGTTATCCCCTGGTATAATCCTGACCAAAGAAAAGAACTTAAATTCTCAAAGATCTGCTCAGGAAAAATTGTATTTAGAAGGAAGTACCCCATCTGGTCAGGTTCCTGCAAAATTCAATGTTTTTCGAAAAAGCAGACGGCAGCGTAAAATCACTCATCGCTATTCAGTGAGAGATGCTAGAAAGACACAGCTCTCCACCTCAGAGTCAGAAGCCAACTCAGACGACAGAAGCGTAGCAGTGAATAAGCCAAGGCGACCGCATCAGCAGCCACGTTTTGGAACACAGTCTTCTAAAGAAGACGACCTTGCAGCTCAGCCTGCCTGTCCGTCAGCCAAAGGACAGAGTCCTCCTGGTACCATGGCTTCAGAAAGTTTCCAGATTATGCCAGGACAGGCAGCAAACACCGACGTTTTAAGTGAGCCAGCTGCCTTGTCTATCATCAGTCACATGAACAATTCTCCATTTGATTTATGTCACGTTTTGTTATCGTTATTAGAGAAAGTTTGTAAGTTTGACATCTCCTTGAATCACAATTCTGCTCTAGCAGCCAGTGTAGTGCCCACGCTGACTGAGTTCCTTGCGGGCTTTGGGGACTGCTGTCATCTCAGCGACAATTTGGAGAGTCAAATGGTTTCTGCAGGTTGGACTGAAGAACCCGTGGCCTTGATTCAACGGATGCTTTTTCGAACAGTGTTGCATCTTATGTCAGTAGATATAAGAACTGCAGAGACGATGCCAGAACGTCTTAGAAAGAACTTAACTGAATTGCTTAGAGCAGCTTTAAAAATTAGAACTTGCCTAGAAAAGCAGCCTCACCCCTTTGCACCAAGACAGAAGAAAACACTACAGGAGGTTCGGGAGAGTTGTGTGTTTTCCAAGTGTCGCCACAGAGCCCTTCTTTTACCCGAGCTTCTGGAAGGAGTGCTGCATATCCTTGTCTCTTGTCTTCAGAGTGCAGCTTCCAATCCCTTCTTCTTTGGTCAGGCCGTGGACTTGGTTCAAGACTTCATTCAGCACCACGGATTTAATTTATTTGAAATAGCAGTTCTGCAGATGGAATGGCTGATTCTCCAAGACAGCGCTCCTCCCGAGGCCTCAGAGCATCTGAAAGCCCTGATAAACAGCGTGCTGAAGATAATGAGCATCGTCAAAAGAGTGAGATCAGAGCAGCTTCATCATTCGGTGTGTCCAAGGACGAGGCACAGGCGATGTGAATACGCCCACTTTCTGCACCACCACAGCGACCTCTCGGGTCTCTTGGCTTCCGCTTTTAGAAACCAGGTTTCCGGAAACCCGTTTGCGGAGTCCGCGGACGGCGACGGCGACGGCGACGGCGACGGCGATGGCGATGCGCGCCACCCCGCGCGGTGCTGCTGCGTGGCTGTCTGCGCGCACCGGTGCCTGCGCACGCTGCAGCGCGCCTCGCTGAGTAGCACCTGCGTGCAGATCCTGTCGGGGGTGCATCGCGTCGGAGTTTGTTGCTGCATGGACCCCAAGTCCGTTATCGTTCCTGTGCTCCACGCTCTGAAGTTGCCGGTGCTGAAACATTTTCAGCAGCACATCTTGAATATCCTTAACAAACTTATTTTGGATCAGTTAGGAGGAACCGAGGTTTCACAAAAAATTAAAAATGCCGCTTGTAATATTTGTACTGTCGACTCTAATCAAGTAGCCAAATTAGAAGCAGCCTTGCAGGCGGGCTCTGGTGACCCGCAGCCCCACGCGGGGGTACCCAGCCCTTCCTGCAGATTTCAGGGGATCCTGCCCAGCAGCGGATCTGAAGACTTGCTGTGGAAATGGGATGCCCTAGAGGTTTACCAGAGTTTTGTGTTTGAGGAAGACGGGTTACAAAGTGCACAGATCGCACATCACATTTGCAGCTTGCTCCTGAAGGGCAATGTTGTTGTTCAATGGAAACTGTATAACTACGTACTTGACCCTGTGCTCCGAAGGGGCGTTGAACTAGCCCATCACTGTCAGCGCCTCAGCATTGCTCCAACTAAGACTCAGGTGTGCAGCCATCGGAACCAGTGCTTGCCTTGGAAAGTGTTTCAGATTTATTTAAAAACGCTGCCTACCCTGCTTAAATCAAGGTTTGTATGTGTGCATGAGTGTAGATTTTTTTTAATGTGTGCTTTTGAATATCTTTACCCTTTATTCTTCCATAGGATTGAATTTTTAACAAAAAAGTTCCCATTCTGTCATATTTTTACATTAATTAATTTATTATTTATATTATTTTTACTGAAGATTTGAGAGGAGAGGACAGAACCATTGATTTTAATTTCTCAGTGGAAAAAAAGTAAAGTTTTAAATATATTTCTGAGAGAAAATGGACACAATACACGTTCTATAGCAGGGGCAAGGTTAAATTAATCATTTTATACTTACTTGATGGAATATTATTAGTCATTAAAAATGATGCTTACAAAGATTGTGTTGGGTCATGAGAAAACACTTAAAACATTTTATCATGAAGATAAATAAAATTTAAAATATTGCCCACTTATTTGCCACTTTTCAAAATATGCGCATACATGAAATGGTAATTATTTATTGAGGCAGTGGAATAAAGGGGATTATTATTATCTTATTTTTTAAAGACTGTATTTACTTTTATTACCTAAGCAATATGTAGGAAAATCAGAAAATACAGAAAATAAAAAAGAAAATGAAAATTACTTAGAATTCCACCAGTGAGTTTTCTAGATTTTATGCTTGTCAAGTCTGGTACTTCAAAAATAATTTTATAAATAAGCTTGTTTCTGATAGGTAGCCTTCTCTTTCAGATAAATACATACAGCATTTAAAAAACTGACAATAAACTATAACCTGTGTAGCATCATCTTTGCAATCATTTTTACAAATTCCTGTTCTGACATTATTTCAATAGAACTGGCTTTGATTTGAAAGTCTGTAAGTCATTGGCATGTTTGTGGACAACCTGGGTGTTTGCCAAGCTGATTTCTATTAAAGTCATTACGCGAATCCATTGATCCAGACCCCTGAGTCTCACGTGAGACAGGTGAACATCTTCAGATCTATAGTTGGGCTCTTTCTTTTTCTGAGGTGCAGATTCAAAACAAAGACCTGAGTGAGCCATCAGGCAGAACAAAAAGACACACAAATGCCTGTCTGCTTTCATAGTATCTATCTTCAGTGCGGTGGTTGTAGGATTTAGAATTTATATAGAATTTGATATTTGGAGAATATCACTGGATTGCTTCATTTAACTTGGGACACATGTAATTCCTTCCTTGTAAATGCTGAGGTCATACATGCAGTGTTTGAAGAAGGACATGAAAGTAGTTAGAAAGCAGCTTGAGATCTCAGTCACATCTCAACTTCAGCCTGATAATTGATTAAATAAATTAGGTAGTATTTGGTATGTACCACATGCAGCAGTGACACGTATTTTAATAGTATATGTACCTATTTATAAATGATCTTTCTATATGTAAAACCTCTTGTATGTTTTTTTTCCCTCTCACAGGATAATAAGAGATTTGTTTTTAAGTTGTAATGGAGTAAATCAAATAATTAAATTAAATTGTTTAGATAGTATTCGAAGTCATTCCCTAAAGGCATTCGAAACTCTGATAATCAGCCTCGGAGAACAGCAGAAAGATTCTTCAATCTCAGGTACTGATGGGGTAGACACTGAGCAGAAGGAGTCGTCATCTTTAAATGCAGGTGCTTCTTTTCATAACCAGCAAGCTTATCCAGAATCACCTCCGAGTCTTAGCAAATTTTATGCGAGCCTCAAAGAAGCTTATCCAAAGAAATGGACATCAGCTAACCAGGATGTGCACATCCACACGATAAACCTCTTCCTGTGCATGGCGTTCTTGTGTGTCAGTAAAGAAGCAGAATCCGATGGAGAGTCAGCCAATGATTCAGAAGACACGTCCGGCTATGACAGCACAGCAGGCCAGCCTCTGCTCCACGTGCTGCCACACGTGTCTCTCGAGAGCCTTGTCTTGCCTTCTCGGGAACATGTGCAGCAAGTGGCAGACATTTGGGCAATGTGCCAGTGGATCTACATGTTGAGTCCAGTTTTCCAGAAACAGTTTTATAGGCTGGGTGGTTTCCAAGCATGCTATAAATTAATATTTATGATCATGCAGGAACTATTCAGAAGTCATAAACAGGAGCAAGGAAAGAAAGGAGATATGAATGTGAATGAAAACCAAGATTTGATCAGAACTTCTCAGTCTGAGATCCCCGTGAAGGAGGATTTCTCACCTCTGCCTGGGGAGAGTCAGCCCACGCCGTCAGGACCTGGTAGCCCAGAGAAGAGTGCTGACATGTCAGGTGACCTAGAGTCGCAGCAGATTTCCTCCGTAAACATGAAACAGGTTTCAGCTACTGCAGCTGCTCCCGAGGAAACAGAGGTCCCTACGAGCCAAGAGACTGAGGTGTCCCTTCAGAGCATCCGGCTCCTAGAAGCCCTTCTGGCCATTTGTCTCCACAGCAGCAGAGCCCGTCAGCAGAAGACGGAACTGGAGTGTCCCGACCAGGTACTAACTTGTCATTTGGCAGGCTGTTGTGTAACGTGTTTTTTAAAGTTCAGTGGCATACTGCTATCGTTTGTTTTTTTTGAAGACTCTAGTTTGAGAAGCTCCCTTTTTGCTTAGATGCAGTCTGCCCTCTAGACGCTCACAGTTTAGTCTGGATTGCGACACCCACATGTGATAAAGTCACCAGCCCTGAATGACGCTGGTAATGCAGTAGATGTCAGCTGAGTGATGATGATGTTGTGTTTCAAAGTCCAAGCTCTCTGTCCCCAGGGCGATGCCATGTGGTGTCCTGCCCGGCTCCAGGGGTGTCCTTGGCCAAGACGCCCCATCCCCGATGTCTGGAGGGAGCTCTCCAGTGCTGATGCATATGGCTCTGGGGACGGGGACAGCCATACAGTGCAGGCTCCAGCACATCCCCTGGCTTCAGGTGCGGGCTGGACACTTATTCTGAAATCACATCTTTGCCTGGGTTCCCCCACCGACATACTCTGCTTCCCTCATGCCCTTCCCAGTTTCTTCTGAGAGGACGTAACACGGGGGACCCCCTGGTGCAGGCCCTGCCAATAAGGAACCTTTGAGTGTGGCAGACCCCTTCTTCCCTGTCACCTCAGCCCTGACTGTCTGCCAGCCACCAGCTTCCCTGCTGCCTCCACGCTGCCTCCTGTCCAAAGTGTCTTGATGCACCCACATTGCGCTCCCCCTGGGGTGCCATTCTTTGTCATTCCTGCTGTCCTCCTGTGCGTGTTCTCCTGCCTGGTATAGCCTCTCTGTCTGTGTCCCCACTCACTGTCTCCCACGTGTTCTCCATTGTGTGTCTCATACAAACGCCCCTCTGGGACACCTGTGACAGGCCTCTCAGGCACCTTCTCTCTGTTTTCAGAGCACTTTTGTTTGTTGCTCTAGTGTGGTCATCTTCACATCTTATCTGTAAGTATCACATGGGACCAAGAGTTCCTTACAGGAGGCATCAGCCTCTTGTCCATCTTTACAGCCTCATCACCTAACATAAGAACAGGGCAAGCAGCTAGTGTTCCCGTCGAGGGCAAAAGAGAAGTCATGGAAAGGATTAGAATATAAGTACTTCTTAGAGTCTTAAGGAATTTGCAAAATCTAGAGATAGTTAATCAAAACTGAAGTTTCAACTAATCTTTTTTGTGATACAATTAATTTATAATGCATTGAAATTCAAAACAGGAGAGTAAAGCGTATGATAAATAAAAAATGTTATTAATTGTAATAGTAGGATGTTTTTGTAAGAACGAGATATCTATATAGTCATGTTACTTTCATATCAACTGCAAATAAATGGGATAGCTTTCTCCTTGTTAAGTAAATATAATTTATCGTTTATTTTGTCACTGCTTCATTTTTTCTTAAAGCATGTTATTAATTCTTGAGACTGATTCTTAGTCTCTTTTATTTTACCTTAGAACTTGTCTGTGGAAAATATATTGTTTGAAATGAGGGACCATCTTTCCCGGTCGAAGGTGACTGAAACAGAATTGGCAAAGCCTTTCTTCGATGCCCTGCTTCGCATTGCCCGGGGGAGCCACTCAGCGGAGCATGAACGCAGCAATGCTGTGGCCGAGAAGGTAGGACCACAGACAGTCGTCTTGTCTGGCAATGACCAGCAGAAGCAGAAGATGAGAGATGAGACTAGGACGTGGGCGAAGGTGGCTAGAACATTCAGGCCAGCATTTAGTGAGTTCCAGGGGTCATGTCATCTGAGATGGATAGGGTCTACTCAGTGCTCTCTCTCGTAAGAGGACAGGAGAGCAATATGACATACTTTTTTTTTTTCACCTATTCTGGGATTTACTGAGAATTACTCCCAGTGAGACAAAAGTGTATTATTTGATTTGATGTCTTCCACATAATAACCAGTAGTTTATTAAATTATCATTCAGGGATGGTGATAACTCATGTATCTTATATGTTAGTGCAGCTGATATATCCAAAACACACTGCTCACTTTAAATCACTTTACATGAAAATGACTAGTACTTGCATAGAAGATAGCAATTATAGTGTTTTAGTTGTTCATGTTAATATTTTTTTTCCTGAAACTGATGTACTTTTAGTTCATTTTCCTCTTCTTTCATGCTTATTTAATCATCAAGTAATTGTTATCTATCATTTAAATGACTTAATTCTTTGGTCTAGCCACATATATGACATTTTATAATCTCCTGCCATAGTATTTTATGTTACTGTATGTCATAGCTTAAAAATTTACAGAAATAATTACTAATGCCTTCGTCATATTACTGAATCAGTTTGTTAACTGGAAAATGTTAAAATACTTTATTCTAACTTTTATTTATATTGCAATGGCAAAGTACTCTGAGTGTCTTTAAGTAAAAATGTTTTCTAAATTAAGATATTTGCACACTTCTGTAAGAAAAGGAAAATTTCTTGCTGCAAGATTTTGCACAGCAAGTTAATGCTGGAACTCTTGATTGTTGAGAAGCTTGTTAATCCTTTGAAAAGTTTTCAAGTCCTCTCTGGTTATCTAATTTTTAAAACATTTTATATATCAAGAAAACTGTGGGAAAATCTCTTCATGAACAAATATATGAAAAATAATGTATATTTACTAGCATTAAGTTGTAAGAAGTATAATTTCACCTTATTATGGTTTTTAGCCATTTCCTATTATATAACTGGAATGAAAAATCTCAGACTTATTTTTCAGTAAAACTGAAATGCTTACTCTCTTAGAGACACCCCCTTCCATCACCATTTTTAAAGTTATCCAAGAGATTCTGGAAATTTTTGCTCCATGAATTTCATAATTTATGATAGTTAATATCAATTTGTAAGTTTTTTTTTTAAGGAACATACTAAAGCTGTTTTTAAAATGACTTTTGCATAATAGATATTCTATTACTAAAAATGAGCAAATGTTATAACTTTTACCTTTTACTTACACCAATCTTCTAGGGTCATCAGTCTGAAGAACTGACATCCCAACCTGGAGATTTTTCAGAAGAAAACACTGAGGATTCTCAGTGTTGTAGTTTTAAACTTTGGGTTGAAGAAGAAGGTTATGACGCAGATAGTGAAAGCAATCCTGAAGATAGTGACACCTTGGATGATGGTAAAATACCAGTAAAGCACTCGTGGGACTTGCAAGTCAGATTACTAATTAATGAAATGATTCATAATATTTATTTAGGACTTCGTATTGCCTTGCAGTTTAAAAGGTGCACTACATCTTCAGTTTATTTGATCTTCACAACAGATTCTGGCATTCATGTGCAGTTTAAAAGGATGAGGTTTATTTTGTTATCACTGATACTGGCTGAAATCCTAAGAATACAGGGGAGAGAATGTCTCTGCTCTCACACAGATTCTGGTGGAAAAGACAATAAGTGTCAGAAATAAACAGTATGAAGAAATAAAACAGGGCAATGTGATAGTGATTGACAAGCAGAGGATGTTATATTTATATTGAGGCCTAAATAAAAAAGATCCATCTAGACAAACATTGAGAGGAAGAGCATTTCAGGTACTTTGTTTATAAGGATTCAATACCGTAAGGAATGTGGACATCTGCAGCATAGGTTTCTTCTTAGTTCTCCACAGCCAGGCTTGTCTGTAGGATGGAACCACATTGTACAAGAGCCCTTGTCTCTGGCCTGAAAGCTTAGGTGGGAGGGGAGAGGTATATTGATCAGAGCTAAGCGATCTCTGAGGAGGCTCCATCCTCTGACAGGCTGGCCTTTGTCCCAGTGCTGTCAGTTTTCACTAAGTTTACATAGCTTATCTTCTCCTAAGTGTATTCTCTTTCCCATCAAGTGCCTAGAAGTAATCACTGATGTCCTACTTAAAGGGCCTGGTGGACCCATCGCAGGTGTTTTATATTTTACCATGAAGAAAATGAGAGCTAAACAATGGCCAGAAATTGAAAGTTGTGTGTGTGTGTGTGTGTGTGTACGTGTACACACATATATATTCTATGTAACTTACTCGATTTTTTAAACTTTTGGGTTTGTTCCAGTTTTATTGAGAAATAATTGACATACGTCACTGTGTAAGTTTAAGGTGTACAGCATGATGATTTGATTTACTTATATTGTGAAATGATTTTTGCAATAGCTTTAGTTAACATCATCATCTTATATAGACCCAATAAAAAAAACAATTTCTCCTCGTGATAAGAACTCTTAAGATCTCCTCTCTGAACCTCTTTCCTGTGTATCATACATCAATCAACTGTGGTTAGCATGTTGTGAATTTCTTCCCTAGGGTTTTTTTGTCTTATAACTGGGAGTTTGTACCTTTTGACAACTTTCAGTGAAACTGTTTCTTATGAAGAAAACAAGGTATAGAATTCATCTAACCAATAGCCAAGCCTACTATTTTCTTGGTTGGAAAGTTTGGGATAGTATTTTTTTTTCCCAGCGAGTAAGAGGAATGTGTTAAATCCATACCACATGTCTAAGAATTACTGTTGATAAAATTTGTAGTTCTACTGAAGATCAAAATTAGTTTTAAGACTACTCATGTATCTTCAAAATATCTCTCAGACTTATTCAGGATACTCAAAATCAAGTCACTTTGTAGGGAAAGGTTTTGTGAACATCTTATAAATAGCACTTCTGCCACTAGAACTTCTAAATGATGAATGAGAGTGATTAGGGGATAAAAATAATCTTTTCTTTCCCCTTTTAGGAATAGACGTGAAGCCTGAAGCAGAAGGTTTTGTTACATCAAGCAGTCCAAATGGCTTACTCAAAAACCTCAATCAAGGGGAAATAATATATCCTGAGATTTGTATGCTGGAATTAAGTTTGCTTTCTACTGGTAAAGCCAAACTTGATGTGCTCACCCATGTATTTGAGAGTTTTTTGAAAATCATTAGGCAGAAAGAAAAGAATATTTTTCTACTCATACAACAGGTAAAAGATGCACTGTGATGAATATTTGTCACACTCATGCCCCGAGTACTAATCTCCTTTTTATAAGTCAACTTGCCTGATGATTATTCGAGATGATTATTTATCTTTTATAATAACTTAAATGTGTTTTTACCTACATATAGTATTCTAAAAATCCTCTAATTGCATAGTTCTCTAAAGTAGCATAAAAATTAATGTCATTAGCTAACTAATAATGACTCCTACTACATTTCTGAGAATGGGTAATATCTTTTAAAGTACATTTAATTTTAATATATGGTCATCATTTTGAAAACATGAGAAAAGTTATGTGTAATCCTGCACACAGCCTTCTTTTTAGTTATTTTTAAATATGTATATCAATCGATTATCAAATTATTACATTACAGTTACTTCATGCTTTCATGAGCTAAGAAATTTAATTTATGTTTTGTTTTTTAATCTTCAGGGAACTGTGAAAAGTCTTTTAGGAGGGTTCTTGAGTATTTTAACACAGGCTGATTCTGATTTTCAAGGTGCGTTGAAACTCTTAGTTTTAAGCAATAGTTTTAAAATGATTTTGTTGCTATGTGAAGTGCAGGGCTGATACTAATGACTTGCATTGGCGTAGTGCTGCTCTGTGGCTTCCAAAGTAGCTTTATATGCATCATCTCTTGTTCCTCAGACCTACCATGCAGCATGTGTAGTGTAAGGATCTTGATTTTACAGAGGAGAATTTAGATTCTAAGGGAAGGAGTGAGTCATTCAGGGTTGTATATACAGAGGTGGCCTTACAAGGACTGTGACCCAGTGTAAACACTGTACAGGATTCTGCTTTATCAAGTAGTGACCGAGCACCTGCTCCCCGCTCTGAACTTTCATAGGCAGCTGAGAAATTTATTATGAACATATAATGTGATTTTATTACATATAACAGACGGAAGCCTAAACGTTAGTTGTAGAAACTTAAGTTTTAGTTGGAGAATTAAGGCTAACATACAGGAAACGTTAATGTGGGTTTGCTGAGTGTGTCCTTATGACTAAATTCCTGTTCCGCATTTTTGGCAGACGTACCTCATGCATCACATCCGGGGGTTCATGGTGTCTTAAAGTTACTTTTTTTTTCTTTATATTTAGTGAGTATCTTATCATGAGATAACTTGGGACTATGAAGATACCCTTTTTTTCATTATTTAACCTGCTAATTTTAGCATCTGTTGATGATTCTTGGCTCAAACAGTTAAGACTGTGATGCTTGACAAGTAGCGATTTTCTGTTTTCAGCATTCCTTCTACATTTATCACTTGGGATTGTACGGGAAGGAAAAGCTTCCCTTCTCCCTCATTTACTTGTTGAGTGTTTATGGGTATGTTTTTATTTACTGTGCTGGGCACTTAGTGGAACTTAGTGATATGAAGACTTATCCCAGCTTAGCTGTGAGAAATTCTATTCCATTATCTAATAACAGTTTCACTGAGACATAATCATAAAATATGCAATTCATCTATTTAAAGTATATGGTGTGTTTCAGTGTATTCACTGTCATCACAGCCAGTGTTAGAACATCTTCATCATTTCCAGGAAAAACCCCACACCCTTGACAGTCACTCCCTGTCTCCCCTCAGCCCTCCCTCACACACATTCCTCTGCCATCACAGATTTGCCTGTTTGGGATATTTCACAGGCGACTTGACCAGACTGCAGTTATACCTGGTGGTCCAGAGGCTGGCCTCCCACTACACATCTCAGCTTTAGCCTGGCAATTCATTCACTTTCTCTAGAGAAGAGTTTGAGGTTTGGGGCATGAGAGTAAAAGCTGAGCTCTCTGTGTCCTGTACTCATAATCAAGGCGAGGAGTGGATGTTCACGGTCTTTTGCTAATCTTACTTCCTCTTCAGATTTCAGACAGACAGGTCATTGGCTCTCCACTCCTCTGAGTTCCTTTGTAATTCAAAGCGATTCTAGGCTACAGCTTTCTCTTCTATCTACTCTTCCATTTTCAAGAAATCTTTTTAAATCTCTCATTTGGTGTGCCCCAATGTCCACTGCCTACCCCACATTTTTTTTGCTGTTGTGTGCTTTTTCTTTTCTGTAACTCTACTTTGAGTTCAGTGAGTTTCCAATGGTAAACTAAAGCAAACACTGTGTGTGTGTGTGTGTGTGTGTGTGTGTGTGTATGCGCGCGCGCGTGCACGCGCGCACATGCTCAGTCCCTCATTTTGAACAGGAAACTGTCAGTTTTGAACTGGAAAACAATCTAAGCATGTACACTTTATTTTGATCATAGTACTTCCTTACTCCAAAACTGTCATGGATTCATGTTACTAACAGGCCCAAGTCCATGCAATTCCATAGTCTCATTGAATTTCTGTCCAGGCCTTACCTCCTAGGACACTGGCGCACGTGTTCACTGCTTCTGCACAACACATTGCTTCAGCATGGCCTCTGTCCTCCGGCTTCGCATCAGGGTTATTTCGTCATGTCTAAAATGGAGATAATATTTAATTTCTAAGGATTAGCTGAGATAATGCATGTAAATATACTTTGAACACTGTAAGCATGCTACAAATATTAGCTATTAGTTGACTCTCAGAAGTTCTACAAATTTGTGTACCATCGATCATATTTAATGCTAAACCTCATGATGGAATAAAATGTTCAAACTAATTGTTTGTGATGTTTAAGGATTTTCATAATCTTCAATATTTCTTTTACTTATGTCATCTAATTTTCTATTTAGAAAGTGGTGGTTATAATGTAAACATTTTCAAGCTGAGAAAGCCGCAGACTATGGTACTGAACAGTGTCAACTTATTTAACAAATACTCTGTTAATTCATGCTTCTTTAAATGATACCTTTTCTTTACTTGGAGCTAACCAGTCATTAAGAAAAGTGGTTTTGTTGTTTTTTTATTGGTTGGTTAGTTGGTTTACATTTAATCATATTGCTATTTCTTTAGCAAATTTTTGGATGATTAGATTGTTTATAATTCGTTTAAAATGTGACAATGGTATTTGACCTCTTTCAGCGAAATTGCTTATTTCATTTCTTTAACTGTGTTTTGGCTCTAATTTCCCCCTATATTTTTTTAATTTAGCATGCCAGAGAGCATTGGTGGATCTCTTGGTATCTTTGATGAGTTCGAGAACATGTTCAGAAGAGCTAACCCTTCTTTTGAGAATATTTCTGGAGAAGTCTCCTTGTACAGTAAATATGCTATAATTTAAAACTTTTTTACCTATATCTAATAGAGTATTTCTTTAAGTATTTGGAAATCACTGGCTCTCTCTTTTGATGTGGGAATCGTTATATACTGTCAACTCCAGGTTGTCACTTGTGAAGTTCCTGATTGGTTGTCATTCGCACATCTTCCCCTCATTTTGGCTGACCAGAGTGTCACCAGGGTCACAGCCCCTTTATGTGATCTTGACCATGACAGCAGCCACTCCAGTCTTTGTGCTTAAGGAATGCTAAGTAATTTTAATTACTAAAGAGAACTTAACTACAAGTAATTATAACCATTTTGAGGATTATCCTTTTCTTAGAAAATCATTATTTGCTCTTCAGTTATCTCCTGTCACTTCTTGTATGGGTGTAGCTTAGCGACTTTTAAACTACCCTTTGCTGAGGAACCCATTTTTATGATGAAATATTGGCTAAAAGTATTAGCCAATAAAACAGAAACCCTTTGAGCTACTTTCTTTGAAATGAGATTGGATGTCCCTGAGCCCTGCCATTTTCTCATCTCACTCCAGCCCTCGTGGGCCCCGAGGGAGCTCTGTGGAACCGAGGTTAAAAGCCGCGCGTGTAGACCATTGAGAACTGCCTGTCAGTTTATGGAATATTTCTATTACTTTTTCTGAGTGTATTTTCCACCGTGAAAATCAGCAGTAGATGTTATGTTGTGTGTGAGTGTGGCACTATACTTCATTGTACTTTAGGGTAATCTTCTCTATTTTTTTCATTTGTCTCCTTAGTCATTGCTTTTCCCTTTAATTAAATGCTCATTTCCTCTCTCATCTATACATTCTACATTTCAGTTTAAACAAAAACTTGTAATTAAAAATAAAACCTAAAAATCTTACTTTCAGTTACTAAACACAGATGAAAGAACATTTATTTAAGGAAAGGCATGTAAAATAAATTGGAAAGTAACTGAGCACTCACTTTTATGAAGTCAGTCACAGCATAAGCATCATTCAGAACCTGGAGGTGCCATAAGGCCTCTGGTTCTGGCCCTCATTTAAAAACAATCGAGAAAAACAGCTGTGGTCCATATGGATAGATACACATCTTCCTTTGGCGGAGATGAGGCCGATGTAATTATTGTATTAAATTTCTAATACTTAAGGCCAACTGATAAAGTTTAGGTTTGTACCATAAAAGCATCTAAACTTAAAATAAATTAACCACAAGAGAGTACCTGTTTCAAGAATGAAATCACTCATGTTTTATCTTTACTATACAAAAATGAAATTTTTAATATTAAATTTATTGAGGTGACATTGGTTAATAAAATTATATAGGTTTCAAGTGCACGGTTCAGTAATACATCATCTGTACATTGATTGCATTGTGTGCTCACCTCCCAAAGTCACGTCTCCTTCCGTCACCATAGGTTTGACCCCCTTTACCCTTAACTGCCTCACCTCCCGCCTCTGGTAACCACTAAACTGTTGTCTGTGTCTGAGTTTTTGTTTGTCTTATTTGTTGCTTTTGGTTTTATTTCCTACGTATAACTGAAATCGTATGAATCTCAACTTTTTCTGTCTGACTTATTTGCTTATTAGCAAGATTGGCCCATGTTGTTGCAAATGGCAGTATTTCTTTTTTCTTAGGACTGAGTAATATTCCATTGTATGTAAGTACCACATCTTCTAGAAAATTTTAATTATGTGGTAGACAAGAAAGTATTTAAATAGAAATGCTGACTAGTATATGGGTATGTTTCTATTTTCATTATAACCTGAATTTAAGACTATTATGTACCTTGTAACAAGATCGTGAAGTTTTATTTGTTTCTCTTTTTCTCTAGGAAATTCTTCTTCTGGGCATTCTGAAAATTGTGGAAAGCGATATCGCTGTGAGCCCTTCACAGTACCTGACCTTCCCTTTAGTGCATATTCCACACTCGAGCAGTGGAGTTTCAGCACAGAGGTGTCCTGGGATTCTCAGCAGCAAAGCCATGGGCTTACTGAGGAGAGCACACGTGTCGCGGAGCAAGAAAGAGGCTGACAGTGACAGTTTCCCCCAGCAGCTGCTCTCCCCTTGGCATGTGGCCCCAGTCCACTTGCCACTGCTGGGCCAGAACTGCTGGCCACACCTGTCAGAAGGTTTCAGCGTTTCACTGTGGTTTAACGTGGAGTGTGCCCAGGAAGCTGAGAGTGCCACAGAAAAACGAAAGAAGATGAAGAAAAGAAACAGATCATTAATTTTACGGGATAGTAGTGTTGATGGAACAGGTATGATGACCGCGTTACACGTTACACTCAGCTTTTTTGGGTGGCGATTTAGGTTGACCATTAAGAATACAGCGATATTATAACTTACTCTTAACATGTCCTTCACCTTCAGTGACTTCGTAATGCAGGTCTTCGCTTACCAAAGCCTGCGTTGTCAGAGAGCCTTGAAAACTCTATTTTCTTTTGTGCTTTTGCTCGGGGGTGGGGGGGGCGGGGCGGTCACCAGCCCCATTCCTGCCCCCTTCCTGGTTCCACTGCTGGATTAGGATGGCCCCTGACGTTAGGAAAGGAAAGGGTAGAAACCCGGTGGCCGTGTGTCTGCGCTGCTGCTTCCCAGCCCCCACCCGCCAGCCCCAAGCTCCTCTCCGTCCCCCCTCTCAGTTCAAGCTCTCTGACTCAGGACACAGGCGGTATCGTTCTTCAGTGCCTCTGCTAGTGGCTTTCGCAGAATTCGAATGTGTCAGCCCTTCTCCAAAGGTGGAATAAGTCTGACCCAGTCCTTCCTGGAGGGGATCGGATTGCTATTGTGCAGCTGCGAAATGGCATCTTGTACCTCACGTGGGCAGCGAGAACCCGTTTGCTAAAACCAGTTCATGGTGCTGGGAGTAAAGCAGGCAGGCTCATTCATAGAGTCCATAAGAGTGAGGTAGCTGGGTGGGACAGATGTTGGGGGGCACGCCTGTGTAGGGGTGCTGGCCCCGGTAGCTCTCCACTCCCCGGGGCTCGCCTATCTCCCTGGAGCCCGCGGTTCAGGACATCAGGCTCCACCACCAAGTGGTTGCCAGGGAGGCTCTCTCCACTTCCCTCCAGACAGAAGTCCGAGATGACACCGTCAGTGACAGTGAAGGGTGGGCAGTGTCACTCAGTGTTCACAGTCGGGGCTTTGAATCCACTCTTGCCTGTTACCAGCAGAGCATACTTATGTATCTTTATGGGTAGACCAGAAGCCAGCTTAACGTTTAAAATCTTAGCAAATAGTTCGGAATGTTTCAGGTAGCTCTAGCGTGCGTGCGTGCATGTGTGTGTGAATTGAATGTCACCGCCTAAGAACTAATAGCTTTGAAACAGTATGAGACATTACCGATGACGACACCATCTGATGGACATTAGTGCTTTGCGTCACTCTGCTCAGCTCTCCTGCACACCTGTCATCTTTGCCACAACTCAGTGAGGCAACTGCCATACTCTCTGTGTTCGCAGTCAGAGGTCAGTAGCATGACCAGTTTGTCTAGCCGGCGAGTGACAGAAAGGGGTTTGCACCCACCTGTCACCAGCACGTGTGAGATGGTGCCGATTACTGTCCCTTATTTTAAGTGGGGGCAATCACAATGTAAACTGTCTGTTATAAAATGAATAAATATACACAGTGACCTGAGAAAAGTAAATATGGGAAAATTTTTTTTATTGTGAAAATATATTAGAAAATGTATTTTGGAAAGATGATTTCGCATAAACATTTTAAAGAATATTTAAAAACAGTGTACCTATAAAAACATTGAAGAGAGATGAAGAAAATGTTAATTACGGTGAGAACACATCCTTTGCCACTAAAGCAACTGCGTGCCATTGAGCGCCACCTCGATTCTGTCACACTCAAAATGGGGACGATATTTACCTCATAAGATTGTTGTGAGGATTAGATTAAGAAATATTTATAAAAGTCCTACTCTACAGTTCCTGCATATGCACTGGTTCTTCTGGTCTTTTATTTGTATAAGTTCAGATTTGATATGGAAAGTTTTTAAATTATCATATCAGATGTGAGTTTTCCATATATCTTATATCTTGGGTAATAGTCGTCAAAATAGTCAATGAATCTATTTTCCTCTTTAGAAAAAAAGTTCAGCTCACTGCCAGTGTTCATTGAACATCACACGTCGGAATGCTACATTTTCTAGGATTCTATATTTTCAGCAATCGAACTACTAAAAACAGAACGCTGTAAATAGAACGATGCCATTTGTTTCCAAAGACTATCAATATACTGGAGCAATACGAAAATAATAATAAAAGCGTGATATTTCATGTCAAACTTTGGGGGTGAAGTAGGACTGTCATCTGCAAATTATCTTGGGGTAAATGCTACAGCCACAAACGCCGCCAGCGAGTATTCTCAGGACAAACAGGAAATGGGTTACCTATTCTTTTTTAAGACTATTGTCATTGGTAAGGAAAGTAGTCTTAAAAATTGGTGGTGGTTATACCTATTGAAAAATGGCGACAAATACATATACAGTCAATAACTGGGAGTGTTCATCTTCTCCAAAAGTCCAAGCCTCTGGATGTTCACTTCGTGTTTTGATCCATCTCAGTTCACGTACTTTACACTAAAGTCATGGTACTAGGCAGTATGGGCGCTGGAGGACTCAGCTCGTCAGACGTATTCAGGCAGTGCTGGGTTTTAAGTGGTGAGAAAGAGAGGTCAGGATGAATAACCAGAAAGCCCAAAGCGAAGGGAAGCACTTTAGAGTTTCAGAAACAGCCGTTAAATCAGGGAGTCTAAACAAAGAATATATTCAAACAAACACCAGCATATTTCAAAAAGGAATTTTAATATGAAGAATTTTCTTTAAATTGTGCTATTGTAATAGTTACAGGATGACTTTTGGGGGTGCCCAGCCTGCGATGACGGTGCCTGGGCTGGGTCCCTGATGTCAGAGTGGCCCAGCCCAGGTGATGGAGACGTCGTGGCACAGGTTGTGCCAGCTGATGGCGGCGACAGTGCGGTAGTCTGTTCACGCCTGCAGTTAGCCCTCAGTTACCATGTTTTAAAACATTAACTTTTAATGCACTCGATTACTGTTTCCATGCCTGGAGCTTTTTTGGAGCTAGCATCTATACTCTGGAAATGTTTGGAGCAGGCCAGGTTCAGACATTCTAAGTAAATAATTTACTACAAGTGAACGACTGTGCTTTGTATTCTTTTAAATTCACTTTTCCACTCAGTTTTTATCAGCCGCTTTACTGATCATTCTTACATCTTTTTGTCATAGAGAATAACAGGCCAGGAGGTGCAGAGTACACAAATCCCGGTGAAAGACTCATAGAAGAAGGCTGTGTTCATGTGGTGTCGCTGGGATCCAAAGCGCTGATGATCCAAGTGTGGGCCGATCCCCACACCAGCACACTCATCTTTCGGTACTGTTTCTCCTCAGCCCCCATGAGCAGATCGTGCATTTAAATAGTTTGTGTAGGAGACACTGACAGGAAATCCACTAATGAAGATCACTGCAGCAAAGCAGAACAATCCTATTAAAAAAGACATTCTGACAGTTATTAGTACCGCCTTTGTAACAATATATTGTAGCCAAAAATCTATAATTAAACTCTAAAGTACATTATGTTAATTCTCAGTTAGCTTTTAGGCCAAATGCTTACTTGCAGTCTTACCTCTGTGGAAGTATTCTGTTAGTTGCAGTGATCTAAGATGTTATTGTCAGCTCTGTTTTCCATGCAGATTATATATTTAACAGCCATTATCTAATGAGTTTATGTTCTTGACAGCCTGTCTTTTTTCCCAACCTCCTCTGTAACTAGTAAAGATATAAGTCTTTTATTTGTATTGAGTGAGAATGAGTAGTATGACACTATTTTCATAAAATGTAAAACTAAACAATGAATGTTCTTTAGGGACGAACGCTTCATAAATGTTATAGCGGGTACTGGCTACTTCACGTACATCATACCCTAATTCTCATAGTAATCCTTCAAAGTAGGTTAGACTGCCAACACATCCTGCCATTTAGACATTTATGTGCAACATGTAATAATTTACATTTTTTTCCAGTTAGAGTTGACATACAGTATTATGTTATATACAATGTAGTGATCAGATCTTTATATAACTTATGATCACCCCGATCATTCTAGTATCTGTCCAACATGGACATAGTTACTACAATATTTTTAACCATTTTCCCTGTGCTATACCTTACATCCCATGACTGGTTTTATAACGGGCAATCTGTACTTCTTAATCCTGTCACCTTTTTTACCCAGCCCTCCCATCTGGCAGCCATCAATTTGTTCTATATCTATGATTTGTTTCTCTGTTGTTTGTTCATTAATTTTGTTTTCTAGATTCCACATATAAGTGAAGTGTATTCATTTTTGTATAAAGAAAATGTTGCATTATAATTTCTAAAAGAGCATTAACTATGTAAATGGTAATGATAAAATATTTTTGTACAAATTGAGTTCTGAAAATTATTGCCTAAATTATTAAGACTAGAAAATGAACCTATTTTAGTTCATGAATTGAGATAACCATATAATAACTAAGAAGATTATGGTGTTAAAAAAGACCTCTGACTTTTTAAGTTAGTTTAAAAATAACAGATTTTTAACCTCACTTAAACGTCTCCAGTTAACGATTGATACACATGTGTTAAACGCTGGGATCGGAAGTTTCATGTTTTCAGCCTATGCCTTTTCTCTCTCTGCGTAGTGTGTGTGTGGATTCAAACAATGATGCGAAAGCTGTTTTACTGGCACAGGCTGAATCTCAGGAGAATGTTTTTCTCCCAAGCAAATGGCAGCATTTAGTCCTCACCTACTTGCAGCAGCCCCAGGGGAAAAAGAATGTCCATGGGAAGATGTCTATATGGGTCTCTGGACAAAGGTATGAGATATTTTTAGTGAATACTTCTTAACCTCAGTTACGATTTTCAGTTTACTTAGTCTGCTGTAGTTTCTGAAACAGGCTACAGAACACTACAGATAAAATGTACTGTATAGTAACATAGGAACCTATGTCAGAGGTGGATATTTTCCTGTTTATCACCTCCATACAAAATTCATTTCCGATAGAAGTAATTGTTGAAAATTAATATTTGGGTTTAGGGAAGCATGCAGAAATCTGGACATTTAGACATTTGCGTGAAATATGTAGTAGATCAAGGAACAGAAACTATAATTTGGTCTTTCAAGCCCATGTATTATAAAATTAATCCACAAGAAATTATTAGCTAATAAGGCTAATACCTAAATTAAATTAGGATTTCAAAAGAAATTAGAATGACTGAAGAAAAATATAAGCCAATGCACCAGCTGATAGATTGATAAGGTTCTAAAACATGCCAGGTGATGGAGTCAGGTGGAGTACTGCATGACCTTTATGGACCAGGAGAATTATGCATCAAGTTTGTAAGAAACGTTTTCAGGAATATCTTAATATAAAACTTAACACCGAGAGAGCTACAAGGTATTGTGGACTTTCGAGAGTTGGGAAGTATTTTATTGAATAAAATAGCATGAAGGGTGTGTGGAATCGGGAGCTAGTGTGGCCTGGGGAAGGGTCAGGCCAGCTGGAAGGAAGGGTCTGCACTGCATTATGAGGAGGACAAGTGCATGGAGGTGGCAAAGCCACCTGAGGGAGCCTTCAAAGGCCAGGGCGAGGGGTCTAGGTTTAGTCTAATGGACCGTGAGAAGTCGCACACCCGTGGTTGCTGCAGAGTGCCTATTTACATTATCTCCCAATTCTCTCAAAAATCCCTTGAAGTAGATTCGAACACACACACACCCTTAGTGCGCATTAACCTCTTTTCATTCATCGTTCATCCATCATGTTTATTGAGGAATTACTGGGTGTGTGCCAAGCACTGCCACGTGAGGCCTGAGGACAGTGGTAAACAGGGCAGCCATGTCCCCTGCCTTCTCGAGCTCACAGTCTAGTGAGGAAGCAGACAACAAGCAAGCCCAATTAAATTTATAGATTACGATGAATGCCGTGAAGGTAGCAAACAGGTCCCAGGACTGCAGTATCAAGTGGATCAGGGACAGCCCCTCTGCGACCAGATTGTTCAGACTGACACCTGAAGGAGGGATGGAGCCGCCTCGAGCAGGAGGGGGCACGAGTGTCCAGGCAGAGGCAGGGAGAGGAGGAGCAACCTTAGCACTGGAGAGGAGGGAGGTAGAAGGGGCGTGGGGTGGCCTCCAGATGCTGGTCCACAGTGTCAGCCATGGGAAGGAGCAGGCTTTGGTGGCAAAATCAAGGGTTCTGTTTTTGTTCATTCATTTAAAAAATACATGCAAACACGTAATTGAAGCTTACTTTCCATGTTCCAAATAAGATACTTTCTGGGATGCTCTCAGTCTTCACAGCTGTCTAAGTCTGAGTGGCAGCTGTTGCCAGCCAGTAAATTCGTGTCCACAGCCTCCAGCTGGATGGGTTAGGGCTGGGGAGGGGCTGTGAGTCCAGAGCCTCGTTCTCCTGGACTCTTCCTCGTTTCTTGAATTCTCACCATGTGGCAGATGAACACAGTCCTCCCAACTGCCCTGTGAAGCGGTTGTTAACTCTGTTTTACATGGAGGCAGCAGAGCCCCAGGGCAGGGCAAGTGACTTAGCCAGAGTCATGCCACAAGTAAGGGCTGCAGCTGACACTTGAACCTGGACTCTGACCCCAGACAGTGCCCACAGGTTAAAACCCTAGGCTTTACCCCCACCCAACAGCCTATTTCTGAATCGGGCCAGCTGACAAGTATAGGAATCATGAACTAATTATTAGACATGTTCAGATGATTGTTGTGGACAGTTCTGAAGTTGGTGGGCGTAGTCACTTGGTTCACATAGTACTCGATTTTGTACCCATTCACTTGTTTCCACATTACTTTGAAGGGATTTTTTTGCCATTTGTTACAAGTTAATGAATTTATCTGTTAATAGAGCAATGAGCAAGCTACCAAGGACAAATATATTATTATTCCGTTGATTTCAATTTGGTACTATGTTTATTATTTCCTACGAATAATACATTTCTAAGGCCATTTTAATAATACATAATGACACTGAAAAACAACTTATGAATGTTTTTTATTAATTGTTACTTGATGAACAGCACACAAATTTGGTAGGAATATGTGGCACATGGTAGATGATTAATATTTGTTGAATTCATCCTGCATTGATCTTGCTCTTAAAAATTATACTGTCATACTGCCACTAGGTGGCAATAGTGTATCAGCAATTGCCATTTATTTGGTTAAAGATGCAATGGAAGTTATCTTTAATGTATACCAATTATACCGCGATTAAAAAAAAAGTTATATATTTCCTTTATTAAAAATATTTATATTCATGTTAAATATGAAACAGAAAGCCGTAGGGGAAAGTTTCTAAATAAACATATTCCAAAGTAGAATTTCTCATTCAGAGCTAACAATGTTAGCTTATTCTAAGTCTTCGTCTTATTCACAAACTTTGCCTTTACAAGTTACCTTCATTATCTTAGTCCGGAGTTTAAAACATTTCTAAAATGGGTAAAGCTTGGCATACTACAGTTTCGACTGGACGATGACGTCCTCCCGTCTTGTGTCTATGAGAAAGAGTTAGTTTACCTTTTCCTGAAAGGATTCCTGTGAACATAAGGACCAATCAAAAGCTCCATAATGAGTTAGCAAAAAAAAAATTGCATTTCAGTGGCTATTCAGAGCAAAACTTGGAGAAGTGATATTTTTCCCTGATTCATCTTCGAAGGCCTCACAGAGGACGTGGGATTTTAGGAATTGTTTACCAAGATGGGAGGCATCTTGGTAAAGTCAGGAAGAGGCGTTTGGTTGGGTGGTGTCTGTAAACCAGGAATCACATGTGCAGACCAGGAATCAGATGACAAAGAAAGCTTGCTTCAAATGTGGGGTCACATTTCCCGTGACCTGGTGTAGGCTCGCCAGGCATCTCTGTTCTGCTCCACAATGTCTAGGGCTTGAGGGCCACCAGCACCTCAGATCGAGACAACAGAACCAGTTCTCTTTCTCCCCATCACCAACTATTTGATTCTGAACCAAAAAAGACTATTCAAGAATTTCCTGTGATTAAACACTCAAGTGTTTAACATAGTACTTAGTCCTCACTGAAGTAACTAATTTCACTTTGTTCTTAATGTAGGAAACCTGAAGTTACTTTGGATTTTGTGCTTCCAAGAAAAACAAGTTTGTCATCTGATAGCAATAAAACCTTTTGCATGATCGGTCATTGTGTATCATCTCAAGAAGAGTTTTTGCAATTGGCTGGAAAATGGGACCTTGGAAATTTACTCCTCTTCAATGGTATGTTTTTCCCCATCAGAGCATTTCCAATTTTTTTTTCAGTTAACAAGTATTAAACTAAGGAAATTATCCTGATAAAATATTAATCCCTGTTTCTTTACTTGTACTTAGTAAGTACTGTATTTTCTAGATTCCAAGATGACTTTAAAAATACTTTACATTTTCATAATCTAGATGTTTTCTATAATTTATATATACATTTAACGTAGAAGTATACATTGTACTCTTATACCACCCCCTATAAAAAGAGAAGTTTACATTAAATCAACTTTATTTTGTAATTCTGGAAAATGCAGTTATTATGAGAGGTAATCATAGAATGGTTATCTGTTTTATTTATAATTTTAGTATATTCTATAAAAATACCAAAACTTAGGGGAAAAAAGGACTATGATTTAAAAATACATCAAAAATCTGGCACATAATAGCATGCACACAGTGTTTATGGAATAGATGGATGAATGGAAGAGATAAAGATATCAATTCATATTGCATTTTAAAAAGTAATTTACTGAGCTATAGTTTCCATTTATTAAAAAAAAGGCTAAATGAAGCAAAACAAATTTTTAAAACATCCTGTTTTCTAGCTTAATGAGCAAATAAAATTTCATGATTTTATTTTATCATGAGCTTCACAAGTTAACCATATATATAGTAATTCATCTTCTATCTATAGTTGGCATAGGTTGTTTGCTTATCACACCAATTTGGAAACTGAAGCTTTATCAATTTTATAGGATATGTTGAATATTAAAAGAATCTGGTCTAAAAAATTCTTGATTTCTTGCTCTTTGTGGCAAATCCTGGCTGAAATATTTTAAATAAGTAACTTTGTTTTTCTGCTATTCAGGAGCTAAGATTGGTTCACAAGAGGCCTTTTATCTGTATGCTTGTGGACCCAACCACACATCCATAATGCCATGTAAATATGGCAAGCCTGTGATTGACTACTCCAAATATATTAATAAAGAAATTTTGCAATGTGAACAAATCAGAGAACTTTTTATGACCAAGAAAGATGTGGACATTGGTCTCTTAATTGTAAGTTTTTATTTTACAAGTTTTAACTTTATAGTAACTGTATATATGTATGTTTAGTGAATGTGTAATTAGCTATGAATTGGATTTCCAGTGTTTCTCTTTTTTGTTTCTCAACATTTTCTTTCCTTAGAATGTTTTTTTCCGAAGAAAAAAATTTGAAATACCTAGACCTCCTCAGAATTTGTTTCTAGGTTTCAAATTTTCATCCCTTTTTTCTTGAAACTATATTCCTTTACCAAGGATCAGTTTAGTTTACACCTATTAATCATTAAAGATGAATGTTTATGATATAGTAAAACTGTAACACATTAGCCTATTTCCTTTTCATAGTTAATAATAAATATGAGTTTTATTTATATTAGTTTTAATTTTATATATTTAGATTTTAGAATATTAATATCAGTAATAACTAGGAATTTTGCTTTCAAAGTATTGCTAACTCTGCTTATGTGAGACACTCAGATTGCTTTGTAATATTATTCTAATATTTTGTTCTACTAGTATAGAGTTTAGGGGCTTATGAAGGATATTTTTCATTATAGCAACAAGAAAATTCAGTCATCATAGTCTTCGAAAATCTACGAAAACTGGTAGATCTGGCCATGAGTTTGTTTCTTCTCTTTTTTGAGAGAGATAGTTATATGTCAGAGAGATTTCTCACTACTGTTCTGGAATGTATTTTGCTGCTGTTGTTAATGAGGCGTAATTTCATAATCAAAATAAATTATACTTTAAAACTGTAATACTTGACTAAAGTAAAGAAGAAATTCTAGTACAGATATTTTGTAAAACATATAAGTCTTAAGTGATGTTAAAAATATATATCTATATATAGATTACATATAGATGTGTGTATATAGGTATATATACAGATATGTAGATATAAATATATATATTTATATACACTAATGGCATTTAACTAAAGATTTGATATTAGGCATTCAATCTTTTTCTCCCTAAGAAGTATTTAAGAATGGGGGATTGGGCACATTGGCTGTCTACTGTTACTGAGTGGAGGCCAGGGACACTACATGTTCTGCGTAGGCAGTTCATGTGACAAGGAATGATCCCACAATCTAAGGAGCTCACACAAGTGTTGTTCAGCTAACACTGTTAACTCCCTAGTCTTTGGTTAATCCATGTTCTTTCACATGTCCGAAAAAAAGCCCTTCATCCTTTTATTTGACCTGAAAAGAATATACATTATATAAGTTGTAAAATTCAACATAAATGATCACAAACTAAAAGTCTATGGATTTTGTGTGACAGCTTCTTTTAGGAAGCCAGGTTTTAAGCCTGATGTGGCAATTGGGCTAGGAGGGCATTAGCGGGCCGTCAGGGAGCACTGTGGCTTCAGGAGGGCCAGCCTTTTGTCAGGCTCCTGATGAAAACTGCAAGCGTTTAAGTCTGTTTTACCAGCACAGTCGGGCACAGTAGGCATCGTAGTGGGTTTAGCTCGTACGCACATTCGCGAGGTGATATCTGATGAACATTTCCTTAAATCACCGTGGGTCGAGAATGGCCAGGGCCCTGGCATCTATGCGGAGACGCGGAACAGGTGTGATTTCTCGAGGCCTGGGATCCTGCAGCCACTGCCACTGAGAGCTCCACCAAGTGCATGCCATGTTTAAAATTTACTGTAATACCAGAATATGGTCCCACCCCACCACATACCCGCACTTTCACTTTCTGCAGTTACAGTTACCCGTGGCCAGTTGCAGTCCAAAAATATTAAATGGAAAAGTCCATAAACAAGTCATTAGTTTTAAATTGTGTGATGATCTGAGTAGCATGATGAAATCTCATGCAGCCCCTCTCCATGCCCCCTGGGACATGAACCGTCCCTTCGTCTGGCATCTCCATGCTGTAGATCGCCACCTCCCACACACCCCTCCTGTCACTTATTAGCTATCTAGGCCAGGAGACTCCAACCCCGGGTGGCCTGTTAGAAACCGGGTCGCACAGCAAGCGGTGAGCAGCAGGTGAGCGTGCAAAGCTTCATCTGCATCTGCAGTCACTCCCCAGCTCTGGCCTCACTGCCTCAGCTCCGCCTCAGATCATCAGGTGTCAGATTCTCATAGGAGCACCAGTCCCTGGTGTCACAAAGGTTGGGGACCACTGATCTAGGCGATCAGATTGACCCTTGTATTCAGGTCACCCTCATTTTGCTTAATAATGGCCCCAAAGCCATTCACATAACTTTTATCACAGTATATTTATAATTGTTCTATTTTATTATTAGTTACTGTTGTTAATATTTTGCTATGCCTAATTTAGAAATTAAACTTTATCATAGGTACAAATGTGTAGGAAGAAACAGTCTGTGTAGGATTCAGCACAGTCTGTGGTTACAGGCATCCACTGGGGCCTTGGACCGTGTCCCCACAGATACAGGGACTGCTGTAGTTAATAGAAGCTTGATGGGGAGCCAAGGGCTGCTGGAAACTACCCTCTACATGGGAGGAATAAGGAAAACTTTGCTCCAGAGTTCTCATCTCATAGGGTGTAGAGATTGGTTAATATTTACATTCATAGAACAGTACCAGGTATGTAACAGGTGTACTGTAAGGTTTAGCTGTTGTTAGTGGTAAGAGTAAGTTTACTTTCTTATTTATTCTAAAATGATCAAAGCTGGAATGTCTCAGCCTTGAAGTGGGGTTCATTGTTGACCACAGAAATGAAACTGATCTTTTCCTTTGTGGGGAGCCACCTTGCTTCTCATGTTCATTATTGTTTAGTGTAATGTGTCTTTTTAAAACAAAATGATTTGATGGGTGTCTTTTTACTTTGGAATATTCATTTGCTAGTTGCTGACTTTAGGCCATGTTTAGTTACTGAAGGAAAGTCTTTGTGTTTCAGGAAAGTCTTTCAGTTGTTTATACAACGTACTGTCCTGCTCAGTACACCATCTATGAGCCAGTCATCAGACTGAAAGGTCAAGTGAAAACACAACTCTCCCAAAGACCCTTCAGCTCAAAAGAAGTCCAGAGCATCTTATTAGAACCTCATCATCTAA
This sequence comes from Macroglossus sobrinus, assembly GCA_004027375.1. NCBI lineage: Eukaryota > Metazoa > Chordata > Mammalia > Chiroptera > Pteropodidae > Macroglossus > Macroglossus sobrinus. The sequence goes on along the minus strand of PVKZ01000676.1, from coordinate 432,306 downwards.
AGGATCTCCGCCCTACTAAATGTCAGACTATTCAAGGCATTCTGCACGAGATTGGGGGAACTGGGATATTTGTTTTTCTCTTTGCTAGGGTAAGAATTGTTGGTTTTAGTTTTATCTAAAGAGAAACCTTTTTATTGATAAATTTTAGCATTTCTTTTTGATTACAAAAAAAGCTGTACGTCAACTATATTAAACTTTTAAGATAAAAAATTACACGTTTAAGGTGTCACCAAGTTTTCTGCCACAGGTGGTTAAAGTTTCTTGTAATTTACAAAGATTTTATAAGTTTTCCATTGTCCAGAAATATAATTAGAACAATTAAATGTTAAATTATAAGATTAAATTTGCCAATGAGAAAAATACATGCTGTAGTGAGTGACATTATAGGAGAAATGTATTCTTTAAAATAAGGTTTGTAAAACTTGTTTTTCCCGTGACGCTTCCAGATGTATGGGGAAAATAAAGGTTAACAAATAAGTACAGAAAATAATTTGTTGATTGATTCGTTATGAGGCATTTTGCTGACATTTCAGATCACTAATAAAATTCTGCTGACTTCTAAGGTTGTTAATGTTATTTTAGTTCATTCATAGCATATTTAAGAGACTAAAGAGCATGGAATTTATGTCTCCTACTTTTGTTTATAATTCTTAAATTAAAAGCAAGTGTGAGCAATACAAAATAAGCTTTCAAATGAAACTTATGGATCGATATTAGGTAGCAGTAGATAATCACATGAAATTTTACTCTTAAATTAGAAAAAAATATTCTTTTTTTTTTTTAGGTTGTAGAACTCAGTAGCTGTGAAGAAACTCAAGCATTAGCACTGAGAATTATACTCTCATTGGTTAAATACAACCAACAGAGAATACATGAATTAGAAAACTGTAATGGGCTTTCCATGATTCATCAGGTGTTGATCAAACGGAAATGCACCGTCGGCTTCCACATGTTGAAGGTACGTGATGCTTCTCTCTTAAAGTCTTCTGGTCATAGAGTTTGTGTTTTAGTTATTCTTGAGGAAAATGAAGGAACCTCAATTGTGTAAATTTAATCAAACTAAGTTACTCTTCTGCTTTTTTCCATTTTTTTTAACAAGGGCTAAAAATATTTTTATTTTAAGATACAATAAAAAATAGGTTATTTCCATGAACCTTGTTTACCAATAGGTTTTTTCTTTTATTGTTTGCCACCTCCTTTTTCATATACGAAGCCATATTAAATGATAGAAGTCTCATTTCTCATTATTTAAATAATTACATTTTAATTTTCTTTAAAGTACTTTATGAAAGTAAGAGGAAAAAAACAGATTCACAGAGTTTTAGGTCTGGCCGGGCCTAGAGGCATCTCCCGCACTGGTCGCTCCCCCTGAAGGTGGTGGAGCTGAGACCCTCAAGACAGAGACAGCGCTGTTTGCTGCAGCGCCCCCGTGAGGACCGGAGCCCGGCTCTCTGACACCCTGAGCTCTGCTACTTCTGTGCGGTCGTGGCGCCACACAGTTCTTTCTTAAAGCCATGTCAGCGTCATCTTACACTTGAACAGTGTTCCAGCTCCAGCAGAAGATGATGCCCCTGCCTGTGCCCTGCCCTCAACTCCTTAAGCCGTCAGAATCTCTGCATTGGTGGCAGGGACCCTTGCCACTTTTTGGGAAAGATTTTGAAGCCTAACAAATTCATTAAATTAAAAAAAATTAAAACAATGGGTTTATTTTAGCTCATGTTTGAAACTTAGTATTGTAAACATTTAAAAGTTTGTTTTTCTAATTGTTTCGATTGTTTTGCAAAACAAAGCTACTTTGTAACATTTCAACTTACCAGTTTTCCTTTAAATTCACCATTATTAGGATTGCTGAGATCGAAAGCTTAATGTTTCTGTTAAATTTAGGGATTAGACGATTAATGGATGAATGCTAATTTTCCGTAGACCCTTCTTGAAGGTTGCTGTGGTGAAGATATTCTTCACATCAGTGAGAATGGAGAGTTTAAGCTGGACGTGGAGTCGAATGCCATAATCCACGATGTTAAACTGCTCGAGGAGCTGCTGCTCGACTGGAAGATATGGAACAAAGCAGAGGCATGTACTTCTTTTTAATAGTAAAAAACAAGTGACGTAAATTTACCTTCTTAACAAATCTTAAGTGTACAGTAGGATGTGAACTGTATACACAGTGGATCTCTAGAGCTGATCTCTAGAGCTGTTTCGTGCTGCATGACTGAAACTGTAACCATTGAACGAACTACACACCACTTCTCCCATCCCACCCCACCCCACCCCGAGCCCTGGGTATCACCATTCTTTCTGTTTCTGTGAGTTTGATTCTTGTAGATAGGTCATAAAAGTGGACATTAGTCTTTTGTCATTCGACATTTGTCTTTTGTCATTGGCTTGTGTCACTTAGCATTACGTCCTCAGGGTTCATCCGTGTTGTAGCATATGACATGATTTCTATCTTTTTTAAGAATGAATAAAATTCCATTGTATGTATGTATATACCACATTTTCTTATCCATTCGTCTGTCAGTGGGCATTTTGTTTGCTACCACATCTTGCTGAATAATGCTGCAGTGGACATCGCTGTGCAAATGTCTCTTCAAGATTCTGTTTTCAGTTCTTTTGCATTTATTTTTTTTATACCTATAGTACCTGGTCTTCCTAGGTGGTCTCCCATCCAAGTGCTAACCAGGCCTGACCCTGCTTAGCTTCCGAGATTAGACAGGATTGGGCATGTTCAGGGTGGCGTGGCCATAGACTGTTTTCAATTCTTTTGATTCTAAATATCCAGAAGTAGGATTGCTGAATTATGTAGTGACTCTAATTTTAATTTTTCGGGGACTCTCCATACTATTTTTTGTAAGAGCTACACCATTTTACAATCTCACCAACAGTGTGCAAGGGCTCCAATTTCTCCATATCCCCATCAACAATTGTTATTTTCTGTTTTTTGACAGTGGCCATTCTGTTGAATATGAGGTGACATCTCATTGCGGTTTTGATTTGCATTTCCCTCATGGTTAGCACCTGTCTTCATGTGTCTTCTTTGTAGAGATGTCCCTTCAACTCCTTTTCCCATTTTTAAATTGGATTATTTGATTTTTTGGTTATTGTGTTGTAAGAGTTCCTTATATATTCTGGATATTAATCCCTTATCTGATATGTGGTTTGCAAATATTTTCTCTTATTCCTAGGTTGCCTTTTTACTCAGTTGATTCTTTTGTTGCACAGAGAGGCATTCATTCTTCTGAATAGAACAAATTTGCTACATTGGTGTAATGTTGACGGTTGTTGAAATTTGGAGATTATTTTCTGTGCAAGGTTTTGAGCAGCCACGAGCAATGCTGAGCTGGAGTGTGGGACTCAGAGCCTGGGCTGGCTGGGAGGAGCTGGAGCAGTGTGCAGGCTGCAGAAAGTGGGCTCATTTGAGTCAGCTGGAGACTAGCATTTACCAAAAACTCTGGCAGGGGTCGCTGCAGAGAGTCTGCAAAAGTCAGGTTGCAGAGAGGGAACTGTTTACATTGCTGAGTTCACACTCCAGGTTACCTAGGAGGCATAGAGCTGCATTAGGGTCATGCTGGGCAGGGCTCTGCTTACTCGCCTTCATCACAGGCATAAGCTGAGTTGTGTGATTTGATCTTGGGTTGAGGCTCAGCATCTCAACAGCTGAGTGGTTGGGCTGGTTGTCACAAGGACCCAGCCAGGGAATGAATACAGGGCTGGTCTCTGTTGGCCCTGGTTCACTCAGTCTTCTTAGTGGAGACTCAAACAGGCTGCTTAGTTCTAGCGTAGACTATAGACTCTCTAGAGCTATCTAGGCTATAAAAAAATTATTAATAGTCACACATAATTAACTAAAGACCAATTCAAAGTGTATACTCTTAGAATTTTTTAAAAATTGGTCATTCGCCAAATTTGACAGTTCTCCAAAATTGCTCACATCAGTAATGACTTGTGACACTGAAAGAAACTTTCTAACCTATCATTAATAAAAATAAATTTGACAAAACATGCTAGGGGAAAGATTGAATTAATTTTCTATTTTTTCTTTAAAAAATTATATTCCAAAATTACTGTCATATGAAGAGGCAATCAAGTAATATGCAGCCACAAGACATGGGAGAAAAGTATTATAGAGTTGTGTCAGGCAGCTAACTACGCTGTTGCTTTTTCTGGATTTTGTGGTACTTGTCAGTTTTTAAAACTTTGTAATTTGTTATGATTTCTTTTCTCATGCTGAATAAATACTTTCAGAATAAAAAAACATACATATGTATGTATAAAAATTTGTGCACTGTTGCAAGAAGAGAAAGCAAACAATCTTGCTGATATGATATATAAACAGACTGACTCGAAGGCAGTGTGGATGGACACATGCAATAAAGAATCAGACCGGAAGATCACACCTAATAAATACTGGACAATCTTTTTTGTATTTCAAAGGAAGATGCTACTTTGTGATTGCTTGATTAAAAACAAACTTTTTTTTATTGAATTCAAAAGTGATACAAATATTTCTATAGGTTTGAAATAAGGTTTCCTTTTCTAATTAATTATTTTTGAACTGAGGATTTTTGTTTTTTTTTTTTTTTGGTTTCTGGTTTTTTGTGGGTGTTTATTTTCTTCGGCAGTATTGTATTTAGGGCTATTTTTCAGACCTGAGTCAAGGTTCATACTTGGGCTGCTGTGTCTCCAAGTGTTCAGATGCCATTCTTTCTTAGGGCATCTTGGCCCAATCTTATGAAGAGAGCAGCCGTGGTTAGACCAGCACGATAAAGCTGTCACTGCGTTGGCCTCTTCACTGTTTATTGCCGTCAGATGATGGTGACAGGCAGAGCGAGACCTGCAGCCCAACCCTGTAGCTTTGCTTTTAGTTAACAGCTTTGTTGAAAGATCATTTGGGGTAATAAAATGAAGATTATCTTTCAGTGTTCATTATCTATATAAGATTCCTTTTTCTCTATTCAATATGGGAGAAGCATTTTAAGACACCTTAAATAAATGCTGATTGTTTGGAGATGCACAGTTTGTAACTATGCAGAGAATTCTGTTATTTGGGCTTAAAGTAAATTAATCGCAAAGGGCAGAATTTTCACATTGTTGATAACTTTCAATTAGTATAATTTTTTCTAAAATTATTTAGTTAAATGCTTTATACACAAATTAGCATTGAAGTTTATACATTTTTAATAATGCTCTTTGAAAATAAAATTTTGTTCACAATTATATTGATAAGGTGTGTTTCTCTACATTGAATAAATCTCAGGATAATTCATTCACCTTTGAAAATACTGTATATCATTTAATGCCACAGAACAATTAATGTACTAAAGCAACATCGCATGTAACATAAGTATTTAGAAGTGATATACTGACAAAAAGGATGGTCTGGGAATAAATGTTAAGATTTGCTTTTCAGACGGATTTAACCTCTGACACTGACTGCCACACTGCATGTCCCCTCCCCCCCAGAAGCCTGCTAACTGGCGCCTGTCTCTTTCCCCAGCGCGGCGTGTGGGAGGCGCTGCTGGCTGCCCTCGGTGCACTCATCAGAGCAGAGCACCAGCAGCAGGTGCTCAACGTCCGGCAGCTGCTGGAGGCACGTGTTGTTCATCACTTCCTGCTCACCTGCCAGGTTTTGCAGGTACACTTCCTGTCGCCTTACTCTTCAAGATGTTTTCTGCACTTACTTCTGTTTAATAACTCAGTTCCGTGGACCCAAATTCGTGTGGGATTTGTGGGGGAATTTTTTTCTTTCCCATCTTCCCTAATCTCCCAGATTCCTTCTAACTAAAACGTGTTCCCAGGTGCCTTAAATATCAAGTATGTACTGGCTGAAGATCGGTTATGTGTGCTGGAATTGGCATACTGAAAATATATCCAAAATATTACATGAAAAAGTGGCACTAACTCCGCCAGTCGCATTGAAGTGTCTGTATTGTCGCCTGGCTTCTAGTTAAAGTTTCTTCTCTGCCTTCACAGATGTCCTTTTCTCTGCCTGTTTGGTGTATTGGACTATGTTACAAGTTTGTCTGTTTTTTCAGTGTCTGAGGCAGCTATTAGAACTTTATCAAGTCAGATAAGTACAGATGTTCCCTGGCGTCCGTATTATTTTCTTTGTGTTTAATGCCTTTGTTGTGCTACCAACTTCTTATTGTACTTGGGTTAAAATCCAAAAGCTGTGATGATATCTGTAAGAAGGCGTGTGTGATCTGGCTGCCAGTCTAGCCTCCCCTTACACCACTGCAGCCTGAGGAGTCCTCTGCCCACAGGAGGGAGCCTTTACCGGCCTCAGGCCATGTGACTCCTTCTGACCCAGAGTTACTGGATGCTCCTTTCATCCAGCCAGCCCTGTCCCTCCCCACCCTTTCCACATCTGTCACCCCTCCTTATTCTGCACTAGCTCCCCTCTGCACATGCTCAGCTTGTCAGTTTCATGTCAGTTGTGACACTGTGGTGGTAACCAGGAGCTTTCATTTCCCTCTGTAAACCTCCCGAGGGCAGGGATGACGCTTTTGTTGATCACACTGTAACCCCAGTACCTGGCACATGCAGGCACCCAATAAGTAGTTGTTGAATGAATGAATCCTAAAAGAGCAAAACCAAAAGCTTTTAATTGCTCTCCTTGGCCCCTGTGGTAAACCAGACTGCCATCCACAGGAATACATGAAGGGCTCACAGGCCTGGGGCTCACTGAACATTCTATGTATCATTTGTACATCAGTTTTGTTCTAAATTACTTTCTTTGCATATTCTTTTTGAAACTTGTTGGCCAATTTTCAATGAGTTCATGTGACAGTATAAAGTTCTTATTCAATCTTTCCATGTCAAAAAAGTAACATTGATAAATTTGGAGATTTGAATATATATTCTCACTTCCATATTACTTTTAAAATGCTGGAAAAATCCAGATACCAGTTCCGTTTTCTAAAAAGTATCTTTCTTCACCCTTTTTCATTCAAAGAGTCTGTTTATCGAATTAACAGTTATTTATTAAGGAGAGCTTCATGTTAAGTATGGTAGGAAGTGTAAAAGAAATAAGCTTAGTTACCTTTAAGGTGTATCAGAGTATTTAAGGCAGGTTGATGAATTGGCAGCATATTGGGTGTGAAGCGGTTTTATTAGTTCATGAGCACAGTGTAAAGAACCTGAACTAGAGTGGAAGAATGGGAGCATATAAGTAGGGACAGACATGAAGGAGATCGTAAAGGATTCATGGGGCTTAATCCTGTTTAAATAAAAGCTGCAGGAGAATCAAATACAAACTGTGAAATTTTACATTGGGAGGTTAGAAGAAAGATAGTGAAACTACAAAGGAGTGGAACGTGCCTGTCTCACCGTTTATGCCCCTGCGTCTGAGATTCTGGGGCACTGGGATGAGCAAGACGGAGACTGGGGATAGGGACTAGAAAGCGAAATCCGGGATGTATGCACGGAGGTAAGAGCGAAGCCGTGGGGACGGCAGAGCGCTGGCGGCATGCAGTGTGGCGAGAGGCTCACACACATCCAGAAACAGCCGCCTTCGGGGCAGAGGGAGACAGAGCCATGGAAGGAGACATGGAGGGAACATTACAGAGGTGCGAGAAGAAGCAGGAAACCCAGGAAAGTGGGAGCCAGCGGGGCACAGGGACAGAGCCCGCCCCGGGGGAGGCGCTCGGGGACACACAGACCCGGACATCCTGGCTGGTGGGCAGGGTAGCCGGGACCATAGGTGGCACATGCAGGGGAATTGCTGGAGGTGGTGAGATTAGGCGGTGATTGAAAGTCCAGCAGCAAAGGGGAAGAGAAACGGACTGTTAACAAAAGGATCCAAACAGGTCAAGTGCAGGGTTTTGTTTTGTTTTGTTTTTTAAAGAAATAGGATACCAGCAGCTATTTGTCAGGAGTCCGTGGAGGGCCAGACTGACACTAGGCTGGGAGGGACTTAGGAATGAATGATTGGAGTGGCAACTAGGAGTGTGGGACAGTGCAAGGGCAGCTTTAGAACCAGGCAGATTGTCACAGCACAAAGCGCACTGAACCGGGGGTCAGGAGATGTGTGTCTCATGCTGGCGTGGCCCCTGGCAGTCGTGAGGTCTTGGCACAGGGGTTTTGTACTTCTTCCGTAGACTCAGTTACATCTGAGTTCGTCAGACTAAACAGTTTCAGAGTTAACATCTAGATTTTACTTTCGATTCAGCAATACCAAGAGTAAGTGAGGATGGGCGAACGGTGAGGCATAGCATATATTTGGATGTGGGAAGATGAGGAAGTTTATTTGACTCCCATGGCCTTCATCTGGAGGCCAGCTGCTACTCACGGGGAAGGTGGAATTGGAGAACAGGATTTACTTATGTCCATCTTTACTTTTAGTGATTAGTTGGCATCCCACCAGGTCTCATTGTTCTAGGAAGTAAGTGATGCAGGATGAAGGAAGCAGAGGCCCCAGTCAGTTACGGCCACACTGCCTACGTGTTTTCCCTGTGGTGTAACATGTCATATTCATAACCACTTTGAACCTTTGTATTCTAGAAATGAGGGAGAAAACCTCTCAGAGCTGCTGCGAGAAAGTGCTTTGTAAGCTGGGCCCACTGTTAATGGAATCGGTTTTGTCTATCAGAAATTTACCCTCTGACCCCCTAGTGTTAGTAGCAAGCGTAGCAGGTGTAAGAGTGGCACACCTTACCCACACTAGTGACATCTGTGTCGGGCTGGCTCACTGTATGTGAGGCACTGCTCTAAGGGTTTACGTCATTTTTACTTATTCCCATATTACAGGGAGACTGAGGCTTGAAGACATTAAATATGCCCAATATCACACAGCAGGATGCCAGGATGCCAACCTAGGCACTTTGGCTTCTGATTGTGAGTGCCAGAATACGACTTCGCCTCAGTTAATTAGCGTAAATGGGCTAGGATCAAATTGACATCAGTTTTAGTGAGTTTTTAATATGATTGCTTGAGTTGAGAACCAGTAACCCAATGTAATGGTAAATATGTCACACCAGAGGAGTAAACCAACACAGTTGTAATTTTTAAAGGAATATTTTTGCTTAAATGAAAAATGTTAGTTAAGCTGACAGTTCTTTTTAAATCTAAAGAGAGTTTGGTTTTTATTTTTTCAGGAACACAAAGAGGGGCAGCTTACATCCATGCCCCGAGAGGTTTGTAGATCATTTGTGAAAATTATAGCAGAAGTCCTTGGATCTCCTCCGGACTTGGAATTATTGACAATTATCTTCAATTTCCTTTTAGCAGTTCACCCTCCTACTAATACTTACGTTTGTCACAACCCTACAAACTTCTACTTTTCTTTGCACATAGGTAGGTATAATCATTTTTGTTAGATCTGGGCTACTTCTGCTTTCATTGTTTCTTCCCACTTAGTTCACATTTGTTTGGTAGTCATTGAATGGCCTTGGTAAAGTAGAAACTGCCCTAATTACACATTAGGGTTGGGATTGGGCAGAGGGCTATGAGATGAACCAGACATGGTCTCTGCCTTCAGAGACCTTAGTGCCAAGAGGAGAGAGGAGACATATACTTAGCTATAGTAAAAAACGATATTTGGTAAGTACCTAATAGACACAAAAAAGGGAACTCATTTGATTTCAGAGAAGTGAGGGTTTCATCAGACAGCTGCGGAGAGAGAAGATTTAATAGGTTATAAATCTGACATGGGCATTGAAGAATTTCACTAGAATTTAATAGATAGATTAGAAAAGTAGCATTCCAGGTGACAAGAATGACATAAAGGGAGGAAAAATAGAGAAAATAAGGCATAATGACTCTTACCTAAATATAGGAGATCTATAAAGGAAGGAGTAGTAAGAAATAACACTATAAATATAGTTTGAGACTATCATTTTTTTTTCTCTAAGTTCATATTAATTGGGTCCTAAAGTGTAAGGCCAGAGAATTTGAACTTGTAGCATCCTTGTTAGGGGTCACTGCAGAGTTTTGCTTTATGTCTGTTTTGAGCAAAGAGATATGGTGTAAGTACATTTTTCCAGTAAAATTCAGGAAAGAGAAACTACCTGCGTGGAAGCGAGTTGAAGCCCTAAGAAGAGCTGGAATCACTGAAGCAAAGTGGAGCAAGAGAAGGAAAGAGGAAGCTAAGGATGGAACTATTGGTAATGCTGTTTACAGGGTGAGAAGAAAGAGTGATCAGGATGAGAAAGATGGAATCATCAATATTCTGAAAGAACTAGGAAAATGTCTCGTGAGAAAGCAAGGATGAGCAGACCTGGGAGAAAACTAGACAGTTTAGAGAGAAAAACTGGTTGTAAAACAGCCATTTAAGGAATGCGATTATGAATGAAACGATTCAGCAGCAGAAAAATTCAAATGAAAGCAGACAGCGTGACTTCGTGTTAGGTTTAGCACACACCAGTGAATAAAGTGCTGTCAGGTTCTGGGCGCTGGCTGATTCAAAGATGAGGACGATGTGGTCCCCCCTTAAAGAGCTTCCAGCCTAGTGGGGCAGGGGGAGCAAGACATAAACAGATAAATACCCATGTGGAAGGCACAGCGATGGAAATGTTTCCTAGTAGTGCAGAGCATGGTCAGGGGTGTTTCCTGGAGGAGGGTCGCCCGCTCTGAGCCTTAGGGTTGGGTAGGAGTCGAAGGGAAGGACTCCCGGACAAAGCAGGCAGCTTCAATGAGCAGCCGTGAGAAGCAGGTGCTGCCAGAGTGCAATGTAAGAAAAAAGGCTGGAAAGGGGCCTGGGGACAGACCGTGGAGATTCTCGTAGACAGGATGCTTGGACTTCGTCCAGAGTAGTGAGGAGGCAACATGGAGCCACTGGCAGGTTTGGAGCAGGGGTTGATATTTGGTGGAATTCTGGTAGCTATGAGGATATGAGGGTGATCAGATGTCCATCACGGGTGCCATTTAGAAGTCTGTGACAGTAATCAGGCGAGAGAGGATAGGTGCCTTCATAACAGCACTATGCTAGGGATAAGAAGAGTTCAAGAAACAGGAAATAGAATCAGTGGCAGCTGGGGACAGACTGGGTGTGGGTTGCAGGGAAGATGGTGGTTGAAGCAGGTTTCCACATGCCAAGTGGGTCCTTTCACCAAACCAACCAGAGAACAAAACAGGAGTGAACACAGGCAAGACGATTCAAGTTTAGGTTTGTTGCATTTGTGGTGCATTGAAGAAATCCATCAGTTGAACTTATAAGTATGAAGCTCAGAAAGGAAGGTTAAGCTATAGGTACCAATTTTGGAGTTATTTTGAACGTTGGAGAGGATATATAAAAACACGAGACACAGCCCTTGCCTCACTGAGCAAAGAGATGAGCAGTCTCCTCAGATCAGACTAACGTAAAAATTGAAGTTAGCTGTTCAACTATAGAAATAACTAAGTATAGCTAGAATTCAAGGAAAAAAGAAATTAATGTGGCTAGTAATAGTCAATAATCTATATTAAGTAATTGTCGAATGCACTCACAGATCAAATGTGCATTAGTATAAAGTATACCATGTATTTTTGCTTTGAACATCAGTTTGTAAAAATTCGTTTTTAACAATTTGCTTTTAAAGTGAATTTTTTGTTTTATCCTTTTTAAAAATTTGACCACCTCAAAATTTTTTCCAATTCTAGATGGCAAGATCTTCCAGGAGAAAGTAGAGTCGCTCATGTACTTGAGGCATTCCAGCAGCGGAGGAAAGGCTGTCCCCAGCCCTGGATTGGTAATAATAAGCCCGTCTGATTTTACTGCTTCACCGCCTGAAGGTAAAAATAACAAGAACAAAAGTATAACTCTTCCAATTTAGTTGTGGATGATCATCGGTACATAAGGGCAGTGTAGTACAACCTGATATTCAGACTAAGTAAGTGGCAGGTTAAACTTAAATTTGATAGACTACACTTAATCCATTTCACCGCTTTCTGCTGTCAGCAACTGTCACTCCACAAGCTGCTCAGGAGAACTTAGGGAACAGACAGGGTTGGTGCTGTCTCACTCCTCAGCTCTCCATCCCTTCCTGTCACAGTCGTTTGTTCTTCATTAAGCGGCTGATTTACTTTCCCACTGTCTTCAAAAGCTGTGTTTGGCTTTCTGTCCACTTCTGACCGAAACCCATCACTCTGGACACCTTCGCTTGCCGGATGGTTGCCGTCCCGCACTTCAGCCTCACAGTCACGGACGCTGGGGACTCCCTTTATCTGCCAGCACGTGCACAGCAGTCCTGGTCCTCACTGTCATCAGGGATGCTCCCACTCTGAAGGTCCAGAGTCCCAGTCTCTGAGAACACTCTCCTAGCTCCCTGGTTTCTTTATCACTTTCTCAAGTTCCCCTCCAGCCTAGATCCCTTTAGCCAGTGGTTTTCTTAACACTGTCTTGGGTGTCCTCATCCTCTTGGCCTTTGGGTGTTCTTCATCTGAAAACCCTAACCTTCCATCAATCTAACCATCCTCTCCCTGCTGAAAGCTGTTCGAGTCTTTGCTGAGGACCCCTGCCCTTACAAGGGTCTTCAGTTGTAGCCAGCCTTTTTAACGTTGACCATCCTATACTTGTTCTGTATGTTCAGATTCTCCTTCCTCCGCAGCAAGCAGATTCAAGTCTTTACGCTTACCATGCTTTTCTAGCTTCCTAATTTACTACTAACAGACTACCTTATGTATCCTGTCATAGAGAAAAAATCGGCATCTCCTGGCTGTGAACTGGCTGCATCCTCTTCTGCACTGAGGTGCTACTTTCAATGCCAATCCCATCCAGTCTTGTCACTGGCTCCAGTATACATTATTAAATAGTGCAGGTGGGATGGGGACATGGATGGACAGGATGAGGCATGTAGGCATTCATCTGCAGTTTGTTTCTCCCTCGGAGCATTACAGTTATTCCCTAGCACATTTCATGGCCTCTTATTACACTGTTTTAAGGCTATGTTTTCATTAGTTTTGGTAGGCAGTTTGGCAGGCATGAGTGACAGGAGTGAAGGCCCAGCTCTGGAACCATAGAAACCTCCCTGAAGGCCTCCTTAAGGACTTCCCAGAAACACCTCCTAATTTAGGGTTACAAATTACCCCAAATCCTAGAGCACAAAGACCATAAAGCTGTTGGCTAAACCACATAACGCGTGTATGTAAAGTACTACCCCAGCCTGCCCACAACCTCAGCCTCGTTTTAACAGCATTATAATATCATGCTTATGCTCAGAAGTTCATGAATTATAACTGTAACAGACTGAATTCTGGGTAAGCACATGCGCAGTAGGCAGTGTTATATAGCAGCCAACTGTCAGTCAAGGTGACCTCACGTGCAGATCATCTAGGACCTGCCATCACGGCCCAAATATAAACAGACCTTCCCACCTCTGCCCTGTTACAGCTCTCTGCTGAAAACTCACTCCTCCCTTGGAGCTTGCTATGCCTTTTATCTTTCATCTTTCCACTTCCCAAACCCCACAGGGCTACAGCCTTCCTTGGTATGGCCCATTTCCTTCTAAAATGTACTTTAAGTAAATCTTCTAAACTTTGCTGAGCTGTAATTCTTATTGCATTGGCAAAAAGAACTGAGGCCCCCATTGTTGCTGGGCAGTGCTGGAGTTCAGATCCCCAACGGTAACAGCTTTATTTGGAATTTTATAGGGAATGTGTATTTTTTTTTTTTTAATACCTACAGCACCTGGTCTTCCTAGGTGGTCTCCCATCCAAGTACTAGCCAGGCCCAACCCTACTTAGCTTCCGAGATCAGACGAGATTGGACACGTTCAGGGAAATGTGTATTTTGAAAATCATTGTGCATCACTCTGAAACATTTTCAAATACAGTCAAACCCCCATTTTTCCAGATCTTTTTATTTTTTAAATTATTTTTTTAACATTTTTTTAAATTTTCTTCCTCTCCTTCTCCCCTAGTCTATTGTCCATGTCCATGAGTCTCTGTTTGTTTTTCCTGTTCATTTGTTGCTTTTAGGTTTATATTCCACATATAAGTGATGTCATATGATTTTTAACATTTTCTTTCTACCTTATTTCTCTTAGTATGATTATTTCAAGTTTCATCCATGTTGTTGCAAATGGCAATATTTCATTTTTCTTATGGCTGAGTAATATTTCATTGTGTATATGTATATACTACATACAGCCTTAGCCAATCATCTATCGTAGGACATCTCGGTTGCTTCCATGTCCTGGCCACCATGAATAATACAGCTATGGACATCGGTGCACAAATATCTTTTTGGATACGAGTTTTCAAGTCTTTGGGGTAAATGCCCAGTAGAGGGATTGCTGGATCTCCAGATCTTTTGAACAGAAATTTTTGGCAGCCTTAGCCCTCCAGTCCAAATCCAGAAATAACTAAGAAAAGCTTCTGAGCTATAGAGTTATTTTATTGCCACCAAGTCTGTGCCCTAAAGCAGTTCATTCGTTGCCTATGTGTTCTATATCAGGACTTCTCAAACCTTAGCGACAAACAAAAAATCGCCTAGAGCTTGTTCAGTGCAGATTCCCGGGTCCCCCCCATCCATGCTGATGCAGTAGATCTAGGGTGGCACGTGAGTCAGGTGGCACCAATGCCCACACTGCTGGTCCGAAGACCACTTTTGAGTAGCCTTCACTTTAAGGCACTGGAATGAGTAATACTTCTGTAGTGATGCTCCTACACAGAATATTAGAAGCAGCAAATTGGAGAGCTATGGCAGGAAGAGAAAAAACGATTTTTCTCACTCATAGCAGCAAGAAGTGACTACAGAAGTGGAGGAAAGAATGACCTAGGGCCATTTGGTCTGGTGATAACAACAGCTCAACTGTGACTGCGCTCATGCAGCTGTTGGTTGCCAGGCGCTGTGCTAAGAACATCACAACATGCTCTCGCCTGCTCCTCATAGCAACCATCAAAGCAGATATGCTGAGAACTCATTTTACATTTGCATAAATTAGCACACATAATTAAATGGCTTATCCAGTACACCTGACTAGCAGAACTGTCAATTTGGTCTAGTTATATGTAGCTGGAAAGCCCATACTCTTTCCACTATGTCAAACTGCCTTTTAGTGACTGCAGGTAAATTAAGTTTTACTTAGTTCATTTAATTTCATTACATTATGTCCCAGTGATTTCGAGTCATTCAGTCAATACTGTATTCTGTTAAGGAGACAAGAAAAGACATACATTTTTAGAAGATTTGAAGAAAAAATAGTTAAAAGGAAAATAGTTTTGGACCTAAGAATTTTAAGCGTTAGTTACTAGGAACATCGACCTGTATGGAGTCTTCACTGTTGCTGGTAAACGGGTTATTGCTGTGGCTGTGGCAGTGCAGAAAGGCAGTGCTCCCAATGAACAAGTTTTCAGGTACTGTTCTTCTGTCTGCTTTTCCCAGGAGACATTTCCTCTGGTATCATGCGGCCACGCATGACTGCCGACCTGCGGCGCTCTAGAAGCCTGCCGGCACTGCCTACTTCTCCTCCAGCGCAGCCGCAGAAGCTGACTGGAAGTTCGGGTTGTGGTATTGACAGTTCACAGAATACTGCAGATCATTGTGTCGATTCCCAGCCGGAAAAATGGGGTCCTCGGGGGAGTTCTGAGACGCTGAAAAAAGGGCCTGAAGACGCGTTCATCAGTAGCTGTGAGTCTGCAAAAACCGTCTGTGAGACAGAAGCCGTCCTTTCAGGACAAGTCTCTGTCAATGGTGTCCCCAAAGGAGCACTGGAATATCCGGCCGTCCAAATAGATCCTAAAGAGTCGGGAGTGGAACCCAGATCAGACGATGACAGCCCCGGGGACGAGTCCTGCCCACGCCGACCTGACTACCTAAAGGGACTGGCCTCGTTCCAGCGAAGCCACAGCACGATTGCGAGCCTGGGGCTAGCTTTCCCGTCGCAGAACGGGGCTGCAGCCATTGGCCGCTGGCCCAGTCTTGTTGACAGGAACGCTGAGGTCTGGGAAAATGTCACCTTTTCTCTTGGTTATGAGTCAAACTACACTCGAACTGCAAATGCTCACAGGTACTAATGTGTTTTTACATGCCCCCTTCCACTCATTTACTGTTCTTTGAAGAATCTCTACACTTCTAAAAATGCCTTCATTGTGTCACTTTTTACAGTATAACACACATATTAATGACAAACAGAAAGATATCTCTCTCCTTATTTTAATACTAGATAATATTGAATTTCATATTTAACCAAAGGCTAAAACACAGATAGCTCTCAAAGAAAAAAATCTTCTGCTTTATTTAATTATTTATGGTTATTGGAGAACTCTCCAGTTCAGGGAAATTATAAGATTTATTGTTGTTTCTGGAAGCATCTCATTCCAGTGGAACTTCCTGTGATGACGGAAGTGTTTTATCTGTGTTGTCCATCAGAGTGGACACTGGCCGTGTGTGCCTGTCAAGCACTTGAAATATGGCTGGTGCAGCAGAGGGCTGAATTTTTAATTTAATTTTAAATAGTTTAAATAGCATAGGTGGCTGGTCACTACAGTATTAGACTTCATAGATATGCAATGGAATTGTCTTTAGTAGACTATATGCCTTAAACATACTTATAAAAACTGATGGCAGATTCGTTCATCACAGTTAAATCAGGAAATACTTTTTAAACCTTATGAACTTTTGCTTCACACGTTAAAATTATTGCTACATTCACACATCACATAATGTTTTCGTCACGACGGACACACGTACGATGGGGGCCTCAAACAGCCTAGGTGTGTAGTGGGTTCTGGCACCGAGCTCCCCCTTGAGGAAGTGCACTCTGTGACGTTCCCACAGCAGCAGAATCACCAGACAACACACTCCTCAGAACACGTCCTCGTCATTCAGTGGTACTCATCCCCGTTCCTAAGGTAACCATCATGTCCTTTTCTCCCTGACACTGTGTCAGTAAGACTTCCTGGGTCTGTTTCAGCGTAACGGAAGACTGTTTGGTGCCCATATGCTGTGGCTTGTATGAGCTCTTGAGTGGAGTCCTTCTCATCCTGCCCGACGTTATGCTGGGAGATGTGATGGACAAGCTTATCCAGGCAGACGTGCTGCTGGTCCTCGTCAACCACCCATCACCTGCTATACAGCAAGGAGTCATTAAAGTAAGGCAAATGCTGGACATGTTGTTTTAATTGGAAAAACAAATATGTGTGTGAATTATAATTTGAATATATATGTGTTAAAGTGGACCCGAAGCTTTATTTTATACTTAAGAATAATGGACTGGTATAATTTGTCACTTCTTATTTTATTTTCATATGTATTATCTAATTTGAAGCCCTCTGCCAGGTACTGATTTATATCATGTTTTTTAAGTCTGCGATGACAAGGAACACGTAGCTCACGGGACGTCTTTCCTAACACGTCTCAGCCATTCACGTCAGATTTGAGCTCAGACGTTTGATATTATTTAGTCACTTCAGTGCAGCCCAGTGTTTACTGAGTCATCATTAGCATTCTGTAGGAGCCAGAGATGAGGCTTACTTTGTTTTGCTCTGGGGGTGGCCTTTTTTTTTTAGCTAGTTGTGTTCTATATGTCATTATTACATTATGTATTAACATATTACATCATTTTAAACAACTTACGAATATACATTATATGACATTTCAATACATTATCTAATTTTTTCTTAGCTATTAGATGCATATTTTAATAGAGCATCTAAGGAACAAAAAGATAAATTTCTGAAGAATCGCGGCTTTTCCTTGCTAGCCAACCAGCTGTATCTCCATCGGGGAACTCAGGAGCTGTTAGAATGTTTCGTGGAAATGTTCTTTGGTCGACACGTTGGCCTCGATGAAGAGTAAGTTGGTTCTCCCTTAGCCATTATTATGGGTCTTTTTGTCTTCAATGCAAAGTTTATTAAATTGGCTCTTCATATTATTTGGTCACTTTTAGAAAAAAATCTGCTGAAAGTCATTTTCCAGGTGAATCAATTTATTATTTTCCATATTTTTTCTAATGTAATTCCTCCTTTTGTATTTCATTCGCTAGCTAGAAACAAACAAATACAGCATCAAATGGAAGATAGTGATACTAATGATAATGAAGATTAGGCAGATAGTATTAACATGAGAAGGACAGCACAGTGGCTCGTGTCTTCTTGGCGATCCACGAAGAAGCCCCCAACGCCCCTCAGAGCTGTCAGGCTACCTGAGAGAGGAGCCAGGGGTGTGCTAATTACTGAAGGCCGACTCTGGTATGACCCTGAAGGGGGAGCAAGTAAGCGCAGAAATGAAAGAATATTCTCTCCCACACCAGAAGCTTGGCAGGATAAACTGATATTTCTGCCTGTGACAGAGAGAAATGTGTCTTGTTATTAGTAAGTGTCTCCTATTTATTAAGTGGGCCAATTCAGACCTTGAGGAATTTACTTATTAACTGCACACTAATGGCAGTGGCACTTTTCATTTGCACACAGCTTTTGGCTCTTTCAAAGCAATTCTATGTTATCTCATTTGATTCTAACAACAGCTTTCAGAGCAAGGAGAGGAACTATCACCGCCCATATCTGACAGATGAGGAAAGTGAGGTCCCAGTGCCTGAACAGTCAGTCTCCCTCTGCCACAGAGGCAGGCATACGGTACTAGGACAAGAACTCAAGACTCACTCCTTTGCCAGACCGCTCTTTACTGTCTCACCGTCCTCCAAGCTCTTTCCTTGTGCACTTGTTACATAGATCCCTAAAGCAGGGATTCTTTGGACACCTAAGGGGCCCACAGACAAATTAAAGCGAGTCAGTTAAAACCGTACAAGGGTTTACGTTTCATTTGAATGTTTATGTATTTACCTTGGGTCAAACTTCTAGCAATATCTTTTATCTTATTGTTGGAGGGGTCTATGATTGGAAAAAAGTTAAGAATTCTTGCTCCCCGTGTTTATTTTTTATAGTTTCAAAACCAGGTAAACAAAATGGCCTATATTGCAATAATTTTTTCTTATTTCATGGTAATTACTTCTAATATGCTCTTAACTGTGTATTATTTATTATAGATTTGATCTGGAAGATGTGAAAAACATGGGACTTTTTCAGAAGTGGTCTGTCATTCCGATTCTGGGACTAATAGAGACTTCGTTATATGACAACATGCTCTTGCATAGCGCTCTCTTCCTTCTTCTCCAAATATTAAATTCTTGTTCTAAAGTAGCAGACATGTTGTTGGATAATGGTCTACTCTACGTGTTATGTAATACGGTAGCAGCCCTGAACGGATTAGAAAAGAAGTAAGTTTCAAATCATTATTTAAAACTACATCTGATAAATGCTTTGCAAAGGGAAAACTTTAGTAATAGGTTACGTTAAGCATCTGGTTTTTCATAATACTTTCAAAGAAATTCTTTCCCATAAAAACCAATTGAATTAAATTTAATTAAATTTAGAGAGTCCTATTTTCTATCATTTTCAACAAAGTTTGTTTATCAAGATATTTATATGACCTACTTTTAGGTATTTAGAACCTGAAGACAAATTGAGTAAAAATAACTGTCCTCAAATATATTTACCAAGCTTCCTTTATAGTCTTTTAAAAGTTACTATCACTATAGGACTAGGAAACTGATGATGAGAGAAATATAGTAACTTGTTGACCATCACACAGCTTGTAAGTAGAAGAGAACTTGAGACTGAATATGTCTCACTTCAAAAGCCTGAGTTCTGAACTCACCATACTGTTCTTTTAGCATATTGTAGCTCTGTCTCCTACCAAAAATTAATTGTTAATTGCAAGGTACATTGGCAAATGGCTGCCCGCCAAATTGATTAACAGTTTTAAAAATGTTACAATCTGTGTTTCAGAAAAGGCTTTTAAGTTGTCTGTTGTTCTCTCTTAATCAATGTGATTAAAGTATCCTGAAGACCATCAGTGATCTACACAATGCTGACTAATAGGAAATCATGTAGAATGAGAAATAAGAATAATAAGATTTTCAGAGCTAGATATGCTCACTACCAGATATACAAAAGGTCTTCATATACTTTGGTGTTCAGAAACCATTCAAATTGAGAAATGGGAATGGAACTTACTGAGGATGCTTTTAATGTTTCCTAAACTACAAACACAGTAAGTGAGCATGGCCTGACTGGAAGATGAAGGATCTTCCTATGACGCTTATCTCCACTGACATTAGCACTCTAGACCTTCCAATACCTGGGAGCTGAGGCAGAAAGTTATGTTCTAGTTAGATTGTATGTATTCTTTTTTATTCATTAGTGTAATATTTTATACTAAATAATAAGTTTCTAAGAAAAGAGGAGAGAAGGTCAAATAAAAAACAAGAGATCTTATACTTGAAAAGTTGGACTTTTTAAAAATAATGTTTGTAAAGGTTAGGTAAAGGGTATTAGTTAATGAGTGCAAAACTTACCTCTGGTTGCTGAATATCTTCCTAAAATAAAACATAAGTGAGAGAGTGTGGTATAGTTTGCTAAAATACTTGATAGAAACTTTGTTTAGGCTTAAATTTTCTTGGAGCACTAACTAATATCAGATCATTTATTGGTAAATGACCATGTGCATGCACGTAGAGAGTTTTATGTGATCGATATTATTTAATCCTGACAACACTATGGGAAAAATATATTAAGAGGTTATATTTTTCTTTGAATTTTGTGTCTTTGGTGTTTGTGTTTATGATGTACAGTATAACATTTTTATTAGCATAATGTTAAAATATAAGTCTCCATCTTATTACATGTTCAAGCATTTAACATTATTTATGTTTCTGCAAAAAAAGACAGCATATCCTTGGTGATCCTCCAGGCCAGCGAGGCTCTGTGCATACAAGAGAAACTCCATGTGCTCAGCGCAGTTTGATTTTTGTATTTAAGTTCTGTGTGCTACGCTTCTGAGAAATACAAAAAAAATGAAGTATTATATTTCCTCAAAACACTTAATCTTGATTACAATACAATGCATGAAAATGGTAGAACTTGGGAAGAGTGCCTGCAAACATCTTCTAAAAGTAGTTTGTGGTTTTATAAATAAATTATACTTATGAATGTTCCTAATATGCTGCTTTGTTAATTGGCCCCAAACAGTTGCCATTTCTAACTCATATTTGGTTTGGAAAAAGTAAATGGAGATTAATATTTATGGTTAATATCACACAGAGGTAGATTATCAAGGTTAAAAATTGAGAAACAGAAGTAACTAATTCATGTTTATTAGGCATTTATAAGTGGTTAATATATATGCAAATCTATTATCTCCTTGAATCCTTAAAATAACTATAACTTGTATAAGAGCGATTCAGAGAGGTTAATTAATTTATTCAAATTCACCTTCTCTGAGAAGCCTTCTCAGACTGTGCCTGTTTGTTTATACCTACAAAATCACCTTTCCCATTAGCAAGGAACCTATCTGTGGTTTCCCATCGTGTCTGGTGTTTTTACACTTAACCATTTACTGTTTGTAGTTGACCTCTTTTCTTGTCCGGTCCTTTGCACGACAAATTTGTTGACAGGAGTCAAAGCGCGTCCTCTTATTTCTATTTGCAGCATGCATTTCGTGTTACCTGCCACAGAGGAAGCAAGAATAATGTTGAATGAGTGTGTGCCTGAATGACAGCTGGTAGAACAGGAATTTAAATCAGTTCTCTTTGGTTAATTATTTGTTCTTTTTCCTTAGCATTCCTTTGAATGAATACAAATTGCTTGCTTGTGATATACAGCAACTTTTCATAGCAGTTACAATTCATGCCTGCAGTTCCTCAGGCTCACAATATTTTAGAGTTATTGAAGACCTCATTGTACTGCTTGGATATCTTCAAAATAGCAAAAACAAGAGGACACAGAGTAAGATTTAATTTCTATGGACTTTGTGGGGAGTTGTATAGTAGCCAAAAATGTTATTTGAACCTAATCTCTTTCTTCTTGGGAACTGTTTTACTACAAGCGTATACTTAATTTTGTGACGATATCTATCAGCTTTAAAAAGAAGCCATTTTAAGTGAGAAAAAAAAGTGATGCCTTCATGTAATTAGTAGCTGGCAACATATCATTCAAAGAAGCAGCTGATTTTTCTTACCAAATAGAATCAAATGGGCTGTGTTGAATAACAATGCCCTTTAGTTTTCTTCAGCAGCAAATATGAAAGTGAATATGAAACAGAAAAAATGCGAGAATTCTGCCTTATATGTTAAAAAGCTTGTTCTTTAAAACAGTTACATAAAATAAAATCGATCCTCACACTAGTATTTTTCCATTTAATTTTTAATAGTGACCATTTGGAAATTTGCTTGAAAATTGCTTTGAAAAACAATTTTTAAAAATGTTTACCACCAGCAAGAGCCATGTTCATTAGAAAATTTGATGTCTAATAAAACATTGACAGTTTAGCTATTGCATGACTGTAAAAACAATTCAGTTTTAAAAAGTGGACAGCCTCACGGCTTGAAACATCCGGGTGCCCGCTGTTTTCAGACATGGCTGTCGCGCTGCAGCTACGTGTCCTCCAGGCCGCCATGGAGTTCATCAGGACCACCGCGAACCATGACTCGGAACAGCCGACGGATTCACTCTCATCACCGGCCGCTCCCCATCACGCAGTATTTCAAAAGCGCAGGAGCATTGCTGGTGAGTCCTGAAATAATACTTCAGCAATTACAAATCGAAGGTAACTTGGCTTTCTTATAGTCCAATGCCATTCATGTTTTTAAAATATTATTCATTTCAAAGTTAAAGCTATAAAATTTGAGAAAATTTTCCTCCCAGAAGAAGCTACTCTCCTGCTTTCTTTTTAGTGCCATTCTTATTTACTAGTCTCTTGAGCACCTCCCACGTGCTAACAAGCACTGTTGTTGTGTCGACACGACAGTGACAAGGACCGGCCCCCATGGAGACTGTAATGTCGCAGAGAGGGGTGGGAAGCACAACAGTGACAGCAGAAGGTGGGGGAGCCTCTGAGGACGTGGACTGCAGTGTGGGCGAAAGGCGGAAAGGCGTCCCCAAGGTCACAGGAGGGCACGAGGCCAGGGACGCCAGGCTCACTCCGGAACTGGAGGAAGGGTACCATGGGTGCAGGTGAACTGGGCGACTGGGCACACTGCACCGCGTGGCGCGGCCATTCGCTCGCGGTCCCCATTCCAGAGCTTAGACTTCATCCTCACAGGAAGTCATCCAAGGCATTGAAGTAGGTGGCATGGCATAAGCAGGCTCATTCTGGCTACACCGCCATGGTCCCTGTGTGAGGAGAGAGTGAGAGGAGAGCGCAGGAGCTGCAGGGGATGGTGGAGGCCAGGCAGGAGGCCATTGCAGTAATCAGAGCAGGAGACGAGGTGGCTCGGATGTGCGTAGAATGCACACACCATCAGGGCTTGCTGTAAATGAGTGCGTAGCATCAAATAGTAAGTGTTAATATTGTTAGACCTCTTATTTCTCCCAAAGAATTTACTATGACCTTTCTGGATCATACACATAATAAAAATAGCATGAAACACCCCCTCACACAGCGGATCTGTATGGTACACACGCATACACGTGTTTCTGTGTAGTGGATATGTTGTGCGCACACATGTCTCCAGAGCACATGGTAAATTACAGTCCCAAGGGCTTTTAAATCCAAATCTTTCTTCTGCTTGTGTTAAACTACTTCATTGTCTTCAGTGCTATGCCAGATTTTAAAACCACATGAAAAACTTATCTGTAGAGAAAAGCTGCTACATCAACATCGTTTTGCAGTAGTAGTTTAGACTATGCTAACTCAAAGCCGACGTAAATAAAACTCAGACGTCCACGTGGCTCCCTGCAGCCTTCCTTCATTAGGACCTGGACAGTCTCTCCCCTTGAGTGGCCTCCCTGTCCTGCCCCTGGTGTCCCAGGCAAAGCTGCACCTCACACCAAGTCAGGTAGTCACACTCGGCTCCCCACGCACACAAGGTGACTTGGGAGCGCCTTTCCTTTGCAGGGCACCCTACATGGCCAGCAACCGCTAAGACGGACCTCAGCCTCTGTCTATCTCAGAAGAAACCTTTGCCAGGCTTTTGGTCGCTCTCTCTCACTCTCACCTTTATTGATTCTCTGCCGTCATCCCAAGTCCTTGTGGCCATTCCGATCAGCGTCGGCCTGGCCTGCACAGTGGCCCTTTTCTTGTTTTCCATTTGCTGTGACTTCTCTAACAGGCTGTCTCTCTCTCCAGATACTGACAAGCATTTTTATCACCTAGATCCTCAGCGCCCTACTTGGCTCCAAGCTTATTATTTATTATTTGTTTGAAGTGGATAATGGACTTTTAGTCCTGTCTCTAAGCTATTCTCCTTTTTATTCTGACTCTTCTAACCCCTTGAGTTTAAAGTTTTCACTTTAAGTCAATGCAAGGTTGCTGTAAACCTTGAGATGTATAGAATCCTACAAATTTGATATAAGACCTTAAAAGTCATGCAGTCCAGCCTTCTCGTTTCACAGGTCCCCCATGGCACAGGGTCAGAGGCTGCTGGGACCAGCACATGGAGTGCTTCCTTTGTGTCCCTCAGCAGTCACATCCACCCGCTCCACATCTGCCGGGTCTTTGGGGTGCATCCTTCAGGCCTCTCTCAAGATTTCTTCCTGTTTTAAACCCTGTCTTACTTAAATTATGTTTGTGAGTCCAGTTTACAAAGTACCACTTTATATGTATTACCCTGCTCCTTTGTCATTTTTTTCATGTTGTTTTACATATGTATTCGGGAAAAACCATGTCTTATTTCTTCAGTGTTAGTGAGAAGTGTGCTGGCTTTATACACTGGGTGTGAGAGGTCCAAGAAAGGAAGCCACTCTGCTTCCAGGCAGTGTGGTTCTGAAGCCCACTTAGTAGGTTTGTTCATGGTACAAAAGTGACTGGGAGGGATTTCTACTCCCATCATTTCCATCATTTAGATCAGGGGTCCCCAGGTCTATGGCCTGTTAGGAACTGGGCCATGCAGGAGGAGGTGAGTGGCTGGTGAGCGAGCAAAGCTTCATCTGTATCTGCAGCTGCTCCCCAGCGCTGACATTACCGCCTCAGCTCCGCCTCAGACCATCAGGTGTTAGATGCTCATAGAAGCGCCGGTCCCTGGTGACACAAAGGTTGGGGACTGCTGATTTAGGTGATGAACTGTTCCTTTATAAATTTGAAACAAGCTCTTCTCATGAGTGGGGGGACAGATGGCTTTTTTCTAAATAGACCCAATTGGCATTTATTGAAAACTGCTGAGCCAGATGATGCCACTGCCTGCACCTCCCGCAGCAGTCGTGGGGACAGCCAGCGGCTGCCACCACCATGAGGCCTACAGCATGCGCTTTGATGATAGAGAAATGTGCCGAGACCGGAACTGGGATATCCGTGGCCTGGGACTGGCGTTCCTGCGGCAGCACCTTTGTCACATCTGATGCTCGGTTCTCACCCTCTTAGCAGAGTTAGATGCTATTGCAGGTTAATCCTTCTACAGCCTGACTCACATGCATCATTCTTCTGCTCAGCAGCCCTGTGGTTCTCTCCTGCCAGACAGCAAAGCGCCGACTGCTTACCTTGGGATCTTTTTTTTAGTGTAGAGATGTAAGGGAAAGACATCATTTTTCCCGAACAGTATAATACTCTACCTTCTGTTTGTAAACTGATTTCTATTTCTACTCAGTATATTGTGACATCTTTTTCATATACTCTTTTATGTTCAATGAATGCATAATTATTATCTTGATTTGCCACGAATGTCTTTCCTAACGCTTAATTGATAAACAAACTTTTTTTGTTACTTTTTTGTGTTTACGATTATAAACAGGGTAGCAATGTACATTATATGTATTTTTTCACTGTTTATGAATATGAAAAACCACATCACCTTGATGCATGAAGGTAGAAGTGAGTATTAGGGTATTATTGAAAGTGTACACATACATTTAAACTATTATAAATAAATAAATATATAAATGTATTATTGTTAATATACAAATGAATTTCCTTTATATTTTAACCATTAATAGCACTATCAACTGTTAACAACTTTGATTCTTTATATGAGATAAACATGATGTTTTATGTCCATCATTTATTTAAAGCACAGAACAACCTCTTTATCCATTCTTCCAAACATCAAACAAATTTATTAAGCATCAGCACTGTACTAGTTATTATTTTATCTGCTCTCAAGGAACTTATATTTTATTGGAGAAAATTATCAGTAAGCTCATAAAACTATTACATTTAATATAATATCAGATAGTGACAAATGTCCAGCAGTGATCAGGCTCTATTTTACTTTCTAATACATATCTTAATATGAGGAAACCGAGGCTGAGAATGAAGTGTACTTGAGGCCACACCAGCTCAGTGTAGCTTCGCAGCACAAGAGCTGCAGTACCCACTTGAAGTACGTAGCTCTGCAGAAAGCGTAGCATTTTCTTGTCCAGTGTGTGGCTGAGCCTCTGAATTATGACTTTCAGCCATTTACACAGAGGAGTGCTGTCAGGTAGGCATTAGGAAGAATTTTCTTAAAATAAAAATGTAGTGTGACAATATTACTATTGAATATATCCTGGATAGATATGATTTTTTTTCTTTTTATTTGCTTCATTTTGTCTCAGAGGTGACTCTGCCCACCAAAATGTTAAAAATACGTATTACCTAAAATGCTGGGCAATCTAAAATGCCATTAAGATATTTAAATATCCTGCAGGACAAGTCATTAAAACTTGTCATATTTTAGTCACATGTAAGTAATGTTTATAGAGGCTATTCATGGAAATTGATATGTTTTCATAATTTGAAACAAAGGTTCAATTCCAATGAAGGGTTCCACTGTTCCTCACCTACCAAGATGCCATTTTCGTTCCTACGGCCACCTTCCGATGCCTTTCAGTTCGTTAAATCAAGACTCATGCCCCCCGCTTTGTTCTGGATCCACACCCTGTGCGGCACCTCCCGGAGCAGGTGCAGTAGTGGTGCAGGAACCCCAGGCTCCCCGCTCAGTCTGAGGACGCATTCCTCAGAAAATGCTGTCGTAGGGTTGAATTCCAAATGATGCGTATGCACCAGATCATTCACGAGCCAATCACTGGAATGATAGTCACTTTTCTGGTCTCCATCTTCATTTGACTGATTTCTACTATGTCGCTATCTACATTTTTCAAAACTACTGTGTAAAATCAACAATGGTAATTATCCGGAAATACTCATGTTATTACTAAAACACAATGTTCTTTAAAAAAATCTATTGATTAATTTGGAAAACAAGGAAGTGAAACAGTATGTGAAAATGTTTTGTCAAAGCGTTCTGAACTACTTATATGTACCCTTCTAATTTGTTGAGTTCTTTAGGAGACTCAAATTTTGCCCAATGACAGCTGCCTTACTAAGCTGTGTCGCCAGCTTCAGCATTCTTATTTGAGACTCTGAAACCAGAAGTACTGTTGCACTTCTTCAGAGGGGGAGAAAGATCACTTTCTCTTAATCACACTCTTCCCTTTGAATAAATTAACTTCGTGTTAAATAAGGTTCTTTACATGGTCTGATAATCAAAAGATTGCAGCAAAAATTGATTCCTTGATCCTTGTTAATTCTGGCATTTGATGTTTTAATTCATATTTTTGAAGGTCCTCGAAAATTTCCCCTTGCTCAAACCGATTCTCTTCTGATGAAGATGCGTTCGGTGGCAAGTGATGAGCTTCATGTGATGATGCAGCGGAGACTGAGCCAAGAGAACCCTGTCCAGGCCACCGAAGCCGAGCTCACACAGAGGCTGCAGAGGCTCACCGTTCTAGCGGTTAACAGGATTATTTATCAAGGTAGGACTAGAGAGTAAACCTGTCTTTGCTCAGATATTGAAGTAAAAGGAAAATTAAGAGGGAACCGAATAGGTTTCAAATTTTTAAACAGTATTACTTTTTCGTTCTTAACATCCATACTATTAAAAGAATTACTTATTTGGAACGAATGGTCTTGAATAAAAGTCCACTTTTCAACGCGTTACATGCTGGCCTAGATTGACAGCATAGTTAATCTATTTATTTAACTTTCCTTGGAGATACAGCCTTCTCCTCACCCACAGGGGACATGTTCCCACATCCCCAGGGGACGCCCAAAACCGCAGACAGGACTAAAGCCTGTACATCCTGTCTTTACAGTGCATACGCACCTTTTCACTTAAAGGAAGCTCTCCATGGCCGCGGGCCCCAAGCTTTCTGGCACCAGGGACCAGTTTCATGGAAGATAATTTTTCCATGGATGAGGTGGGGGCGGTGAGGAGTGGTTTTGGGGTGATTTAGGCACATTACGTTTATTGTACACTTTATTTCCATTATTATTACATTATAATATATAGTGAAATAATTATTCAGCTCACCATAATGCAGAATCAGATGCCACCAGATGCAGCTTTACCACTGAAGTACAACAACTTACTTGCCACTATAGAGCCTGCCATCAGATGCAGCTTAACTGTCACTTGCTACTCACTGATAGCATTTTGATGTGAGTCTGAAAGCAGTTGATATATTATGGTCTCTGTGCAGTCAAACCTCACTGATAATGTTAATCTGTATTTGCAGCCACTCCCCAGAGCTGGCATCACTGCCTGGGCTCCTTCTCAGCTTATCAGGCATTAGATTCTCAGAGGAGTGCAAACCCCATTGTGAACTGTGCACACGAGGGATCTAGATTGTGTGGTCCTATGAACATCTAATGCCTGATGATCTGAGGCAGAGCTGAGGTGGGTCCGAGGCTATGATGCAAGCACTGGGGAACAGCTACAAATACAGATGAGGCTTCACTCGCTCACTGATACCTGTCTGTGGCCCAGGGGTTGAGGACCTCTGCTTTACGGCTTCTCATTGGCATATCAAAATCACCAGCATCACCACACCTGTGTTTGGGGGCCATCATTAAATAAAACAAGGGTGACTTGAGCATAATCACTGTGATACCATGACAGTCATTCTGTTAACCAGGATGGTTACTAAGTGATTGACAGGCGGGGAGTATGTGCAGTGTGGAGACACTGGACAAAGGGACAGTTCACATCCCGGGTGGGACAGCCGGAGATATCCTCATGCCACTCAGAACAGTGTTCAATTTAAATTGTATAAATTGTTTACTTCTGGAATTTTCCATTTAATATTTTTGAACCTCAGTTGTCATGGGTAACTGAAACAGTGGCAAGAGAAAGTGCGGATGAGGGAGGACAACTGAGATCCTAGGTTCACACACAGTTGTTGAGAGAGATTACAGAGGGCCCACGTGTGCCTCAATGGGCCATGCAGAGCGACCAGCATCATTCTTGGATAATGGCAGTGACAATCAGGAAAGAGCATGAAGACCCAGATGTTCCACTTTCTTCCCACTGCCCCCTTCCTCGGTCTTGGGCTGCCTCTAATCCGCCCTGCATTTCTATTTTCATCGTTTCAAGAATGTTACATAAATGGAATTGTACAGAATGTTGCCTTGGCTTTTTTTCACACAGCATCATTTTCTGGAAAGTGGGCCTGGTGGTTATATTTTCGTTTTTGCCGAGTATGTTCCATAGCGTGGATGTACCACAGTTTGCTAAGCTACGTACCTGTTACAAGGCCTTCTGGGTTGTTTCCAGTTTTTGCCTCTTACAAATTAAGCTGCTGTGACACTTATGTGCAGGTTTCTTTGAACATAAGTCCTCATTTTCCTGGGATGAATGCTCAGGAGAGCAGTTGTTGGCTTGTGCGGTAGTGTGTGTTTTGTTCTTGTTAAGAAACTGCCAAACTTTTCCAGAGTGAATGTATGATTTTTACATTTCTATCAGCAATGTATGAGTGATCCAGTTTTTGTCACATTCTTTACAGTATTTGGAGTTGTTACTATTTTTAATTTTAGCCGTTCTGATAGCTGTGGTGATACTGCATTATGGTTTTAATTTGCATTTCTATAGTGGCTGGTGACATATTTACATATATAATGTGCTACCTAGAGCAACCACTAAAAAGCTATGCAAACACCCTCAAACCTCTACAGATGAGTCAAAATGGAATTCTAAAAAATGTTCCAATAACCCCAAGAAGGCAGGAAAAAGAAAACAATAGTTTTTAATCACTAGAAAAACATAATATATCCAAGATTTTAAAAACTTTTCTGATTTATATTTGGAGCAACTGGCCCCCAGGCTAAACTTCATAATTGGACCATTTTGATCAAATGCCCAGCACCTAACGGGATGGTGCACGCAGTGGGACAGCTCCACAAATCCATCTGAAATAACCATCAGGGGGTCTGTATGTCTGATTGTACAAGAACCTCGTGGCTTTAATAATTTTGCAGTTTAATTCATCATCATTAGTAAAATAAATCTTTAGAACTGCAAGACTTAAGTATGTTTAAATTCCTATACTGCTTTAGGTGAGTTCACTTTCTCTAGTGTCCTCTATGTGTAATCCACCTGCTACATACACATTCATATGGTGAGCACTGAATAGCAACTACGTAGAATTTTACCAGCATCATTGTATTTGCAATGGGTAGATCTCAGCGAGTTGCCTAATTTTTTATTCTTTTTGTAATTCAGACTTTAATCCAGAGATTGTTGACATTTTGAGTACTCCAGAAAACGCCACTCAAAGCAAGACCTCAGTTTCCCAGACTGAAACTTCTGAAGAAAATATTCATCGTGAACAGCCTTCCATTTTCAATCCATTTCAAAAAGAAATATTGACGTATCTGGTAGAAGGATTCAAAGTATCTATTGTAAGTAAATTAATTAAATGGGGGAATTTTCATTCACACAGTAGTGGAGGGTTTGTGCTGTCTGTACTACATGTTTCGAGGGTATAATTCAGTAGTGCTCAGTACCTTTGTGTGGTCATGCAGCCGTCACCTCTGTCCCCTCTCCAGCTTTTCACCTTCCCAGACTGCCCCTCCGCCCGTGAAGCAGCCCTCCCCGTTACCCCTGGCCCCGACAAGCACCGCTCTGCTTTCTGTCTCTGTGAATTTGATTTTTTACATACAATATTTTATATAATACCTGTCCTTTTGTGTGGCTTACTTCATTTAGCATAACGTTTTAAAGTTATCCATGTTGAAGCACCCCTCAGTCATTCATTCTTTTCTAAGGCTGAATAACACCCCATTCTGTCTGTAGACCACACTTTATCATGCGTCCATCAGGGCACATCTGGGCTGTCTCCACCTTTTGGCTGTTTTGAACAATGTTGTTATAAACATTGGTGTGTGCCCATCTCTTTTAAACATCATTCATATGGATGTGTATGTCTTTCTAATTTAGACTGTCTTAAAACTGGCATAAAACATGTTTCATGATCCTTAGTTCTGGGTTGAGATTAGCATATTTTTGCTCAGAAGTCTGATCCCACTTCCTTCCCATTTTGGTTTAAGGGTTCAGGTAAAGGCAGTGGTTCTAAGCAGCAGTGGACTAAGATCTTGGGGTCTTGTAAGGACACCTTCCGAATGCAGCTCGGGAGACTGCTGGTGCATGTTGTGTCGCCAGCGCACCCTTCACGGGAGAGGAAGCAAATTTTCGAAATAGTCCGTGAGCCAAGTTACCAGGAGATACTACGGGACTGCCTTAGCCCATCCCTGCAAGTAAGTGTCTCAGCATTTCATAAGTAAGAACTCTTGGCAAAACACAAAATTGTACACAATAAGAACTGAAATCGAACTGTATTTCTGTGCCAAACATCATAACTATAGTTTTCTTACCACTTAACACCTGAGCTCTTCCTTCAGATGCTCTACCCCAGACTCAGTTTGACCTGTTTATTTCCCATTCCGTTTCCAGTGCTTAAATTAACTTCTGTATGTGAGTTCCTGCAAGACCCTGTGTAGTTTATTACTAAATCTTGAAGTGTTTAAGGACTATTTGGAGACATTTTTTTAAAGCATTACATTATTCATGAAACATCTGTTCCAAATAGCTCAAACAATAGTATAAATGCCATATTTCAAAAAATATTTATAATGTTAAAATAGAAAAGCATTTGTTGATCATTTGGACTAATCAAAACCAAATGCTTAAAAGAATTTCACAGTCTATAAATCCTGTCACTTCAAGAGTGATAGATGGAGAATTTAAATAGTATAACCATTTTAGAGAGCTAGTTAGCAGTTTCTTATATACTTAACCTGTGACCTTAAAATTCCATTATTTGGTATTTACTGAAGGGTAATTAAAGCATACATCTGTAAAAAGATTTGTACAAAATATCTGTGGAGCCCTTTTACTAATAGTCAAAAACTGGAAATAACCCAAATGTCTATCAACAGAAGAATGTGTGAATAAATTATAATATATTTGTACAACAGAGTATTATACAGCCACGAAAAGGAACAGACTACTGATACACCTACCGTTATGGATGAAGCTCAAAAACATCGTGTTGATGAAAGAGACAGCCAAACACAAAAGAATACATATTCCCCAAAAGTCCAAGAACAGGCAGAATTAAGATACAGTGATAGAATTTAGGACAGTAGTCACCTCAGTGAGGGGGAGGCAGTGAGGAAGGGAATCAAATGGAAAGGGGCCTGGGACGTCTTAATTTGGGTAGTGGTTACAGGGGTGCACACAGTTGTCAAAACTCATAGAAACTCTTACTATCTGTATGTTGTATTATATGGAAATTACACCCATATTATTACAGTAATAAATTATACATCCCTTTTAATACCTGGGAGACCTATATGTATCACATTAGGAATTAAAAGGTTATAGCTTTAAAGTGACACACCTAGGTGCTCTTTCCAACGTCAAGTGTCTCAAGTGCACGGGGGTATCATCTTCCCTTTGTCAAAGCAGAAGCACACCCAGCCCCATGGTTTCCTTTGATCGCGAATTCGAAGTGGTCTTTCCAAGGGAGCAAAGGCGCCACCACCCAACCCCAGCCCTGGTGGAACAGTTCTGTTTATCCCCGGCTGCTTTTCTCTGCTACTCTGTTTCTGTCAGTGGACTGTTTACTGATTTCTGCCTGAAACAGTAGAACTGTGCTTGACTGTTTCTTCTCTCTCGAATCCGTTTGTCTGCCAGAGCCAGGCATTTTATTTAGCTGAGACCTTCTCTGAGGTTTACCTGCCCATCCAAGCTCCCGTGTCTACCTTAGCACTTCAGACTGCCACAAAAACCTCCTCTCCACCTCAGGATCAAATTACTGTCCCTGATTTTTTTTAAGTTTATTATGGAAATTTAAACATACCTTAAAGTTGGGAGAAATCAAAAAAGAACCCTACATGACTATTACCCAGCTTTAATTTTTCTTTATATAACTTTGAGACAATGTTCAAATCAAATCATTTTACCTATAAATAACTTAAGTATGTACCTCTGACTGATAAGGACTTTTTTTTTACCTTGTCACACTTAATAATATTAACGATAATTCCTTACTGTCATTTCATATCCAGTCAATGTTTAAATTTTCCGCTATTTCTTATATATTTTTTAAATAGTTTGCTACATTTTGCATCCAAACAAGGCCCACACATTGCATTTTTTTGGTGTATGCTAAATATTTTTAACCCATGGCAATTACCCTCCTCAACCTTTTTTTAAATGTCATTTATTTGTTAATGAAACTGGCTCATTCGTTCTGTAGAATTTTCCACATATATTTGGCTGATTATATCCTTATCATTCTATATCTAGAGGCTTGACTAGATTCTAGTCCTTGGTTTCATATTTGTTTTGTGTCTGGGTTTTTTGGTTTTTGATTTCTGGTTTTAGCTCAGAGTGCTTCATATCTTCCATTCTGCCAAAGCAGGGAACAAAAAAATGTATATTTGCCCTGCTTTTCAAGATGGTATCAGCCTGATCCACCCAGTATAAAGTCCCCCTCAACCTTTAACCTAGTAATTTTAGCAGCTGTTCATGGTAGTTGCCAAGATCCACTTTTTAATTAAGAGTTATCTCTAAGTTTCTCATTCCACCAGCATCTCTCAGCTCCAATTCATCTATAAGGAGGAATAGTCCCTTATCAACCATTTGGCTACCCAAAAGTATAGTCTGTGTTGGAAAGGCAAGGTAAATGCTTATTTATTTCCCTTACATGTTTTTAGAATAATGAATTGGTCCTAGCAACCTCCAATTTTTATATTTGTTTTTATTTCTGAAGTATCAATATGAACTCAGATATTTTTAATAAATTTGATAGTTTCAAACTGTTGTAGTTATAACTCTGTTTGATATGCAGGTTAACACCTCTGTAGATTCAAGTTATTGTGTCCTTTTCACGTGGCTTTTGAAGTTTTCTACTAGTTAAATGATTAACTTTCTTGCTTTCCGGAATGGAAGGATGTCCCAAGCTCAGCCTGTATGCTTCCTTCCCTACCTGGACCCAAGCTTTCTCCCAGGAAGCCCTTGTTTCTTTCAAAGAGATAATCGCAATTAGAGACCACAAAACCAGGCACTAGGTAGGTAGGCCTACCTATTAGGTTATCATTTCTACTCGGCCTTTTAGTGGACAAAGCTGGGAAGCATGTGTCTTTTCAGGAGAAATTAATCATGAGTTCGTACTGATGTGTCACTTTTTCTTGGATTTTATATTTGTATTTTTATTAATGTTGATAATCTTGATTCTGGATGACAAGACAATTACTGATTTGCTTTATCTTTCTATATCTATCTATGTAACATTTTCAAAATGAGATGACCACCATTATCACTAATGACAAGCCTGCTGCATGTAGATTGAGGTTTCTTGTGGTTCTTTTTGTTCTTAGCTTCTTTTGTTCTTACGGGTATGCCATGAAAAGACGGTATTGTAAAGCACTTAAAATAATTTTTTGTTTGGTTATGCCACCAGCTTTAACTAATTAGTTAAGTTCCTTTTTTTCCCAATTTGTTTTCTATTTTTAGGGATTCTGTTGAGTTTTATTTGTTTATGTAGAATGTCTACATGGTTCCAAAATCAAAATTATGAAAACAGTACATTCAGAGAGTTTCTGGCTTTTATTATCTCTAGACCCTCTCCTCATTCTCTCCCTTTCCCTGTAGGTAACCATCTTAGTTTTATTTCCTTTGGAGGCATAAACAAATCTACACACACACACACACACACACACACACACACCACACACACACACACCACACACACACACACACACACACACACACACACCACACACACTCCCCAATGTTATCTCCCCTACATCTCAACACAGAAAGATGGCGAACTCCACACACTGCTCTGTGCCTCGCTGTCCACACCAGCAGCACGTCCAGAGGTCTTGCAGCGGCAGCGTATGGAGATCTGCGGCCCTTCTTGCCACCGCCTACACACGCTGTGGCCGCTCGTGACCCCCCTGTTGTCAAAGCCCCAGTTTCCATCCACTGCGCTTTGAGCCTGGTTAACTCTCCAGCCCACGGCGCCTCCTCTTTCCAGCAGTTTCCACTGCTGCACTCTCCCCGTGGACTGCGTGTACCCCCTCCCACGGTGCTCTGCTCTGCGGCCATGCAGCACTGAGTGCCCGCGCTCCTCCCCTCTGCCAACCTGGCCATCCGTTTAGCCACCGCCCATCTCACTTCTCAGGGCTCCAAAACTTTCCTCCCTTCCTCACGCCGGCTCAGAACTTTCTTCTCAGAAACTTCGTGGAAATTTTGTTATTTTCAGCATTTTATTATTTTCTAAGGATTTGTTTTTAGAAGATTCAATTAAGTTAGTTTTTCAAAGACTGAAAAGAAGACCTTTTTTTTTTTTTTTGCATGGATCCCCAATCACATCTTTTCTACTCCCAGGAGCAACGATTAATAAACAATTGCTCAGAGGATGTTAAAATGAGATATTAGAAACAACTTCAATGTCTAAGAAAAGTGTGAATATTCAGAGTGAATAAAAACATTTCTGATGGTTTTTCAAGATGATTTTAGAATGTCACAATACTAAACGGAAATGTTTTTAGAGTTATATTAGGAACCTTGCCTTTAAGACACATATGAAAATATTCCAGTCATTTACCATTTCTCTTTATTTGCCAACTTTTCAGGCCTTTTACTCCCACAGCTTCTGTTCAGTTTTCTCTTTTGGTCATGAAGCAGCTGTCTCCTGACTCATTTAAAATGTTGCATTAAAATGAGCTTTGCTATTTTCATCATCGCATATGTTCATCTTATGCTTTTGGGAAATGACATGATGCGATTCAGTGTGTTAATTTAAATACCACCCAAAATGTAACAGTTTCCAAATCCGTTTGTTGACATTTAATAGTCCTCACAGTTTAGAATGTCATGAAGCCAAGCGGGTGGTATTTGTATCAATGCAAATTTTCAAAAAGTAAAATTAAACATGTTTACCTTGTTGACAGAATTAATGTCTAAATAATACATTGTGTACACATAACAAATTGGGTGTAATATCTGGAGCACGAAAAGGCCACTTAAAAAAATCACGAGTCCAAATTTGGCGTAGGTTTATGCTGTGAAAGACAATTGCCATTTCCTTAAATAACAATAGTCTAGTTCTGATTATAGGGTCTCTTCGTAAAAGATTGTCCTAAACAACACTTCTACGGAGACACGCATGGAACTGTGTGCCCATGTCACACTGGTTTCAGACTTTCCCCTGGGGAGTAGTGAACGTTTATAAGCTCATCCAAATATAGGCTTTTGTTCTGGAATTTTCACTAACTTTTATTCTACCAAGCAGAAGTAAAGAAGAAAAGAAATA
Source organism: Macroglossus sobrinus (assembly GCA_004027375.1). Lineage (NCBI taxonomy): Eukaryota > Metazoa > Chordata > Mammalia > Chiroptera > Pteropodidae > Macroglossus > Macroglossus sobrinus. Next base: position 395,814 of record PVKZ01000676.1, on the reverse strand, counting down.
AGCATAACTCTCTCACCTTAAGGTTTAAAGGAAAGTTTCTTTTCTAGTTAAGATTTTCCTATGAGAATTATTATCCCTTATTTTAAACTTCTTTCCTGTGTTCCTTTAGAAATCCTCTCCAAATTTCTTTCCCCAAAAGCTTACTGGCTTTTCTTTTTCTTTCTCTCCTTCCCTCCTTCTCTCCTTATCTCCCTCCCTTTTTTCCTTACTTCCTTCTCTCTTTTTTTACTGTTTACAATGAAAATTTTCTAACATACTAAGAAAAATAGAATAATATAATGAAAACTATACCACCATCATCTAGATTTAACAGTTGTTAATATTTTTTAGCATATCAGCATCAATTTTTTTTCTGAAGTAAATTGTAGTAATTTTTAAATAAATTATAGAAATCATGACATTTTCAAGACATTTTCTTATATAACTATAAGAACGTTGTTTCACCTAACAAAATTAGTATACTCCCTAATGTCGTCATATATCCAATACATAATCAAATTTCTGCAGTTGTCTCCAAAATGTCTTTTTTAGCTGATTTATTTAAACAGATCTAACTGAATAAATCTAGTAATGTAATTTAATTACTATTAAATAATTTAAATGTGAGAAATAAAATTTCTTTATGACTAAAAAAAATTGTTACTTTTTTTAAAGCATGGAGCCAAGTTAGTTTTGTATTTGTCAGAGCTGATACATAATCATCCAGATGACTTGACTGAGGAAGAACTAGACACAGCGGAACTGCTTATGAATGCCTTGAAGTTGTGTGGCCATAAGTGCCTGCCTCCCAGTGCATCAGCAAAGCCAGAGCTTCTTAAAATGATCAGAGAGGTGAGTCCATGAACCCAGACATGATTTTCCTATCCCATTGACTATAATGCAAGAATGATTCAAAGCTTGTGCTTTATTATAGAGTATCATTGATGATGAATTGAAATTATCAGGGTTTTTATATTTATATATATATATATTTTAACCATGAGAGAACAAACAGGCTTATTTTAAGGAATGTTTTATCCTCTGGTCATTCTTATCCATTATCAGTAGCTTTCAGTGAAGGAAAAACTTATAGTGCTAAGCAGATTGATACATCGACCTTGAGTTATGGGTCCCTTAAATGAAAAAGCAGAATAAAGGAGCAGACAATTAATGCAAGCCCATCAGGTTTGGGGACTCTGGCTAACTGCTCTACCCTAATTCCTGTGACCCAAATTGTGTGTGAACGAAGGGGAATTATAGCATTATTTAAGTGGTTAATGTATTTTAATATTCTCATCTCCTGGGAACAATATTTTCCATTGTAAACTTGGTTTTAAAATCTGTATCTGTTAAATGATAAATAATAAGTAGTACATTGTTATTTAAATATTTTAGGAACAAAAGAAATATGAAGCTGAAGAAGGTATGAATAAAACCGCCTGGCAGAAAACAGTTAATAATAATCAACAAAGGTAGGATTATATGTGTTCTAAAAGTCATATCTTTTAGGAATCCATTAGATTTCACATGTCATTTTAATTTTAAAATATCATGTTTTGATGCACATTTTGTGTTCCACATATGCTTAACTTATAGATAGTCTTGTTTGTTTAGTCTCTTTCAGCGTCTGGATTCAAAATCAAAGGATATATCTAAAATAGCTGCAGATATCACCCAGGCAGTGTCTCTCTCCCAAGGAATTGAGAGGAAAAAAGTGATCCAGCACATCAGAGGGATGTATAAAGTAGATCTGAGTGCCAGCCGACATTGGCAGGAACTTATTCAACAGCTGACACATGACAGGTGAGCAAAGTCGGAGGCCATGTCAGGTCGTCTTGCATGAATATTTTATATATTGATGTTAAATACTATTTTAATTCTGGAATAAAGACTCATAACGTATGTAGATAGTTTAAAATTTTTTAAATAATTTGTGATTTATTTCATCTTGAAAAATAATCTGAGAATATCTTTTTTTAATTCTCAGGGGAAAAAAGTAGAGACAGAGGCATAAGCTCTTCCAGGTAGTAAAATCTGTATATTGGCTTTAATTTTAAAATGTAATCTTTGCAAAACAATGAAGAAATCACTGAAAGGGGGTAGTTGGGCAATAGATCTTTTGTTAGCTAAGACTTTAATGGTATATATAATTTAAAAGATGCATCATAAACAATGAGAAGAGGGAAATTAAAGTGTTATTCTCTAAATTTGGTTAAGGTAACTGATTATTTTTAAATTTATTTTTCAGTTATAGTCAACACACACAATATTATGTTAGTTTCAGGAGTACAACATAGTGACTAGATACCCACCTGGCACCTCACGTGGTTATCACAGCATCATTGACTGTATTCCCTGGGCTGTACTTTCCACCCCATGACTGTTTTTAAAACTGGCAATTTGTACTTCTTAATCCCTTCACCTTTTGGTCCATCCCCCCAACCCCACTCCCATCTGGCAACATTCATTTTGTCTTTTGTACCTTTCAGTTTGTTTCTGTTTCATTTGTTCATTTATTTTGTTATTTAGGCTCCACGCATAAGTGAAATTATACAGTATTGTTTTTCTTTCTCTGACTTATTTTACTTAGCAAAATGCCCTCTGAGTTCATTCGTGTTATCAAATGGCAAAATTTCTATCTTCTTTATGGCCGAATAATACTCCATCGTATGTCTGTGCCGCATCTTCTTTACTTATTCATCTATCAGTGGACACTTAGATCGCCTCCATACCTCAGCTACTGTAAATAGTGCTGCAGTGAATATAGGGGGTCATATATCTTTTCAAATGAGTGCTTTAGATTTTTTTAGATAAATACCCAGACATAGAATTGCTAGGTCATATAGTAGCTCTATTTTTTATTTTTTGAGGCGCCCTCATACTGTTTTCCATCGGCTCACCAACTTAAAATCCCACCACCAGCACATGAGCATTCCCTGCCCTTCATGCTCTTGCCAATGCTTGTTTCTTGTTGATTTGTTTGTTAACAGCCATTATGACAGGTGCGATGTGATACCTCATTGTAGCTTTGATTTGTATTTCTCTAATGATTACTGAGGTTGAACACCTTTTCCTGTGTCTGTTGGCCATGTGATAAGTGATTAGTATGTCTTTGGGGTACTAAAACATGCTAAAGCAAATTTCAGGTGAACAAAAGAATTAAACTCAAAAGTTTATAAAGTCAGAGAAAATAGGGTATTTATCAATTCAGTGGATGGAGAACTTTCTAAGATCAAACACAATGGAAGAAACTACAGAGAGGAAATGAATGGATTTGAACTTTTATTTTTCAAGTGTATTTAATAACTATAACAAGCATATCAAAATATGAAAATTTATTTTCAGCAAATATGTCAGAGTTTATGTTTTTATAATTTTAAAAATTCATAATTTGAAAGTAAAATGCTAAGGTCCCAAATGTTTGAATAAACAAAAGACATGAATACACTCTTTACATAATATAAACTATTAACAATCAGATGGGAAAATATTCAATATTGCTAAAGGTTAATTTGGTTTTTTAAAACTTTTGAGACCATATTTTGTTACAAAAAATATTATAGGTGCTAATATCCACAGCAGGAAAAAACTTGTCTTAGTCCTTGGTCAGAGGTTTGGTGATTTTTGTACAGTTGGACATAATATGTCAAGAACACTTCAAGCATTTTATTTCTAGCTCCAGTTATCCTGTTTTGGTGATTCTATACTAAGGAAAATAGTCAGAATATGGAAAGGCAATAAAAATAAAGATTTTCATCTCTGTATTATTTATGCAAGTAAATGAATTGGAAACAACTTAAACGTGTAATAATAGTAAAAGAATTAAATACTACGATGCATCCACTTGATGCAGTATTAATCAGCCACTTAAAATGATGATAATTAAGATTATAATGTGTTCAGTAAAAGAAGGTAGGATATAAAAATGTGTATATATGATGATTATAATTATAATTTTTTAAAAAGAAAGTAATCACTTCCAGTATTTTGATATGTTTAAGATAGTAAGATTAAGGGTAACTTTTTTTTCTCTTATTTTTTTCTAAAATCTGCTATTTTCTTTCATTTAAAATATTAAAATATTAAAGTAATAAGCTTAATATTTAATAAATTATTAATAAAGTATTTATTTTAAAATCTTTTATGAATGTGATTTATACTACAAAAACAAACTAATTTTATTTGTTACAGTAGATATGAGGCAAAATGGGAAATGTAAAAAATTAATTTGGAAGATGGGTTTTTTCCTCTAGTTAACCATATTAAGCCCATTGTACTGCTAAACCATAAATGTTGGTGAAGCATTCATAGTGGTCATCTCTGTATTTTTTACATTTTCGTAGATACAAGAAACTGGTCACAGAGCTTGCCTCTAGCTAGGCAGGGACTGGAAGACTAGGATACTTATTGTTTTATGTTATTTTTTTGTTCTATGTCTATGCATCTCCTAGCCTACTTATATAAATCTTTGGGGTTTTAAATTGACTAGATTAATTTTAATTTATTCAGTTTCTACAATGATTTTTTTTAAGCTACAAGTACTTCAAATTGCCACTGAAAACACTGTCTTGTATTGACTTGCAGAGCAGTCTGGTACGACCCCGTCTACTACCCAACGTCGTGGCAGCTGGATCCAACAGAAGGGCCAAATCGAGAGAGGAGGCGTTTGCAGAGGTGTTACCTAACCATTCCGAACAAGTATCTCCTTAGGGAGAGACAGAAGTCAGAAGGTGCTAGTGGCTTCTCTACTCAACATATAAATAGAGCACATAACGATAGCCATTAAATAAAGACAATATCCACTCTTTCCTCTGCAGATTTGGTCAAACCACCACTCTCTTATCTCTTCGAAGATAAAACTCATTCTTCTTTCTCTTCTACTGTGAAGGACAAAGCTGCAAGTGAATCTATAAGGTAACTTTGAATCCTTCTTGTTGAAGGAGTTAAAGATTTTCACATCTATGGTAGTGCCTGTGTCATATTTATTTTAGATAATGCTGTGGTTTTAGGAAAAGTCCTAAACATGGTTTAAGAGTGGACAAAGTTGAATGGCCAAATCCAGAAGGAAAAGACATACTAGGCGTCTTTTATGTGTTTGAAGCATCAGAGGCATGAACCAGTGTCACCTTATTTATTGGAAAATATAAATTATCAAAGTCCCTCTTAAATAACGGAATCCTTTTATTCTGCATATAGAATATAGGGATTATTAGTCTTTTTAAAATTTTCAGTCATTTTTCTCCTCTCCTAGAATGTTAAAAAATAAGATATTTTTATGTGACTTTTTACAAAACATCATGTGCTGGAAAGTCTAGTTTGCTTTGCTGAAATCTTTTGCTAGATAAAATAAAGCTTATACTTTCTAAATATGGTCAAAACATTTAATCATAGTAATTTTAGATGTTTTGACAGAGTGAATCGAAGATGTATCAGCGTTGCACCATCTAGAGAGACAGCTGGTGAATTGTTACTAGGTAAGTCACATTTTGAAGAGTTACACATGTTCACTCTGCCTTATTTTACACTTAATGACACACTGCCATTAAATGAGATACACTCTCTAGCATCATGTAGATTATTTTGACTTAACATTATATGTAATGCCTGTGACACGTGAGTGTGAAGAAAGTCTTATTTTGTGAAAAGCACATGAATAGCATTAATTTTTATAAAGTTGACTTTCATTATGAGTGTACATTTTTATATTTAATCATTTTATTATATGTCAATTTTTATTTTTAAAGTGAAAGATTATTAGTATACTTATATGCCTACTGGTTTAATAGATATATCTCTGCATAAGGAATATATCCACCTTGAGATTCATAATTTGTATTTCCTACTGTTATTCTGAGAAAGACCAAGATTGTTGATCTCTAGATACCTGAATAGTTACATTTGGTGAGAAATGTTTTCCTTCAAGATATGAAGGAATGAAGTTATACCACTATGCCCTTAAAAACTGATTTGTATGCTGTGGGCCAATTGTCCTCAAAGCGCGGTCCCCAAATCAGGAGCATCAGCATCATGTGAACATTTTAGAAATGCACATTCTCGGGCACCAGCCCAGGCTAACGAAATCTGAAACTCTGAATAAGGCCCAGCGATCTGCATTTTGATGAACCTCAAATTTGAGAGTCATTGCTGTAGGCTAACGCTGCACCCCCATTCCTGAATGCAGGGCTCTGAGCTTGCCAGGCCCGAGCCCCAGAGTCGCACGATGAGGACAGCGTCCCTCTCTGCACCAGCCATGCCCGGGCCCCAGGGCGAGCAGCACACAGCCCGGAGCCCCAGGCAGCTTCTGCCACTTCGGATACATGATGTAGGGACATGTGGTACCAACAGCCTGTGAAGGAGGAAAAATTGGGGATGATCTTTTAAAACCTTTCTGCCCTATTGAGTGTTTAAGTAAGCAAAATCATTAAGGATTCCTCTTTTGCTAGAAAATTTGGTTTACAGCTTCAGTTAATGTGTAACAAAATCAGCAAGATAATATGCTGGTAACAGGGAGAATACTGATAATAAATAGCTATTTGTTTAGCACTGAGTGCCAGCTAATAAGCGTTGTACACATATTCTAAGTTAATTCTCATAGTAACACTGTGAGATAGAGTCCTCTCCCTACCCCCCTGTTTTGATAAGGAAACTAAGGCACAAAGAGGCTGCGGCGCCTGCCTGAGCTCTCACAGACACTGTTCAGAAACAGATACCGAGTGTCGAGTGTCGAGACCTGTGTCAGGGGCTGGGATGCGAATTCAGGCCACAGACTCCAGAGGGCGAACTTAGAACCACATCAGGTCACAATGCACATGCATTTTTAAACTCATCCACAGTTATCTTCCGCAGGTAAATGTGGGATGTATTTTGTGGAAGACAATGCTTCTGATGCAGTCGAAAGTTCGGTAAGTAGAAGGTGAAGTTTGCACTAATTAAATCCACACAAATTTCCAAAAATGTATAAAATCAATGTCACCAGATAGCAGGTAGAGCTATTAGAGCTCGCTTATTGTCATCACTCTATGTGTGGATTTGTCTGAATTCCAAAGATTTTTTTTTTAAATACAGCTTTTAAAAGAAGACCACGCGTCCCTGCTGGCTCCTGATCTGAGTCTCACGGCGGGTGGTGCAAAGGGTCAGGCTCCCTGCTGCTCCTGCTGGTCCTTTTCCTCTCCGTCCTCGTCCTCGGGAGCAACAATAACTACTCCTGGCCACCCCCGTTTACTATCAAGCACACTTGCCTTCGAAAAGAAAGGAAAATATTATGTAATTGAATAATTTGAGTTATTCTTATATTCACAATGCATAGTAATCATAATTTTATTCTTTTGGAATACTGGTATTAATCATAAAATATAAAGACTCTTATTTTATATTTTTTAAATTTTCATTTTATTGTTAGTTTCAAGTATATAGCACATTGGTTAGACATTCAGCATTTTTTATATAGTAAAGCTTTTCATCCATTTGAGTTCTCTCGCATGGTTTTGAAATCCTTGTAATAGGAGAAAGACTTTTTGTTTCTGAAAAAATCGAAAGCCAGAAATTCCTAAAGGATATACCAAATAAGATTATGTATGGTTTAATGGTGAATACACATTTGATGGAAAGAAATTAATGAGTGAACGTATAAAATTTCATTGTAAAACAAATAATATAAAACAATTATAAAAATATTTAATACAGCCTTCAAAATTGAGTAGACATTCTTTCATGATTTAATAGCAATTATCACAGCATTTATACCAGTTAGTGAAAGTACAGTTTTGTTATTTTTCAAAATGTATCTTTTTAACAACAAAAGAATAGTTGATATATGAAGCAGTGTTTTTCTGAGTCCAAAGATGACATCATCTTTCTTTAAAACTCCTAAAAATACACCCTTCCTTTTAAATAGATTGAAAGACCCTTCCTTCCTTTGTACTTTATAGCATTTGTGCTTACTTCATATGTGACATTTACTATCTTACAAATATTTAGATGTGTGTACAAATATCTATGCTCCTTTTCATCTTACACAGATTTATTTCAGGCAGAACACCTTCCTGTAGATGCTCAACAGACATCTATTAAATTGAATGTATGTTTAATGTTGAAGTTAAACAAGGAGGAATTCGATTTTAAGTATGAGAATATTACATTTTCATCAAAACGTTTATTTCATAATATATTTCCTGACTCTACTTTTAAAAATTAGTTGGGACCTAGTACAGTGAGTGGTAAAGCATACATAGGCCACTGTGGCACTTCCTCCTTACCTCTGTTTTTCAAATTTTCTTTTATTTTTGACTCTTGGATATTTCATTTCCCTAACTTTCTTGCAAGCTCAGCTATCCATTTAAAAGAGTATTTGCTTAGTAGAAGATATCAGTCTGAACAGGCTACATACTGTATGATTCCAACTATATGACATTCTGGAAAATGGAAAACTGTGGAGACAGTAAAAGATCAGCGGTTGACAGGAGTTCGGGGGGCGGAAGGGATGAATAGATGGGGCACAGGAGAATTTAGGGCAGTGAAACTGTTCCCTGTGAGACAGTTGTGGTAGATTTCATTAAACATCTGTCAGAACCCATAGAACTGTATAGCACCAAGGCTGAGCTCTGATGTAAACTGCGGACTTTAGTTAGGGATGATGTATTAATATTGGCTCATCAATTTTAACAAACGCACAACACTAATGCGAGATGTTAATCACAGGGGAACTTAGTGTGGAGAGAGATATGTGGGAATTCTGTACTATCTGCTCAATTTTCTTAAACCTAAAAGTGCTCTAAAAATAATCTATTAAAAAATAAAATAAAATCTATTCATAAAAATATTCCCTGAATATATTCAGCATTTTGAAATGTTTAGTATTGGGAGGATGTTCTGAGACTCTGATCTGCCATTTTTCCACAAAAGGTAGACTTTCTGTTGCAGTGTATTATTTTTTTTAATCTAAAATGAAAATGATTATTTACATTTTACATAAAGCACTTTCTTCTCTTTCTTTGTGCTAGAGCCTTCAGGGAGAGTTGGAACCGGCATCATTTTCCTGGACCTATGAAGAAATCAAAGAAGTTCACAAGCGTTGGTGGCAGTTGAGAGATAATGCCGTGGAAATCTTTTTAACAAATGGCAGGACACTCCTGCTAGCATTTGATAACACCAAGGTAAATTTGGCTTTATTAACAGATGCATTTTTGGAAGTGATTATGAGACCGGTGTAACTCTACTCACACTGCTTAAGTGAAGGTTTAATGTATTTAAGCTAAGTGAAGGTTTAATGTATTTAAGCTTTCATTCACTGAAAGTTTCTGAAATCAAATAAAAATTGCCTTCTTTCTAAGTCCAATTGAAGCAAACCCTTGTTTATTTTAGGATTATTTTTGTCCTTCAAAACTGTATTCATTTTCAATTCCCCGAAGTGACTGTATCTGCAAAAAATAACTGAGTGGATACAGAACCAACCCAAAAGGAGTAGTTTAAACATCTTTAGACTGTCAGCAAAGCCTCTCAGCCCCACACCCCTCAGCTGCTCTTTGTCCCCTCTCTATCACAGAAAACCTCTGGAAAAAGCCGTGTCTGTTGCAGGTCTCTGTGGGAGTGACCCAGCCAGTTCCCTTCCCACACCCCCTGGATTTCCCTGGCCAGAGTCACCGGTGACTTCTCCATGCAGCTAAACCCTCTGGTCACGTTTCTCAGTGCTCCTCTTATGAGGTCTCTCAACAGCATTTGACACTGCTAATTTTTCTGTTTCTTCAAAAAAATAAAGAGAAATGAAAAAGGTGGACCACCTGGGCTTCTGGGTTGTCACTTTCTCAGTTCTCGGCCTCGGCATTGTCCCTGTTCAGCCCCACTGCTGAGGCCCCCGCCTCCCTCTGGGGCCTCAGAGCTCATTCTTCAGACCTCTTCTCTTCTCGTCCTGTCTGGTGGCTTCAGATACTGTCTGTGTTCTGACACTTGCAAATGCATACAACTCTACCCCAGCCTCTCCCCTGAGCTTGCAAATGCTGAACTCCCTAGTCTAACTAGCATCTCAAATTGAACATGTGCAAAACTGAACTTCTGCTCTTCCCCCAAATCTCTCTGTAGTTCTCCTATCTCAATAAATGGCAGCTCCAGTCTTTGATTGCCAGAAACCATGGGAGTATCTGAGCCCCTCTTGTCCCCCAGTCCCGTATCTGCTCTGTCAGGAAGTCCTGTTGGCTACCCCATGAAAATGCGTCCAGACTCCAAGCACTTCCACTGCTACCATCTGGACTAAGCCACTGTCATCACTCATCTGAACCACTGCCCTGGCCTGCTAACTGGCCTCCCTGGTTCCACACAACCCCGTTCCTTACACTGTCCTCAATGCGCCAGCTGAAGTATGTCGTCAGATCCTACCATTCCTCCACTTGGAGTCCTCCGATCACTCCCTGTGTCACTTGAGCCAGAGTCCCTTCACCACCTGACAAAGGGTTGCACACTCTGGCACCTCGTTTACTCTGGCCTTACCTGGTACCACCCCATCCCGCACTGCCTCTGTCTGTGCCTGGCGACTTCCTGGAGCCTAGCTGCTGCTCCAGCGCCTCGGGCCTTGGCCCTCACTGCACTCTGGTAAGCTTCCTGGAACGCTTTTCCTCCTAGAAACCCACAGGCTGCACTCCCTCGCTTTTTCCAGATTCCTTGATCAAGTGTTTCCTTTTCAGAGAGACCTTCCCTGACTGCTCTAAATATCAACCCCTGTCTCACTCCTGCCCCAAGCCTCCCTTAGCTCCTTTGCTTTGCTCTGTAGTCCGACGTTATCTGTAGGACTTGATATCGCCCAGCGTTGCCAGCCCACTAGGATGAAAAGGCTTTGGTTTGATGCTGCAGCTTCATACTGGCACGTTGGTGCCCAGTAAATATTTGCCGAATGAACGAATGTGCCCTTTTCTTTGCAGAGTTTGTCATGCAGACCATCATAAACCCCCTTCCATCAGCCTTAGCTTCAGCAGTTGGCAATCTTCAGATTTAGACCATAGCTTTAGGTTTTGGTTTTGGTTTGTTTTGTTTTTTTTTTTTTTTCCTTTGAACGTATTCTTTTTTTGTGGTAAAAAAAAAAAAAATACATAAGGTTTATAACACTCACCATTTTTAAGCGTACAGTTCAGAAGTATTAAGTCTGTTCGCACTGCTGTGAACCATATTTCTAGGCTCAGGTTCTTAGACATTCCGTGACCTCACCTGGCTCATAACTATAGCTTCTTCTTCTGATTTGCTGTTAGGACTGTCTCTGATTGTCCACATTTGTGTCTCTTCTTCCTAAGCCTGAAGCATATGCACATTTAAGATGCATATTTCAAGTTCCTTTATAGCAAAGGCCTGACTTATTTTTTTTCTATTTTTTACCAATCATTTCATTGCTTTAAAAGAAATCAGAATATCCCTTTCTGTGACTACTTTTGTGAATCTCTAAAAAGAGAGTTTATATATTAGTGTTCAGTCTGTAGTGAAAATCAAATATCTTCTTTTACATAGGATATTTTAGTTCATGCTCATGAAATACATATTATTACCCCTATGTTACAGATACTGTAAGTGCACCACAAAGGATTTAATCAGGAAACAGACCAGGTCTATCTAATTCAGAAAACCGTGCTCTTTTTTCTACATCATGTTGCGTTTATTTAGATGCTAAAGATGTTTAGGACCGGTAGGTAAGTGACTTTTCTATACGAATGGTTCTTAGTTTCTGCGTAGCAGGTAGATAGATCCTCCAGCAGCTCAGCAGGGCGGCGCGAGCCTGCCTTTGGCAGGAGGCCTGCATCCGAGTCTTCGTCCTCCACCGGTCCACAGTGTGCCTGTGCTCCCTCAGGTTCTTTGCAGGAAGGTGTCACTAAGCCTAAAAGTTAAGTCTCCTGTCCTTGCAGGTTCGCGACAGCGTGTACCACAGCATCCTAACGAACAACCTGCCTAACCTGCTGGAATACGGCAACATCACCGCCCTGACGAATCTGTGGTACACTGGGCAGATTACTAATTTTGAGTATCTGACTCACCTGAACAAACATGCCGGCCGGTCCTTCAATGATCTCATGCAGTACCCCGTGTTCCCATTCATTCTGGCGGACTACGTCAGCGAGACCCTCGACCTCAGCGACCCAGCCGTCTACAGGTAATCACAGTGTCCTCACATTCAGCTCCGCCAGTGTGCTGTGTTCATTTCATTCCAATTTATATCTTGAGAATTTTCAAGTACACACACAATGGAATGAATACGTATGTCCATCATCCAGCTCAACAATTATGAAGATGTTTGCCAAACTTGCATCTTTTTCATTTAAGACGAATGGCAGATGTCTTGTTACGTCACTCCTATGTTCTTCAGTACACATCTCTTACGAAAAAGATAGCATTTTTTTACATAGCCAAAGTTCCATTATCATATCTAAGAAAATTAACAATAATTTCATAGTATCATCTAATATCCAGTCTACTTTCAAATGTCTCTTGATGATGTCAAAGATGTCTTTTCATAGTCGATTTTCTTGAATCAGGCCCATCGTCACCCTTGATTGCTGTATCTATAAAGACATTCATCTAGAACAACCTTCATCTTTGTGTATGTATTTTTCTCTGTCTTTCCTCCTAACATTGACTTGTTGAAAAAACCAGGATGTTTTTCTTGTGGGATGTCCCTCATTCCATGTTAGTATTTAGCCTTTTTCCCCTAGCCTCTATATTTCCTAGAGACTGGAAATTTGTTCTAAATGTTTGCTTAGGTTCAGGTTCAACTTTTTTTGGCACAGGCAATGGTGTAAACATCACGTTGCCCCCATCAGAGGCTTATGGCATCCCACTCTAATGGTGCTCAGGTGGATGTGTGGGTACAGGCTCCCACTGAAACGGTTTCTCTCATGGATGATTATTGCTCGTGTCACTTATTTCACTAGGGGTTATAAAATGGTGATTTCCTGTTCTGTCGTTTCTTATACATTTATTAGAAGAAAACATATAGGGTGAGGCTGGGATATTTTGTTGTGTCAGAGAGCAAGGAAACATAGTCTTATCAAAAAGCCATATTTGCACACCCGTGTTTGTTGCAGCATTATTCACAGTAGCCAAGAGGTGGAGGCAGCTAGGGGTGAATAGATGGGGACATGTGTTCCTTCCATACAAGGGACTATTACTGAGCCTTAAGAAGGAGGGAAGTCCTGTCGTATGCTGCAACATGGAGAAACCTCGGAGACAGTGTGCTAAGTGGAGTAGAATAAGCTGACTACCAAGAGACAAATAATGTGTGATTCACTTACACAAGTTGTCTAGGGTAGTCAGACTCACAGAGGCAGAGAGTAGAGTGGTGATTGCTGGGAGACAGAGGGTGGCGGGGTGGTTGTAGTTCAGAGGTACAGTTTCAGTTTTGCAGCATGAAAAATCCCAGAGATCTGCTGTACAACAATGCAAATACTGTTAACACTCCTGGACTGTATACTTGAGGATAGTTATGATGGTAAATTTTGTGTTATGTGTTTTTTACCACAATTAAAAATAAATAAAGGACTCAGAGCTAATTCCAAATAGCTCTCACTGCTAAAGATAAGACAATCTGAGCATCAAAAAGAATAATGGCTGCCACTTGGTTGAAACGCATTTAAAGTAAAAAAAAAAAAAAAAAAAAACTTATGTTAATCACGATATACTTTGAAGGCCCCCAAAATAAAGCAAAACTAAACTCATTGGCCATCATTGGACATAAAACTAAGGCATCAGATTTTTACTTTTGAAATTTGGCGATTAAAGGAAAAGAATTAGACTTTTTTACTTCCTTTTGTGAATGAATTGCATTTTAGTATAACCAAATAGCCCTAGTAGATGAGGGAATAGTCTGTTTATTTAGTTAAAAAACTTCTCTGGCTATGAGTGCTGGTAAGGATGTGGAGAAATGGACCCCCGTGTACTGCTGTGGGGAATGTGATTGGTGCAGCTGCTGTGGGTAACAGTATGGTGGTTCCTCAGAAAATTAAAAACAGAACTGCCACGTGACCCAGTAATTCCACTTCTGTATGTTTATCTGAAGAAAATGAAAAAAAAAAAAAAAACTAAAAAAGATATATGCGTTCCTATGTTCATTGCAGCGTTATTTACAATCTCAATCTAGGCCTAGATCAGATGGTTTTCAAGATACGGAAACAACCTAAGATCCAATAGAAAAAGAATGGAGTCTTGCCATTTACATCAGCCTGATGGAACTTGAGGACATTATGCTAAGTGAAATAAGTCAAAGACCAATATCATATATCACTTATATCTGGAACCTAAAAGAAAGTCAAAAAACCTAGGTCACGGGTACAGAGAACAGACTATGGTTGACAGAGGCAGAGGGTGGGGGTCAGGTGAAATGGATAGAGGGCTCAAAAAGTATAAACTTCCAGTTGTAAAATAAATGAGTCCTGGGCTGTGATGTACAGCATGTAACTATCATTAATAATGCTGTATGACATATTTGGAAGTTGCTGAAAAAATAAATCTTGAAATTCTCATCATAAGAAAAAAATTATGTATGTGTGATGATCTATGTTAACTATACATATTGTTATCGTTTAGCAATATATATAAATTTTGGGCCATTTGTACATCTAAAATTAATATAATGTTGTATGTCAATTATACCTTAATTTTTAAATTTCTTTAGTTTAAAGAAAAATTGACTACCATTATTCTACTTGGTGTATTAGGGTATTTTTATTATCACTGCTGAAAGGCCTAGTTCAGACAGTTTTTGAGAAATCAGATTCAGTTTAATGTATTCATCGATTTGAAAAAGAACAAATGCATGTTATTTATATTTTAGACATTTTTACACACTGCTGATGGACATTTACATTTATACACTACTGATATCAACAGGTGCAGTCTTTCTGGAAGGCAGTTCGATAGTAAACTCTTCAGTGTGCACGCTCTGTGTTAGCGATTTAACTTTCAGGACAACTTCTCAGGAAATACTTAAGATCGAGGCAGATGCTCTCCAGAAAGGTTCCCACTGAAAGTGAGTTTCACGAGGCCGGAACGCGACTTGTCTGGTCCACTGCCAATGATGGTGCCTGGCAGCGCGAGCAAAGATTTAGCCATGAGGATAGTCCTCACGTCATTTTTTAAAGTGCCTAAACTTAGAAACAACCAAAATGCCCAACACTAGGTTTGAGTAAATTATTATATGTTGCAGCCATTAAAAATTATATTATAGAAACGTATATGATAGGCAGGCAAAGATGTTCTTTTTATTTTAAAGTGAAATGCATGTGAAGACGAGCAGAAAAACATCTGGAAGGGTGATACCAAAGCGTGCCTGTGGCAGCAGCACTGTGGCTGATTTTTGCCTTATTCTGTTTGCTCATCAGTAATTTCTGATTTTTTAGTCACAACAGTGTTCAAAATAACCTATTTACACTATTTAGGAAAAACTTTTGTGCCAGGAATTTAAACATAATTTTTCCTACTTTGGCATGTGAATTCATATTTATTCTATAAAACTGTTTTTACTTTTTAACAAAGGTTTTAGGATTAGAAAAGTCTCAAAAACAAAACTAGTGTGTTTACTATCACTAATTTCAATCTCCCAAGGAAATAATTATCAAAAACAAAGATATACCAGTATCTGGTGAGGCAGACAGGGTTCGACCTCCTGAAACTTGGGCAGGTCTTGTCAGTGAGGGCTCCTCCTCGCCTCTGCTGACCCCCATGCGGTGTGAATGTCGCAAGGGCATGGGGGCCCAGGACATGGCGGCCCAGGACGTAGTGGCCCTCGCTCACACGCTGCAGATCCGATGGCACAGTGACCATTTCAGCGCTCACACTTCAAGTCTCAGCTCGGTCATTTTAAGTCTGTGTGGCTTCTTCAGTTTCCACCGACTAACCTATAGATCGCCTTGCCTAATAATCTCCTCACGGTCCCGTTTTCTGTCCAAACCGCCCCTCACTCTTCACTGCCAGACTGGGAAGTGGGGACGGGACCCCCAGGGCTTGGCATGCTGCACAGGGCGAAGTTCTGGAGACGTGATGGGGGGAGGGGATGACAGCTCTTCTCATACAAGTTGTGCTAAGCCTGGAATTGCTGACACCGGTTGGATCGGTTTGGAGAATTCTACCCTAGTAGTTTATGACATGGTCATTTTGAATGGTGACTGTTAGTTACAGAGCAAAATGTGAAAGCTGGTGACTGTTAGTTACAGAGCAAAATGTGAAAGCACTAATCAACAAGTATTGTTTCTATCACTTCTTTACGTAAAGGATGCAAACATCTAGCCACCTTAGTCCTGACAGTATCAAAATACTTTGTTTTTCCATCATCTCTTCCTTTATAGAAACCTCTCCAAGCCCATTGCTGTGCAGTATAAAGAAAAAGAAGATCGTTACGTGGACACATACAAGGTAGGTATAGTTTTTCTTCATATTTTGATCAATGAAAATGAGTTTTGTTTTATAGACTTCTGTTTTACTTGATTTTTCTATTTTTCATTTCCTTGTGCTTTGACTGACAAGACAACTGGAAATCTCATGATTTTAAATATTATTCTCTATCTCAATTCTCTGAAAATACTTTCCCCAGAAAAAGAAGTACGCTTCTTGTGGTATAAATTAGAAGTTAATCTCCATTGTCATATTGAAAAATAGAAATAACTGTATTCCTTATAAAACTCACAGATTCCCAGGGACGTACTTTGTGTAACCTGAGTTATTTCTGTGACAGGATCTAGATCTGTGATGTACCGTAATCCCTTGTTATTCATAGTCAGCCAATTATGCATCATTATATTAACAGAAATTATCAGGTTTTTGAAGTTTAAAAATAGAAATGAATTATATCTGTGAAATTAATATTAATGAAATTCTGTTTGGAATTTAAATAAACACATTAGTCACATGCTGCACCCTTCACAACAGTATCATCACATCCACTGCATTGTTTAATGGCAGCATTCCAGAAAGTTCCCTCCAAGCATGTTATAACTGTCACTGCTTGATTCTCTGTTGTCGAAAAAGGGGCAGTGCCATGGGGATTAAGGAGAAGTGACTCCAGAGAATCATTGTCACCTGACCTCATCATCAGAGCCAGGCAGCAGCCCTGGGAGATGAGAAGGGTGACAGATTGATGTGTGGGTTGGGAAGACAGGAGTGGTGGGAAATCACCATGTTCTGTCATCTCTGTGGAACTATCCCGCGAAACGGCCATAAATGCTACACGGAGAATTCCCGTAACGTGATGGTTTTACACTTCTGTGCAGTTGCACAGCTAGAAGGCACTTCTAGAGGACACAGCGCGCATCCTGAGCCCATCGTGACACTCTGTGTCTGGTGGTGGCAGCAGCTCTGGTTCACTGGCTGCTCCGTGGGCTTAGACACCAGGGGCCCTGAGCCGGCGGAGCTGGGGGAAGGTGTAGGACAGGTGCCTCCCAGGGGCCGGGCCTCAGCTGGGCACAGCAGGGGAGCCCCCCAGACACTGCAGGCAACAAGGCCTGAGCATAGCGGGAGGGCCGCTACAGAGGATGGTGTCACTGGGGCAGTGGGGGAGGACGGAAGAGAAGATGGGGGCGGGGGGGGCTTTCCCAGCTTTGCCTGGAGCTCGCCATCCTAAAGTCTCTGGACCTCCTGTCCTCTTCAGTACCTAGAGGAAGAATACCGCAAGGGAGCCCGTGAGGACGACCCCCTGCCCCCCGTGCAGCCCTACCACTATGGCTCCCACTACTCCAACAGTGGCACAGTACTCCACTTCCTGGTCAGGATGCCACCCTTCACCAGGATGTTCCTGGCCTATCAAGGTAAGCCATCAGGAGCGCGGCGACTTCCTGAGCGTGTCCAAGACCAGCCAGACCCAGGAAGAGAGTTCCGAGTGTTCCTCCAACAAAATTCTCAGAAACTCTGCTGTAAGCCACATCGTCTTGCAAATGTCTCAGATTTTAGCTTCAAACTGAATAGGTCTAAGTTTATTAAAATGTAATTCACTTTTAAAAATTATGGTGTAGTTCACATACCCTAAAATCTGCCCTTTTTACCCTTTAAAAGTATATGCAATTCACTTTTAAAGACATTTAACTTAACAATGATTCCAGGTCACATAAGGTGTGTGAGAGCCCTACCTTATGTTGTCATTTCTTATGAATAACTACCAAATAAACCTAGGAGAGCTACACTGCCACCTTAGCCGCAGTAACTTTTATCCAGGCAGTAACCCTCGACCTCGGTGTTTTGAGTGGCCGCCGGCAGGCCTGAGGGCACCAGGCAGAGGTGAGATTGCTGACGTGTGTGCACACAGGGACACACCCACGGTCTCCAGTGAGCAGCGTGGCATTAGCTCTGCACCATTCCCACAGCACCCACAGTCCTTCGTGGACTCGGAACCCACTTGTCTGTCCACCCTCCTGGATCTTCTTTGAATGCCACACTCACGTGCACTCTCTTGAAAGAGTGAATTTTTTATTCTTTCTCCTCGAAGGAGCTTTTCTATATTTTCCCTCTGTAAGTACACAAAACAAATGTTCCACAGGATGGCCGTTCAAATATTCAAAGATTGCTGTCCCACCCCTTACTCCCTCCCAGTGGTGATTGTCCACAGGCTAATTATCCTTAGTTAATCTGACATTAGGTTGAGGGCCTTCTCTGTGCCAGATCTGAGCCCAGCTGCTGCCAAGAATGCAAAAAATAAAAAATAAATAAATAACCGGGACAGTTCTGTGCTGAGGAAGGAGTCTTCAAAACCAATGTTCAAGCCATTCTTGTTGGCTCGGTTTCCAAACCTGTCATATTCTGATTATTTTTATGGACGTGTTCTGATTTGTGAATGCCCTAATTAAAAAGTAGTGGTCAGGGTGAAAAAGAATTTTTCAGGTGTGGTTTGGGACCCCTGCATTGTATAATGGAACCATCACTGCCCTCCATTTCTTTTAACACAATATGAAATTCCCAACCACGTAAAATTTTAAAATTATTGTTAGATATGTTGTTAATAAGATAGGTTCTCTTCACTGTATATTTAAGATGGGTTAATTGAAAAAACAGGGACTCGCTCAGCCCCCATTCAGTGCCATCTGATTGACATTCAGTGATTACTGCTGGCTTTTGGGTTTATTTCTAGACGTCTGGTTGAGACAGCACTGTAAGTCATTCGAACCACGTAGTCCTCTGTCGGAGCGTCCTGGGCACTGCTGACGGTGAGCAGTGTCCCTGGCCTCCGCCCACCAGATGCCGGTGGCATCTCCCTGACCAGCTCTGAGAACCAAAAATGTCTCCAGACACGGCCAGGTGTCCCTGGGAGGTGAAATTGCTGCTGGTTACGAACTGCTGCCTTAACATGTGCATCACGGGAATCTGTGGTACCTTTTTTTAACTAAGAAACTGCAGAGAATCTAAAGTTCGGAACAGAACTCTCCGTGTGCCGCCTCGTTCCCCGGTTCGGCAGCCGCCACCCTGGATGCTGTGACTCCACCACTCGCTTACAGAACTGCCTCTAATTTACCTGCAGTTGTGTAAATTAGTAACTTTTGTTCCTGAGTGAGTTAGGAGATGGTTTTTAGGTGACCCTCCCTGCTTCCTGAGGAAAGGGTATTTGTAACCATTCCTTCGCACTGTTGAGCGGCAGCCGGTGCTAAAGCAACACGCTGCATGAGGAAGTCCTGAAGGCAGCAGCAAATACCACTGTGCAGACTGCAGCTCAGGGGACACTGGCTCGTCTTTTACACTTGTGCCTTGGCAATGCTGAGTTTGGTCTGGGACAGTTTCCAAATGACAAGACGTGCTCAAATTTTCAGCGGGTCCCAAGGAGTCTTAGGGAGCCAACTCAGTCCCTAAGAAGCAGCCCCACTGCTGACATCTTCAGGGGCTGGGGCCTGTCCCCAGCCTGCCTGTAGCTAGCGTCTGACAACCGTTGACTGAAAAGAGACGGATCGAAACTCAGTTATTGTTTACTATAGTCTATACCAGAACAGCTTAGCAAAGGAGTGATTATGCTTAGTTTTATTTTCATTCATAGGAAATAATAATTTAGTTTAGAGTTAGAATATCTAAAAGCAATGCTCCCCCCCCCCACCGCAAAAAAAAAAAAAAGGAAAAGTAGTCTTAACAATTAGAGGTGAAGAAATAATTGTTTCCTGATGGGGAAAAAAACACTTTTCCCACTTGAACTTTAATTTTACTACTTTAGCATTCATTCATTCATTCAGTAAATAAACTGAGCACCTAGTAGGTGTGGGTGATGCCCCAGGTCCCTGCGCTCATGGAACCTTCGTTCCACTCGGGTAGAAAGTCACCTATTAAATGAGTGACACACATGCATCCAGGTATGTGAACTATGAAAACGTAATACGGATTTAAAATAATATAACATGGTCTAAAGTTATGTATGGAAATATTTATTTTCAACAATAAATGAATGTCTTTTAAACTGCAGACAAACAAAATAAACATCATATACACCTTTTTTGAAGTAGCAAAAATAAATGATGACAGACTTCAAATGGAATCAGGTCTTTGTGTCTTAACTGTGTTATTTCTATTTCTTTATAGATCAGAGTTTTGACATTCCAGACAGAACGTTTCATTCTACAAATACAACGTGGCGTCTGTCATCGTTTGAATCCATGACTGACGTGAAAGAACTCATCCCAGAGTTCTTCTATCTCCCAGAGTTCCTAGTGAACCGAGAAGGTATCACAGTAAACCACTTCCAGTTCATATTTCTGAGGATTTGTATCTATTTTATAATTTTCCAAAAACAAAAATAGCTTTTATAAGTTATAAAATTTGAGTCTATAAATGAAAAATACCTTTATTAAGTATATAATTTTATTTCCAAGTGAGCTCAAGGATTTTAAGTATTTTATAGTACCAAATATATTTGGAAAACTAACTTTTAACTATCAAAGGTATTTGTAAATATGTATTATGATTTTATTACAGAAATTGCTTTATTTTTTCTGATTACAAAGGTTATAGATATGCTCACTGTTTTAAAAAGTGAGTCATGAATTTATTGAAAGCACAGTGTAAATTAAAATCTCTGATATATATAGAGAGGAATGACTGAGTTAGAAATGAAACACTCTAACCAGAACTATAATAACAAAAAGGGATATTATACAAGAAAATCAAATTTTCTGCGACACCAATGACGAACAATCTTGGCCAACCTCACCTGTTGTTTAACAGAAAGTCAATTAACCCTTTAAGAGCCATTTTTGGGTTGTTTTCCAATATTACACAATTCTACATTTTATGTGACCATTAGGAATATATGAAATTGACAATTATATCTTCAGAGAAGATTCGGCAAATTACTGTAGAATTCCATTCTATACTAAAGGGCCCATCTGGAGTTGTTTGGAGAATTGTTAATAAACGAAGCCGCACACGGACCGTTGGGGCACGCTTCCTGGCATCCCCATGGGACCAGAACCAGTACCCGCAGTTTTAGGCCCGGCCTTGCAGCTTTCAGTTGGTTTGGGGCTCTTAGTCAAATCTATGCCTGTTCTCTCTGTCCATCACCCTGATAGAAGTTCCAGTCTATGACCACATAGCAAATAACCCCAAAACTTTGTGGCTCTGAACAATAAATGTATTATCTGTCACAGTCTTTGTAGTCAGAAGCTCGGGAACAGCATGGCCCGGTGGTTTTCCTGGTTCGGCCCAGGGCCTCGCGCAGTTGCGGGCCGATGGGAACAGCCGAGGGAACAGCAGCCGGGGCTGGCGGGCATATCCCTCTTTGCAGTGCAGTAAAGTTGAAAGATCTCAAAGCTGACTTCGTAGCGTCCATCCAGGCAGCCCTGTCACTGGCCAAGGATGCAGGGAGTGGTGGTGTTACTGTCCGCTTTGTTGCTCCTGTTCCTGGTCATAGCATACAGTGGCTGTTTCTGTGAACTCTGGAGACCCGCTCAGAGGGCCAAGTGAAGCGTGCTTTGGGGAGGTAAACATGAATATCTGTCTTCATCCTCAGGTTTTGACTTTGGGGTGCGGCAGAACGGCGAACGGGTTAACCACGTCAACCTCCCACCTTGGGCACGGAACGACCCTCGTCTCTTCATCCTCATCCACCGACAGGCCCTAGAGTCTGAGCACGTGTCCCAGAACATCTGTCAGTGGATTGACCTGGTGTTTGGGTATAAGCAAAAAGGAAAGGCTTCCGTTCAGGCCATCAACGTTTTCCATCCTGCTGTAAGTGACTCTGAAAATCATCTGCACGTACATCAGGTCAACCTTGAATACTGGTTGGCTGTTATTGAAGAGAATTGGCAGTGCAACTAAATGGTTACCCAGGGTTTTTCAGGTTTTATATTTCACCTCTTTAAAAATGACTAAGATCCTGTCTTTCCTCAGTTGGGTGCAGACTTAAGGGCTCAGCATATGGTCATACTGACAGCCAAGGTTATTACAGTGACATGGATGCAAAGCAAAATCAACAAAGGAAGAGATGCCCAGGGCAAGCTTCCAAGAGCTTCTCCCAGGGAATCACAAAACACACTCACTTCCTCCAGGGCAAATTAGGACAACGTGTCATCTACCAGAGAAGCTCATTAGGGACTCAGTGCCCAGGGTTTTGATGAGCTGGTCCCGCAGGCACCTCTCTGTCTCTTGTGCTGCAAGTCCAGACAGATGCCCAGAAGGAAAGCAGGTGTTGAGTATGAACCAGACGGTTTCAGCACAGGGGGCCACTCTCGTCAGGAAGGGGGCGGTGGAACTCTCCTGAAACCCACATTCCCAGGTACGGCCGAGGCCAGCCTTGCAGGCAGCCTTTCCAAGCAGAGCGGTTGAGGCCTGCCGTGCTAACTCCTGTCTGCACTCTGTCCTACACACATCTTCTGTTTTTAAATGGCTTCTTTACTGCAGAATGGTGTTTGTGCCTTGTTAGAAAAATGTATAAAATGCAGACTACAAACGGAAGAAATTTAAAAATCAACTTTGGTATCACCATCCAGACAGAACTATCAAAACCACCTTCTAGACAATTTCCTATCTATCATTCCATTTATGTAATAATATTAATGCTAATTCCTCTTCCCAAGTAAGGCTATATGATAATTTATTTAACCAGTCCCCTATTGTTGGATATTTAGTATTTATTTGCTATTAAAATTAATATTCCTGAGGTTATTTCTTTCTGTACATCTTTATTTCCTTAAGAAAAATTCCTAGTAGTAGAATTGTTATACTTTCACATACACTTTTTGATGTTGTTAGGTAGGCTACCAGAATTTATTCAGGAATATCTTTTGCTCGCCTCCAGGGATGCAAAGATGAATAATACTCAAGCAGGGAAATGGGGCTGGGAGGAAAGCAAGGGCTCAGAAGTGGGAACAGGGTCAACTGAGAGGCCGGAGGGAAAATCAGGAGGAGAAAGCTGTTTCCTGTGTTGCCTTGGACTGCTTACATACTGCAGTAACGACAGAGGAACCAGCAATGCACTGCATGGCCATTTAGCCTCTTTGTTTTCCTAACTTTAAAGTCTGGCTATGGAATTAGAGTGATCTTGGCCTTTCCCTCCAGTTGCGATTTTCCGTGTAGATTCATCAGTGTTCACAACAGATTCAGTTAAAATTCACGAGCAGAACCTGCAGGAACACACTGTGTCTGGGCTTCTTTATGCCAGAGATCCATTCCTGAATAGTAGTTTTAAAGTAAAAACCTCTTTAGTCCATTGTGCTCCGTAATTATTTTAAGTACCTCTAAGGTGATAGAAGAGTAAATCCCCTAAGGGACCTCAGGGCTGGAAGGGAGAATCAGCTCAGTGACTGATGACGCTAACAGAAGAGAAATGCCACAGCGAAGTGTTCTGAAAGGGGACGAGGATACGGTTTGATTGGTGAATAATAATTTTATACATAAGAGCAATATAAAATAAAGGCAAGGCGTCAGGTATAACTTTTGAACATTTATATTTGATCTAAAATGTAACTGTAAAAGCAGTTAGGAATTTTGACATTAATCTTAATCTGCTCTGTGCCTATAATCCTGCCCCATCTTTTCAATTATTCTAATATAAAGTTCACATTAAAGGTATCTGCGTGCTGAAACATACCACATAATTCTCATCTTACTGGGTTTTTCTTTTTTTTCACTAATTCTTTGGAACTTTAAAAAGAGAGTTTGTGCCATTGTTCTAGGAATTTTATAAATTTAATTCACAGGACAAAACAAAGTGTAGTGATTAAGGGCACAGTCTCTGAATTCAGAATTAACTTCAATTTCTCACGTTGTAACTCTGCCACTCCTGAGCACGTTAAGTCAGGCAGCCGCAGAGGATGACCCTGCTCAGATAAGCGTTTGCACCAAGGATCTGATGAGTCATGCTGGGAGGGAGTCGTGCTGGGAGGGAGTCGTGCTGAAGGTTATTTCACTTCGGAAGAATCCTTGAAGTTTTATTTTGGCACTTACAGAAATATTATATCTAGATAATGGAAACAAAATTTGCTATGACTGAGTAAATGCGAAAAGGTAAATTATACGAGTGAGTTTGCCCAAAACATGACAGATCTGTGCCCAACTGTCGACTGCCAGCTTTGGAGATAATTCACGTCACTGTCCCTCTGACCCTAAGGATGACAACACTGAGAGGAAGGCATGGTGACAGCCTATACCCTAGGGAGCGTAGGATTTCCACTACGACTCTCTCTGACTCACTTGCAGTTTTCATGAGGACCACGAAACTCTCGAACCCCCTGCCAACACCGCCACCTTAACTTCGCTTTTGCCTTTTCCTGGATGTCACTTTAGACAAATCACTTTTTCCATAATTTAGTATCATACATGATGTCTCATATGTTATTCTCTGGTCTTGAACTGAAAATCAGTTTTATAAGCATACCTACCCAGCACCCAGTTTGCCGAGATGCGTTATTCTCCCTTGCCCGTTCAGAAACATGGATTACTCCTGTTCTGACCCCAGGGCGACCATTAAGACCCTGAGCCCGAGGGAGAGTGTCGCAGGGTTATTTCCATGTCAGACAGGAAGGCAGATGGCCAGGATGCGGGCAGGTGTTTCTGCCCTGGGGTCCTCGCCGCCCTTGCTGGGCACAAACCTCTGCCCGCCTCTGCTCTCTCTTAGACGTACTTTGGAATGGATGTCTCTGCTGTCGAAGACCCCGTCCAGAGGCGAGCTCTGGAAACCATGATAAAAACCTATGGCCAGACGCCGCGGCAGCTGTTCCAGGCGGCGCACATGGGCCGGCCCGGCGCCAGGCTCAGCATCGAGGGCGAGCTGCCGGCCGCCGTGGGCTTGCTGGTGCAGCTGGCTTTCAGGGAGAGCCGCGAGCAGGCCAAGGAGATCACCTACCCGGTAGGTCCTTTGGGTTTCAACAGAGTTCAGCAGCACCAATCCAAGGTGTCGAGCCCCCTGGGCAGGCTCGGGGCCAGCGTGAGTGTCACAGTGGCAGCTGTAGGCATGCGCCAGCCGGTGGACACAGCATGGCGGTAGCAGTGGGGTTCCTGTGCAGTGGGGGCCAGGTCAGGGATGTGGAGAGGGCCCCTGGGGAGCTCAGCTCAAGTCGTGACCTCAGAGGGTGATCTCCAGTGGAGCCTCGTAAGGAGCAATGTGACAGGGACTCACAGACCAGAGAGGCACCACCCAGGATCATAGGAAACCCCCACTGGACACGTGACAGTTTCAGTTTACCGTTAACACGGAACCTTCCGGAGCCTTTGC
Organism: Macroglossus sobrinus; assembly: GCA_004027375.1. Taxonomy (NCBI): domain Eukaryota; kingdom Metazoa; phylum Chordata; class Mammalia; order Chiroptera; family Pteropodidae; genus Macroglossus; species Macroglossus sobrinus. The sequence goes on along the minus strand of PVKZ01000676.1, from coordinate 370,205 downwards.
CCCCGCAGACTGCAGTGATGAAAGTATTGCTTCTTAAAACAGGAACTAGATATCATTTTTACCATGAAATAGAAAAATCAAGCCAAAAAACCTTAAAAGGAATATGGATTCTAATCCTAAATTCAATTCTCCCTATGAAAGCAGTATAAGATGGGAGACTGTGAGGTGGAGTCTCACGAGGGTTTGCCAAGGGGACGGCAGAAGACGGGAGGCTTGGGAAAGAGGTCGAGAAGGACCTCAGGGAGAAACATGGTGGCGTGACTCAGACTGGCCTACGATCTATCTGAAGAGGAGTTTTCACAGACCTTGCTTTGATAATTGTTTCTTCTTTTTTTTATTTTATTTTTTTATTTTTTTACATGTACAGCACCTGGTCTTCCTAGGTGGTCTCCCCCATCCAAGTACTAACCAGGCCCGACCCTGCTTAGCTTCTAAGATCAGATGAGATCGAGCACACATGGCCATAGACGATTGTTTCTTAATGTTACTTAAATACACTAAATGCAGAACACAGAGCACTAAATGTAGATTCTTTATGCTCAGAGCTCGCAGATATCAAGCTTGCATGTTCAGTGCAAAGGAACTTATACTACCAGTGAAATTCCAATTTAAAATATCAGTACAACAGATGACACTGTTTTGGTGACACTAGATCACCAGTGCTGTGTTTCATAGTTAAAAGTTGTGTTTTATGTTTTGTGGGTATTGATTTAACTCAGAAGATTTGAAACCTCACAAATCATTTTAATCATTGTCATTACCAAGTTCATTCTTTTTAACCAGAATCTATTATTTCAACGTCAAAATCATTTAACAGCACATCCCTGAAAAGTAACAAATTCCACTCCATTTACTAGTGTCCTTATTGCTAATCAACTCTCTTAAGTTGGCGCGTGTAAAGGATCTGAGCCGTGTTTCTGCCTGCGTGGTAACGTGCTGCCCACCTGCCGCCGCCCACCACATGACTGTCACACTGACTGGTCTCTCCACCGGGACAGCCTGTCCCAGATGTAGCCCCTCCCTGCTCCCCTCTTTCACTCAGGTCTCCACTCAGATGTCTCCTCCGAGCGTCTTCCCTGACTTCCATACGTAAATCAGTCGCCCCCTTATTCTCAGTCGCCTTCCCCGTGTCACAGCACTTTTCCTCCTGACATAGACGTATTCGCTTACTCACCTGTCATCCCCCCCACTCATCTCCTCCCCAACTAGGCAGAACTCAGGGAACCAAGACTTTGTCTTGTTCACATCCAGCAACGAGGAACACACATCTCTACGTGCTAAATGAGGGGGAAGTAAAACTACAAAATCGCTTTTGCTCACAGAGGCTTTTAATAGGTTGCTCTCTTACTGTGTTTAGAATTTCAACGAGAAGTAATTCTGTATTTACTACCTTTTTTTGAAAAATCATCCTCTTTCTTTCCCTTGGTTTCAGAGTCCTTTGCCATGGATCAAAGGTTTGAAGTGGGGGGAATACGTGGGCTCCCCAAGCGCCCCAGTGCCCGTGGTCTGCTTCAGCCAGCCACACGGAGAAAGGTTCGGTTCGCTCCAGGCCCTGCCCACCAGGGCAATCTGTGGTTTGTCCCGAAATTTCTGTCTCCTGATGACGTACAGCAAAGAACAAGGTAAAATAAAACAACGAAAACCATTCCAGTATCTCCCAAGAGATCCGAATGTTTCCAGCTTATTTGTGCTGCTAGTTGGTTTTATTTCTAAGTTTCCCAAGTCCTTGGTGAAAACTCTGCTCAAATTTGTGGTTATTTATTATAAAGCAGGAATTAAAACATACTACATGGAAAAATGGGAAATAAATGTAGTGCCATTGGAAATGAGAGGAGTGTGAAGGACACGTGGTGAAAACTGTCTCTCTCATGGAAAGGCACACGTTGTGGCTGTCAAACCCCAGGGTAGATGACTCGTGTGACCAGCAAGTCTGGTGCCTCAGAAGACACAGTTACAAGAATCAGTCAAAGAATAGGGTCCTGAGAGCCTGGAGAATAGTTTTTAAAAGCACACATGCCCAGAAAGTGGTCCTTTCTCGCTCTCTATGCACCGACTTACTGAAAGCAGCGTGTTTTAAAGTGCTATGTAGTCAAGTTCCTCTTCGTGTTCTGAATGTCACCTGGACACCGAAAAACTAGGGACATTTTCCACTGAAGTCTTCCCCCAGCTCTTCCAAATTAGCCATTTCAGCAAGTGCAAGAGAACCCTCCTTGCTTAGCAGGCCTGGGCCTTGCTCACCTGAAACACACAGCAGGGCACGCACGCGCTCATGTGGGGCGTGTGCAGATGTGCCTGACGGCCAGCACATGGACCAGGGGAGCTGCCTTTTAGCCGTCACACGCCAGCATTTAACACTGCATCTGTGCGCTGTGCTCCTCGGGGTCCATGTAGCGCCCACTGCAGGCAGCGCTGTGACAAGGATGCTGGTACCCACACCAGACATCGGTCGTGTAAATGGAGTGTGCCGGCTGGGCCACAGTTCTTCCAGATTCACCCTTAACTCTATCATGAAGTGAATGATGGTTCATTTTATAGTCGTTAGAACTGAGGGAGACTGCATACTATGTCATTTAAGTTTCATGAGTTATAAGGTAAATCTGTTTAATCGTGATTATTGTGGCATCAGTGATTTATTCTCACTAGTATGAATCAATTAGCTGTGTAGTGTCACAAGTAATAATATTTAAAGTACCAAAATGTGTGAATAGGTTACCTTTAAAAAAATTAGAGTGGATCAAAGTTTATCTCTATTGAGCAGACAAGAAAGGGCTGGTCTTACCACTTAGCATCATGGGACTTAAACGTGTCAAATGTACTGTCCACCCATCTTACATGTGCCACTGCAGTCACAGCCTGAGTGCGCCCTTAAGAGCTGTGTTCATTCAGACGGCACTGTTTCATTGCAGAAGGTATTTGGGGTTTGCCAGAATCCGGGCGTGTCCAGGGAGGTGCTGTAATCACAGCACTGGTGGCTGTGGCCCCCAGAGGCCTGAGTTTGCTACTCAGTGCTGTGCGACCTTGAGAAACTTGTCCACGCCCTCTGGATCCTGGCTTTTGATCTATAAAATGGGACTAGCAAAAGGGTTTACCTCACGGGGAGAGTGGCTGTAAGGATTCAGTGCATCCGTGTGGGGAGCTATCAGCACGGTGCCCGCCTCATTCCAAGTGCTTCAGAAATGTCCTCTGGCCATAAGGTCCCCGGGGCAGGTCTGCACCCATGGCGTTACAGCCCATGTGGACACGCCAGCCCCAGGCAGGTCAGCACCCGGGGCGCTACAGCCCATGTGGACACGCCAACCCCAGGCAGGTCTACACCCGGGGCGCTACAGCCCATGTGGGCACGCCACCCCCAGGCAGGTCTGCACCCGGGGCGCTACAGCCCATGTGGGCACGCCACCCCCAGGCAGGTCAGCACCTGGGGCGTTACAGCCCATGTGGGCACGCCAGCCCCAGGCAGGTCTGCACCCGGGGCGCTACAGCCCTTGTGGGCATGCCAGCCCCAGGCAGGTCTGCACCCGGGGCGCTACAGCCCATGTGGGCATGCCAGCCCCAGGCAGGTCTGCACCCGGGGCGCTACAGCCCATGTGGACACACCAGGGGGCTTGGGCGAACAGGAGGGAAGTCGGGTCATGCACTAACAGCTGCAGAGCTGAGCACTTGCTGTGTGGAGTAACTGTAGGCTGGCTTAGTTCTACATACATAGTACAGTGTAACCACCAAACAGTCGTTTTAACAAATAATGATAGGCCCATTACTTGGGAATTAACCGTGTCTCAGACCACCTGAAGCATTTCTGTTCAAAATATATTTGTTTGGGTCCCTTTTGAGACACACTGCATTACAGTCTCTGGGGCTTGAGTAAAAAATCCATTGTTCTAATAAGTAAAGGAGAAGTTTATTTAAAAAACAAACAAACAAAAAGATACTAATAAGTACAGGAGGAAAAAAGATGCTGCATTTTGCATAACTGGGATGGGACCTTCGGAACAGTTATGAAATGGGCCTGGTCCATGGAGCAGTGACCCCTGCCGGACGTTCTGGTAGAGTTTGGCGGGGGGTGGTCCCCGGCACTCATGAGGTGTGGTTCCTTCCCCTGCAGCTCGTGCTTAGAAGAACGTGTACTTACTTAGCATTTCTCAATGCCTTTGTTGCAAAACCGAAGTCAGCATTTGCTATTTACTCAACAGAATCTGTGATTCTGTTTTCAATATGCCATTGATTCGTTTAACAAAGATTTATTTGGTGTGTTCTTCTATACCATGGGTGTTAGGTGAGGTCCTGGATGAAGCACTCTCTGTCCTTAAGGGACATAGAGCATTCTGAGTTGCCAGGGCAGAGCCGGTTACAGCACTGATGCTGCAGTACCTAGTTCAGCATCCCAACAAGGCAGAGACGGTGAAGAGCACCGAAAAGGAGAGGCAGAATGTCCGATCTTTATCCCGAAGGCTGTAATACTCAGTTGTAAGGAAGAGAGAGGAGAAAGGGGCAGACCTTGCTGAATGAGTGTTGTCCACACCATCCTGACGGCGGTGGGGTCTCCTTCTCGCAGTGGCTGTGGCTTCCACTCCAGCACTTCTCCTCCTGGTACCCACAGCTGTCCTAGGCTTTCTCAGCTCAGTCCTCTTGGAAGCAATTTAAACAGCATCTAGTTCATATTTACTTTTAAAGGTAAAGGTGTCGCAGAACAGAATAAGCCTGACTGTTACTGTCTTTTATAAAAATTTTATATGAATCAGAGTGAATACAGTTCCACCCGTAGAATTTCCTTAGCATTCAAAGAATGAAACGAACATATATCGGTCCATCTTGTGATATAAAGATGATTTTGCCCCAGAACGATACTGTGTTCTGCTGTGAACTTAAGCCTTTGGGCTGTGGCGTCGGGGGCTGTCGCAGAACCGCCGAGCGGGGGCAGTCTGACACTTTCCTTTCTCCCCTTCTCTAGGAGTGAGAAGCATGAACAGCACTGACATCCAGTGGTCGGCCATCCTGAGCTGGGGGTATGCTGACAACATTTTAAGGCTGAAGAGCAAACAAAGTGAGCCTCCGATAAACTTTATACAAAGTTCACAGCAGTATCAGGTAAAGTTTTTAATGAAGTACTTCATGACAATAATGAACTATAATGCTTTAAATAGGGGCTAGGCTGCTGGCGGCTGGTCCTTACGATCCAGCGATTAGTCCAGTCAAGAAGCTTCTGACGGTGGATGTGCCTTATTTACAGTGCTTACGAACAACCTAACTGCCACCATTCTGCCATGTCCCCGGAATTGTCTTCTACCCTTTATCTCACTGAGATCATATAATAATCTACTCAGCGTCAGCCGAGGGTATAGCATTGCTTTCTTCGCAGTTCTCACCTGCCTTCTGTCACGGTGTCATTCTCCATAACCAGAATGCCATCTCCTATGCCTGGTTTTTCCTGAATGGATCTGGTATTTAGGCATCACAGTGTGGCAGAAAGAGCATCGGGCCCAACTAAACCCAGTGACCTGCGCTGTGTCCCATCTTGGTATTTACTCTGTCACCTTTGGCAAGTACCTTTCTTCCCCTTCCCCTTCCCCTTCTCCTTGAAGCTAAGATAATTGGACTTAACCACTCACTCATTAAGCTGCTGTGAGGTATTTCCGCAATTTGTGAAAGTTACTTCGCACACTGTAAAACCCCCGTGTCTATGTATGTGTCCTGCCACAACTACTAACGTGCATGCTGAACGCTCTTCCTTTGACTGTCTCTCCATGGAAGTTCCTTTCCATTTTCAGACTTCCGTTACCTACGTAGCACCTGCTGCCCATTCGTGTGACCTAATAATCATCCCTGTTCCCTGCTTCCAGGGAATTTTTGGCAGTGCGAGAAAGGAGAACGATGACTTGTACTTAACTCTAAATATACCTGAAAAAAGTCAGTCCCTTGTGTTATCTGGCTTACCAGTAAACCAACAAAAGTAAGAATAAAGACAGTGAAAGACCACCTTATTAGAAATTTTGATTAGAATTTAAGCATTGCAGAATTATTTATATTGTGAAGTTTGGCACACAAACATTGTTAAAAATGAAAGAATACTCAAAATCCTTCTAGCAAAACAGGGTGATTCAGATTCTCTTAGCAAAATATTGTGTGATAAAGTACTTCTGGTCAAATGACTGACTAGACGAGAATACCATATTTCATTTTTGTTGTCGGAAATCTGTTGTTCACTTGTTAATTCTTCAGTTAATTCATTCCATCTAGGATGTGATATGCAGACTCACACTCTGACCGACTTCATCCATCACTGTTAGGGTCTTGCTGCCTCTCTGCTTCTGATTGATCACAAAATTGTGAAGCATATTCCTGTCGGTTTTATTTTTTCTATTATTTTTTCTAAAATTGGTAGCTGAATTTCCAGATGTGCTCAGTGAAAGCCAAAAGCAGATTTCAGAAATGGTGCCTCTAGTCTTCTTTTATACTTTCTTGAAAGATGATAATGTTCTTAGAACAATGCGATAAAGAAACCAAAAGATGACAGTTTATTTCACGTCACATTATCCTTCCAGGAGGTCCATCATTCTTTCATTTTCTTGTTTTGTTTTATTTTATTTTATCAGAGTTGGAAATAACTGATGAGTAGTGATGAAATAATTCCTAGATTGATGAAATAGCAGAATATTTCAAGGTAAAGGAAAAAATAAGATGGTTAAATCCTATTACGTCACTTGGGTTTGTAAAAGATTTCAGCAGACCCGTGTAGTAATTGCAAGACAGAATGAGACTTATTCTTAATATAAATATTACATGTTCTCTTTGCTTTTTAGAAGACCACAAAGAAAGACTAAAAGTTAAGAAATATCAATTCTTACAAATAGAACTATTCAAGAAAGAAACTTAAAAAATAAAATTGGATTCAGTGACTCTAATGATATATAGAGAGTTAAGAGCCAGGGTCAAGAAAGGTCATTTTCTAAGGTAGCAAATACTTGAACACATTTGTAGGTCCGGGGGAGAAGCCAGCAAAAGACAGTTTGAAATTCTGAGAGAGGACAAGGTTTCTGAGGAACCTTGCAGGTGGGAGCAGGGCTTCCTCCACAAAATTAGGAGAGGACACGGGGACAATTTGAGGCACAAAGGAGGGAAGAGGATGTGGTCTGTGGCTGGTGACCCCCGTCTTTTTAGTGAAGTGTAGTGTGAGGTTTCTGACTGTTGGGCAGGGGGCTGGAGAAGGGGCATGTGGGAGCAGAGCAGCCGGACAGTTTGGAGGACGTGGCACAGGGAGTCAGCCAGTACCGAGGGGGACACTTGTAATCTCGAATGGGGTTAGGGCCCAGGGGTTCAGAACCCCGAAGGAAAAGGCCAGATTTTTGTCTCCATGTTCAGCTTTCCTTTTTCTCCCGATGAGCAGTCTTTAGAACTGTTAGAAGCTGCCTCTATTTATATGTGCCTTGTTTCCCCACCAAAAAGGGAAAAAAAGAAGTAAAAGTAAAAATCAGTATGTGAAACACACATACACACATTCAACCTTGGATTTGGTCAATATTGGATCATTTGTTTCAATTTCTGAGGAACAAATGGCCGTGTGTGCATGTGTGTGTGCATGTGTGTGTGCGCGTGTGTGTACAGAAGAACATAAAATCACAGACAACGCTTTGTAACACATTTTCATTTGGAAGCACCGTTTCAGCGTCTGACTGAAGTTACAGAGTACTGAACTATTACATCTTTGCACCATTCTAATCGGTTCAAGTAAAATGTTGACCTTAAATTTTGCAACCACGTATTTTTTTAAATGGTCATCAAAAAAGTAGAAGCGTTTATGATGCTTTCCAAATGTGATCGTCTTTGATTTGTCCTTTTCCAAAGGTGACCAGTTGTGCGTGGGTGCCTGACAGTTGCCAGCTGTTCACTGGGAGCAAATGCGGGGTCATCACAGCCCATGCGAACAGGCTCACGAGCAGCACGGTAGGTCCGGGCTCCTGGCGGCTCGATGGCATTTTCATGTCAGCGAAGAGGAGGAAAACTGTGAAGTGTAATTCACTTTAATTAAGGTTAACTTAACATTTCCGCACTTAAATCTTTTATACTTTCATCTTTTCTTCACATAAACTCTTAAAATGTAAAAGGGCATATATCTAACTTTATCTTAGGCTTATCGGGGTCATGAAAAATTTCAAAAATAAGTAGGAAGGTCATATTTTTTGGTGTCAGAAACAGCATTTTGAGTTCTGGTCCTCTCTGTAGTCAGGCTTTTTCGTGACTGTCTGATGCCCGGCCACGTTTCGCTATTGACCTGACGGCTCAGGCATGGACCACAGATCCTGTAACGCTGGGCGCTCAGGACCCCTGGCGGTCGCCTGGCTGCGCCCCGGACACATGAACAACAGCGAAATCCACGTAGCCAGGCTTGAGTCCTGCCACTTACTGGAAGAAATTTTTTTAGTCATTCACTGAAACTCCAGGATTTAAGAGTTAAGTTCTAAAACAGGGTAGTGAAGTAAAGATGACACCTTATGCAAGACTTCTTTTAACTCACTGTTGTCCCCTTCTGGAACCAGCTTTCCATCCTGCCGTTGAGAAGATACATGGCAAGTTGAGGGTGGGAACTTAGTCATTATCATTCTAATTTAGAACTTTCTCTGTGCTCTTTTTTTCTATTACAATTTTCGCCATTATATTATTAAGTACATTTTACTGGGTGAAACCTGTATTCTAGTGTGGGGCGACACAAGGCTCATCTTTTCTAAGTTTATTCCCTTTTAAACCTTCATGAAGGTTCTTTGCCTCGATCCTTGGGGCATAAACGTGACCATATATCGTTCCTGTCTCATAGTGTAAGGAGCCCTTAACATGCTTTGAGCGGGAGTGCGTGTCAGGAAAACCTCTGCGGAGCCTGCGAGGAGGATGCTTAGAAGGGGTGTGAGGCTGGTGGCGAGGACAGCAGTCAGAGGCCACCGCAGTGGCACTGGTCCACTGCGGCGAAGGGCAGGAGACAGGCGTGGACAGATTAGCACAGGACAGAGAAGGGTTCACACACGGGCTGCAGGGTGTGGAAGAGGCGCCCAAAATGTTATGGTCGAGCTGGAGCTTAAAGGATCATTCCAGTAAGTGGAGAGAAGAGGGAAGAGTGTTCGGGCAAAGCCGCCAACAGCACGGAGCCAAAGCCACGGTGCCTCAGGGCGGGGTGACAGATGCTCCGATGTGTCATTTGGATAGAGCATCCTGGGAGAAGTGGCAAAGACAGGGCAGGAAAAGCGGGTTGAGGGATGGCCCTCGTGCCATCAAAAAGCAGGCCGATCCAAGTAGAGGAGTGTCTTACTGGCAGAATGTCTCCTTTTTTCTCCTTTTTACTCCCAAAGGCCTAAAATAGATGTTCATTTTACAGCATCTCTGATTTTTATTTATTTATTTCACCTTCTAGCTCCCCCTTCTGTTTCCTTTTCCCTCAGGTGTATTCTAATCCACGCTGCTGGAGCAGTCGTCTGCTTGTGACTCAGATCATTTTACGTTATGCCTTGTCTTTTGTGTTTCATTTCCCCTTGCTTTTTCGAACACTTTTAACAGCTTCGTGCTTAGTTTTTCTTACTTACATTCTCCCTATAATGTAAAATTTTAATTGTACACTAAACAGTGTATAGTATAGGTGTAAGAAAAAGATAAAGGTGTCAGTACAAGAGTAATTATGCACTGCACAGCTTTGCATATAGCACATCAAAGGTGGCACTATCATCATTCCAATACTGCCAGGCATGCGCTTCTTCTGGTTTTGAAGTTGTTGTAGGCGTGTGAAGTCTTATGCTGTTTACCGTTCCTCAGTTATATATTTGCCTTAAAGTAGATTTTTCAGCTTATTTATAGGATTTTCTTTTTCTCCTAAGTGTTAATAGCATCGGTTAATCAAGCCACAAGATTAACAATTACTATTAAAATGCATCTTAGCTGTGTGGTTTTATCATTATTGGATGTGAGGTCCTTGTAGATGCTGCTGTGTTTTCTCAGGGGCCACGTCACTGCGTTGACATCCCTAACACTGCAGCTGTGACCCCTGTGAGGCTAGCAGGAGGCACGTCATGTTCACTGGTCCCCATTCTGCCAGCCACATGTGTGTGTGTGTACACATATATAAATACAACGTTTAAAAATGTTTTAAGTCATAAAGAGCTGGCAAGCTAGTAGAGACCCCTCCAGCCGGAGGGGTGAGTAAGCGGGGTGGGGGTTCTCGCCCCGAGGGCGTCGGTCAGTCCCGGATCTTGGCGCTGTCCTTGGACAGCCTCCTGAGAGTAGAAACACCAGGGACTGAGCAAGCCGGGGCGTCCCAAGGAGGCTCTTCTCTCGAGGCTGGTCCCCAAAGGAGGACACCTGAGAGAGAGGACAAGTCTGGGTCAGACGGGGCCAGCTCTTGCATGGAGCTCCCTGGGTGGTCAGATCCCCGAGGCTGGCCTTTGGCTAAGGTGTCCCCAGACTCGGGTGGGCCAGGCCATCCTGCAGAAGCAAGGAAGGTACTCAGGTCCTATTCCACAGATAAAGACTTCCTAGAATAATTTTTGTAATGTAGTAACAAATACACAAAAGAAGGCCACGCATTTACAGATGAGAAAATGATTATGTGAAAAAGTTGGTTATCATTAGAAAACTACAATTTAAAACAACCTTGGTTACCATTTAAAACTTGGAAAGTTTTCAGAGATTTAGAATGAGAGGTGAGTCACAAACTCAAAGGCTGCAGAGCTCAGGCAGGGGAAGGGGCTCAGGCCTTTGCGACAGGGGCGTCCTCGGTCCCAGGTGCCCTGAAGCATGGTGGAAGGGCTTCTGGGCACATCCCTGGGGCCCTGCGGGAGGGTTGCAGTCAGAGGAGAACCAGACAGACCCAGGACTTGTCCTTGTTCGAGGCCCATCTGGCCGCTATCTATGACTGTGTTCAGTAAAACGTCGCATACCCTCGCTCAGCAGAAGCAACTGCTGCACGGCTCAGCCAGTTGTCCCAAAGAAGAATGTGGGGGCTATTCTCTTGTCATTTGATTCTTTAGGTATAAAATACATATTTTCATGTGAATAAAACACTGGACTACATAGCACTTAAAATAGATGAGCTGCAGTTAATATTTCAACACATATGTTTCAAAAACAATGGTGAACAAAAAGGCAAGATGCAGAAGATACCTAAAAAATAACACCACATGTGTAGTTTATTGATGTGGAAAACAACACAATATGTTGTTTATGATTATAGTAGCACGTAGTAGGGCGTATGTTCTACATACACGCGAGGGTAGTAACTTCTGACAAGGGAGGGGAACTAGGATATAGAACAGTACACAAGTGATGTGCTGTTTGATGTTTTCTTCATTTAAAAAGTAGACTGGTCATATAAAATGTTAGGATTAGTTTAACTGAGTGGCCAGTATTCTTTGAAGTATTGACATAGCTAATGACGATGAATGGCCAGCCCAATGAAAACAAGAGCGAGACCCTGTGTGGGCATCTGGCATCTGTGAGCCAGCATGGGCCTGGAGCATCACTTTGCATCGTTAATTTAGGAAATCAATCCATAGTGACAAGGAACAGTGGCTGGTATTAGTGCACATTGCCGTTGGTGACATCATGAGTTGGTGCAACGCTGTCAAGAACTACAAAGTTATTCATATTCACTGATCCACTAGTAGGATTCTGGAAATGTATTCTAAAATATAATTCAGTGGAGAAATAAAAATTTTATACATGAAGAATTTAATTATGGCATCTGTAACCTTTTAAAAATTAGAAACAACTTTTAATGTATCAAAGAATGCTCAAGTAAATTATAGTATACTAACTGTAGAATATAACACTAGTAAAATTATTTTGAAGACAATGTGAAAAATGGAAAATGCTCATGTGAGAATGTGTAAAATACAAAATAGACAATCATTTGTAGGGCAGTAGTTAGAACTATAAAAATACATATGTATTTGGGCAAATACTGGACAAGAACAGACAAAAATTAAAAGGGTATTAGATGATGAAATTATGAGCAATTAAGATTTTATTTTTATTATTATTATTATTTATTCCTACAGCACCTGGTCTTCCTAGGTGGTCTCCCATCCAAGTACTAACCAGACCTGACCCTGCTTAGCTTCCGAGATCAGACAATCGGGCTTGTTCAGGGTGGCATGGCCGTAGACCATGGATTGTGGGTCCACTGGGGTGTGAACCCAGGACCTTTTGCGTGTCAAGCAGTGTGTTTACTGCTATACTATGGAACCACATCCAAAAAAGATGATAAAATAAAAAAATTAAATAATAAAATTTTTTTTTAAATTAATGTTTAGTTTTTAGAAAAAGTTGAACTGAACTGGATTGAAAAACAAAGTGAGAATGTTTGAATCACTTTGCTTGTTTCTATTTTGAGATAATACTAGCCTATCTTTTGTCACTATTTCGATCTTACACTTAATTTTTTAATTTCAGCCTTCAGAGATAGAAATGGAGTCTCAAATACATCTCTATGGGCACACGGAGGAGATCACCAGCTTGTTCGTCTGCAAACCATACAGTATAATGATAAGCGTGAGCAGAGATGGAACCTGCATCATATGGGACTTAAACAGGTACCACCCGGCACAGCCTTAGTGACGTCTGTTTGTACTGTTCAGAACAGGAGCACTAAAGTGGGATCTTTACATGGCGATAATTTTAAGCATGAAATATGAACTTTACCTTTGTGATCTTATTATATTATCTAAACCCAGGTAGGAACCTCTCATGAATAATAGGTGTGTGTACTGAAAAAAAGACATCTACCAACAAGAGATAATATTTAACAATCATATGCAAATCTACATCTTGTCTTCCAGGTTGTGCTATGTACAAAGTCTGGCAGGGCACAAAAACCCTGTCACAGCCGTCTCTGCCAGTGAAACGACGGGCGACATTGCCACTGTGTGTGATTCAGGTGAGCTAGCCCCAAACCAAAGCACGGGCTGTCACACTAACTGTGCTGTCGGCCAGCTGGCTACACTGCACTTCAGCTGTTGGAGACATTCCTCAGGCCCCTCCCTGGTCTCCAAGCCTCGTCAGTAGCACGCACATGCATTAACGCACAGTGGGGCCCAAGACTGAGTCATCAGTGTAGGCATCAACTATGTAAAGTTAGTGTTGTCATAATTTAACCCTTTTTCTGACATGTGTACAACTGCATGTGAGCACACGTAAGCAAACTATTATATAATCATCTGAACTTTTGGTTTTTGTTCTCCTTTTTTCTTCTGCTTTTAAAATAACTTTGCTACCTGCCTCCTGAAATGAAAAGCATCCACAGATGATCAGCTTTGACTGTGTCTTCCAGTCCTGAGAGAGAACAGTAGTGTAGAATGGGAAACGGAGGTTCCGCTGTCACACGACAGAGATCTGTCTCCCAATCCAAGGTCTCGTTTTGGTTTTGTTTTTTCATGTGTACATATTTTTTAAAAACTTGATGCATTCAGCAGGAAGGGAAACTTGGAAAATTCATGAATTTTCTGTTTGCATTTCTGTTCCTTGGGATCGTAACGTTGAAGGGGTCCTGCGAAAGCCTGCTCCTGTGTGCTGGGCACGGAGCGTCCTCGACACATCCGTAGTGGACAGCTCCCTGTCCTTTGCTTGCATTTTTTGATATTGCTCGGTTTTTATTTCAGCCACCAAACAGTTCTCCAGTTCTCCAATTCTATGACACCAAGTGGGCATCCGATAATGCAGTTGAATTCTGACACCCACTACTTGAAGTTAGCCAATTTGGGACTGCCCGAGACCCCCGCCAGGTTCAAGAATCCTCTGGAAGGACTCACAGAACTAGTTAAACTCAATCCTTACGACTATAGTTTATTATAAAGGCTAGAAATGAACAGGCAGCTGCAGAGATACACAGGGTGACATCGGCTGGCTTGTCCGTGTGGTGGCAGAGGGCCCGCCCTCCTGGCACGAAGCTGTCTTCACCAGGTCGGAAACTGTCCCAAGACCTGGTGCGTAGGGGTGTTTCTGAGGTTCTGTTAGGTCGAAGTGGCCGATGAGATGATGTGGTACCGGAGCTGCGTCTCCAGCCCCCTCCCCTCCCAGCACGTGGGGAGCTGCTGTGTGCCTGTCTACTCATCTACTTGTGTGGTTGGTTTTTCTGGGGGCCGGCCCCCATCCTGAAGCTGTCTAGCCCCCACTCCAGGAGTCCTCTCAGTAGCATACAAAAGATGGTAAATTACAAGGGTTTTAGGAGCTCTGAGACCTGAGACAAAGACCAAATATCTCTTGGAGTTTCACTGTTGTTTTTACAAAATGTTCATTCATTCTTGTATTCAAGAAAAGTAATGGTTTTAGTCATGCTTAAAGATTTCAGATGTGAAGTATTTTCCAATCTTAGCCCCAGTCATAAAATAATGTCATGAAAACATTTTTATTTCCTGATCAGAGAGCTAAGAAGTGGAAGTTCTTCCCCCCTCCCCTCTTATTTTTTTATTTTAAGGGAAAGTTGTTAAACACTCGACTTTGATGATCTTTGTGGGCTGGTGACTGATGGCTTTGCCAACTGTTCTTCCTGAATTTGTACATTAGGAACTTCTAGTCTATCCCCTCAGAGGGAATCTAGAGGAATAGTGTAATGATTATTTATACAGCATTCTCTACTTTCTTGTTTGGGCAACGTTTGGAAGTTAGGACTGATCCTGAGGGAGCTGAATTCTATAAAGTTAATTACTTTCCTGCTGCCAGAAGTGATTTATATATATGCTGTTATATCAGCTAGTCATATGGGAACAAGAAGCAAAATTACTTTTGCTGCAGTTGCTAATGCACTAGCAGGTATGCAGGTGTCCCTAGGCAGAGCACAGTATAATACTGGCTAGAACACTTTTATCCAACTTGAACAAAAAAGGATACTCAATTTTTAAAGGTTTTTTGATACATGTATAAAGAGAAGTTATGAAGAACATTTGGTATATAGAGAACATTATAAAAATAATTATTTTTTTAAAAAAGAGAGGTCAAATTTATGTTTAACGACCCAGACTAGAATTCATCTTCCCATTCTTAGTCCAAGCGGGGAAGAAAGTGGTCACATTCAGTCTGCCAAAAAATCTTGACCCTCTCATCAGTACTGTCCAAGTAACATTAAAATCAAAATTAAAAATAAATATACATGTCTGTTATACGAGTAGATTGTGTGTTGTGTGTCTGTGTATACGTGCACATATGTACACATATGTACACACACATATCTTCTCAAAAACTTCTCCATTGGGGCTGAGGTTACAGTGGCGAGCTCATTCCTCATCATGATTCTCCAGGGCTTATTATGGGATGTGGTTTTTATAGTGATAAGATGGGAAATGTATTAAACCGTATAAATGCTATACTAGATGGTTTTGCACTTTTTACAATCATTCTGTAACTGGCTCAAACACGTACGTGCCCATTTCCTGGGGTTCGTAGACTGGCCTCTCGTCACCAGCAGTGTCACGGTTGGTTGGGCAGGTGGCCCCCCCCAGTTTCTTTAGCGTCAGTGAAGATGTGTAGAGAGAATGGAGTTTTGTTTTGTTTTGTTTCAGGAAAGCCCAACTTTTTGACTTTTAGTTGATGTGCTAAATTATACATGAAAGCAGCCTGGTGTGGGGGGAAGGGCCTTGGTATTTTTTCATCTTTACCATCTTAGGCAGGTGTGTGGTTTCTTGGTTTTGTGGCCCAAGTTGCTGGGTGACCTGCTAGGGCAGTTCTTTGCCTGCTGAGTTCTAGCCTGTGCCCCAGAGTATCTGGGACTATATCAGATTGTGTGTTTTGAAGAACTAAGCTGCGCAGTAGCCATGGATTACAGCGGCCCACCCCTGCACCATAACCTCTGTGGCCACGGAGCCAGTGATGCTCACAAGCCTTCCAACCGTGCTGGTACACCCCTGCTTGCCCTGTGTGTTCTTAAAATCCTTTATCAGATAGTGAATTCAAAAGAAAGAGTGGCATACAGTCTACTTGTGGAGAAGATGAGCCTGTCGTCTCCTAGCACAGCCTCCTCCATCCTGATGCTTTGTTCAGATGATCTCTCCTAATCAGTATTCTCCAATGGGAAGTCTTAGAACATTGGGCATTTTTAAATGTGTGTGCATGTGTGTGTCAAAATTTAGTTCACATAAAAGTTGTCATTTAGACCATTTTAAATTATACAATCCAGTGACATTATTACAATCACAATGTGTGTGACCACTGTTTCAAAAACTTCCTCATCACCCTGAACAGAAACACTGGTAACCTCGATTCTACTTTCTGTCTCTCTGAATTTGCCTGTTCTATTTATTATATAGACATGGAATCATACAATAATTGCCCTGTTGTGTCTGGCTCATCTTACTTAGTATAATGTTTTTAAGGTTTGTCCATGTTGTAGCCTGTATCAGAACTTTGTTACTTTCAATGGCTGAATAACATTCTATCGTATGGACATACCACATTTGTTTATCCATTTATCTGCTGGTGGACATTTGGGTTGTTTCTGCCATTAGGCTGTTGTGAATAGTGCTGCAACACCCTAGGCATTTTGGTCTATGATATTTGAAGGCCTTCAGCATATTTTTAAATAAAGAAGTATTTCCAATATTTGTTCCTTTACTATAAAATATAAAATCTTTTCATTGCCTTAGTAAAGGACAGACATAAACTCTCTGTTCATTTTAATAGAAAAATAAAATTAAGTGTAGTAATAACCCTATGTCATCCAAACTTTATCATGCCTCTCAACCTCTCTATCACATGAGAATCTTTCTCCAAAGGCTGGCCCCATCGTCAGGAGGCCCCAGACCACCAGCCCATTTATAGAGGACGACAAGCAATTACTGCCCCCTCCACCCCCTTGAAAACTACCAAAAGTTTGGTTGCTCAAAGTCTTTGGAAAGAAAAAAAATAGTTTAATAAGATACTGATTTATAAGATTCAGTCTCAGACATTCTGAAGAATTAGTTCTTTGAACAATTAGTTTTTAATTCAGCTTTTACTGTAACTTTTTTTCTTCACAAGTCACGGAAGTCACTTCTTATAGATCATTTCAGAGCTATATTCTTCTTTTTTTGAGATTGTTTAGTTTTCTGGGTACTTCCAGATTCAGATTTGGTAGTCCATATGCTGGAATAGTAAGATTCATGATTAATTTACCTTGTTGCTCTAGCACAGATTAATGTTTTACTATTTCACTGGTCATCTCTAGATAAATATGCAAAGCTTGGTGTGACTTAACAGTAATTCCGCTTGTACAGCCTTCAGTCAGGAGCTGCCCATAAACCTCGTCATTTAGAGGAGCTTGGCCTCCAGAGCTGTCAGTGCCCTCTGGGCCCGGGGTGGTCGGCTCTGAGACACCTACACTCCAGTGACCTGGTTTTGGCATTATAGCTGGCGGAGGCAGTGACCTCAGACTCTGGACGGTAAATGGGGACCTCGTGGGACACGTCCACTGCAGAGAGATCGTCTGTTCCGTGGCTTTCTCCAACCAGCCTGAGGGCGTGTCCATCAACGTGATCGCTGGGGGGCTGGAAAACGGCATCGTGAGGTGAGCCGCGCTCCCCTGTTCTTCGTTTGCTTTTGTTCTTAAGGACACTGCAGTTTCAAAAGCACATTTTCATGTTGAGGCATATTAATATTTAATATTTAAAGATTTAACATCACCTTCAGATATAGGTTCTTCCGTTATTTCTGTCTTATTTCTAAATAATAAAGATGGCTTTAGTTCAGTGTTAAAATGTCATATTGTTAACTCTAAAAGATTAGCGGTTTCCTTACTCTCACACCCACCCCCGCAGACTTCCCAGAAGTAACTGCTGTTAATCATTTACTGTTTCCTTCCAGATGATTTTTAACAAATACACAAATAGGTAGGTTTTCTTAATGAAGGAGATTTTAGTTTGCATAATTAGATGACGACTTCTTTTCCCTCTAGGTTATGGAGTACCTGGGACCTGAAGCCTGTGCGGGAAATCACATTTCCTAAATCAAATAAGCCCATTGTAAGGTAAAACCCGCCTCCCATTCTTCACAATATGCTTTCTGACTGTATTTTTGTTGAGAGAGCAAAGGACACAGACCTAAAGAAACGATGATAGTCAAACAGCCAACCTTTACCAAACACCAGATTGTCCAGGACCCAGTGGCAGAAGAAGGCATAGTCCTTGTCACCGTGGAGCTTAAAATCTGAGTCAGGAACTGAGTCAGACAGGTGCCAGGCCAGTGCCCAGAGAAGATCCCAAAGTACAGAAGCGGTATTTTCCCTTCGTTACTGAAAATGCCCGGGATGACCGACAGCTGCAGGAGTGCGCTCGACAAGACTGGTAAACAACCAGTTACCTCTGCTCTGTCACAGACTGACTCTAAAACTCAGTTGGATGTACGTGATTCAAATTCTGCTCTACTGAAAGAAATTTATTTTCAGTGTACTAAATTTAAAGTTTAATGAATCTAAATAATTTATTGTTACATTTTTGCCCGTTCCTCTTTCAAGGAAATAAAATATCTCCATAATCATCTTTCATTTCTATAACAAGAAAATGTAAAACTGTTATATTTTTTAAAGTTTCTTATACCCAAATATTTGTTGTGTAAGTAATAAAGCATAAACAAGAAGGAACAAGGAAATATGCAAAGACGGAATGGCATACACTGACCTCTGGGGTCCTGATTTTGTTCGTATCTCAGATTAGAACAAGCTTCACAAAGAAACCAATGAGCTGTAGGCAGTCTGCTCCAGTAAACATGTCACAACTTCTTTACACTAATTTCTATCTGAGCGCCAGTTTTAAGAGATAAGATGTACAAACGGGTTTGTCTGTCTGTTTTTTACAGCCTTACGTTTTCCTCTGACGGCCACCATCTGTACACAGCGAACAGTGAAGGGACCGTGACCGCATGGTGTCGGAAGGACCAGCAGCGCTTGAAACTGCCTATGTTCTATTCCTTCCTGAGCAGCTATGCAGCCGGATGAGGGAGTGTGCCTTCTGCACGCGCTTTGATTCCAGACTGGATTTGCTGACTTCACCAGTTGTAGGGGGTTGAACCCGAAGAAGTGGGTGACCAAAACAAACCATCTAACTAATTTTAAAATCTGTTCATCTGCACAAAAGTCTGCAGTGTCACAGATCCTAAGAGGACAGTTTTGCTCTCAGTTAGTGATAACTTGGAGGGTTGTGTCAGCATGCACTAGCCGGTAGGACTGAAGTCTTGCACAGTACGTTAGAATCATAATCTTGAAGTTTGTTTTCTACAGGGTATTCTCAAGAAAAGATAAGGGTCTCTCCTTTTTTATTATTCCAAGAGGCTCAGTAAAATTTAAGTTGGTTAGCTAATTGTTTATATAAAATATTCTTTAAAAATTATACTTAAGAAGTTTGATCCTGATATAACCCCTCCAAAACAAAAGGAAAGGAAAGGTAAAGAATCCAGGACTCAACAGTTGCCTTCTTTGAAAAGTAAATTCGGCAGGTGCGTCTGCACCGAGCACTTGTAGCATGATCCGAACGCTGGAAACAGATCCGATGACTCATGGTGGTAAAGGCAGGCTCTGCCAGAGGAGAGCCACCGACGAGGACAGCGGCATCTTTCTGTCAGCCACGTCCAGTCCTCCCTTAAAATCTTACCGAAAGTTCCTAACACTAGATAGTGACTGTCCTTAGCTGAGTCACAAAGACTTAAACACAATGATAATTCTTTTACTATCTGCCATTTACAGAGCATTGAAAAGTTAATTTCCAGTAGAAATCCTCCACTATGCAAAATGTTTTCATAGACATTAATAATTCAGTCCAGATGAGGCGTTTATCTACTGCGCAGGAAGAGTTTTCTTCCCCAAAACACAATGACAAAAGAAAAGGTGACAGCTTACTTTGTTTTAAACACTAGGCAGAATAATTTCTTTAGTAAACAGTTTCCACTCTTTCTACTCACCTAGACCTTCTGAGAATTCGAGGAACAACAGAAAAATCTAAGTGTTGGCCACAGCACACTTACCCACCATAAAGACAAGTCCCGAAACCCTTGGAGTAGTCTATCTCTACCATGATCTCACAGCTACATTCTTACTGGGAGTGCTGCTTCACTGGCTTTGAAAACACTGGCAAGTAAGCTCAGTAATAAGTCACCGAGGGATAAAAATGTGTTCCCGCCCGAGAATAACTTGCGTGTTTGTTACAGAAATTGATTCACATGGTGTTTACAGAACTACTTTTGTAATTTCTAGACTTTCTAAAACATTCTGCTTAAAAACTGTATAAAATACAATCCCCAAGTCTCTGCCGTCAAGATCAACTTGAGAGGCAGCGCGTGGCCATGTGCACTGGTGACGGGCTGCGCCTGGATGTGCGCGCACAGGTGGCCGACAGTGCCAAGGTGCAGACAGGTGCAGAGAGGAGATGACTCCTGTTCACGTTGAAGTGATCTGCTTTGTTTAAAAGAAATTGCAGCTATTGTCTAGCTTCCATTTTTCTACTGAGAACTTTAAAATAGTCCCCTATTAGAATAGGGTTGCTACTCAGTCTTTTTTTTTTTTTAAGGCTGAATTTCATCATTTATCTAAAGAGGAAATATGCAAAATAACTGGTCTTGTTAAGAGTGCAATATTATATTTTTATGTAAAAATAAATTTGGGGGGATTATTTATTCAGCATGAAACTTAGTATGTGTCTGTTTGAAACACTTCATGATGTGCATGTGAAGCAAGCGTTTCTGTAAATTACCATGAACTCTGGTACCTTTGTATACACTGCCACTTCAAACTGGGAATAAATTTCATAATAACAGATTCGAAGACCTGGTCTTTATACAATTTAAACATTATGACCAGATCTCAAATTGCTGGCTTTATTTGGTAACCCACATGGGTTCTCTCTACCTTCCCTATAAATTTATGTCACTAAGAAAGGATGATTTTCATTTCTTAATTGTGGTCTTTGTGAGAAATTTTATATTTCAAGCTTTACTGCCCTGAAATGGAATTTAGTCAGCCCCAAAGTCAAAGCGCCATTGCTCCCCCACCCCAGCAGGCCAAGGTGGAGTCCCAACTGTGGCACACTCTGCACTGAGCACCAGGGGCACAGTGTTCCTTGAGCCCCTGGGGGCTGCAAGCTGCTGGAGAACCCCGCTGTGACCACATGCAGTGTGTGTAGCTATGGCCGTGCTCAGTGCTGAGCAGGTGGGGTGTGGGGTCCTCTGAGAGAACGCAACAGGAAGAGTTCAATTTAGAGCAAGGGGAGCCCATCCTAAACTCCACCATTAAAAACGCAGCTACCTTTGCCAGTACAAAAGATATATTCTTGATGTACATTGAGCTGAGAAGGAGATGCCACTAATTTTTATTGTGCTGTATGACCTGAACAGAAAATTATATCTGGCCACTTTGGGGACACTGGGTTACAACTCAGCTATTTGAGAGAGAGTAAATAATACAACGTGTCCTTTGAAGCCAAAAGGACTAGAAGATCATTTGAGACTGATCTCTCATGGAGAAAATGCTGAGCTGATTTCTCCTCTCATGAACAAAGTTAATTAGAGATGACTTTAGAAAAGATTGTCTTGTGGCAAAAGCTTGGCTCATTTCTAATGTGAATTAAACTGGTCTCACCAAGCAGAACAGACACAAAGAAAAGCATACCATGTCACCTTATAATCATGCTGGGAAAACCAATGGTGAAAAGAAAATCTTAGAAGCAGATGTAGAAAAAGAGATACATTACATGCCAAGAAATGGGTAATGAAACCTCAGACTTATAAGAAACTCTGCAAGCACACAGATTGACACCTTTAAACTGCTTCAAACTGTCAAGCTAGAGAAAGATCCCTGAAAAATGAAGGCAAAATGAAGACTTACTCAGACAAAAAAAAAAATCGTCAGCAGATCTACAAGAAATATTATGTTTTTCAGACAGGAGGACATGATACCAAATAGAAATTTAGAAATTTGGATCTTCACGAATGATCCACATCAGAAATGGTAATTATACAAGATTTTTTATATTGTCAGAAAAACACACACAGGCCAAAGGAGCAGAATTGAGAGCTCAGATATAAACCTGCATATATACGGACAACTGATTTATGGCCAACGAGCCATACACAACGAAGAAAGGAAAGCCCCTTCAATAAAGGTTGTTGGGAAAACTGGACAGCCATACGCAAAAGAATGGAACTAGACCACTATCTTAACGCAGTACCCAAAAGCAACTCACAAGACCTGAAACAATAAAATATGTAAAGAAAACACTAAACTTCTGGACGTTGGTCTCAGTGGTGATTTTGTGAATTTGACTCCAAAAGCAAGGGAAACAAAAACAATTGGGACTACATCAAACTAAAAAGCTTCTACACGTTAAAGGAAACTCAACAAAACAAAAAGGCAACCTACCAACTGGGAGATTATTTCCAATAAAGGGTTAATATCCAAAATATGCAAGGAGCTCATACAACTCAAACAACAACAAAGACAATTGTAGGATGAGCAGAGGATCTGAATAAAAATTTTCCCAAGACAGACATGCAGCTGACAGCAGGCATGTGCAAGGATGTTCGATTAGGGAAGTGCAAATCAAAACCATGGTGAGGTATCACCTGATACCTGTTAGAGTGGCTGTTATCAAGGAGATGGGAAATACCAGGTGTTGGTGAGGATGGGGGTTGGGGGTGACCTTCAGGCACTGTTGGTACAGCCACTAAACAGTATGGAGGTTCCTCAACAAATAAAACCTAGAACTATCTACTGTATGACACAGCAAATCCTCTTCTGGATATTTATCTGAAGAATATAAAAACTAATTCGAAAAGATACCTGTACCCCTATGTTCACTGCAGCATTATTCACATTAGGCAAGACATGGAAACAACCTAAGTGTCCCATTCATAGCTGAACGGATAAAGATGTGGCACATATATATAAAGAAATATTACTCAGCCATAAAAAGATGAAACATTGCCATTTGTGACAACATAGGTGGATCTCGAGGGTGTTATTGTATGTGAAATACAACAAGTCAAATGGAAAAGGACAAAGACCATATGATTTCACTCATGAGATTTTTTTTTTTTTTAAAGTAACAAATGAACTAACAACAAAGCAAAAACTCATGGATACAGACACAGAATGGTGGTTGCCAGAGAGGGGGGTAAAAATGGGTAAAGGGATCAAATGTGCGGTGACAAACGGGAACTAGACTTGGATGGTGAGCATGCAAAATACACAGATACAAACTACAATGCCGTACACCTGAAACGTGTGTTTTTAACCGTTACCTCAAAAAAATTGAAAATGTTTAATACTTTTTGAAATCATTTTAAAACTCTTCAAAAGAAAATTGTCAGCTTAAAGTAAAAAAAAAAAAGTATTGTGGACTTTATTATACCTGTAAAAGGAAACCATGAAGGAAACACGAAGGATGGGAGGGGCGGGAGCATGCTGCTGCAAAGATCCTTGGGCAGTGGCGTCCTGCTGTTTGAAGCTGCGCTGTGCTAAGTTAAAGATGCAGCGAGAAAGAGGGAGAGTACGAGTCAAAACGTGAAATAGCATTTAATACTAAAGAATTCTGGTACTTCAAAAGGAGGCCAGGGGGGAAAAGGAATGAAGAATAAGACGACAAATAGAAAACAAGTAGCAGGAGGAGAGATTGCAAGCCAGCCACGTGGTAATTACGTAAGTAAAGGACCTACACGGCCCGACTGAAAACACACAACGTACCTCGGGCTGAATGAAAAGCGGGACCGAGCCGCACGCCGACGGGCCGCTACTCCCCGCAGACACGCGGTCCCCCCGGCCCCGCTCCGGGTGCCCTCCCGCCGCCGGCCGCGCGCCTGTACGGGGCGTGCGCACCTGCAGGTGAAGGGGGCACTGCGCGCACGGCCCCGGCGCGGGGGGCGGGTGGGGGCTGCGGCGCGCGGCCGGCCGTGTCCCCGGGACGACCCAGGCGAGGATGGGGGTGCGGGGGGCTCAGGTCCCGGACCCCGCGAGGACCGCAGCGGGGGCACCCACGGCCCCACCCCCCCGGCCCGCGGCGGCGCTACGAGCGGGGCGCGGGCGGGCGCAGGGCGCGGGAAAAGGGGGGCGTGGAGCCCCGCGCGGGAGCCCCGGTGACGCGCCGGTGACGTGGGCGGCGGGCGGGATTTCCCGGCCCCTCCCGGGCTCCCGGGGAGACCCCGCTGCGTGGCGGCCGCGACCGCCGCGGACTGGCCGCGTCCCGGGCCGCGCGCAGGGGGCTCGGGGGCGCACGCGGGGTGCACGCGAGCCCGCCCGCGCCCACGGGGACGATGCGGCGCCGGGTGAGTGGGGACCGCGGGCGCGGGGGTCGGGACGCTGCGCCCCGGGGAGCCCGCGGGCCGAGCCGCGGGCGGCGGGCACAGGTGCGCGGCCAGGTGCGCGCTCCGCGGAAGCCGCGGCCCTCGCCCGGCGCAGGTGCGGGCGGCGCCCCCGAGCGCTTCGGGAGGCCCCCGGGTCCGGCCGCGCGCCGCCCGCCCGCGGCGCCCAGGCTCCTTGTGCATATGTAGGTCGCCGAGCCGTGGCTCCTCTCGCGGGGACGTCCCCGTGGAACGGGACAGCCCGGGAGGGGTGGGCGGGCCGCTTGGTCATCGTATTCGGGGAAATGCTTTTGGCGAATGCCCGCGGAGCCTTCTCGAGTCCCAGCGCCCGGGACCCCTGCCTCGAGAGCGGTGCGGTTCGGGGACGACAAGGCGAGGGCTTGTCCCCACCCTGTGGCGTCTGTCCCCGAGGCTGGTGCTGAAATGCGCCGCGTTCCCGGCGCGCGCCCGGCGGCTGCGGGCAGCTTTCGTTTAATTTTTTAATCGCGGTAGAGAGAAGAACGCCAGGCCAGGGACCGGCGGGCGGTGTGCCTGGAGAGGGCGTCGTGGTTTAGGAGGCTTTGCTTGTTTTCGTGTATCTTGAGCTGGGGTATTGGGGAGTCCAAAAACGTCAAAGTTCTGTCTCGCAGGAGAGGGGGCGGTGGGCGCCCGTCTCCCTCCCCATCGCCGGGTTCTCCTCTCTCGCTCTTCTCTCCCGGGGCCATAAAACGCCGGTCTCAGCCAGTGGCGGCACCGATGTCCCCATGGAAACGTGTCAGTCCGGCCATCTGCTCCTGAGTCCTTCTGTGATGCTCCCCCTCACAGCGGGACAGGAAAAACCGTGGCAGACGCCTCCAAACGGTGGCGAGGGCGCCTGGGCTCCCTGCGGGCCTCAGTTCTTTGGGGAAATCCTTTCTCCGGGGTTTGCCGGCTGCAGGGACCTACGCTCCCGACATGGGTCTGGGCCCCGCGCCTGCAGAGGCTGCCGTGGGAACAATGGAGGTGACGCGTGGAGAGGCCTTTTCAGTCCTGAGAAATGAGACACTGTACCGGCAAACTGTGAATTATTTCCCAAGTGCAGGGTTGGCCCAGTTATCAGGCATGATGAGAGGTGGACATAGCACTTAAAAAATTGTTGAAGTCAAGGTGTATTGTGTGCTCTGCTAGTGTAGTGAGTAGCTTCACATGGGCTTATCAGGCTGTAATGACTGTTTAGGACAATGGGCTTCCTGTTTGCGCCTCTGCTCTCACCTGGCTCCAGTCCTGGCCTCCCTAAAATTGCCCGGAGGAAGCCAGCTGAGAAGTAGCAGGGCAGAAGGGTCATTTACTCTGTCTCTTAACTGGCAAGGCCATCACCTTTGTTGACAGTGGAGAAACCAGGAAATAGCTCTGCCTACATTCATCTTACAGCCCGAAAATCTCTGAACATTCTCTAGGAACTGGGGGAGCAAGTCCCAGCGCCGTCCTGGAGGAGGGGTGGGCTGCAGGAGTGACTGTGTGTGATGCCGCCTGTCACACTCACACACAGCTGCTCTTCCTGAAGAGAGCAGCCAAACGACTGAGGAAAGGCTGACGTCTACACCAGTCGGTTCCGCTTATTTATAGCCACGTCTCACTATATCACATTTTCTTCTCTCCTTTTCGTTCTGCTGGAAGAGGAGAGAACGCCTGTGGTACAGGCACGTCAGCGGACTTTGTCTTCAGGGAATGTTGAAACTGTCTAAGGTATTACCTAGTTTGTGCTCAGAACACCTCTACGAGCACATGCTATCTAATCTTGCAGATTTTCCTTTTTTATTTGGCCTTTTTAGTCACTGTAGACATACACAGGCATAAAGAGACTTATGATTCAGGTAAAGAGGTTACTCATTCAGTTTTTATAAACCAGAATCCGAAATTTAGCTTCTTTAAAACACACACAAAAAAAAACACTATTAAATATTCTTTCAACAGGAGCCAGCCAGGGTATTTTAATCGAAACTCAGAGAAGCTGAGTGTCAGAAAAAGAAAAATGGGAGGTGGACTGGAACGTGCAGACGTTCGCACAGTACTGCTGGAAGGTTTCAACTAGCTGGTTAAAACCGTGTGAAGAATAAACCCAATCTCTTAAATGATCAGAAGCAAAAAGAGATACAAATGAAATTTACCCTTGGGGAAGGAAGTGGAGGCAAGAAATGCTGAATTAAAAAATGACTGTGGGGACTTAGCGATGAGTCCAACACCCAGACTGGAACATTCCAGATCGCTTCGTCGGGGCTTTGGTCGGGTCAGATGGCAGCTGGCGTGCAGCAGTGCAGGGATGGACCTTGGCAGACGTGGCACTTGCCTGGATGGGAATGCGTGTGTGTCATAGGCGTGGTGCCTGAGCAGTGGACACGAGGCCGGAGCAGGGGTGAGGAGGTGTGTGTGGCTGCAGAGAAGCCAGTGGCCCCGGAGCGCTGAGGTTCGGGTCAGGGCCCAGCTTGGGAGGGCCAGCCGGGAGCAGCCCAGGAGCCCGCGGCCAGGGCGGGGGCGGGCACATCGTGGGACTGGTCTCAGTAACCCCCCAGCACACCTGCAGAAAGGCGTCGGAGACCACTAGTGCCTTCTGTCCTGGACTGTTCCAGCACAGTATGTGGTGGGCGGCGCTGACTTTCACTGACCAAGGAAAAGCGTGCACACACGAGACGTGGAAAGAGCAGTGGCATGTGTGTGACCCACTGCAGGGGCTGTGCGTACACTCCTTCCCCGAAGGACGGGATGTGCTTGTCCCTCGTCTCGGGGCCTCAGGCCACTGCTCCCTGGTGGCTGGCGTGGGTCTCTCGTGGGTCGTGTGCTGCAAGGCTGAGGAAGGTCAAAGACGCAGAAATACTTTAGCATCCCTTGGGGCCCAACTCGTCACTTCCCTGCCCACGAAGGCATGTGTACGCGGAGCGACAGCCCCCATCCACACACTGTGCCTTCCTGCTTTTCTCGTTCGTCCCCATTTGTCCTGGCACTTGCGTCCAGTTCTCTCCTCCACCCCTCCCGCCGCCGCCACCAGAGGAGGACCCGGGCCGTAGCCGTGGGAAGAAGGGCATTGTTGACCGTGTTTGAAACTCGCGCAGGTGTGACCGTGAGAAATTAATGTCTCGTCCCGGCCCGAGCTCACCTGTGCTGGCTTCTCCCACCACACAAACACGTGGAGCTGAGGGATGCTCCTAGCAAAGCAGGTGCAGCGTGGGGGCCCAGGCAGGAGAAGCGGAAGTAGAGGACAGGAAGGGAAGTGCAAGGGACACCTGGGAGGGGACAGCGGAGCGCTGCAGGGAGGCTGCTGCCAGCAGGCGGCTCTCCACAGGGCCCTGCGGGCTCTGTGGCCCGGGTTCTGACACTGTCAGAGGGACAAAGATGGGGCTGGCAGAGAGTTGAGGAGCTCGTACCGGGTTCTGTCCTCCCAGGGGTCAGGCACCTGGAGGTGTTGGGGACGGGAGGGGGTCAGAGGCCTGGCAGCAGCACAGGCTGGAATGGTCCACACCTGCCGGCCGCCCACTCCGTCACCGCGTACAGCGAGGTCGGCTTCCAGGTCACGTGACTGCACACAGGGTCAAAGCATATACACCTTGGGAAGAGCTGTGTTCTCCCCCTAAGACCCCTTCAATGTAGGGGTTCTGGATGCCCAGGGCCCTCACAGACTATGTCTCTGCTGGTGAAGGACCCCCTTGTCACAGTGGTCTCTGCCTTCCCTTCTTTCCTCTGTGTGAGGGTCCAGGCATGCCCAAGAACTGGTGTCGTCCTCTGCAGTGTTTGTCCAGCCTGGCGTGGGGGGCACCTGTCCTGTCACTCTGGGTACCTGCTATGCACACCCTTGAAAACTAGAGGAGAGGGAAAACTTTTCTTTACCCTCTTAGGTTTCGTGCCTGGGGCCTGTGAATTAAAATGACAACAGGAGAGATTAACAGGCAGAAGCTACAGGCACACAGGAGCTTCACAGGAGAAAGGAGGAAAAGGAAGAAGGGGAGAGCGTATGCGCCATCTGAGCAAAGCAAGTGACAGAAAAGGGGGCTTTGAGCTTCCGGGGTCGGTGAATTGTGGGACGGTAGCCACGTGGTGACACTCGTGGAAGATCAGGGTCATTCCGGTGAGGTCGTGCGTGTGGACCGTGTGGGTGCCGCTTTCTCCCTCCAGTGACACTGGTCGTTTTCCTCCCTGGGGATGGAAGAGGGAGGGGTGCCCCTTCACAAAGGGAAATTTCTGCCCTGCTTTTAGGCAGACAGGGGAGGCCAAGAGTTCCTCCTGTGTCTGCTGCTGCCTAATTGCGTGCAGCTCAAACTAGTCCCGGCCCCAGACGCACACCGGGCAGGCGACACGCGGGTGGCCTCGCTCCGTCCGGCATCGCCGGCCGGGCCTTTCTTTGCAGCAGCTGGGGCCGCGGGCCGCAACTTGTACAACCAGCAGGAACAGCCACTCTTTGTTTGGTTTCTGCTCACCAGTCGGGGACAGTGCCCCGTACAACCCCACTCACAAGCCAGGGGCTCCGCCATCTGTAGAGGCTGCTGACCACCTGACACCGGTGGAGGCCACACGGACCAGGCAGGGCTGTGTCCCGGTTAAGGGGACCGATGACCTGAGTGTCCGTTTGCTGGTGCAGACGGGGAAAGCCAGGTTACGGGGAGGGAGAGGCGCAGTCAGGCTTCTGAACTCCTGAGGGTGGTGTGGGGCTGCGGTGTGGCCGGGCAGGGACGCTGAGCCCCAGTGGACAGTCCTGACACGGCGAGCCTCCAGGGAGAAACACGGAGAAACCGATGGTGAGGTCGGCCTCCAAACTCTCTGGAACGAGGCGAAGTGTGGGTCCACTGATCACCCTTCATCAGCATCACTAACTCTCGTCAGCTGCGTTTCATCTGACAGGGACAAGGTCCCTGCAGTCTCTGCTCGCCCAGACCTCTGGGTCCGGGAAGACCCCGCTGTGCCCTCCACCTTGTCTCTGTCTCCGCGTGGCCACCCCCTCCCCACCCTTTCCCTTGGGGTTGGTGGTTCAGCACCATTTCTCCCCCACATAGTTGGCCGTGGAGAACGGGCTCTGTGTACACAGCAGCCAAGGTGCCCACAGCCACCACCGTCCTGGGCCCACACCTGGGGACTGTCAGGAGGAGGTGGGACACAGCACTGTGTCGCCAGGGAACCAGCCCCCGTGCCCCGGGTTCTCTGTGCTGTCCAGTGGCTCCCATCCCTCTGAACTCCCCCGGTTCTCTGCAAGCCCTCTCCTCGTGCCAGAATTCGGTACAGTAAACAGTGTCTGAAATAAACTGATCGTTGGCCTGGAGCCAGGCACAATTTTAAGAAACAAATTTTCTTTGTTGTGGGCTTTGCCTCCCGGCCTTCTGGGCCCTCACCGTGCCCCGCCTCCCGGCGTGGTCGGCCTGCGCCTGGTTCTCCGGCCCGTTACTGCACGTGTCCTGCTGAAAGCAGTCGCCTGTATGGAAACCGTATGTTTTAAGACATTCATCATGGAATGTGTGACTGTGCACCAAGTTCTCCAGGTGCCGACGACGTCAGGGTGAATAGGACGGTCAAGCCCTTCCCAGAGCTCAGGGTCTGGAGGGAATATTGTGTCCACCAGCTCCTCGCCCCTGACCGGTGCTGTGGCAGACGTGTTTACAGTGGGGGCAGCGGGACAAGGCGGGGCCTGACAGCATAGGCCGTGTCTTCAGGGGCCTGGGAGGCTGAGTAAGATTTTTTAATCCAGACAAATGAGAAAGGGCTCCCGAAGCAGCAGGACCCGCAAGTGCAAAGGCTCAGAGATGGGGGCACTGGGAGGGGCAGAGCAGAAAAGGCAGAGGGCGCCAGGTGACGAAGACGCATGAGTGACACGTGGAAGGGTCTGTTCTGAGCAGGCAGAGCCCAGGGCCTGGTAAGCAGACGCAGGGTGTCTCAGGCCCCACTGTGGGCTTTGGTGCCCTGTGGGCAGGTTGCAGGAAGCGGGCAGGAGAGGGAGGACAGGGAGAGCTGGCGGTGGGTGCGGTCTCCCTTCGTGTGGATGGAACTGCTGCCTGGCCAGAAGGGGGGGCGGGGACCGGCAGGTGTCTGGGAGCCCAGAGTTCCCACTTCGGGACCTGGTCTCCTGAAAGGGAGAGGAGGAGCCAAGTGGGGGTCGGGGGCGCGGACGACCTGCCAGGTGAGCACGTGGCCTCTGCGTGGAGCAGGGACCTGGCTGGAGGCAGAAGAGGAGTCGCTAGCATCCAGGTGAAGCCACACGGTGGGCGACCAGCCAGCTGGGACTCTGAGGCATGGCAGGCGCAGCAGGCAGCTCCAGAGAGCAGGCATAAAGTTTGAGGCAGAGCAGATGATTCTGTAAAACGCATCCCCTTTCTCCTGCAGGCTTCCATGCGTTGAGGGCCCCCAGAAGGGACCCCCACCCGCTGTCCTAGAGGCTGCTTGCTGCCAGTCCCTGCAGAGCAGCAGCAAACCCAGACCCTCCGCCCACGGTCGCTGGTGACTCATCCTGCCAGCGTCCCAGCAGTCGCAGCTCTGCCTCTGCGTGTGCCGCTCCGGGCCCTGACACTTGCGGATCGGGCCGAGGCTGCCGCCACCGCCTCCACTGCCCGCCGACGTCGGGGCGCGTGCCTCAGCCTCCGGGAGCGGGTGAGTTTTTGCTTTGCATCGTCCTGAGCCCCGTGGTCCCCCCCTGCCTGCCCCCAAGCTCGGGCGGCCCGAAGCAGAAGGGCCAGCCCAGGCCCTGCTTTGTGGTAGCCATGGCAACTCAGACGGGGGTGCAGGCGGGCCAGTCTCCCCTGGACCGCAGCTGCGAGGCGCCCATGGCGGGTTTCCCCACGCTGCCTCCCAATTCCTCACTGTCTGCTCTGCCGCTTTTCCTCACTGCGTGTCTGCAGTGCCGGGGACACGGCAGCGAACCAAAGGCAGGCGGTGCGCGGGGAGACGAAGCGCTCGGCCCTCTTAGAAGCTGCGTTTGTGTGGAGGGGTCAGACCAGTGATCGGACGACTGCAAGTCAAAAGTGACTTAAATGAGTAGATTAATAAATAAGCATATTGACAGATTGTAGGTGCTTAGGAGAATAAAGGAGGGGGGAGATGGGGAATGCTGGGGGAAGGTTACAGGTTTTAGACAGCTGCTGACCACAGGCCTTGCTGTCCTGACCCAGGGTTAGGGGACCAAGTGACCCCACCTGACGGGGAAGCGGGTTCCGACATGGCAGGTGGAGACCGTGTCTGCTCGGCATCTGTTTCCCTCAGTCTCCTCCTGCCACACCCCCAGCGGACAGGACAGCTGCGTCCCCAGAGAGCGTTTGGTAGCATAACTCACGGCAGAGGAGGAGACTCTGAGCAAAGTGACACCCAGCACAGAGTTCTCCCGCACCACACAGCCTGACCGTTCCACGGATGCGCTTCCAACCCAGAGACCAGGCTCCCGAGGACGCAGGCGCCAGGCGGAGGCCAAGGGGGATGGCGCCCTGACCACACTGTGCAGAGGGGTCCCTGGGGGCTGGGCCAGGGACCCCACGTCTCAAAGCTCTGGGGCTCACTAGGGCTCACGAGAGCTCGTGGGCCGGTGGGTAAGGAGAGACGGCTCTCTGAGGACTGCTTCCTGTCCTCGTCCCCCTTGTCCGGGGTTTCGCCTTCCACAGCTGTAGTTGCCCACGGTCCGCTGAGGTCTGAAAATACTAAAAGTGGGAAAGCCCAGAAATGACAGTCCGTAAGTTTCACGTCGTGCGCCCGCTGAAAGCTCACACCCCTCCCCCGCTCCAGCCCCTGGGGCCTGAACCCTTGGGCAGCGTCTCTAACTGCACAGGCTGCCCGCCCACCTGTCACTCGCCGCCTCCGTGACCAGATCCCCTGTCGTGGCGTCGCACTGCTGTGCTCAAGTCACCTTTGTGTACTTAGCGGTGTCCCCGACGTGTGAGAGGGGCGATGCTACTGAATTTGGATACGCCAAAGTAAAGTGCTTCGTTTAAGTGAAATTTCTAGGCATAGAAAACACAGTATGCGCAGGGGTCCATGCCGTCCATGGTTTCAGGTCCGCTGGGGGCCTTGGGACATGCCCGCCTCCGGTCGGCGGTGAATGTGCCGGTGAAGGGCTGCGCTGCTGTCCCTCCCAGCTTACACACCTGTTTGGGGAAGCGTTTATCTGTCGCACGGTCTGTCTGTAACCCCAAGCAGCCCCACCAGCAGCTCCCAGACCCGGCTGCTCAGCGGCACCACTCGGGTGGTTCTTCACACTGCTGCCTCTGGCCGTGGCCCTGGACGTTCGGGCTCAGCAGTTTGGGGCTACAGCCTGGGAATCTGTGTTTTGTTTTACAAACCACTGAGCCCAGTGGTTTCTGGGTCTTTCTTCCTTGCATCTGACACCCCCCCCAGTCCACCTAAGCATCCCCACCCCCCATTTCCTGAATCAGCCGCTCCCACCCCCTTGGAGCTGTGAGACAGCGACTGCCCACAGTCACCAAGTGGGTGACACGCTGGCAAGACCCCAGGTCTCCTTTCCAGGCTGAGCACACATGACTCTGTGTTCCCCGCTTTTCATTAGGGCACCTCCTTGATGGAGAAACAGCTGCTCCACTGATGACCCCAAAACACAGACTTCCCCACTAGCAGCCCCGTCCGCAGGTAGCAGCAGCCCCGCGGGGTCCCAGGCGCCCCGTGACCTGCATTCACCCATCGTGTCTGCCGTGGAGTCAGGAAGGACCGTTAACCGTCCATAAGACGTGAACGCTTCTCACGCCATATGTGGGGGCGAAGCACTTGTAGATGAGTACGAGGAGGTCCCAGCTGCTGAGGAGCTGACAATCTAGCGAGGAAACAGATGATGCTAATACAGGTTCCCCCCACACACACACCCGAGCACAGCAGGGCAGTGGACCCAGTCATGGAAGCTTCCAGAAGGAGGCCTCAGGATTCAGCCAGAGGAAAGGGTTGGGGCAGAGCCATGGAGTGGTGAAGGCTTTCCAGGCTGAGGGTTTCTGCTTGAGCAAATAATAGCTGACATTTATTGAGTTCTTGCTACGTGCCAGGCTCTAAGTGTTTCATATTGTATTATTTATTCTGTGACAACTATTATGGTAGAAAAAATAATACCCCCAAAATAGCCACACCCTCATGCCTGGAACCTGTGAACATGTCGCCCTAAAGAACAAATGATCATGCAGATGTGATTACTCTCAGAATCTCGAGATGGGAAGACTATGCTGGATTATTGGGTGGGCCCAGTGTCATCACCAGTGCCCTCCTAAGAGAAGGACAGCATTGCCAGAGAGACTGGAAGATGCGAGGCTGCCGGCGTTGAAGGTGGAGGAGGGGCCGCTAAACACAAGCAGCAGCTGGAAGCTAAAACAGTCAAGGAACCAGCTGGCCCAGAGCGGCCAAACCATAGGCTAAGTTCCTTTGTGGCGGTTTGTTGCAGCAGCAATAGGAAACTGATACAACGTTTCTCTTCTTGTTTTGCACTTGGAGAAAGTGAGAGGTTAAGTAATCTGCCCGAAGGCGCATGGCGAGTGAGGAGCAGATCCGGGATTCTGAAGCCAGGGATCTGGCTCCAGTTCTCCTACTGGCCCACTCTTGCTTCTGTCCTGCCTGTCAGCGACCGAGAAGCAGAAGTCGAGGGCACTGGAGCCTGTCGAGGAGACCAAGAGCTTCAGAAGACGAAGATGCAAACGGGACCCCGAATCCTGGGGGGCCCTTCTCGGTCAGTGGAGGGGTGGCCCCCACAGTCACTTGCCTGTGCTCCTTTTGGGAGGTCTGCCCCAGTCTGTGTCTAACTGTGAGTGTCCACCAGGGTCAGAGGTCCACTCCCCAGGCCCTGCTTCACCCAGCTATGCCTGGGGCCAGGTGCAGACTGAACCATTGGCTGATCCAAACCTTTGCCTCCCAGGCCAGGTAGTAAAAAGGGGCTGAGTTGCTTTAGCACGGCATCCTTATGTTTCTAAAATTCTGACTTCAAACATCTCTTTCTACCTCATAATCCTTTTGTTCATTCTCATTCTGTTGCTCTTACATATAAAACACCTCAGTCTCTCCGTCTTTGACTGAGATGGCTGGTCAGAGGAATTTGGGGGCAGTAGTTTAAGCTTTTTAAAGTGTTAAACACATTACCTGAAACCACCCCAAATATATTTGCGTAATTTGCATTCCGAGTACTTTCAGGCCGTGCTGAGTTTTTCCAAGGAGCAGTCACCAACATTTGGTCAGCATCGTGTCCACAAAGCATTGGCGCACAGCTCACTGGAGTCCTCACCCCACCCACTGGAGCATCCATACCCCGCCCACTGTCCTTTGCGGTTGCGGGGAGGCGGGAACCTACTTCCCGTTCCTGAGAAGCTCAGGCCCAAGGGTACCACTGGGCCAAGGCGCACACAGCCCAGACAGAAGTGGCTGCCACACTTTGTGATGCATTATTTTGCCTCTCAAGGGGAAGAAAAGGTACCCAAAACACCCTTGCAAGGAATGGGGTGGCAGGTTCCCTGTCAGAGGAGCCCCTCCCAAGTGCAGAAGTAGATGGCAGGGTGTGTACACACACCGCCTCTCAGTGCTGGGACCCCACCCTGCCGGAGGGGGTGCCTGCCACCCCTGGGCCTCTGACATACAAGTTAATTTGGATGAGACTCACCACTGTCTCAGGGCACAGGCAGGCCCGGGCGGAGGACCTGCAGTGGTTTGCAGATCTGCTGGTGGGAGGCCTGTGCATGGTAGCATGGCCGCTCGTGGTGACATGGCCACTCATGGTGACGTGGCCCCGCGTGGCGACATGGCCCCACGTGGCCACAGGTTGCTGCAGCCGCGGCTCCCAGTGTGATGAAGACAGCGGCCAGAGTTCTCTCAGTTCTCTCTGCTGTCCTTACGCCTGGGTACCCCAGGTCCCCAGGATGTCCTGTGCTACTCGCCACACAGTGCATACCATCTTCTTCGCTGTTTCTGTGCGTAGTGGGCCTTAGATGTCCAGAAACCATCCCTTGGCCCCACAGCCATGCAGAGAGCGGATCACAGCCACTCCCTGGTGGTCTGGGGGAAGAAGCAGAGACGAGTGGCCAGACCAGTGTCCATACAGGGGCCAGTCCCCAACGCAGCTGTCACCACCCAACCCTAGCTTGAGAACACTTCATGTGCGCTCCAAGAAACAGGAGCCAGCTCTGAGGTCTTCAGCAGGAGGAGGATTTACTGTGAGGTCACTGGAGGTTCACAGCATCGGCAGGAGCCAGGGCAGCATGGAGACGGCGCTGGAGGCTGGGACTGGGAACCATGTGACAAGTTCTCCGTGACCTCTGAACACAGCACCACTGCTGCCAGACGCCACCGCTGGGCATGTCATCGTGCCGTTCTGCTGTCCCCAGGTCTTGTTAGGCGCGTGTGGCCAGGCCACTGCAGGGACACTGAGGCCTGCGCCAGCAGAGCAGGGTCACTGCAGCCTGACCTGTGCACGGACTTCGCAGCTGTGGCTGTCGCTGCCCCAAAGGGGCTCAGCAGATCGTCCCGTGACCCCATTCTCCTCTCGCCTTCGAAGGCCTAAGCTTCCTCCGGGAAGCTGGTTTTGAAAGCAGTTGTTGGAGCTGCTGTGCATGTTGTTTTCACAGGATAAAGTCAGAAAGAACGTAAGCAGAAATCTTCATCACGTCACGGAAATGGCAATGAGCTTATGAGGTGATTTTAACTTTATATTGTCCTGTAGAATCCGGATCTTTATAATGATCACACAATTAAGGGGAAAACTGGGTCAATTCCGTTTGGAAATAAACGCGCCCTTCAGAAGAATTGTCGAGACCTGGAACCTGTGGCCGACGTATTCGCACCTCGGCAGAGGCCCCGTCATTTCTGCCCCGGTGGCATCATCAGACAGGAGCTGGTGTGGGGTTGGTTTGTTTGTCGTTTTGCATTCAATTCAGTTTAAATTACATATCTACTGAGTGGAAAACCCTTTGCAAGGGGCCTGAGCGTATAAAAATGAACCTAGCAGACTGCCTGCCCTCAGAAGAGCTGGCAGCCTGGGAAGGAGGCAGACGGGGTCACAGTTGTTTGAACAGGATCACAAGGTCTAGTGCAGCGAGGGCATGAGAAGCCCAGAAGTGTCGTAGAAACGGAAGTGGCCAGCTCAAGAAAGCTTTTTTTGAGAGGGCGGCAGAGCTGGAATGCTGCCTGGGAGGGTGGAGGGGGCTTTTAGTGGGGCGGGGAGCAGGGCATAGTAGAGACAAAAGCATGACAGTGGAGCGATCTAGACTCCTAATCGTAAACTCAGGCAGCCGACTCTAGAACTGGATTGGAATTATTTGATTTTGAATATTATATGGAGGAAGTTGGGCACCAATTTTCTAAAAAGTCTCTGTATCTGACACTTCAGAAGAATTGAGCCATTATGTTAAACATGGTCAAAAATAAAATAATGGCTTTATCTGAGTCTCTGCTTTTCTTGCCTTATAAAACGTCAGCCTCACCTGCTTACTGATTAGCACTCTGCATGAAAAACCAGGCAGGTGTCTCACTTCATCACTTCCAGGGAGAGCAGATGCTACTTTTGTTCAGAGGGGAGCTGCACGGAGCCCAGCCCTGCTCAGTCTGTGGGTCCTCGGGGCGATTAATTTGAGGGTGGCCCCACCTCTGGGTTCAGTCCCAGAGATCCCGAGGAAGTAACCTTCAAAGAGGCGGCTTGGCGACAAACGGCTGGTGAGCCAGGTGAGATGCTATGGCCAGGCGCCCTTGACCAACCTGTGGGAGCCCCGAATCAGAGGCTGAGGACTCCGTGAGTGAAGGAAGCAGCTGCCTGAGGCTCTTAGAACAGGGAGCCGACTCGCGCAGGACGGGGAGCTGGCTTGCTGCAGGAAGGCCAGCACTAACGCGGCCACCGTCCCAGGCCCATGAGTCAGGTGGATGGGGCTGGGGAATCTCTGTTCACCGATTCGGGTGTGGGGAAAGGTGATCCTTCTGATTTTCCTGTGACTCGACTTTGAAGTATGTGTCCTGCTGGCTGGCGAGGGACTTCAGCCTCTGCTTCACAGGGTCCCCCAGAACTTACGCAGTGACAGGGTGTTGGGACAGGTGCCCTTGTGGTCCTGGAGGCATCTGTCTACCTGGTGACCAGTGACACCCCACCGTCAGCTGGGTTTGGCCCTCAAGGATGGTGGCCTGGGCACAGCACCCAAAGCTGCCGCTGTGCCCCTCCACCCCAGGCTCCAGGCCACTTTGTTCAGGGTCTTGCCAGCCCCTTTCCCTACCTAAGAAGGCTTTGCCTCACCCCCAACCCCGCCAGCCGCCCTGGCAAGCGCAGGGGGTGCCTGCCTGGTGCAACTCAGCTCTTCCCCTGCTTCTGGCTGGGGCATTCCTTCCTGAATTCCTTCCCACCTCTGAGGCTTTTGGAAACAAAAGGCAGGAAGACTCAGGGGCCATGTCCGTGTTCAGCCTGCCACACCCATCCCTCTGTGAGTGGGACGCTGGGGGGTTTGGGCAAATCCTTGAGACTTTTAGGGCAGTGACACTCTTCTGTGTGATACTGTGGGTATGTGTCATCATACATTTACCCAAACCCATAGAATGTGCAGTACCAAGAGTAAACCCTAATTTCAGGGATGGACTTTGGGTGACGATGACATGTCCGTGAAGGTTTGATTGTGACAAAGGCCCCATCTAGTGGGGAAGCGGATAGTGGGGGGCTGCGTGGGGGGGCAGGGAGTGCACAGGAACCTCGTGCTCAATTTTGCTGTGAACCTAAAACTGCTCAAAAAAAGTACATGTTTTTTTTAAAAAAATGGTGGAGAAAGTTGTAAAAGAAGGTTGGGGAGGCGGGTGAGGACAGGACTGCCCCAGGCAGCGGAGCGGCGGTGAAGAGCCAGCCTGCAGAGGCCAGCCTCACTCCGCCTCCACGGCCCGCGCCTCGGCCACGTGGGGCCCTCACCCGTCTGTCAAATGCCCTCCCCGTCAGCCTGGCAGCTGCCATACCACCCTTGGCTCCGGTTCCTCCTGGGAGCTGCTGTGACATCAGCTGTTCCCGAGTCTAAGAAAGTCAGCAACACGTTCCAGATTTTCCCAAGAGCTGCTCGGGCCACCGAAGCGATGCCACGGGCTTCAGCAACGGAAGCGTGTTTTCTCCCGGTTCCGGAGGCTTGAGGTCCAAGACCAGGGCTCTGGCAGGGGTGGCTTCTGAGAGGTGAGGCCTCCCTTCCCGCCTTCATACCGTGTCTTCTCGTGGCTTGTCCTGTGTGCGGGGTTGTGGAGAGGTGCAGAGTCAGCTTCATCTTAGGATTTGGGGGGGACACAATTCAGTTTGTAACAGGAGCCAATCCTTACGTTCATAAATACTTCACATTTTAACACCTTGTCACATACACTGTCACTGCTTAAATAATCTGTTAGCATTTGGAACTGACGTGGAGAGGTTGGTGATTGACCCAAGGTGCTGAGGAGGAAGTCGGTGGCAGGTCAGGCTCTGCCGTCTCAGAGGCGCCAGAAATGGCCCACACCCGTGGCAGCGTCGTCTGGTGTGTAGTGGGGTCACACTCAGTCCTTCAGAGGCGCTTCACGGACCCCGAGGTACAGATGGACGTGCAGCCGGCCAGCGTCCACTCCCGCCCTTCGTCTGGGCAGGGCTTGGCAGGTGTAGGGACGTGGCCTGTGGGCACACGCAGCTCATCCCCGGACCCTCGCGATGTCCCTGTACCTTGAAAGAGACAGGGGAGGAGGAAAATAGCAGTTTGGTAGAAATGTAAAACAGGAGCATCGTCCTAGCACCTTGAAAGCAAGAGGCGGTCAAAGGTGGGTGAAGACAAACGTGGAACACTCGGGAACCAGTGCCAGGAGGTTCCAGCTGGCCAAACCTGGGACAATGTATGAATCGAAATAAGTGCTGATAGTAATGACTGTAGCCCATTGAACAAACAGAAGCCATGACTCCCTGCTGATACCAGTGGACAAATGAATACAGTTGACCCCTGAGCAGGGCAGAGTCCACCCATTTCCTGTTTGCGCTGAGAACACTCGCCCCTGGCGTTTGTGGCTGCAGCGTTTACCCCAAGATAACTAGCAGGTGACAGTCCTACCCTCATCCCCAAAGCTTGCCACAAAATATCTCGCTTTTATCACTATTTTCACATCATTCTAGTATATTGGTAGTCTGAAAACAAATGACATCATTCCATTTATAGCATTCTGGTTTTAGTAGTGGTATTTCCATTTATAAAATAGAGTAATTCTCGATTGCTGAAAATGTCAAATCCTAGAAAATATAGCATCCTTATGTGTGATGTTAAATTAACTCTGGCAGCGAGCTGCACATTTTTTTTCTAAACAGGAAAGTGGGTAGGGGTGCCAACATCCCACACAGTCGAAAACCCAGGTATGACTTTTGACTCCCCAAAGTCTTAACTATAGCTGTCTCTAAATATCCACAAGGTATTGGTTTCACGACCCTGCAGACAGCAAAACTCATGGACGCTCGAGTCCCTCATGTGAAGTGGCAGAGAGCGATGCATACAGTCAGCACGAGACCTGGGCTGTAAGGGCTGACTGGATACTTACTGAAAAAAAATCTTCGTGTCAGTAGACCCATGCAGTTCAAACCAGTGCTGTTCAAAACCATGAAGGTTTGAGGAGCGATTTTATATAGTTTCAAAGTATCTTCCACAGTTACAAAAAGGAAAAGTGTAACTGTAGAAAAACTAAGGTGTCAGACACCACCTTAATCAAGTGGTGAAAAAAAAGTAATGAGACAAACGGAAGTTCTGTGCCACCTGATAGGAACCGAGAATGCGGTACGTGTCTGTGACCTTCCTGCCCAAGACCCAAGCCTGAACTTCATGGGGAACAATATGAGGGGCACTCTAAGACGCGAGAGCCACGTGCAGCATGTGGCTCACACAGCGTGTGGCTCTCCACGGCATCCCTTTGCTGCGAGGGACGTTGCTGGTAACCCAAACGGAGTGTGAGGACTGGCCAGTAGCCACGGATCAGCGGTGCTTCCTGACTTTGATGGTTGAGAACATCTTTGTCTGTAGGAAATACAGAGTTTTCAGAAATCGTAGGGAGTCGGGTTGGCAATTCTTTCTCAGGTGGTGGTGGTGGGGAGGTCTTTATACTCGCAACCTTTCTGTAAACGAGATGGTTACAACATTAAAAAAAATTAATGTTGACAGTTTTTAAAAAGTAAATAATGGCACCTGAAAAATGTTCAACATAATTATTTATTAGGCAAATGCAAATGAGAACCACAGTAATGCAAATGAGAATCTCAGTGAGGCTCCACTTCACACTCACTAAATTTCACACACACACAAACAACACACACATTTTGGTGAGGATGTGGAAAATTGGAGCCCTTTTACGTTGCTGGTGGGAATGCAAAATGGTTCAAAATGTTCGAAGCAGCACTATTCACAATAGCCAAAGGTGGAAACAGCCCAAATGTCCATCAAAAGAGGAATGCATAAAAATCGTGGTATATCCACACAATGGAATGTTATTCAGCCACCGAAAGGAATGAAGTAGATGAACCCCATAAGCATTATGCTAAATGAAATAAGCTGAACACACAAGATCATTTACTGTGTGATTCCACTTATATGAAAAGTCCAGATAGACAAATTCAGACAGAGCAGACTGGTGGTTGCCAGGGGCTGGGGGAGGGGAATGGGGAGAACAGTTTAACGTATGGAGTTTTGTTTTGCAGTGATGGAAACGTGTCAGAGCTGGACAGAGGTGTGTTTGCACAAAGTGTGAATGTACAAGTGCCACCAAGCACTCACTTTCAAATGGTTTGTTTTATGTTATGTGAATTTCCCTCAATAATTTTTAATTCAAGCATTTCAATGTAAATTCTACATCTAAAAAGGAAATGGTACAAGATAAAATGCAGAAATTTGCATTTTATGGAGTCTTCAGAAACAGTGTTTCCTGTGACTGGTCCTAGATGATGGAATCACCTCGTCGTCTTTGGACAGCCGGTCTGTCTTCTGAGACAGCTGTTTCCCAGAAGGCCACCGATAGGCCGTGGCATTGGGAGTCCACGTCAGAGAGGACCACCCTTGGGGATGGGGAGCCGTGCAGGGTGGGAGACCCTCCAGGGGAGAAGCAGTGCGTCTGGACTCCTGCAGGCTCTGGTTTGCTCTGGTGTCGGGGCGTAACCCGGCCCTGTGCAGGGTGACCAGATCACCGCGCTGGTGGGTGGAAGTGATCTGGCTAGGACAACGAGCACACGGCTCACTGAGCTTGTGCTGGTGTTTCGGCCACACGGTGTGTGTTGTGCAGCGTCTGGCGTTCAGGGAGGTCACAGTGACCTGTCGGTGTCGCCATCTCTGTAGACAGATGTCCTCTGAGAGCAGGCTCCACATTTTCCCCAGTGGCAACGGCCTCCACACAGCCTCACTTAAGACAGCATTTCAAACAGACTTCATAAAAGTGGTTTCAGTGGTGACACGGCAGCTCATCTGTCACTTCTTCATTCTGTAAAATTTCACTTTATGAAGCCTCAATTTTGTGCCATTTGGTCTTTAAAGAATCATTTTTAGTTTTGTTGGCATTGCAGTCTTTTACTTGTACAAATCTGAAAATGCAGACTGAAGAGTGAAGAAACAGGCCCAAGATGAGCATGCCGCCTTCTTCCTCCGCCCAGCCTCGCCACCTCACTGCTTTGAGCAAGGCTCAGCCTTAGACTTGGGCTGCTCCTGCTTTCCTGTAATGTGACGGTGACAGTCACTTCTGCGGCTCCCTCCAGGTCACGAGTCCATCCGTCTCCATCTCCAGCCCAGTCCCACTTCTATGCGCCATCCCTGTGGGTCCACCTCTCTGCGTGGCCTGTTCTTTTCAGTGTCCTAAAGGCACCCTGAGTGGGCTCTCCCCTTTCAGAGCCCCTTTCAAAGCTAACGCGACCTCCAATGTTGGGGACACTCCAAATGTCTACTCAGTGTGTGATGTCTACAACAGTTCAAAACCCACTTACCGCAGAGCCGGGAGGAGGGATCACGAATAAGTGACTGCTCTGAACTTTCCAGAGACTTCTCCTCAACCTCCATGCCCAAAGCAGGAGCGCCTCATGGGCGGGGTACGGGCAGGGTTCTGGGGGGCCCGCCGCCCCAGGGCGCCCTTCCACGGGGGCGGGGGGCCTCAGTGGTCCGTCTGTGAGGCGTGCTCCTCTTACCGATCGCCTGACTGTGCTTCGGCTGCAGTCACGTTGTGTCCAGCACGGAGAACAGTAGTTGCACGGACGTGTCTCTTCATAATAAAAACGTCTGTTTCTATTCGGCAGAGTCTGGCCGTAGCTGGGACGGCCAGCAGAGGTGTGCGGGCCAGGGCAGGCGTGTCTGGGAGGCCGGCAGCCCAGGGCCTCCAGGCGGCCCTGTTCTGCTCCATGGGGGGCTGGGCTCTTCTCTCTCTGCCTTCAGCTCCCCACCACCCTGTGCTCTGATGCGAGAGTCCCCAGGCTTCCAGGGACAGCTGCTGAGCATAAGGAGAGGACGCTATGGGGCTGGGCCACCCGGGGGCCGCCTGGCTTCCGCTTTATGTGTCAGCTCACTCCTGTTGTGATTTCAGGTGAGCCTCAAAGCAGGAGCCCTGAACCAGCCTCTTGTCTGACGACTGCCAGCTGCTGCTGTCGCCAGCCTGTCCCCTGCCCAGGCCTGGTCCAGTGCCACTTCAGCAGGTAAGCAAGTGACAGACCCCGTCCAAGAGCGGTTCCCTGCAGAGGCCGTGTCCCTGCAGCAGCGACGTGTGGGCCCGCGGGAGCCGTGAGGGCCCTTCACGTGCGGCCGGCCAGGTCCTCGCACCCGCAATTCCTCCCCTTCGCAGGACAGGCCCCCCTCATCGGCCTGTCCCCTCCCACCCTTCCGAGCAGATGTGGGGCCTCTACGAAGCCTGTTTCACAAATTACCCACCTGCACACATTGTCCCCGTGCCAGTGTGTGTCCCTCTTGTGGGGGTGGGGGGACCCGGCACTGAGCCACCTCCATGGGCGGGGCCTCGGCGGGGGCGGGGCCTCCGCGGGAGGCGGGGCCTCCGCGGGAGGCGGGGCCTTGGCGGGAAGCGAGACCACGTGCTCCCCCTGGAGCAGCCAATGCTCCCAGCCAGGCCCGGATGCTCCCAGGCTGCTGCCCGCTCCCCACCCCCCCCCAGCTGTGACAGGCGGAGCCAACCGCACCCGCGCCTCCCCCCCACCCCGTGGTCTCAGTGGGGTCCCCTCAGGCCAGGGGCCTGTGCTCACTGTCGGCAGCTGCCTCGCAGGCGTGGCAGGAAGAGGCTGTCACTCGCCGGCCACATGATCGGCGGCCCCTGGAGTCGAGCCCGTTGGGGAGGTGGCGGGAAGGCGCGACGTCGTCCAGAAACTCTGACCGCGGTGTCCCGAGCCAGGGCAGGGCAGCAGCCTGGGGCCGGCCGCTGCGCGCACCCGCCCCCCACTCTGTTCACTGCGTTCCACACCGCGGGTGCCCCCCAGTCGGAACCGCCCCCCCGTGGACCGGTCTGTGTGCGTGTGTCCCCGCGTGCGTGTGCCCGCGGCTGTGACAGAGCCCGTCCCCCGAGCTGCTGTGTCCTAAACAGCCAAGGGCCGAGCGAGCCGCCCGGCGGCCGCAGGGCCGTGAGCTGCGCTCTGTCTGCGTCTGCCTCCCCCACCCCCAGCTCCCCCACCCCCCGACCCCCGTTCCCTCGGTCTTTTTGGGTCGTGGTGAGATGCACGTGCGCACACGGACGTGGGGAGGGACGGCCACCCGTCCACGGACGCGCGCGGGGTCCGGACGGTCCCCAAGGGCAGAGGGGTCGTTCGAGCGGCAGGCCAGGCATGGGTGGGGGGCAGGCTTCAGGAAGCTTCCATGGGCTCGCGTCTTAAAAGGCTCACTCGTCTTTAATTCTGGTGGCAAAACCGCTCCCTCCTCCGGGGCCAAGCACCTCCCTGCATACAGGGCACTGCCCGCATCCAGAGTGACACCCGCCAGCAGGGTCGGGGCAGTGAGCAGAGGGCTGAGGTGGGCAGGCTCTTTACCCCCGGCCAGGAAAGCTGCTCCCTCCGTTCGTACCGCTGGCATCTCTGCGTTTCGTGTCTCAGGGGCTGCCTTCCTGAGCGGGAGTGGAAATTGCTGGGGTGGGGGGTTTCTGTTTTGTTGGGGGGGTTGTTCTAAGGTGATAAAGAACACATAAATATACTTCAGTGTGCTAAGGGGAAGGCATCAGAGACAC
This sequence comes from Macroglossus sobrinus, assembly GCA_004027375.1. NCBI lineage: Eukaryota > Metazoa > Chordata > Mammalia > Chiroptera > Pteropodidae > Macroglossus > Macroglossus sobrinus. The sequence goes on along the minus strand of PVKZ01000676.1, from coordinate 325,847 downwards.
GGACGTCATGGGGAATGTGGGGTGAGTGGTGGGCAGAGCCGCGGGGGGGGGGGCACGGGTCACCCACGTGAAGGATGAGCCTCAGGGAAGGAAGCGCCTCCCCCTGCAGTGACCGGTGGCCGTCACACAGTGACCTGTGGCCGTCACGCAGTCACCGGTGGCTGTCACGCAGTCACCGGTGGCTGTCACGCAGTGACCTGTGGTCGTCACTCAGTGACCGGTGGCCGACACGCTGTGACCGGTGGCCGTCATGCAGTGACCGGTGGTCCACACGCACAGCCCGCACTGTGAGACATGTGTGCTTGCAGTGTCGAGGGTCACCCCGCTCAGGGCTCCAGGTCAGTCTCCAGTGAGAGTCCTGACCACCCCAGGTCAGTCCCCAGAGGTCAGGACAAGACTGAGTCAGGCAACTAAAGACAGGGGTCTCTCCTCTCGTGCCCACTAGGTAGAAGAGCCTCCCCTGCGGTCCCCTGCAGACTCCTGTATGTCCCACTGGTGGGGACAAGCTCTCCCGCCCCACGGCAAGGGAGGCAGGAAGGTGGGAGTGTGGCATCAGCCCCTGGAGCAGCAGGTGGCCCTGCTAGCTGGGACAGTAGCTGGGGCAGCTGTGGTGGCCAGTGTGGGCCCCAGGGCACTGGGGCAGCGGCCGCAGGACACAGTGAACACGGGAGCTGGGGGGCAGGAGTTCGAGGGGTTCCCCCTGAGTGCGCATCTCTCCGTCCAACAGAAGCAAGGTCATGACTCAGGAAGAGAGGGTGACATCGTAAGGAGGTGAGAGCCTGAAGACTGAGCCAGGAGGCGGGAGGGGTAATGGGACGGGGCAGATCACCTGGCCTCTCTGAGGACCCGCAAGGCTGGACTGTAGTTCTCATGGCACCAGCTCCAGCACTTGGGGGTTCTCTGGCACACTCAGCGGCCTTCAGCGGTCGGAGTTGGGTGATATGATATCAGGTTTTAGGGACAAAGAAAAGAAGACAGGTCTTGTGAGAACATGACAGCAGTGCTGGGACACATCATACAGGTGGCCTGTGCAAGTGACGGCTGGGAAGGGCTGAGGACACTGCCCTGAGTGAAGCAATGCTTCGAGGCTGAATGAGGAAGAGTCCCAGGGTGGGACAGCGGGCGACGCCCTCCTGGCCATGGACTGAAGTGGCCTGACGTGGAGGGGACACAGGAGGTGGGATCGAGGGCCTACCAGATTGGAACCCCCACACCAGGAGGAGAATGCAGCTCCATGGGGCCTCTTTGCATGTGAAGCGCCCGGGTCCCCTCCTGCTTAGTGGGGCGGGCGTGTGAACGCCCCCAGGGAGAGGAGGAAACAGCTCTGCGAGGTCCAGGGTTCCGGGCGCAGCCAGCCCCATGGGTCCAGGGGTCTGGCGAGGCTCTGGCTGTGCTGCCTTCTCTGTGCTCACGCGCACATGCACACACACCACACGCTCCTACATAGCACAGAGCCCCTTCCTCTGCCCTCCCCGGTGTCTCTCCTGGGCTCACTGCCTTCTCAGCCATCCTGTGCCCCCCACCTCCCAGCTCCTGAAGCCCAGAGTCAGTGAGGAAGGAAGAGGCTCCCTTCTGGCGGGGGGCGAAGTGGGGGCTGTGGTTTTAGAAACTTTTTCGCATGTGTCAGGCTAGGGGCGGTTGGGAACGAGATTGTCTCCTTTCTGCATGGACAAAGGGATGCAGACACACATAGCACACACCTCCCAGCCACACACGTGCGGACTGGCATGGGGCATGCTGCACAGACATGTGGGCACACATGGACACACATGCACATCTCTGCAGTGGGGGGTCGGTGGCTGCTTCCCAGGTTTTAAAACCCCCAGCTCCTCACGACTTTCCTTCTCTCCTTGTTGAGTAGAAATCCCAAGCCAAGGGGACCTATTCAGCTCCGACTTAAAACAAAAAATTTTAAGTTTAAAGTCTTGGCTGGTCTGTGTCTTAAAACAAGAAACTCATTTTTCAAAATTCACCTGTGGGCAAGTGAAGCTGCCATCATGCCTCGTCTAGGCCAGAGGGTTGGTGTGTGCAGGGGGAAAACTCAGAGTGTTTCCTGCCCATCAAGACACTGGCCGAGCCTTCTCACGCCTCACTCTGTGCTGTGGGAAGCCATTGTCACCTCTGTGACCCGTCCCAGCCCTCAGGCTCAGACGACTAGGCATCCCCTGAGCCGCTTCTATTAGATGGGATGGCTACTCTGTGGCCTGAGGCTTCTCGTGGACAGTCAGCGGCACGGCTGTCTTTGGCTGGTCAGTCATGTGGCATTGTTTCCTGTCTTGTCCAGGAGAAATTGTTCCTTCTGAAAAAGCAAATCTCTGCTTGGTGTGTGTATGTGTGTGTGTGTGTGTGTAGATGTGTGTGCATGCACCATTGTGTAAAAACAAACTCCCAGCACAAAGCCTGTAAACTCTTTGGAATGACAGCAGGCTCTAAGTTCATAGTAAAGGGTTTTTATCCCCAGAAGATGTGTGCGTGAAGCCCCAATGGCTGGCGAGGCCACATAAGACCTCAGGGACAGCACTGGGCTCGGTCCAAGCTCAGAGTCTGGGCTGAGTCCACAGTCTGGCTACGGGACCTTGCACTACTGGCTTGATGTCTCTGCATTTTGCCCATTTCATGAGCTGCTGGAGGAATGAATGGGCAAATGTGTGGGGAAATGACTAATCCCTAAGAAAGCATTGTAGGGTGACGAGAGATGGCCGCGGGGGCAGTGGAGCGGCCTGGGGCCTCTGTGACCTCCTGCCCGCCCCCCAGGCTGAGAGTCTTTCCAGACAGAAGTGTTGACACTCTGGTGGCTGGTGGCACACTCCTTCTCCTTTCTCCGGGATGGGGGTGGTGCTCCCACGTGCCCCAGCTCGATGGGGAATCTGTCGGTGCTGGAGGGGCATGGAGGGCTCGGTGTCACCTCCAGAGAAGCAGCACCCCAACCCCTCCGCTCGCTGTTCCAGGGCTGCAGGATGAAGGAGGGCGTGTCCAGCAACAGCACCACCAGCATCTCCCAGGCCAGGAAGGCCGTGGAGCAGCTGAAGATGGAGGCCTGCATGGACAGGGTGAAGGTAGGCACCACCGCCCGCCCACTCCTCTGCCCAAACTCCACCGAAACAGCCCTCCCAGAGAGCACGTCGCCCGGCAGGGCGCCCACTGCCCGTGGCGCTGTGACGTTGACAGGCGAGCCTTGCTCCGGGGCTCGAGTGTGCCCGCGGGCCAGACGACACAGGGGTACAGTGCACGAGGTCCGGGGCCTCGTGCCTTTGCGGCCCCGTTTAGCCCCGTCTCCAGGCGGGTAAGCGAGAAAGAGGTTAGCAGTGAAACCCGCCATCTTCCCTTCCTGATCCACTGACTTCCTGCTGGGAGTGGGCTGAGCCACGCACGCTGCTTGTCAGACGCTGCACTGGGGAGGTGAAGGCAGGTGCCAGCCGCCCCCACCACGCTCGTCTCCGATGAGCAGAGATCCCCTCTTGCTGGGAGCGCTGAAGCGAGACGAAGCCACCTCATTTCCAGGTGCCTCGTAAGCAAGCAGGAGGCTCCGACATGCTGTTTGGGTTCATTGACTGTAATAGGGTTGGAGCCCCGTTGGGAATGTCACAGCGGGAAACCCAAATCCTCTGAGCCTGTGGTCTGAGGGGACACACCATGAGGGGGCTCACCCAAGCCTCTAGGGCTCCATACCACACTGGGGACCCTCAGGCCTTCCGTTGGCCAGCAAGCAGCCCCTCCCCTAGGTTCCTCTCACCTTCCCGGGGCCCCTGCCTAGGATGGTCATGCCCTTCCCCTGGTCACACACAGCAGGAACCCTGAACAGAAAGTGACAAGACTGTGGAGGAGTCAGGAAGGAATATGGCGTGACACAAGAGGTACAGCGAACCTGCACCCCACACACAGGGAGCCACCGCCTGTGGAGCAGTCCTTGCTCCAGGCAGGAGGGGAGCAAGGAGCCAAGCCATTCCAAAGCAGGGAGAGAGGGACTTTGGAGTGAGTACCCAGTGGCTCACAGACAGGACAGCCGCCTGGCCTGTGGTGAGATCACTCTCCTGATGAGCATTCCGCTCTGTGCAGGCGTGGGCAGGACACAAAGGGACTGTCCTGCCTGCTGCTCAGAGAAGGGCCCCTGGGGCTGAGCTGCGAGCTGGTGCTGAGCTGCCCCACAGGAGAAGGGAAGGCCGGTGAGGGCTGCTCCTGGCTCACGTCGAGCAGCTGGATGGGACAGAAGAGCTGCAGGGTGTGCTGGGAGGACAGCTTTGGGCAGCCGGGGAGCGGCCATGCGTCCAGGCACGGGCCAGAACAGGCCAGAATGAGGCCCAGGCCAGGAGAGAAGCTCACCTGTCAGAGGCGGCTGAGGCTGCAGAAGCTGCAGAAGAGGCCGGCGAGTGCGTGGAGCAGAGCAAAGGGTGGAGTCCGACACACAGTCACACAGGGAATTCAGCAGAACTCGCAGGTTAATGTGAGCGACGCCAGGGACCGGGAAGTTAGAACTGATGTCCAGCCTGGGGCCAGAGGGCCGGGAGGGCGGTGGGTGCCGTGTGCAGGTTCCGCTTTGGCAAGGAAGACGAATTCTGTAATAACAGATCCTCACCTGTGATGGCCACCCCCGGAGTCAGTGTTGGGACCAGATGTCCAACGGGTGAAGGGCTCTGCACGGCACTCAAGGCGCATGCACCGTCTCTAGAAGAAAGAGAAGACGTGCTAAGCCAGTCGCGTCTGTCACTCGGGTAGTTTCCAGGGCGGTAGGCGGTCCCAGCGGTGATTGTTGTGGAAATGGCTACGAGGTCCCTCAGAGGGCCTCTGGGAAGGGGAGCTGGCCAGTGACGGCCACGTCAGTTCCGGCCAGAGCCGGCACCTTTGTCCGGGAAGAGCTGGCATGAGGCTTCCTGGACAGCACGACCCCACGAACTGCCCTGCGTGGCTGCAGCAATGCGCTTGGGTTTTTCTTGCTCACACAACCGTGAACAGTTGTTTGTTTTTTCATTATGATAAAATACACATAACGTACTTTACCGGTTTAAGCATTTTAGGTATATAACTCAGGAGCGTTAAGCACATTCACAATAAGTGCAGCCATCACCACCAGCCGCCTCTAGAACTTTTCATTCTTCCAAGCAGGGACTCCTCATGAAGCACGCACTCCCCGTTCCTGCCCCACAGTGCCTAGCAACCTCTGTTCCACTTCCTGCCATGGATCTGCCTGTTCCAGATACCCCGTTCATATACATGGAACACACAGTGTCTGTCCTTTTGCATCTGGCTTATTTTGCTTGGCACATGTCTTCAAGATTTGTCCACATTGTCGCGTGTGTCCGACTGTCATTCCCTCTTATGGCTGAATGAGAGTCCGTCGTGTGTACGTACCACGTTTCATCCATTCACCTGTGGACACCTGGGGTACCTCCACTTGCGGGCTGCTGTGAACAGTGCTGCTGTGGACATGGGGGTGCAGGCGCTTGCATCCTTGCTTTCATTCTTTGGAGTGGACACCCCAAAGGAGTGGGACTGTTGCGTCACACGGTAATTCTGTGTTCAGCTTTTTGGGGAAACGCCATACTAGTGTCCATACTGGTCGCAGCATGTTACTGTCCACCCAGCAATGCACGGGGGCTCCAGTTTCTTCGCATCCTCACTCACACTCCTTATTTCCTGTTCATTTGTCCTAGTGGGCGTGAGGCTCACACACGGGTTTAAGCTCCGGACACCCCTCACTTCGGGGATCAGTGTGTCTAGTGGAACAATCTACTTGGTGCCACTCTCGGCAAAGAAAATGGCGTGTGTCAATATCAGTTATCCAGACAATAAAGTCAGAACGTGGAAAGACAGGGAAGCAAGCCATCAAGGACACTCGCGCTGACCTCGTTGAGGACCTTGAGGAGGAGAGTGGGCTTTCTGGGTGACGGGGAAGTCACTGCAGGGGAGGAAGAAGGAAAAGGGACCCTGGATGGGGATAGAGGGGCATCTGTGGAAGGAGGGGAGCCGTTTGTAGACTTCCCTGAACTCACGCAGACTGCGCCAGGAAGGCCAGGTCCAGATGAGGGCGAAGAGGACAGGCTGCTTGGGGACAGCGCAGAAGGCACGTGTGCACAGGGTAGGCGGAGAGAGGGCGGGACAAGCTGCGGGGGAAACAGCTGGACACACACGGGAGATGTAACTGCAATTCCGAGTCCTGCAGAGCTGGCTCCCAGGCGCAGCATGGCAGTTAGGGGCAGAGGACAGCCCAGCGAGGGCCACGTGGTTCACCGTGCTCGGAGGAGTGTCCAGCGGGGAGGGAGGAGGGCGTGCACAGCTCAGGAGGATGGAGAGGCTCTCAATGGGGAGCGTTGGGAAAAGCTAACTGCATGAAGCAGTCTGGGCATCGCAAAAGTAAGGAAAAGGAATAATGCAGACTTTGAGAGGTTTGAGCAGTTGCTGGAGAAAGAGGTGACCAAAACACCCACCATCATCCTGAGGTCCTGTTTGTCCCCCCAAAACATGGGGGCGGAGAAGGGAGGGAGGCTTTGCCCCACGTGGCCCAGAGCCAGCTCCCGCGCCCACACAGTGGGTTCAGAGCCCCCCACACCAACCTCGGGACCTGTCTTGCTCCCCGACCTTCACTGGCTCAGTGTTCATCCAGAACCTCCCCCCAAGGACCCGCCTGCTCCCTGGGATTCAGCATGGAGCCTGTGCAGCCTCCGCGAAAGCAAAGGCTTGTAATATAATACCCAGGATCCTACAAAGACGTAAAGAGTACAGAAGGATGGCATTGCAGAAACTCGGTCCTCAGGGAAAGAGCACCATGGCCTTATCTTTTTTCTCACTCATTAGAGACCCAAGCAAGATAAAATTCTACCTGGAGAGTACACGTGTGGCGTCGATCACAGACAGGAGACTCTGCCGAGCAATCATGCTGGACACAAGCTGAGCACAGCTGGAGGCTCAGGCGGAGATGGTCTCACAGTGGCCACTGCCTGTCCGTGGTGGAGTGGACCCCTCAGGCTCCTCTGCAGACAGCCCGTGGCCTAGCGCCCAGCCTCGCCACCTGTGATCAATGCCGGGCCCGCGAGGGGTCCCTGCAGGTTTCCCACCAGCCATCGTCCACCACCCCATCTCACTGAGGCTGACCCAGGTCACCAGTGGGCAAGCTGCTGGTTCGGGAAGGCCATGCTCCTGTTCTTGGCCAGTATCGGAGTCCCCAGAGCACTCGCTGTCCCCAGGCCTCCAGCAGCATGATGCCCTGTGACCAGGCTCTAGAAGCCACAAGGAAGCAGCCTGGTGGCCAGCCCAGCAGAGCCCACGCGGGGCTCCCATCCTGAGTGACCACTCCCTCCCCCATCCCATAGACTAGGCAGGCCGCAGCAAACAGAAGGGTTCTTCAATATCAAACAGCAAAACACCGAAAAGGAACTTGAGAGAGACTCTTTACCATCCTACCACACACGAGCTTCCTGACGCCCAGTGACCCTGTGTCTTGCACCCAGTGGAAAATACATGGCAGGCAGCCAGCAGCAAAAAGAGGAATGAAGGGGAGGGGGAGGGGTGGGGGAGGAAAAGGTCTCCAGAGCTGGTCTGCGCCACCAGAGGGGCAACAGCTGAAGAGGTGCCATACCACAGCGGGGGTGCAGAGATCCGAGCAGAGCTTCTGGGAGCTGCCTCTCCATTAGGCGCCCCTCAGGGTGCCTGGTTCTGCCACCCCAGAGAACACGGGAATTACTGACATTGGGCCAATCCCACGTGAGCTCTGGAAGGGGACAGACAATCTTGAACAGACCAGTAGCCCTCAACCAGGGACCAGGAAACAGACGGACTTGCCAGGAAAATTAGCCAAGCAACATATGGCCAGTCTCCCTCGTCTGCAGCATGGCCTGTGGCGGGCCACTCACACAGCTGTGGCGTGCGTTGACAGTCCCTCGGAGGGCTGCCATAAAGCAAAGATGGTGCCCCCACAAGCCTTACCTGCTGATTGCTGTATTAGCCTGCAGAGCGGTAAGGAGTGAGGGCAGAAAGAGAATGGCAGGCGATGGCTGTGCTGAAGGAGAGGTCCCAAGGGACAGCCAGCCACCTGCTGAAAAATGTATCTAGACAGACTTTACACCTTTCATAAAAAACTAAGAAACTTCTAGAAGATAACATGGGAGAAAATCTAGGTAACCTTGGATTTGGCATGAGTTTTTAGATGCAACATCAAAAGCATAATCCATGAAAGAAAAATTGATGATTAATTTAAATTAAAGACTTCTCTGTGAAAGAAACTATTTAGGGGATGAAAAGATAAGCCACAGACTGTGAGAAAATCTTTTCAATACATATTTGATAAAGGACTGCTATCCACAATATGCAAAGAACTCTAAAAACTCAATGAGAAAACGACCCCATTAAAAGGCAAAAGATCTGAACAGACACCTCACCAAAGAAGATGCAGATAGTAAAGAAGAAAATGAAAAGGTGCTCGACATTGTATGTCACTAGAGAATTACAAATTAAAACAACAATGAGATACCACTGCACATATATTAGAATGGTTAGCATTCAGAACACTGACGATATCTAATGCTCACACGGGTGTGAAGCAACAGGAGCTCTCACTGCTGGAGGGAATGCAAAATGGTACAGCTACTCTGGAAGACAGTTTGGCAGTTTCTTATGCTGAACATAGTCTTACCAAGTAATCTAATTATATAAAAAAATACACAATGCAAACAAAATATACACAATGCAAAATATGAAGAAATGTCAGGAAAAATGGGGGAGTTGTGTGAGGGCCTAGTATGTCTTTCTCAGTCCTTGTTAGATAAACTAGACAAAAGAGAATTATATTAACCAATAAAATTAATAAGATTGGTCTGAGATATATGTGTGCATATGTGTATAATTTATGTATACATGTATATGATATATGTATATATAACATATTTTACATACATATGTACAGTTTTATCCAGAAACTACCAAGAATACTTTCCTATAAGCACCACTCATGGAACACTTCAATACATTTTAAAAAGTAAAAATGGTTCATACCACATTCTTTGACCATAATGCAATGAAATTAATGGTGACAATGGTAGGGAATAGATGTTAGCCTCAGTAATTTTTTAAACCATCTCTTCAACAATGAAAGTGATTTTGAGAATGCCATATATAAATGTGTAAGACGTGTGTTTTTTAAAACAGTCAAAACATAAAAGGGCATAAAAGAAGACTTGAAAAAAGGACAGCAGTACCTTATTCTTGAATAGGCAGAGTTGATATTGCAAAAATATCTGGTTTTTTGAAATTAATATATAAATTTAGTGCAAATCTAACCAAAATTCAATTTACATTTTTGGAGAAAGCAAATACTAAATTATGAAAATTCCATTAAATGAGTCAATGTGTGAGAGTATCCAGGAATTTTTTTTTTTTAAGGAGTGTATGTGTTCAATGAAATTTTGTAGAACTTTCTTCCCAGGTATTAAAATGTATTATAAAATTATAGTATTTAAAGATTTATGACAATTCTTTAGGAACAGACAGATCAATGGAACAGACAAGGAAGTCTGTAAATAGACCCAAGTGTACGAGGAACTGCTATGATCCAGATGGCATCTCAAATCAGTGGAGATTATTAATAAATGTTGCTAGAAATTGCTAGCACTTTGGAAAATAAATAAAGCTGCATACATCACTAATTTTATCCAGATAGATTTCAGATGGATTCTATTAGCCAGCTCAGGCTGCCACAACAGAATGCCACAGACTGTGTGGCTTAAAGAACAAAAATTTATTTTCTCACAGTTCTGAGGATAGAAGTCCAAGATCAAGGTGGCCCAGGGTTGACTGATGTCTGGTGCGATGGCTCTCCTCACTGCCTTTGCTCTGTGCTCATTCAGAGGGCTTTCTAGTGTCTCCCCCTCTTTTTATAAACACCCAGTCCTATTGGATCAGGACCCCACCCTTAGGACCTCATGTAATTTTAATTACCCCCATAAGGCCTGTACCTCCAAACACAGTCACTTTGGGGGTTATGGCTTTAATATCTGAGTTTTGGGGGATACAATTCAGTCAAAAGATTTAAGTATAAAGAAAAGCATAAAAGTATGGGGAAAATAGGAGCAAATATTTTTATAATATGAGTTGGACAAGGCAAAGCATATCACAAAATCCAGTTCATAAAGTAAAACTTTTGGCTGCATAAAAAAAAAAAAAAAACTTTTTATGTGGTAAAAATCCCCCAGTCAACAAAGCAAGAATAACATTTGCTACCTGAATAGCAAGGGGTTAAAATTGAAAAAGAGCAAAATCGGGAAGTTATCATGGTCTGTCTGATAGGTCACTGGGAAGTGATGAAGAATCTGGCAGAGTCCAGGAAAGGGTGTGATTAAGCCCATAAATGGCATTAAGGTCAAAAGAATGACATTTATAAAGGAAAATACATATTTTATGTCATCTGACCCCACTAAAAGTCTGGAGGCAGCTTTTAGATTCGCCCTTCACTGGATCTGGTTGGACTCTGTGGTTACCCACCTCACTCCGACTCCTGCCAGCTCAGCAATTCAGGTTTCACCCTTCTCTTCAAGTTCTCATCCTCTACCAGAAATGTTTGTAGCTCTTGCCCAGACCTTTAGATATTAAACAATTTGGATGATAAACTTTGTACAACCAAATTTAGAAATAAATTTATAAAAAGGAAATAGGAATGAACAATTATAGGACAGTATTAGAAAAAAGGAAAAAGTCTTTGAATTAAATCAAAGAGTAGAACACAGAAGAAGATGAAAGATGGATTTGAAAAGGAAGGGCCCTTCCCCTTCAGCGGGTGTCTGGTTGGGGGCACTGTGGGTATCCAGTTGCCCTGATAATTTCTGAGAAACTTCTTCATGTCTATTTCTCGAAATCTTTTCAGTCCTACTAGAAAGTAGCCAAATGAAAAGTGACATAATGACACACCATGTGCCAGCCACAGAGCATCCGGTGTGGCTCTTCCCGTTTACAGGAGGGAGGGCCGAGCATCTGGATGACCCAGCTGAGTGCCGAGGGCAGTAGGCTGGTGACATTGCTCCTGACTCGTGGCCCTGTGCTTCTGCTGTAGTGATGCCCCTGGCATTCTAGAACCCCACAGAGCTAGAACCTACTTATATGTTCATCTTTCACCTCAAACTAAGTCCCAGAAACCTCTTCAGTGACTCGCTAGTTTCACCAAATAAATTACTCTTTTGTAACTTGGCAAAGTGACTGAATTATGGCTCCTTTGTGGAAAATTGAGATATATCAAAACAGAGGTGGTCAGACAGGACACGTAGCACCTTGTTGGAAGGGTTTGGTTAAGTCGACGTCCAGGGTGGATCTGAGTCACTCCTTGTAAACAAGCTAAGTGAGAAATTCGCTGTTCCAGTGGTGAAGGCCACATAATAACAGCTCTTAGGTGAACTTGGGAATATTAAAACTCTCTTTTAAGTATCTCAGATTTGACTCTCAATGTGCAATCAACTTTTTATGTAAGAAAAAACAAACCTTTATACTAATGATAGTAAACAGCAGGGAATCTGCTATTTTGGACGCTTGACTTTAGAATTCAGAGAGGAACTATTATTAGATTACTCATTTGTTCACACGTATCTTCCCCACCTCTGGTTTCCTCCAGGTCTAACCTGGCCTACTAGATGCTGTCTGTGGCTGAGGACCCACTGGGTGAGCAGAAGCCATCAGGCTATTAACCAACTATAGAGAGTTGCCCATGTCAGTCTGGACTGATACAGAGTAATCACTGGATCTGCTAGAATCCATATGTCTTAGTTGTTTGAGTTGCTGTAACAGCACCACAGACTGGCTGCCTTAAACTACAGAAATTCATTTCTCATAATTCTGTAGGCTGGGAAGTTTGAGATCAGTGTGTCAGCATGGTCAGGTTCTGGAGAGGGCTCTCTTCCTGGCTTACAGATGGCCACCTGCTTGCCATGACCTCACATGGAAGGTACAGACAGGTCCTTCCTGTAAGGGCATTAATCCCCTTCATGTGGGCTTTACCCTCATGACCTACTGACCTTCCAAAGGCACCACATCCTGACACCATTACAGTGGAGACTCAGGCATTCACAGTAGTTCGGGGGATTCAAACACTCAGTCTATGGCATCAAGATATGGAAGAATCTAGAGATGGCCCCGAAACCCGTGTGGTGGTCACAAGTACTCCCCAGTGTTAGAAGAAAGCAAAGAAAGTGCACAAGGATCCACCTTGCATGTTTGCCCAGAACTTAGAAGTGAGGCACAGACCTATAATGTCCCTGAGGGTGTCGCCGGGGTAACTGGCATAGGATTCCATCTGTTGGAGCTGCCGCCAAGTTTGACCTTGTCAACGATAGGAGTATACCGTGGGGGCTGCAACCTGGCTGTGCTCTCAACTATAATCCTGCTTTGTTTTCTTGGGGCGGAGGAAGGAACAGGCAGAGACATCAAAGACGCTTGTAATTGATTCCAAGTAGCATTGTTAATAGACTAGGATGGCTGAGAAATAGGTGTGAGCTGCTCTACTTTAGATGCAAAGGATAAATGCAGTGGGTGTCACAGCCCGAACAGTAATTATGTCATCTGTCTTGTCACAGAATGTGACTATAGTAATTGTAACATTTTCTCCCATCATTGAAGCTTGTAATTATCATGCAACCACCGAGATTATGTGCTAACTTGGGCTGTTTTAATCACCTCTTCTCTGAAATGTAATGGTGAAATTCCACATTTGTTCCCAGGCTGCCCATCCTTTTCAACATCTGTTACCTTGTAACTTGTAACAGTTGGGCACCAAGGAAAGGAGGCAGAGCTGCCCTGGGCCACTCCTGACAGGCCTTTAGCCTGTGAAGCCACCGGGAGGGTTGATGAGAAAGCCCACAAAATAAGGACGTTTTAATTCCTAACCAGAATAAGATTTTCTCTTCGAATGTGAATCATCTATTGTGTTTCAAAGATGGCAGATTTGTTATTGGATTTGGCTTGTCTGCAACCCATATTTTCTGTGTTTAAAGAAACTGTCAACCATATCAGCCCAGGGCTGATTAAGAAGCCCTGCCCCCAACCCAAAAGCAGGTGCAGGTTAATTGATGCCGAGCACCGAGATGTGTCCGCGCCGCCTCTCATCGTGAGGTTCCTGACGGTGCTCATCGCATGCATTTCTCTTTCCAGATCACAGCTCGCAAACTTCAGGGGGCGCTCCAAAGTTCCACTGTACAGGGGTAAAGGGACCTGGGACACTACGTGAAACCTGGGGGCTGACGGCCGCGGTGAAGCACTCCCTGGACTCGTTCGTCATGGAGCGACCCCCTCTCTCTTAGATCGCCCCTTTCACTGTGTAGATAATCCGAGTGCACTCAGGGAGCCAGCCCTGCTCGTGGCCACCCAAAGCCACACGCAAACGGCGCCGTGACGTCATCACATACTCATTCCCACAGGGCGCCGTGACGTCATCACGTACTCGTTCCGTGCAGGTGCGGCCAAGCCGAGCGTGCTTACAACTCAGCAAATGCACCTGCTACCCCAAAACAACAGCAGGAGGCAATCCAAGGACCGCTGGTTTTCCTGAAGGGAGCCCTGTGGCGGCAAATGCGGTGTCACTTTTGGGAGTGACAGAAAAGGCCCAGGTTAGACCTGCTGGATCCGACAAGGCCAGACCCCGACGGCGCAGTCAGCGCGTTGCAGGCGCCGGGCTGCGAGGGACGCGGAAGGCCGTTGTGGGGCGGGCCGGCCGCCACCCCTAGAGTCACGCTTGAGCCCCCAGCGCCTTGGACCACGCGCACCCTGGGTGACGGCGCCGGCGCCGCAGCCTTGGCGACATGACCCCTGGTGGCTGCTGGGGACGTTAAGTGAGTCAAATCCACCCCCAGGGACCTGGATGAGCCTCTGAACAACTGACACGGGGAAGGAAGCTGTAATTGTAGCTTAGCAAGCCGACCGCGGACCATCCGGTCGTGCGGTCAGCCGTCCACCCAGGCGCACGGACATTTTCGCCAGTTTACTTGAGCGCGCATCATTTGGAATTGGGCAGCGCAAAAGCGAAGGTAGTTAGCAGTGCCCTGCCCGGAGCCAGGGGCAGGTTGTCACGGAGAAGATGCAGAAGCAAAGCCAAGCCGTTGTGTGGTTGGCTGCAGTTTAGGTGGCTGCCGTGTTTGGCAAAGCCTGGTCGGTTGTCCCTGATGCACTGCTCTTGAGTCTCCCTCCCAGAGCCCAGGACACATTGGCACTGGCTTAGGTCAAAGCTTCTGCAGGCCACCAAGGCATTGGAGCCACCCCAGCCCGATGGCGTCCTTGCTTCATTACTATAACAGTCGTCAGTCACAGCCTAGAGGGAGGAGCCTCAGAGGTGACATTGGCTGTGCCACCCAAGCGTAGGGGAGAGGAAGCAGGTCACAGCTGAGCAGATTTACCATCAGGGTTTCCTTGGCCAGACTGTCCGGAGATTAAAGGATATGACCTAAGAAACTCTAGGTTTGAGGCTCTTCCACTGGGCATGTGTGTCTCCAGGTAGGAGGTCTGCAGGGACAGACTGTGCTGGCCCAGCAAACGAGAACAGTCCAGCACTTGGCAGTTCCGGTTTTCACTATCAGTCAGTTCCCCTCAGCAGCTGATAGAGTCTGTGGCCAGACCACTGAGCTTTGAAGTAGCTTCCTGTCTTACTGGAGATGTGACCTTGGGCAGGCTTCTCAACTTTGTGCCTCAGTTTCCACCTCTATAAAGAGGCTTTAGGAATGTTACTGAGAAGAGTTAAATGAGGTACTTCAGATGATGATGCATTTAGTGCATATTTTTATGGATGGTTTTATACAGCTCTCTCTCTCTTGAACTTGTGTCATATGGACCTGCTGCACAAGGAGACCTCTCGTAGCATTCCAGAAAACTGTATGTCTGTGCCTACAGGCTGGAGACTAGCCTCTAGACAAAGGGCACAGGGTCACCAGGGTAACCACCACTGTGAGCTAGATGCCGTAGACAGCCATCCCCCTGCCCCTGCCATGGCCCCTAGCGGTGTGCAGCTGTTCTTTACATGAGGATGCCAGGCATGACGGTGACTTTATACTCTTCTGTCACCCCATTTAGATCTTCTAGCAGGCAGAAGTCTTGCCTTATTCTTTCCCCTATATCCTCTCAATTAGCTAACAGATTTATTCATCTCAAACTCAGTAAATCCTTCCTGGATAAGATAATGAGGTCTGTAGAGAATTCAGAACAAGTGGAAGCGTGTCCAACAAATGAGATAGATGGGAACAGTGAAGATGGGAAAACCAGAGAGGGGATGGTGACCAGAGAAGACATTCCTAAATGAACCATCCAGAAGAGCTCATTGGAGTTAGGAACTATAAGCCAGCAGGTCCAAGAAGACTGGTGGCTCTTAGAGGGGGAACGTGCTGGTCCCGACACTGCCACCCTCTGGTGTCTGTCTGCTGGCCTGACATTGGATAAGCGCTTGCAGGCTTCAGAGTGCCTCGTTGGCAGGGCGAGTTCACGCACTTGCCAGCACATGACACAGACCCCGAAGGCAGTGCACTGGTAACTTCATCTCCCTCTTAGCAAACGTTCCTGGCCTTGCCCTCTCCTGCCCAGCTCCTTCTATGCAGCTCTTGGACCTCAGCTAGGGGGATGGCTTGATGTATAAGTGCCATGTGTCTCCAAGCTTCAGATAAGCCTAGAAGGAAGATGGAGGGGCAAGAGCCTTCTGGTGCGGGGATGGCCATTCGAGTTAAACCCTGTGCACTTATGACCCATAGCATATGTGTATTATGTGTATATCACTTTATAACTCATAGCATATATGTGTGTGTTATGTGTATATCACACTTATGACATGTGTTGTACTGAGGAGGATGAAGTGTCTCTCCATGTTGGTCATGGGAGTGGATTACAATAAGATAAATAATAATAATAATAATAATAATAATAATAATAATAATAATAAATACAATCACGCTGGCTTGGTTGGGGCCAGCACTCTGCTTTATTCATCTGGAAATGGTTTGACGGAGTAATTGCAAGGCCGCTGGCCTGGAGCCTCCACTCACCCCTCAACTGGGAGGACAGGCTTTCTGGGCCCTACTGCTGCCTCGTTTCTCCAGGCTGTGCTCTCCCTACAGGCAGCATCTCTGTCCTGAGGATTGTGCCAGCACCTGTCTCCCTGGTCTGCACAAAGCCTCTCCCCAGGCTGGGAATGGCCTGGCTGCTGGCCACGCACACAGCAAAGCCTGTCCTCGGGCTTGTCCACTCTCCACGTGGACACTCAGAACTGGCCCCTAACTGCTCCTGTTCTGTGTCCCCACAGGTGTCCCAGGCAGCTGCCGACCTCCTGGCCTACTGTGAGGCCCACGTCCGGGAGGACCCGCTCATCATCCCCGTGCCTGCGTCAGAAAACCCCTTCCGAGAGAAGAAGTTCTTCTGTACCATCCTCTGACTACTTTGTGATGAAGCACCTCCTTTCCTGTCAGTAACGTCCGTGGGGACCCGCATGCTCGTAGCTTTAGGGGCGCCCCCTCCCGTCCCTGCCCTGCCATGTTCACAGGGCAAGTCTCATCTGTCCCTTGGTTGTCTTCATTTCATCAATTTCACTTTTTCTTTTCATTTTTTTGTTATTTTCATTATTGGCAAAGAGAAAAAGACCTTTTTGTAGCCAAATAACAAACGTGCCAAGTGAAAATAAGTAACAGTTTAAGGGCTTAAGTTTTTAAATATCAATTCCCAAGTTTAAATACATCAAGTTAATACATTTCAGTGGGTAATTTATTGAGAACATGTATCTACCAATCTCCATTCCCAATAACTCAGCATCAAATGAGAACAGATGGGTAAAATTTCAGCCCATCCATGAGAAAGCAGTTCTGGAAGGTCTCTGTTTCTTGTGCTTCCATCCTCCTGTTAAAAAGGAACTAACCCACAGCATCAAAGGGTTTTCTCACTGTGTGTCTTCCTGGGGCCATGTGGCCCAGACACCACTGAGAGCCCAGGCCAGTTTCCCACTGATTCTCACTGACCACTTTGGAGGTGGCCCTTCTACAGATGGGCGGATACTGTAGTAAGCTTGACCGTAAGTGTACACGGCGACAGCCAGCTGTTCACATGCTCCGCTGGCTGGCCATGGGCATCATCTGCCTCTCCATGTGCCACCTCTCCCTGCTCCGTCCTGTGCTGGCTCCTTGGTTGTTCCAACACAGGCCGTTTTAATAGGGGCCATTCTGGGTGCAGCGCTGGGCCCTGTGGGGTTTCGCCAGGGTGGCCCCTGCCCCGAGGAGTGAGTCACTCGTGCCATCCTCTGACCTGGGCATTAACCAGTGTTACTTATTTAATCTCCCACAATAAATAAATGTGAGTGTGCGTCTGTTCTAAAGAGGGGAAACTGAGGCACGGAATGATGGTGTGGTCTCCCCAAGGTTAGAGATAGGAAGCAGGAAAACCCGGACTTGAGTGCAGGCAGCCTGGTCCCAGAGCCCTCCCCGAGCCCCTGGGCTGCGCTGCCTTCCAGGTCTACCTGTTTGCAGGTAGGTGGACTGGCAGATAACCTGCACCACATTCTGTGAAGCTCTGTGGCTGTGGCAGCACATCTCTTCCCGTCTCTGCCAGGAGGGGCCTGCCAGGCTGCATTCTGGCAGCTGATGGGAGATGCTACGTGGACGCCCCAGTGGAGGGCTAGGTGGAGCTTGGTTTTGCTGAGGCAAATTTGCAGGCCCCGCCTAAAACCAGCTCACACCACCCGGACGGGTCGACAGAGCCGGACCCGCGGGGCAGGCAGCACTTGTCTACCTTTGCTCTAGTCTGTTCGGTTGGAAAGTGCCTCTGTCCCTGGTCCTGACCAGGGCTTGCTGTGTGACAGAGCAAGCCACCGTGTGCCTGAAGCGTTCCAGCCTGCAAAGAGGATTTGGTAATTATTCCTCCCACCTTTGTCTCTGGGAGGATGTAGAGAGTGCCACACAGAGGAGAGCTCTGATGATCATTTAGAACAAACATGCCAAATGCCAAGCTGTAATACAGGGAATAACGCATGACTTCAGAGGTGCCCTGGCTCATTAGAAGGCTAATGTAAAATTGCCTACAAAGAGGCAAATGGAATTTCAGATCAATTAATGACTTTCTACCCTTGTAAATGGCTTTAGTACATTTTTATTCTTTGTTGCTTTTGTTGAAACCCATTCTTAGCTTCATTAAACCTCACCAATAGCACCAGTGCTGTTAGGAAGCTGTGAGTTCCAACTATAGCAGAGTCGTGTGCTATGTGTGATAGTAGGACTCGAAGCCCTTTTCTGTTTGGGTTCATGACCAAGATCTCTTTATTCTCTGGTCCGTGTCCACATCATTAACCTGATGAAACAAAGCACAACCCATGAAAGCACACGAGAGAAGCTGAGAAAGTGGGACAGCACAGAATCTGGCTGAATCAGATCAAGGAAAAAATGTGCTTCCCATCTTTACCCAGACTTCCTCTCTTTTGTCTTTGCTTTTTCTGTCCCTTCGTACTCTGCCTTCCTTTTCCTCCTCTCTTCCATATGTTCTTCCATGAGGTTCTTCTGGCCTTTTACTATGCCTTTTCCTTCCAAACCTACTTTGTGTGGCTTGCCGCTTCTTATGTGTTTCTGAGCTCAGTGCCATCTTCTCAAAGACAAGCTCATGCACGTGGGCCATGAGACACGTAACATGTGAGGGCCCCTCCCCCTCCAAGCTGTCATTGGGAGGCAGACGGCATGAGTGGGGGGCAGTTAGTTGCCATCTTGTGTTTCCAGTTTGGCTTCCCAGTGTCTGACCTCCCCATCCTGTAGGAAGGAATCACCCTTTACATACAGATTTGTTGGGATGCGGTGCCCCCCGCCCCACCGAGGATGCTGAAGCAGAGAGATCTTTCCTGTCTGTCAGGTGTCCCCATTTCCGGCACTGACCAGCCAGGGAGTGGCCACTGACCTGGGTGAGCCACTTGGACTTCCTACCTAGGATGTGAACCGGGGCCAGCGACACAGAAATGAGTGGTCGCTGACTTCACTTCACAGGAGCCGAGGTGGGCCGGGGTGGCCATGGTGCCGCAGGGGGCGTGTCTGGGGCCCACGGCTTCAGGGATGGTGCGTCCACTGGTGACAACATCCAGGGCGGCAGAATCCCAGGCCAGTCCTTCTTCCTCCATTCCTTGGCCCACTGAGCTTTCTTGGGCTCATTTCTAGCTTCCCATCAATTCTTTGAGCCTTCAAGTTCTACCCAATAAATTCCTTATTCTTCCACAAAGTAGCTTAGGTTGGATGTACGTATCGTACGACCTCACAACTCCACTCCAAGGTGTATGCTCAACAGAAATGTGTGTGGTGTGTGTATATTCACCACAAGAAATGTATTGTGTTCATAGAAGCACTATTCATAATAACCCCCAACCGGAAAGCACCTAGATGCCAGAAGAGTGGATAAACAGATAATGACACGTTCATACAGTGGAATCCTATACAGCAGTGCACGTGGACAAGTGGTCATTCATGGTGTGGGCCTCCTGAGATGAGGCAGGTACGTGCCTGAGGTTCTGATCCCATCAAGAGCAACACCTGCCCAAGCTGACCTGTGCTGGTGTAAGCTGGGGCGTCAGTCACTCCTGATGGGGTGGTAATGGGGGGCAGGTGAGGAGCCTCTGGGATAGTCTATTTCTTGATGTAGACACACTGGGTGTGTCCAGTTTGTCAAATTCTTTGAGCTGTACACTTTGGATCTATGCACTTTTCTGTACTTATGTTACACTTCAATAAAAAACTTGGGTTTGGTGGCCAGCAATCAAGTGCCCTACTGTTATTTTTTGTCTTTTTGGGGACTTTGCTCAACCTTTTACTCCTTAAGGTGGGGCATTTAAGAGTGTATCCAATAATGTTTTGAAATAGGGATACTTACAACCATAGCTATCTGGGTGGAGAGCAGGCTTCAAGCACCTGCAGACGGCACCTG
This sequence comes from Macroglossus sobrinus, assembly GCA_004027375.1. Classification (NCBI taxonomy): domain Eukaryota; kingdom Metazoa; phylum Chordata; class Mammalia; order Chiroptera; family Pteropodidae; genus Macroglossus; species Macroglossus sobrinus. Next base: position 305,972 of record PVKZ01000676.1, on the reverse strand, counting down.
TGAACAAGACGAGGGAATGCCGTGCTGTGGAATTTGTGTCTTCTGGGAGGACGAAGGGATCCTACTGGGGTCTCCAGCTTGGAGCTGCTGCTCTGTAACTGAGGCGGGTGACATCCTCAGCCTCTCCTGCCTCTGACCATCAGGAATGCAGGGGATGACTGCCATAAAACCCAGCTGCCAGACTTCCCCAGGGGAGGGAGAGTCCCTGAAGGCACCAGCTAGCTCTGCCAGGACATTTATTCCAAATGCAGCCTGGCATCCCAGACCCGGCCCATAGGTGGATTCACTGAAACAAACGGCTTTGTCACTGCTACATCCACCCATGGGGCTCTAGGCCCCCTCCCACACCTCTGGTGGCTTCTGAGGGCCCCCGGTGCTGCTTCCTTTGCTCTTGGCTGCCACGTGGCTCAGCTGTTCTTGTCACAGCTCTTACTTGTTGAAAGCCAGGGTGATCACAGGGCGGCTTCATGCTGGGACTCCTGCCACACGAATCAAAGGTCTTAACTTCCTTTCTATGCTCCAGCCCCACAGAGCTCAACAGTGAGTCTATGTGTTGTTAGCAGCCCCCCTCCGAGGGCACCATGGTGGGAAAGCAAACCACAGGTTGGAAGGAAATTCGTCCTGGTGACAGCTTGAATTTAAGATGACGATAATAATGACAAGTACTGCTTTGACCTGAGGAGGATGTGGACTCTGGTAATAGATTCCATTTCCCTCATCTGGTCAGGGTGGTGGGAAGACACCAGATCATGGGAGGTCTTATAAAGGACCACAACGATGCGCCCTGCTCCGCCCCAAGTTTCAGCCTCCGCCGGGGGGCAGCACACCACTCTGCCCACCCCAGGGTACACAGCCAAGGACAGCGGTGGCAGGGGACAAGCAGGTGTCTGCCTGGTTTCTGTGTTTCTGAAGATAAGTGCAGATGAGTCAGCGCTGACTCCCACTGGTCGGAACCAGACATCCCAGCCAACTTCTAACATAACCCTTACTCTTGATTCTGCTTTAGCTGGAAGTAGTTACTAACTTGTAAACTTTTCAAGTCCAGGTATGATGAGTGACCACATGCTATTGTTATTATAACCACTTACCTTCAACGACCCCCTGGTGAGAGGGAGTGGCTTCCAAGGCCCTGCCTGCTTTGGCCCCAACTTACTCTCCAGAGTCACATTTACACCTCACTCCCCCTCGAAACCCTGAGCTTCAGCTACACTGGCGTTATTCAAGCCTGCCTCCTGTCCCCGCCGCGTCCCATTGCCTTGGAGCCTCTGCGCCTGCCTGGTACCCACTCATTCCTCCCTTGCTGGTCCGTGTGGATCCCCAGCTGAGCATGGCAGAATGTTTGAGCCTCCCCTGCTCCCTCCGACCAAGTCAAATCTGCTTACAGGTGCTTACTGCACTGAGAACCTGTCACACAGCCCCATCCTGCTTGTGATTTTCCACGGGCATTTGCACCTGACACAGCACCTGACACAGCACCTGGCCCATGTGTTGATAGGCACTTCATAAGTAGTAGCCAAAGAAATGAGTGCAAGTCACTGCTTGTCCTTTTGAACGCTGAGTGCTTCTCCTGAGCGTTCCCTGTGAGCTGCTCACCTGCCCATGGGCCCTAAGAAGACCCAGCGAAACGGTTGCTAAGGGGAGGAGGGCGGGGCCTCGTTTGTGCTGAGTGCACCCAGCAAAGGAGTTCACTTTGAATCCTCACAACAATTGTGAGAAGAATCGTGGTCATTCTGTCAATGTGTATTCCTCAAATGTACACAGGACTGTAAGTTTGAATGAAGTTACTGGCCCACGGCAGGCAGTTAGTTACCAAGTGACTGGATTTGAATCCCAGTCAGTCCTGACCTGACACCACCCTATGCCTACCTGTTGCCACACCAAGGTGTCTAACAGATGAAGGCTCTCAATCTTCCACCCCATAATTTGAAAAAAAAAAAAAAAAGTTAATGGAAGACCATGAAGCATGCTCTTGACTTTAGAGCAAGTGTCCCCAGCCCCGGGTCGCACAGCAGGAGGGGAGTGGGGGCCCAGCGAGTGACCCTTCATCTCTATGTGCAGCCACTCCCCAGTGCCAGCATCACTGCCTCAGCTTCTCCTCAGATCGCCAGGCATTAGATGCTCATGGGAGCACTGGTCCCTGGTGCCAGAAAGGTTGGGGACCACTGCTTTAGAGTATGGTTGTTCTTTCTGGCCATTTAAAAACTATAAAGCACCTGCTTGCTATAAATGCACCTTCACACTCTGCAGCTGGAGCCTGCTTTAATCATGGTAATTAAGGCCGGGGAGGGCCGCTTCTGGGCGAGCGGTGGAAGAACAACTTGAAGAAGAAACACTGTCCTGTGAAGCAGGAAGGTGGCATTAGCCCGGTCACTCCACTCCTAAAGCCTGTTGTTTGGAGTCGAGGGTGTCGAAGTGTTTCTGCGAGAAACGCGACCTGTCGTCACCACAGGTGTTCTTTCTCTGACTTGTTTTCCCAAACCATTTGGTAGAATTCTCATCATTTACTGGAGCTTTTAGATTTGTTATTATGTCTTATTTTATTGTTTGCTTTTAAGTTCAGTTAGACTTCATTCGACTACATTCTAAGTACAAACCAGTGCCTGGAGCAGGGTAAAGGAAACCAGCGTCCCTGACGAGGTCAGCGTGTCGTGGCTGACACGGCTCTTACGATACCTGTCTCCCGGTCAAAGGGTCAGTCGTCTCATCTCAGTCCTTACCGGTCTCTAACGCTCAGAAATGTAGATTCGCACCAGCACGTCTTAAATGACACAGGAACAAGAAAATAAAAGAGAGGATGGGCCCCACGGTAGATAGATAATGATTGAGCCAGGAGGCAGTTAGGAGACCCCTACCCCCGCAAAAAATTGCAGTGGTAAAAAGCCCAGGCTTTGAGTCAGAGGGACTTGGGTTCAGTTCCTGACTCTGCCACTTCCCAGTCCTGCTGTTGCTCTAAGCTTTTATCTTCTTCATACAGGCTCTAGAGGATTCCATGAAATAACGTATTTGGCATTGCCTGGCAATTGACCTTGTTCACAACTGTTGTGGAAACAAGACGAGGCAGATGGTCAGAATTTAAACTGAGACTTTGTTATTTACCAAAGACGCATTGAAAAAGGGAGAGAAAGTAAAACTTCCCAGGCAGTAGCAGGGTACCCGTATCACTCCAATGCCTTAACACATCCAAATCACAGGCTGGTCCATGCACAGAAGCAACTCAGGACCCCACCTTCCAGGCCCTGCCTTAGAGAGAAAGGGCCTCATGATATGCGGAGAAGACGAGACCTCGGGGTCATCAGCAAGGGAGCGGGCAGTCGAACCTATAGTTGTACATTTGCAAACCTCAAAGCTGCTGTTTAAAGAGGGCGATGATGTCATTCATTTGCAGAAAGTCAAAGCATTTGGTAAAACATTCACGGTCTCTGAAGGGACCACTGAGGGCCTCTGAGGAAATGGGCCACTGAGGGCCTCTCTGGTGGCTGGACCTTTACCAGGAACCACTGCCAGGTAGTGCTGTTGATTTTACCGTTATCTTCTTTTGGTTTTCACCTCTGAAAATTTTGAATAAATATACCCTGGACCAAGATACCAAAGGCTGGACCCGTAGCCTACAGTGCCAAGTCGCGCGGGGACTGTGGCATGGCTGTCACGGCATCAGGCAGGGCTGGTAAGAAATGGCCACCTGCTGCCTAGCCTGATAGCTATAGGAAGCCAGCAGGGGTCTGCCAGCAAGAGTCGACGTGCACAGCTCAGGGAACGTGTCAGTGTCCAGGCACAAAATACTTACGATTACAGGCTGAATTGTGCCCCCTAAAAGTCCTATGTTGATGTTCTGACCCCCAACACTTCGGAATGGAACTGTATTTAGAGACAGAGTCTTTAAAGAGGTGGTTAAGGTCAAATGAGGCCATGAGGGTCCGGTATGACTGGAGACCTTGTAAGAAGAAGAGAAGATTAGTCACAGACTCACACGGAGGGACGACCACATGAAGATACAGGGAGAAGACACCGAGGACAGAGGCTCAGAAGGAACCAGCCCTGCTGACACCTTGATCTCCGACTTCCACCTGCAGAACTGTGAGAAAATCCAAGTCTGTTGGTTAAGCCGCCCGGTCTGGTGCTTTGTTATGGTGAACCAAGGAGACTGATTCAGGTTTCAAATCCTTAAGTGGAACCTGCCAGGTGCCACTCCACCTTCGGAGCACTTCACAGATCCTTTTAACGACCCAGTGATAGAATGAAACTTATTCTAAAGATGGCAAAACGAGGCACGGAGAGATCCAGTGACTGACTTCTCTCCCGAGCAGGAGCAGGCAGGGCTGGAACCCGGGCTGTCAGTGGCAGGTACACGCTTTTATCCACCGTGTTCTGCGGCCCTTGGAGTAGGTGAGAAATAGTTGAATGAAAATTGTGGGCCGCTGAACAACAGCCCATGGCATGTTGGGGCCTTTGGCAGGTGAAGCAGAAGCAGCCCAGTCATCATGGGGACAGGAGGCATGAGCATGGGGACACATAAACCTTCAGGTAGCTGGGGCCCAGCCATGGGGCAGGGTCACAGGGCCAACTCCCAGTTGTGACGAGAGCCACATCCCGATTCATGTACTGTTGGGGAATGACAGTTTGTCAGAAGAGAACTTGGGGTGGAGACGGTAGCAGAAGGCTGATCCTGCCAAATGGGACATGCGGGGAACAGGACTCAGGCCTGGGAACTCCCAGGCAGGAGCCTCATGAACAGAACGGGTGCCGAGCAGTGGCAGAAGAATGTCACGGGGACAGGTACTGCCTTCCAAGTCAGCCTCATCAGGAAGGGTGGGGACGAAACCCTGCAGATGTGACCAAAGTTACTTGAACACAGACTGGAACTGAGCGTGTGGGACTCAGGAAGTGCAGCTTGGGGACCGGAAGAAGCAGGAACTAGAAAGAGTGGGGGCCCCCGGCACCCTGTGGGGTGGCTTTTACTGCCTGAGGAGGCAGCACCTGTTTTTGTAATTTTCCTGAAACACTGCTGAGATGGGACTTGACTCCACTGACAGAGACAGTCTTGGGAAAGGTTTACCACTGCAAGAGGGAGAATCCCCAGGAGAAAACAAATCTGTCCGTTGATGGCAGAGCATCTTAGAAGAGAAGCAGCTTCGGTGGCATAAAGTCCAACCTCCTCAGTCTGGGAAACGGTGTTCATGTTCCTTTGAACGCCGTCATCTTTTCACATGTTGACATCTTGTATTTTGTAAACATCTTATAAACAAGCTATTATTTTTTCTGAAAAGGGCAATCATTTGAAGAGGTGAACCTCTAAGCATCTTGGTTGAAGAGTTCTCCAATATAAAGTGGCCTGGGTTTGGAATCTGTAATGACTTTGTGATGATAAATATTAATAACATTTTTCTTTCTATAATGCAAATGCTGATGAAATTAGGTTAAGATACACATATTCCATTAAACATGAAGACTAATAGAAAATAAGGCCCCCCAGACCTAATGAAAAAAAATGAAGGACTCATTAAGAAAACGCCAAGCTTAAGCTTTATCAGTATATTTATCTTTAAATACACAGATGTGACTAATTCATTAGCGATCAGAGTGAGTCAGATCTTTATAATATGTATTATATTTTTAGCACTCAGTTGATGGCAGTATATTACCAAGAGTTTATTTGCTCACCAGAGTCTTTATTTACTCGCATATAATTAATGTCAATTTTCAGCATATGTTTTACTTCAACACGGCCATATAAACTTTTTAGAATATGTTTGATTACTGAACTACAAATGTTGTAATAAACTATCGTATGGTCTTTGCCTTAACTGTGGGAAGAAAAATAGGAATTCCAAAACAAAATTCTTTCTAACAGCTAGCCAAATGAAATGTGTATAACAAAAGTAATCTGTGCTAGATTTAGAAGAATTCTAACTTTACAATGACAAGTCATCGGTGTCTGCCTTATAGACATTAGACCACACAGCTCCTGTCAGGTATGAGCTAGTTGTTCTAAGGCCCTAATTAATCTGTGATTTTTAAAAATATATTACCAATATGTGTGCTGAATCTGGCTGGCCCAGTGTTTGAAGCTACGGCAGCAAGAGGCACATGGAACAAAAAGGCTCTGGACCATAGAAAGTGGGAGAAATGCCAAGAGCGGCCCACAGTCACCGAGATTTCCAGGCACAGGTGAGCATCTGTGAGTGAGCGCTCACAGGCGTCTTCGTGAGGAACTAGGTGGTGGTCCACTGGTAAATGGCAACAAGGTGTGGGGAAGGGCAGGTGCCGCTTTGCAGTATTCGCCAGTTTCCATGGTATAAATGCTCCCATCAAGTTACCAAAGGGACATCAACAGGCTTTCAGAGCTCCTCAGAATTTACCAATGGGCTGTCACGTCACTGGCCAATCAAATCACCAGCTCAGGTACACAGAATACGATCAGTAAATTAAAGGGCTGTGATTTGAGCCAGGAAGTCTGACATCAGAGCCTGTGATCTCAACTGCTATGTCATCCTATTTTTAGGAAGAAGAGGAGGGGAAGGGGGACCCCACTACACGGGCTGCACCTGAGCGCCAGTCGAGGTCAGAAGTGCAAAAGTGTCCAACTGCACTAACCCAAGACTTCAGTTAGAAAAGGGGAGAGAAAAAGTAAATTGAGTAACATAAGAAACTCTCAGGAAGAAACTGACAAAAATTGTCAAGCGATACCTTATAAGTTTGAAGAGATGCTGTATCTTTTTTGGTTTTTGATAAAAATGTCCTGTTCCAGAGATATCCCTAGGTGGAGGGGCAGACAATTAAGATGCCTTTATTTGGGGAGTGGCCACAAATTCCTTTAACTGAATGGGACACAATCAGGAACAGCAACACACTGCAGACATGTGCCAGGAAAGTTCTGGAACTTTCTTCTTGGCTAGTCTTCTCTCCTCTTCATTTCTGTCAGAGGTTTTGTGGAATGCCTTGAGAAACGTAAAAAGCATTCTCTCAAATCAATTTTTGAAATACACACATTCACCACATTTTGATCTACTGCTGACAATGCACCTTAAACCTTGGCTCTTGAATGTCAAAGATAAATTTCTTTTCTCCATGGCTTTCGGGACAGATGCTGCTGACTGTCAGGGCTCCGGGCTGTGGGGGCAGTCCCTCAGATAAGGGACCGGGACACCCATTTTAGGGAGTTAGGAAGACAGGATCGTCTACACTGAGATCTAGGAGTATTCAGATTTTTGAGGCCTGAGGCTTGCACAGTCTGGGTGACTCACTTTAAGCAAAGGAATTCCAGATTCCAAAATCACACACCAGGGCTCTGGCACAGGCTCTGAAGCATAAGCTTCATTAACCTCATGGTAAATGTTGCGTTTCTGCCAAGACCTGAAAAATAAGTAGGAGTTAGGAGGCCAAAGAGCTGTAGGGACGAGAGCAGGTTGAGGACCTGACAAATACAGGAAGAAAAACGGGGATTGTGGGGGAGGGGGGAATGGTCTGGAGCTGCAGGCAGTTGTGGAGTCCGGGGCAGGAGTCGGGGGCAGGAGTGGAAAGTGGGGAAGTGGCAAAGGGGCAGCTGGGAGAGGGTGATGGTGAAGAGCCAGGTAAACTGAGGTAAGGAGCTTGATCTTTTTGCTGAGGGCAAAAGAGAGCCATAGAGAATTGGGGGAAGGATGTGACATCGTCTCACTGGCATCTTGGACTGCTCACTATGACCGCGCTGGGGGAGGGGATGGAAAATTATGTGAGTATCCCCCGACCCTGAGCCCCACTTCTCCATCGTCCATTCAGTTAATACAACTGCTCTGAATACGGGTGTCGGTCATGTCCCCTTTAGGTGTCAGTGCTCACAGCTGTGTGCGTGTCAAACCAGGCGACACCAATGAGAGCATTGTCTGGAGTGGTCCTGCCATCTGTCTCCTCACGCCCCTCTGAGCAGCAAACAGCTCCCCCACCGAAGTTTGAGCAGGTTTCTGGGAGAGTCAGTGACCTGCTGAGCTGTGAAATCCACATGGATACTATTAAAGAAAAAAAGGTTCCTGGCACCTGTTGTAGAGTTAAGGCAGATTTTATCCAAGGAGGGCCGTCGCGTCAGGTGTAGGGACACTGCAGTGGGGCCTTGCAGCGAGAGAGGGAGTGGGCTCAACGCTCAGCACAGCTGGCGAGTGGGAATTTAGGGCAAGGGCAGGATGGGGATCAGCGAATGGGGAGTCGCTAAGCGAGGGGGCGCCGGCGGGGGCGGATCGGGTACTGGCAGGAAGGTGTTCCTGGTTAACCTGACTTCGCAGCATCCCTGCTAAACCCGAACAGCGCGGAGACGACAGGAGCCCAAAGTCAGGCCTGACTAAGAGCTCAGGGAGCCCGTGCAGGGTTTGGTCCACGAAGGGCTGTGGGCACAGTGGCTCAGAGCAGGGAACAAGGACCCACTGGTTCCCGTGGACCCCAAGTGGCCCTGTGCTCCAATGAGAGAGAAGAAAGCCCTGTGCCCTGGGCTGCCTTGTGGGATTCGCTGTGTTTGGGGAAGGTGAGGCCTAAGGCAAGGACGGAGGTGGGCAGTAGGGAGGCGATGCGCATGCGCAGGGCTCACGTCCCACCTGCTCTGTTGTGCCTGGGGGCCTGGGAGTCAGGCCTGTGGTGCGCGCTAGTCCGGCAAAGCGGCGGCAGCGCTGGCCAGGCGGCTCGGTCACAGAGGGTCGTGTGCAGGGCTCGGCGGAGATGCTAACAGGAGACCCAAGGGCCTTGGCGTCGGAGAAGCGGGAGGAGCCCCAGGTAGGAACTAGTGCCCAGATCCCTTTGTGTGTGGTAAAAAAAATGGCATAAACGTACTCTGTTAACAGTGTCTGAGCAGAAGTACAGTATTGTTAATGATATGCACAGTGTTAGAAAGAGTCCAGATGCCTTCATCTCGCATGACGAAAATTCTTCATTCTCATCCCCCACCCCCAGCCCCTGGCAGTCACCTTACCCTCTGCGTCTAGGCTCTTGTTACTCACCTGGAAGTGGAGTCGATCATGTTTGTGCTGTGTGTGTGTCTGTGTGTGTCCATTTTGACTGGCTTATTTCATTGAGCATAATGTCCTCAGGCTCACCCATGTGTCAGACTGTCCTTCCTGGCTGAAGAATATTTCATCGTGTGTGTGCACCACAGTTCATTTATCCGTTTGTCTCTGAATGGACATTAAGTTGCTTCTAGCTCTTGGCAGTTATGACTAGTACCACCACCATGAACGTGGTGTCAAGACTCCTTGGAAAAACTCATGGCATCTGTCAGAGCCAGCACTGTTAAGGTTAGTGCAGGAATCAGCTGGAATTGGCATGTGCTGAGTGTCTCACGTTTTTGATCATGGCCCACAAAAAAGCACATTTTGTATCACAGCTCAGGACATACACACTGTTGTGGTCTAAAATATTTGTGCCCCCCTCAAATTTATATGTTCATATCCTAACCCCAAAGGGGATGATGTTGAGGGGGAGGCCTTAACTCATAGGGCGAAGCCCTCACGAATGGGATCAAAGCCTATAAACAAGGCCCCAGAGTGATCTCTAGCCCCTTCTACCAAGTGAGGACGCTGTGAAAAGGCACCAGCTATGATCCAACAATTCCACTTCTGGGTATTTATCCAAAGAGAATGAAAACAAATTAATGCAAAAAGATGTATACACCCCTGTGCTCATTGCAGCATTATTTACAATAACCAAGATATGAAAACAACTTAAATGTCCATCAGTAGATGGATGTATAAAAAAGATGTGGTCTGTTATTCAATGGAATATTATTCAGCCATAAAAAGGAATGAAATCTTGCCACCTGCAGCAACATGGATGGATCTTGAGGGCATTATGCTAAGTGAAATCAGTCAGGCAGAGAAAGATAAATATTGTTTGATCTCTCTTATATGTGGAATCTAAAAAGAAAGAGTAAACAAGCTCATAGATACAGAGAACAGATCATTAGTTGCCAGACATTGGGGGTGGGAGGGGATAAATGGGTGAAAGGGGTCAAAAGGTACAAAATTCCAGTTCTAAAATAAGTAAGTCATGGGGATGCAATGCACAGCATAGTGATTATAGTTAATAACACTGTCTGCATATTTGAAACTTGCTGAGAGAGTAGATTTTCAAAGTTCTCATCACCAGAAAAAAATTCAGTAACTACGTGGTGATGGACGTTAACTAGACTTACTGTGTTGATCGTTTCACAATGCATACAAATATCAAATCATTACATTGTACACCTGAAACTAATATTTTTTAAAAAGCTATCTGTTCTTACAGTACAAACATTACAAAAAAAAATGTATTCAAAACATTGGTTTAGGCCAATGTACAGAATCCCGTAAGTGGTTTAGCAGACTAATGAGTTAAGTTTACAGGCTGAAATTGTACAGAGGAACTGTCTGATTCCCAGGTAGGTCTCACAGTAGCATCCAGCTGTTAAAGTGTGTTTGTGATGAGGGGAGAAGCAACAGAGAAGAGTCGCTAATTTGACGTGGGCCATCTGTCGTCTGTCTGCTCTCAAAGTGTTTTCTTACTCTGTTGACCTCCTCTTGGGTGATTACAGTGACAGAAAAGAGCCAGTAGTTAGAGCTGGAGAAAACACCGAAGTAACTATTTAACTGCTCTGAATTCCTTCAAAAACTCAACATTGTTCCGCGACACTTCCTTCCCCAGTCTACCACCTGGACCCAGCAACCCCAGTTCTAGGTATAAACCAGAAAGAAACTGCACTCGTGCATATGGCAGCAGCATGAGAATGTAAGGGTAGACAGTGGTAGGGAAAAGGCGAGACACCTGAAAGAGGCAGCACAGCCCAGGGCTTAAGACAAAGACCTTGGGTTTGAATCCCGATTCCACCATTACTAGCTGTGTGACCTTGAATGGGCTGCTTGACTTCTCTGTGTCTCAGTGTCCTGTCTTTAAAATTGGGTTATGTTATGAGGATACGTGAATTAGAATTTATGTACCTACCTGTCCATCAGTGGGGAAATGCAAGGATAAACTGTGACATAGTCATCCAATGACCTAGTCTCACACTAAACAGCAGTGAAAATGAATGCATTAGATCTACAGATGTCAGGTAAAACATGTTTTGGAACTGTGATATCGAATGAGAAGTACAAGTCGTAGGACAATATATAAAATACGCTATTTAGTTAAGTTTGAAAAACAAAATAATACTACGTATTTTGATGGACACACACACACACACAGAGTTAAAGTATAAAAACAGAGGCCGGAGGCTATTCCCGAAGTTCACCATGCTGGGTAACTGACGAGGGAGAAGAGAGAGAATAGAACTGGGGAGGGAATGAAGAACACTCCAGCTGGGCCGCCAGCTATGCCAGCATCCCCTGGGACAGAGGCTTTCCTACTGTGTAGGCCGAGCCCTGGGCTGCTTTGGAGGTGACCCTGACCAAGTGCTCTGCCTCTCTCTGTACATATTTGCATGCCAGTCTGGGGCCCTACCCACCCCAAAACTACCATCTTAGTGTGGCAGGCACTCTTTCTCTTTTTCACTGTTTAACCCCATGGCCAGCCTCAGTTTCTGGCTCTGAACAGGTACTTAATCATTCGTTGAATTAAATTTCAAAACAGGAAATTTTAGTAACATGTTGGAACAATTTGAATGTCAAGACATTTATAAACTGGTAATATAGTGACGTCAATATGATAATCTATCCTACAGTGTGAGAAAAGCTTTGAGTTAGCTATGGAATTCTGAATGGTGAAGGGTGTCTTCGCATAGTGGATTTGCAGCCATTAAAGGGACATCAAGTGAAGTGTTGAGTACTGGAGGGCAAAGATAACAGAGGTTCAGTTAAGTCAGTTCCACACCACAAATGCATCATTGCTGCGATTCTGAACCACAAATGCATCCATCATCTGATATACTTGAGGATAGGCTATAGGGGGTCCCTTCTGAAGTCACACATGCAAATAGCTCACTCCCAACCCAACCTCCTGTCCTTCTATTTTGTCGCTCACTTAGAGCCATACTCTTCCCTCTCCCTCTTCTCGAGGCCTCCAGCACCCAGGTCCCTCACTTCCTCCTACTCACGCAGTCCTTTCTTTCCCTCATCTTTCTCTCTCATCATTAGTCTGTTAGCCATCGCTTCAACTTCCCCCTTCCGACTTCCTAGATTCCCTTCCCCTACTTTCTTTGAGGCCATCTAGCAGAACCCCCACCCTGGGTAAATCCATCTATTAATCTTGATAGCCCCTTCATCCTCAGCCTGCCGAGCTCTGATGTGATGTGGAAATTTCTCTGATGCGATGGTAGTCTCCAAGGCTTCTGCCTCAGGTTGTGACTATCCCTTCTGCAAGGGCCTCAGAGCAACACCAGCAAGGTAGAGCCATCCCCACCGACACGCGGTCGACAGCAGCCACCCCAGCCTCCTCGCAGGTGCCTGAGCACGAGCACCGAGTCGTGGCTCAGGCAGCACTCCACTCCTCTGCTCCTCTGGCCTCCGAGAAGGAAGGGAACCAACATGGCCTGAGCACCTGCTAGTGCCGCATATTTTCACATATGGTATTAGATTTAATTTTTTCAAAAATCCTACGTGGTAATCATTATTTTTCACATTCTACAGACAGGACACAGAGGCTCAGAGAAATTAAGTATCGTATCCAGAGTCATAATTTTAGTAAGTGACAGAGTTAGGATTCCACACCAGGCCTTCTGACTTCATGAGCAACACGACTTCACTGCCGAATACATTATAAAAATAAGACGAGGTCGCTGGGGTACCTGAGTGCCATCTCCACAGAAGATAATTACAGGCTTTGTCCCCTAACACTAGTTCATCAGGGAATGGAGAGAGTCACCTCATTGTACAGAAGCCAGAAAGAAACAGTGTTTAATCGAGTGTAAGAGTGGGATCTGGCATCAAGAGCATAGAAAAAACTCAGCCCAATACTTACATTAATATGGATAATGAGCCCGATGCATAATTAGTTATTTAGAATTACCCTTTTATCTTTGAAGATCAAAGTCTCGTCCTGTCCTCTGACTCAGAATGGCTCTAAGGTATTCTTGCTGAATTAACGTAATGTCACTTTGGAAACCTAATGCCTTCCTCTCTCTAGCGTTTGAAATTAATGTGTCATAAAATAGCTCTGCTTTCGCCACAAGGCTCCTCTGTACGTGTTTTAGTCAAAAAACCTTGAAGTAATTTTAATAGTGTGTATCTGGCACATATAAAAACAGTGTTGATTATTAATGTAAGCCAAATACAGAAGTATGGGAGAAAGTGGTTTTTCTTTTTCCTGGCTCTCCTAAAAGCAAGACTCCTAACATATCTAAAGATACAGAATGAACAAGGAGGAAAAAGATGAACGAGTGGGGGAGGGGAAGGCATGGCTGGCACCTTGCCTGCTGCGTAAACCCAGTCTCTCCAAGAGCGTTAAGTTCTGGGATTTTACACCTCGGGCAGTGTGGTAGGGAAGAAGGACCAGGAGAGACTCATCACCTTGTGCATGGCATGGCTGAACAGAAAACTGAGGCGCAGACCTTCAGGTGAGCACAGCAGAGAGGCCTGGAATTTTTCATTAAAATGGATTATTTAATCCATACTCGGAGTTGGACTGTATTGATTGAAGACAATTCAGCATTAACAAAAAAGAGACCCAATTTTATTTAGGTTTTTTAAATGTGCTCATGAGGACGATATATATTTTTTAGGTTTTTCATTCTGTATGTTACTTTATGGAGCCCGATGACCAGGCACAGTGTGGAGCACCTGCCTCGCCCGCGTCACAGAGCAGATGGCCTTCCGTGGTGAGTGGTGGGTCCCGCCGCGCTGCTGTCTCCTGCGGGGATTCTGTGGCTTCTTCCAACGAACCCCTTTGCTTTCCACAGCTCCACCTTGATTTATGCTACGCGGAGCCTGCACTGGCCTCAGCTGTCACCCACATCCCCTGTCAGGTGTGCCTGGCCTCTACAAGGCACCTTTATTTAATCAGGCCCCGGGGGACGACCCAAACGGGCCCTCGTCCTCCCTGAGCACCTAGGTGCCCATGGGGAGAGCCCAGGGCCCCCTCCACACGTTAAAGCCGCAGTTTCAGGTGTGAGGCACAGGTTGAAAAGCCTCGGAGTGCAGAGCGAGTCCATGGACAGGAAGTGGAAGGAGTGATTTGTTTGTAATAGTTATGGGATCTGAGTACCAGTGGGAGTCTTGCTCATTAATAATACTTTTGTTTAACTATAATTATAAAAGTCTCTTTAAAAAATGGATGGCAATGCTTACACACCTGCCAGTTAATTCATTTCAGTGGGAAACCTAGCCATAGGGGTGTAACTGACCACGTGGTGACAACACTATATCCTGAGTTTGATCAATTTTAGAGAAAATAGCAGCCTTTTTCTGTGGGTTGGCTCTATGTCTTGCTCTGTGTGTGTCTCCCTCACTGCAGTGGAAGCTCCATGAAACAAGAACCAAGTCTGTTTTGCTCTCATTTGTAACCTTAGTGCCCTAGGCGTATGTAGACACGTAATCAATATTCACTGAAACAAAGAGAAAGAGAGAGAAGGAGGGAGGGGAGATTGTTATCCAAGTCTGGCAAATTTTTACAACAGATGAGCTTTGATTCCACGGTGCAATACTTAGCCCCCGTTTTGAACCCTTCCAGTGGACTTAATTATCTGCAGCAGCCCCCTCCCACCAGCCTTCCTGCCTACACTCCTCTTTGTCACATTCCTCAAATTTGATACAGACTCTAGCCACTGAAGTGTGCAAAGACGGAGGACGAGCCAGCCAGCTGAGGAACAAATTCGTCAATGCTATCAGCAGAAAGACGAGAGCACTTTCTGCTAGTAAGCACACCTGAGGGAGTCTCACAGAGACAATGGACCCATCTCGTTTGCTGTCAGAGCCATTAGGGACTCTGGCTTGGCCAGTACCAGACTGGTGGAAGGGCCCTTCTTGGCACCTCTGACCCCTGTCATGCCGCAGGGCCCTGTGTGGGGTGGCTGCCAGGACTGAGAGCACCGCCCCGGATATTTGAGGTGGCCGATATTAGCATTTCCTTTAAGCTGAAGAGGAAATGGAAGGAGTAACAGAGTAATATATAGTTCATTAAACCATAAAAGGCAGCATCAGCAAAGGAGTTTGGAGTCTGGCTCTAAACCGAATGTTGCAGAGAAGCCCTTTTGTCCCCAAATTCCCTTGTTGGAAAACTTCTCCCTGTGTCAGGATTTACCTGGACAATGGAGATCTGAGACATAAAGCTGAAACACTGCTGAATTAAGGTGTGTGGGATCCTTTCTGTGTGTTGTTTTGCTTGTTTTGAAACAACTGTTAGAATTCATCTTTGTGGTATCTTTTCCAAGGGTTAAGCTTGCATAGGCCTAACTTTAGTCTGCATATCTTCATGTTTGTGTTTAGAGGAGAGTGAGAAACTGACATTTAAATTCTTTAACCACATGTGTTCTCATTTAATATTCAAATCAAGTCTTTGAAATGTGCTTTGGGTCTCATTTCAAATTAGGGATCTGAGGCCTGAGGGGTTAAATCTTTTCCTTGCCCAAGGTCACTTGCTCAGAGTCACATAGCTAATAAATGCAGATCTGGGTTTTGACCTCAGATTCCTCTGATGGACCTGCAGAGACTATTCTAATTCTTACCAAGTTTTCCAAATTTTAAATTGTGTGACGGTAGAGTCTGCCAAGATTGCCTGAGTAAGGTACTCTCTTTCACTTTACCATTCTGAGCGTCTAATTTTTTTTATTTTTGGACAGCTCTAGTCTTTGATAACAAGGAAGTTGGTATCATTTGTAATAGTTTTTAAGTATTTATAATATTCAATAGCAAGGTCCCCCAAGATCTATCAAACTTGGACTTGACTAAAAATTTTACATATACAAATAGAAAATGTGTGCATATGGCAGTGCATATGCTGAAGTGGAAGTGGTAAAGTTAAGAAAAATTATTCTGCATTAGGAAGAAGACGGAAGTTCATCTTTTAAAGGTAAAATGACTCAGTGTGAAAATACAATTAAATTTTATAATTGCTTAAATATTCTTTTTTCTTAGACATACTTCTTTTTTTAAAAAAATGGTGCAAAATAAATTTTCCCAAAGTAAAATCTAAATTAAAATCTCCTATTTTGAGCATGCACCCACCAGTGGCTAAACTAACCTTTGTCAATACTTGGTTGCCATCCAAAAAAAGGCAAAAGGAGGCAAGCTTGTTACTGCCACCTACCGTTAGAAAGTGTAATGGCCTGCTAAATGCAAGGAGGAATGACTTGAATCGAGCACCTGGGCTCCGGATAGCGTGATCAGGTTACAAAAAGTCGCTGTTGTCTTGGCATCCATCCGATTTAGCGTTTGTCCTGTCCCCATTTTCTCTCAAAACTCTGATCTGGACAACAGGTTAGACAGGTTAGACAACAGGCTATTTCCAGACATCATTAAAAGTATTCGAGTTAGTCTTACCTCTCCCACTCAAATGCACAGACACTTCTTCAGCCTGAGCCCCACTCTTAGCTACAATCTTTCTGTCTTATCTTTACAATGAAGCTTCTTGAAAAAGTAATCCATACACCACTTCTGCTTCATTTCTTCTATTCCTTCCTCAACTCAGTTTTTTTAATGAGACATGAAATCCAGGGAGGTCAATAACTATGAAAAAATATTATAAAATTCATCCAAAATAATATATTTATGAGAAATAAGAATATTAAAAGGGGAGAATTGCCCCCTGGATTACAAAATATTATAAAACTACAATAATTAAAGTATATGGGGCTGATATAAAGATAGATTAATGCAACATTTGATCCAAAAGCAAACACTACCATATGTAAAAATTTTAATGTTAAAGTGACATCATAAAGTAACAGAAATAATGTTCAGGGACAATAGATAGCTATAGGGGAAAAAAGATAAATTCTCACATCACACCATATTCTAAAATAAATTCTAGATAGATTGAAAAGTTAAACAAATAAGAATATTGATCAGCTCTCATGATCAGAAACATCTTAAAATACAGAAAAAAATATCATATTGATGATTCGAATGTATAAAAATTGTAAATGTTTTTGTGTCCAAAAGTGAATTAAAAGGCAGGAAAACTGAAAATATTTTCAACATATATAAATGTAAAAGATTAATACCCTTAATATATAAAGAACTCAAACAAATGGCTAAAAGATAAAATACACAGAATTTACAAAAGAATAAAAACAGCTAATAAACATAAAATATTCAGTTTCTTTAATAAAAAATATCTTGTTCTTTGAATTAGGAAATAATTTTTTTAAATGCTAGAGTAGGTGATATTGGATAAAACTTGTTGAAGGCAGACATACACATTTATACAATACCATTATGAACAAAGAGCCTTAAAATAATATTTAAAAAGGAAATCATCTGAAAATAGATGAAGTTTTATGCACAGAAGTGCCATTATTATTACAGTGGAAAAATGGAAACACCTTATCTAATAATAGGGGCCAGGTAAGAAATGGTAGTGTGGACAAATGAGTTTGTGATTTAAAGTTATATTTTCTAAGACTACTAATTAAATATGAAAATGATTCTGTTATAAGGTGAAAGTAAATAGATATAAATTCATAAGATTGCAATTTTTTTAATTGAAAAAAAGAAAAACAATATATGATTTGTATTTCGAGTGATTTAGTTTCTTCTTTATATTCTTCTGTAGTTTCCAAATTCCTTTTTATAATAATGTTTTACTTTTATAGTGAGGAAAAAAAATCCCTCCCCAGAGCCTTCAGTACCCAGAGCTTTTGCACAGCGTATGAACACTATCTGGCCTTTGCCCTGCCCACCTCTCGACTTTCCCCAGACCTAGCTTCCCAAAGGTCCTAACAGACTGCTTGCCTTTCCCTAATTGCCCTGTCATCACCTTTTGTGGCGGAGGGGAATTTGTTTTTATTTATTTTTCACATAGGGTGTTCTTGAGTGCCCTTCCTGCCCTCTGGCCTTCTTAACTGGGCTTTGATGTCAAACCCCAGCCCTCATCAGGGGCACCCTGGCCTGGGTCAGACCCCACTGCTTTTTGCTGCCATGGCACTGGTTTCTTTCCCCTAACATTCATCACACTGAATTGTAATCAGGGTGACCAACCATCCTACTTTGCCTCTCTGATTCTAGTTCTCTGTTAACTCGTTCACACCTTAGATTGTGAATACCTTAACTCTGAAGAATGTTCGTATCATCTGTGGGTTTTGAAAGTTTCTTCTGTCCATTATACATATTGTCTCTCTTATGATCTTTACCCAACTTAGTCTTGAGTTTATTAGGAGATAGCAGACAAGAGAATCAAAGGGTCACTGGTCCTGCGAATAGGTGACATAGGTGGCTCCCTGTGCCAAGCCCCCCCCCACCATGAAGATGCTAAAAAGTTATTCACAATGATTTCTGTCATAGGCCTGTCAGAGTGCCAGTGAAGATTCCTCTGAAGGTTAATACACTTTGGTAATTGGGAGGAACATCTTGATTTGTTAATGTAGTAGGATAGTTTTATTCCTCCCTTTAGTTCTCATTGTAATTTTGAACTGTTGTTTACTGATATTTAATACTGCAGTCTGTCCCACGTCAGCCCCATATCCCCAATTCCCTGAACCTGCTTTATTTTGTATATTTTCTGTAGCACTTAACCATCTTCTCCATGCTGGTAACATGTATTTCTCTATGACGTCTACAGTCTGTAGTCCATCCCTGCCCCCATCACAAGACAGGCATCTTTGTTTTGCTCATTTATTTATCCCAAGTACCTACAAAAGTGTCTAGCACATAATAGGTGCTCAGTAAGTACTTGTTGAATTATAGACCTAAGTTAGAGTTCTTGTCTTTTTGGATTAACTCATTATAATTCTTTAATTGCAGAATGAAAATTTCAGGTTATCAAGCTACCTTTTACTATGTTTCTTAAGGATGAAAAACAGGACACCCTCAGTGACAACCAGTTATTACTTTCTTGGCAGTTTCTTTCATTGAAATGTAGAAAGTAGGTCAGCATAGTGTCTAAGCAAAGAATTTCTAACAAACTTGGAGACATTATACATTCTTCTTCCTGAGATACAGACAATGACCCGGGAAAGGGGCATGCAGATCTTGTGACATCTGCCCAAGAGCCACAATGATCACAGCCTGCTAATTCCCTTTCCCACAAGAAGGAAAAACTGTTCTTTCTTCAGGGTATTCAGGGGCTGTAGAGAGTATTTAGGGGTCCTAAAATGTTTAGAAAGGGTAGTGTTTCTCAAATATACTCTGGTAGCCAGCCTCTAAGATGACCCCCAGTGACTCCTGCTTCTGGCATTCACACCCATGTGGTCCTCACTACAGTGAATCAGGGCTGGTCTGTGTAACTGATGGGACATTGCAGAAGTGACGGTGTGTGTCCTCCAAGGATTCATCATAAAAGGCACTGCAGTTTCTGCACTGGTCTCTTGGATTTCTAGCTCTTGGGGAAGCAAGTCACTATGGTGTGGGGACAATAAAGCAGTCCACTAGAGACCCACTTAGAGAAGCCAAAAGCAGCACCAGCTAGCCAGCCAGGTAAGTGAGCCACCTAGGAAGCAGATTCTTCAATGCCAGCCAAGCCTCAGATGACTATAGCCCAGCTGCTGTCTTCCTGCAACTCTGTGGGAGACCCTGAACCAGAACGTAGCTCCCCAATTCCTGACCCACAGAAGTTGTGAGGAATAATAAATTGTTTTAAGAGTTTTGGAGTAATCTCTTAGATAGCAATAGGTAACTAACAAACATACAAATCTCTTTATAGGAAAAAAATTATTCTGAACTCCATATTAGTTTTTATTTTACTTAAGTACAAACAGTATAAACTCGCGCTTATAGCTTTTATATAACTATTAAACAAAATCAGATTTTGAAATTAAACAGTACAGACATTACAAAACGATCCAATAAAAAGTCATTTTAATAGAGGGTTGTTTTGTTGAAATTGCCACTCAATGAGACGACAGTACTAACAGTGCCTGAGACGTCTCTGCTGAGACTGTTCAGTAACTTGAATAAATTGACTTTTTTTCATTAAGTCTGTTTGGATTTTCTGTGTCTTTCAACCAAGACTTTTGAGACACAATTTGTGAAACGTCAAAGAAACAAGCAAAATACCATAAGCAAGCATCCTTTCCTGACGATCCGGCCTCTTCACTCCCCCGGCACCCCGCGTCTTTCCCTCGTGCGCCTGGCCAGGTGGCCCGAGGGAACGGTGCAGGGGCCGTAGCTGCACCTTGGCGGCGTTCCGGCCGGGAGGAGCGCGCCCACACACCTGTTCACTCCCTACTCTGCAGCGCCAGCAAGAACTCGGGCACGGGGGCCTCCGCCCGCAGCTCGGTCTCCTCCCTGGGAAGGGTCACTCCTCCCGAGTGCCTGGACTCAGAGCCCGGCAGGCCGCTACCCGCTGCACCAGGACCAACACTAGATGGTTCACCGCTGGGACGCGGCATCGACCGCCTCGCCCGTTCTTCCGGCCGAGGCTACATCAGCACGATCCCGCCTCACGCGTTCTGTGTGACTGAAAACAGGAGTCATTCATAGCTCGTGAGACCATCGCCTCAGCTGTCCTAACCAGCGCAGCGGGGGAGGCCTCCTAGCGCCGAGCCCGCTGGCACTCCCCTCCCCTCCCCCTGCAGGGGCCAGAAGACAGCGCGAAAGGATGCGCATGCTCCGTGTGGGACCTCGCGCTTCGCCTCTACTCCCGCCGAGGGAGACGAGTGCGTGGGTTTCTGGGAAGTGTAGTTTATGCGCCTCGGCGTCACTGGCGTGCCCCCGACAGAGCCCGGAGCCGGACTTCAGCTCCCGGCTGGCCGGCGGGCGCGGGCGGGGACGCAGGAGAAGGGGCGGGGCGAGGGAGAGAAAAGGTGGGCGGGGCCGGGGGAAGGCCCGCGGAGGGGCGGGGCTCCGGCCTCCGAGCCGCCGCCACCCGCGGTCTGAGGTACTGGAGCCGCGGGGCCGGGAACCGCGAGGAGCCTGGACGGCAGCGGGCGCGCCCGGAGTGGTCCAGAGGGCGTCGGCCACCGCCCCGCGGCCGCCCCACTCGCAAGCCCCCTCCCCTCCACCGGGACGCGGGAGAACCCGGCGCGCGGCGGGGGCGCGAGGCGGGGCCGGCGGGGGCGGCCAATGCGAAACTGGCTGGTGCTGCTGTGCCCGTGCGTGCTCGGGGCCGCGCTGCACCTCTGGCTGCGGCTGCGCTCCGCGGCCGCCCCCGCAGGTGAGCCCGGGCCGGGCGGGCCGCGTGGGCCGCCCCTCCTCCGCGGGCGCCAGCGTCGGCAAACTTGTGGGCGCTCTCTCGGCGCGTCCCGCCGCCGCTCGCCCCCCGGCTTCCCCGGGTGGCCCCGAGTCGGTTCCGGCCGCCGCGAGTCCGGCGCGGCCGCGAACGGGACCTCGCGCGCCCTTCAGCCACCTGCGCTTCGGGCCACCGGGGCGCTTCCTTTCTCCCCAGCCTATGGGGTCTCGTTCGGCCAGGACTCCGAGCTCTTGGCGCCGTGGCCCGTGTCCGTGAAAGGGGGCTGGGCTTTGCTTTTAGGGAATAACCGCTTGGGGAAAATGCCACTTCGTAGTCTGTGGAAACCGCGCCGTAAGTCGGTTAAACAGGTCTAGACACGGAACAGAGTGCGGCGACGCGTGGAGTGGTCCCTGCGAGTCTGGCCTGCGCAGTGCGAACGCAGCACACGCGCGGGACCAGCTTCTCGACGGCCGTGACCGTGCGCGCTAAAGCACTCGCATGGGAACGAGCTCGAGCGATTCACGGCCCAGTAAATAGGACGCGGTGCCCGGGGCAGGGGCCGGCGGATTAGTTTTTGCTACCCCGAACCCTACTTAAGCTTTCCCTATTTTTCGTGTTTCCTTTTTGAAGGGGTTGCCATATAGAGAAACCTAGAAGGCACTTTTTAAGTGAGGTAATCGTCCTTTTGCGTAACTATGGGGCGATTTTCTTTTTCTTACCACTTCTCTCCACAACAGCTGTTTTCTTATCCAGAAGTTTTTAAAATTAGAATTGAATATTTGCAATTCCGAGATGGGTCTGTGCCTTTTAAAGAGAAAGTGTAGAAACTAATTCGGCAGTCCTCAAAGCGATCTCATTGGTATACTTGGAGTTCTTTATTCTGGTAACAATTCACTAAAATCTTTATTAGACAAACCACAAACTCTTTGGACAGGCTATTTGTGTCACTTGAATAGAATTAAAATACTATTTAAATGATGTCGTGAAAATACAATGTAACAGGTTAGGGTTTTTTGGGGTTTTGTAAACTGGCTTCAGGAGAGGCCGCCATGTATCTAAAATGCTTTGTAACATTTGCTGGGTTTGGGTTTTACAGGTTTTCTTTTATTGCATGATGAGTGAACTCCACTGGAATTTACTTGCAGAGCATCGTTAGGATATTTGTGACCTTAACAATCTTTCAGATTTTATAAACAAGCAAAAACCCTGCCTACAAGCTAACACTCGGTGGGCCTGCCAAATATTTTCTCAGTTTGAGATAAGTTTGTCCCACTGCCTTATTGTTTGCATGATCTCCTCACCTGCCATCTGGTTAGACTTGGTTAGATTACAGGAAACTAGGAGGTAGCCCATGAAAAGGAACAGGGCTAAAGGAGAGGAATTGGTACTAGTTATATAAGTTAACTTTGGCGTTAGGTGGCATTGTGCATCTTATTAGATGAGAGTATTTTAACCTAAAAAACCTGACAGTCCTAACTTTCCTTTTTCACTTTTGGCACTTTCAAAACTAAAAGCAGTAGAAGCGTCTCGATTGCTAAAGTAACCCCCAGCTCCCTTCCCTCATTGTGTTGTCACCATGTTTAAACTAAAACATTTGGGCATCTTTACATTTCAGCCTTTATACCTTAAACCTCAGAACCCAAGATTTTGTTAAGTGTTCATCCCTTGAAAATGTAAGATTTGCTTCTGTTCTATTTTCTCTCCTGCCTCTTTGTCTTTCTCCAGCCTCATTAAGTCGCAGCAGTATTTTTTGAAAAGGAGATTTACCTTTCCTGAATATTAAAGAAGGCCCTCTGACTTGCAGTTGATTCAGCAAATACTGAGAGCCTACTCTGTCCTGTTGTAGGTGTGGAATTAAGCAGAATCAAGATAAAGTTTCTGCCTTCATACACTTTACAATTTAGAAGGGAAGACAGAACACAGGAAAGAATTACTGAATATTGAATATCATAGGGGATAGTGATAAGTTTGGCAACAAAAACAATGTAAGAGGATGAAAATGAGGTGCTGCCATTTTAAACAGGCCAGGGGAGGCCTCTAAAGAGGTGACAGTTGAGCAGGGACCTGAATGAAGTGAGTCACGTTTGACCTGGTACTTTTCTAATACAGTGACTCACTCTAAACAGCTGAAACACGGGGACGGGGGTAGGGCAACTGGTGAAGGTCGCTTGTGAAATCCAGCACGTTTGAGGGTAATGAGGAAAATGGAGGCCGAGGCAACCATTGGACTAGAGAATATACAGGGTATCTTGATTATAACATACTGGTTGGGGCCATGCCTTAGCAGGAATTTAGAAAAATGATGCGATAAAAGAAGCCTTCTCTTTCTAGGATATTTGGAAAGAAGCATGTCCAACAAATGCTTAGGGTGCTAGGTGTTGTGCTAGATATGTAGACTCTGCTCAGTCTAATTGAAACAGACATGGGGCAAGTAGAGACCAAAGACAAATTAAGCTTGCTTTGATATTTTGCCTGGGGCTGGTCAGGCAGAATCATCTCTGTGTGCTAATCTTGTCTGTGCTTGTTTTCATGTTTATAAAATGATAACTCATAAGGTTTTGTGAAGATTGAATAAAACCCCAGAACAGTGCCTGATTTACAGTGAACTCCATGAACCTTAGGACATAGTATAGTAGCTGATGCCTGTGTTGGTGAGGTCTGTTGGGATGTATCTAAAATTGACAAAAGCATGCTGGTAGTGTGTATGATGATTGTCCTTACCAGTAGATCTGTGATGAACTTTATAATATCTTCATTTTCAAGATTTCTGCCTACTTTGATAAATGTCATCTGAGAGCATGCACATGAAGGTGGTGATTTTGGTCTTATTTTTAAGAATCCTTGGGCTTATTTTGAACAGTCAGTTCTAAAGTCTGTCTCCCTTAGTCTTCAATGAACTTTTGGATGCCCACTCCTAGTGCAGAGCCAGCAGGTTGCCAGACTCTTGGAGTATATTACATATTAAACGAGAAATGGCCGTGTCCTCAGGGAGCTTGTGTGGGGTTTTAATTCTTGACATTGAATATTTGTTTATTGCTATATATCTACCATCTAGAACAGTGAACACAGGAGGTGTTCAGTAATCCGAAGGAATGAATCAAAAGAATAAAACTGACAGTCTGAATTTATCACTTATAGATTCTTTTCATATTCTGTAATGACCTTATGATTTAGATTTTTATAAAACTAAAAACATTCTTTGTAGAAAAGTTTGAAATTATTTTTTTAAAAAACAGCAAAGAATGATCTATACTAAGATAGTTTTCGAATGCACATGTAATACATGTTGGGGGAAATAAGTATTAAAACTTTTATTGATGTATAATATTCAGAATGGTGCATGTAAATGTACAGCTTGATATTATTTTCACAAACTGAATATACCCAACTGATCACCCAAATTAAAGACAAGAAAACTGCCACACCCCAGAAGCTCTCTTCATGCTCCCTTCTATTGTCGCCGAGAGTGGTAGCTACTATTTTAGTCTTTAAAGGCAGAGATTTGCTTGCTCTTGTGCTTTATGTGAATAGAACCGTACAGTATGTATGTAGTTCTTATAGCCTGTTTATTTCACTATGGTGTAGAACAATATTTAGTGATTTGTTTACAATGTAATTTTAATGGCTGAGAATAGCATATAGATAATAATCCCTTATTTGTGCATCTGTATAGTTTTTTCATTATTAATAAGTGACACTGATGGATAGAGATATTTTCTTCTTAGTCTTTCTTGTCCTCCTACTGTAGGAGACCAGCATCAGACTAGCTATCCTGTTCTTGTAATATAGAGCAGAGGGCAAGGAAGGGGTAGAGCCAAGACCTAGCAAGGGAAAGTAGCATCTTGGAGCTTCTTACACAGGTATTTATCGAGCATCCACTCTGGGTTTTATACTGTGTAACACACTACTCACAAGTCCGTCAGACTGATTGACATTGATGATATGTGGTAGAAGAAACCTTTTTAAAATTGAGATATAATTGACATTAGTTTCAGGTGTACAACATAATTCGATATAATATATTGCGAAATAATCACAATATATATATTTAACATTCATCACCAAACAGTTACAAATTCTTGTAATGAGGACTTTAAAGATCTGACCTGGCAATTTTCAAATATACAGTGTACTGTTAACTGTAGTCACCTTTCTGTACATTGCATCCCCAGGGCTTATTTGTTTTGTAACTGGAGGTTTGTACCTTTTGACCCCCTTCACTCATTTTGCCCACCCTATCCCCTGCCTCTGTCTGGCAACCACCAATCTATTCGCTGTTTGAGTGCAGTGTTTTGTTCTGGTTTTTCTTTCTTTTTTCTTTTCTTTTTTTTTCCTTTTCTCCTTTCCTTCCTTTCCTTTCCTCCTTCCTTCCTTCCTTTTATAGACACTGGTGGTTTCCATGTCTTGGCTGTTGTAATAAAGGCTACAATGAACATGGGGGTGCATAGATCTTCATGAACTACTATTTTCTTTGGATAAATACCCAGGAGTGCAATTGCTGGGTCAGGAGATAGTTTTATTTTTAATTTTTTGAGGAATCCTCAGATTTTTTAGTAGTGGACACACCAATTTGCAGTTCCACTGGCAATGTACAGAGTTTGCCTTTGTTCTGCATCCTCACCAACACTTGTTATTTCTTGTCTTTTGATAATAGTCACTGTAACAGGTATGACATGATGTCTCATTGTGTTTTGACCTGCATTTCCCTGATAATTAGTGATGCTGAGCATCTTTCATGTTCCTGTTGGCCATGTGTATCTCCTTTTTTGAGAAAATGTCTATTCAGATCCTCTGCCCATTTTTCAATTGGATATTTGTTTGTTTGTTTTTACCATTGAGCTGTATGAGTTTTTTATGCTTTTTGGATATTCACCCTTTATTAATCCCTTATCAGGTACATGATTTGCAAATATTTTCTCCCACTCAGTAGGTTGCCTTTTAATTTGGTTGATGGTTTCCTTTGCTGTGCAGAGGCTTTTTATTTTGATACAGTCCCACTTGTTTATTTTCACTTTTGTTGCTTTTGTGTTTGGTGTGAAATCCAGGAAATTGTTAGCAAGACCAATGTCAAGGAGCTTACCACCTCTGTTTTCTTCTAGGCGTTTTATGGTTTCAAGTCTTTAATTCATTTTCAGTCTGTTCTTGTATGGTCTATAAGATAGTGATCTAGTTTGTTTCTTTTGCATGTAGCTGTTCATTTTCCCCAACATTTATTGAGGAGACTGTCCTTTCCCTATTGTATATTCTTTGTTCTTTTGTTGTAAATTAATTAACCATGTACGTGTGGGTTTCTTCCTGAACTCTATTTTGTTCCATTGATCTGTCTGTTTTATTCCAATACTAAACTATTTTCATTACTATAGCTCTGTAATATAGTTTGAAATCAGGAAGCGTGATGCCTATGACTTAGTTTTTCCTTCTCAAGATTGCTTTTGTTATTTGGGGTCTTTTGTGGTTCCATACAGATTTTGGAATTGTTGTATTTCTGCGAAAAATGTCATTGGAATTTTGATAGAGATTGTGTTGAATCTGTAGATCACCTTTGGGTAGTATGGACATTTTAACAACATTAATTCTTCTAATCCATGAGCACTGCATATCTTTCCATTTATTTGTATCTTCAGTTTCTTTCATCAATGTCATAGTTTTCAGGATACGAGTCTTTCATCTGCTTGGTTAAATTTATTCCTAGGTGTTTTATTCTTTTTGATGCATTTGTAAACAGGAATGTTTTCTTAATTTCTTTTTTGATAGTTTGTTATTGGTATAGAGAAATGCAACTGATTTTTGTCAATATACAAAATGATTTTGTATCCTGCAACTTTACTGAATTCATTTATTCTAAATTTTTTGGTTAAGTCTTTAGAAATCTATTTTTCAGTATCTCTGGAAGCAGAATTTCTCTAACAAGCCAAAATCTGCCATATAAATCTCCTCTGGGAGGGGAAAAAGAGAAATGCATTTAAAGCTGTTCAACAAAAGTAGCTTAGACATGGATTAGAAGCAGGGAGGGTTGGCAGTGGCAGAGAGAAGTGGAATAAGATCAAAAAAATAGTTTTCAGCCATAATCCATGAGATTTTTCTCGTGCCACATGGGTATCTTTGTGTTTATTTATAGAGAACTCTTGTTTGATACGGAGTAATA
Organism: Macroglossus sobrinus; assembly: GCA_004027375.1. Lineage (NCBI taxonomy): Eukaryota > Metazoa > Chordata > Mammalia > Chiroptera > Pteropodidae > Macroglossus > Macroglossus sobrinus. The sequence continues at coordinate 278,641 of PVKZ01000676.1, read as the reverse complement.
TGAGAAGTCAGGGAGAAACTATTAGCACCCTCTTACGATGGTCCAGGTGAAAGAAAAGTTTGAACTGAAGCAGCAACTGAAATTAGTGATGAAAAGGATAGATTTGAGAAATTTCTCATGAAGATTTTGTCATCAAGGAAAGGTTAAATTATGTTTTATATAATTCATTTCTAAAAGGTTTATTTTTATTATCTATCAAAATAAGATAATATTTACATTTAAAGAGATGTTTCAGTTATTTTGAAATTTTACTTGTGTGTAGCAACCTTGTTTTCTGATATCAGATAAATGAGGCATTTAGGTTAAATGAGATTATTTGCTTTTCTACAGCTTTTAATCTTTTGAAAAGACATTTTGAAACATAAAAAAGACTAAAGATTTGGTATCATTTTCTCTGGTTGGGGAACTGAGGCACAAGGAAGGGATTTAAATAACTTTTTCCAGGTACTATGAACCATTGACTATGAAATCGGTGTCACATATGTCTGGTGACTACATTTGCCTTACTCCCATCACTAAAATGTAGTTACTACGAATAATTTCTCTGTGAAAAAGTAGGGGAGGACTGTGAGATATCATTACGAATTTTACATAAGCATTTAAATTATTCTTCAAATTCAGGCTCCTTTAGTTAGTTCCAGCAATAGGTACAATTTTCATTGTATAGTTATATATAGAGATAGGAGGGTAGATAAATATATATCTGAGAAAAAATTGTTCCTGGGCCATGAATTAAAAAAAAATAAAATGATAGCATTTTCAGTGATTCACTTATTCAGTAATTCACCACTTTAACTGGTGTTATAGATAAAAGATCAGAATTTAGAATCACATGAGCTACATTAAGTTTTATCGCTATGGAATTGGACAGCAATGAAGAATGGAGTTGTATCACCTGGGATTAAGTTTTAGCCTAGCCATTTACTAGTTGTTTAACTAAGGTGAGGTTACTGAATTGTGTGTCTGTTTCTTCATTTGTTTAATAGGGAGCCTGACATTACCTACCTCACAGAGTTGTGAGCATTAAATGATACTCTGTACATAGTGCTTGGCACAGAGTAGATGTTCAATAAATATGGCCTGTTAAACTTAATCCATGAAAATTTGGATTTACATTAAAGGTATGTTTTGCCTTTATAGAACAGTTTTTTTAATGCAAGATTCATGGTTGGGTGAAATAACAAGTATCTCTTCCATGTAGAATTGAAGTACCTTTTTAGAAACAGATCTACTGCTGAAAATAAGGTTTATACAGAAATTCCTGTATTCCTATATTGTTACAATGTAATGTCCTTCAGTTATATTATTAGAAGAATCTGTCCCCAGATATTATTTTAATTAGTTCTTTGAAAAAAAATGTCAGTGTCTTTTTGTGATCTTTTGACCGAATACCTAAATCCTGTGGCATATAAAAAAAAAATACCGCGAAGAGCCCTGGCTTTCAATAATATATTTGTGGAAATATTTTGGATCAGTTCCTACCATTGGAGAAAGATGAGATGGATCCCTCATCAGAGCTATTTATAAGCTCGTAGCTCTCAGGCTTTGAAGCTGATGACAGAAACAGGGACAAAATATCTTTCCTTCTGTCTTCTTTCTAAGGACAAATTTTTAAAATGTAATTCTGCCCGTGAGACCTTATGACAGTAAAAAATAAGCTATCATGGGACTTGTGACTTGATTTTTTTTTTTATTCTAGATTTTGTTTCTCTTTCATTCTTTAGGGCGATAAAAGATTTGCTGGCTGTAGAATTTATTGACATTAATAAGGGTTCTGGTACTTTCTAGCAGGGAAGTCTTTCAGCTTCATTTCTCTAACCTACTAACATACTAATGTAGGACTTCACCTTTGAAATCACATTTTGTTCTTAGTTACTACCAAATGCATACTGTTTGCCTGGTACCAAACCAGGACGTTTATACACGTTATCATTTAATTTTTACAATAGCTCTAGAAATATTATACTCATTTGTAGTTAAGGAAACTGAGGCTCAAGAATTTAAGTGAGCTTTATATGTAATGTAAAAGAGCCAGGATTCTGACTATGTTTTATGCCACATTGCCTTCTTAGAACTGATTCTTGTCATAAACATCTTATTTGTTTGAAGAATTGACATACTTATGTGAGCATGAATACTTACATGTGTGCGCAAGACAAAAAGACTATACCAGAATGTTGTTAGTAGTTCTCTGTGGATAATGAGTGCTTAAAAAAAGTTTTTTTATATTTCTTTGTATTTTCTGTACATGAGCATAATATATTATTTTGTAATAAACATTTTTTATGTTAAATATTGAACTTAGTAATTGACATTTCTAATCTGTTGTTGCTTATTTCTAGATCAATTGGCCTTATTTCCTCGCTGGGAATCTAGCCACTATGATGTAGTAGTTGGTGTGTTGTCAGCCCGCAATAACCATGAACTTCGAAATGTGATTAGAAGCACCTGGCTGAAGCATTTAATACAACATCCAACACTAAGTCGACGGTAGGTTTTCTAAGTTGGCACATTGCCCAGTTACTGAATAAGAGTTCTGAAAAACCTCTTCTTGGACAGTCAGACATGCTAATATAGATATGTGGTCTCTTTTCCTGGAAAAATGGCTATTTCATTTTGCTTTTCCTCCATATAGTAGAGCCCCAAAAGTAAATTAAAAGTTCTCAGCCAAAAGATAGTTGTGGAGAATACCTGCCTAGTTTTTATAGATGCCTAGTTTGTTTGTTTTTGCTTTGATTCAGAATAACAGTTCTTAAAAGGTTTGATTTCAGAATAGTTATTGGTTTAGATATGTTTGTGTTGAAATATGCTTTTCACTAACTTCACAGAGATACACTTGATTTTTTCAATTCAGTGGGTTTTTTTAGCAGTGTGATCTGCAGTGCTTGTGACACGCCACGCTTTTCTTCCTGACCACCCTTCCAGGGCTGAGCTTCAGTAGCATAGCTCATGTTGACATTAGTTGGCTCAATTCCTGGATAGGAGCCCAAGGCCTTAGTCTTGGACCAGCCTCTGAAGATTACGTAGGGAAGCATTAGTAGGAGAGAAGAGTGGAAGGCGATCGCCTAGTCATGTGAAGACCCTTAGGTAATAAGCAGAGAAGGCCCTCTCAGATCATCTTGAACTGTCACAGTTGTAGCTGAGTAGCTGTACAACCGAATTGCAGTTGTGAATTTTCTTGTCACCAGCACTGAACATTTATAGATTTTCTATCTTATTCATAGCACTTTTATTTCTTTTCAAGACAGGTTTCTTTAGCTCATGATCACAGTGATAATAGAACCTATTACACTGCAAATGAGAGGCTGCAGCATCATCGCTGCAGTCAGAACCACCTCCCAAACCTGCTCTTGCTGTGCAGCCTTTCCCACCTCAGAATAATGATGCCTCTGCCAGTTGCTCAGACCAAAAATCTGGGTGTTTGTGTTGTGAAGGGAGAGGAGCAAGTCCCCCTTGTGGAGTCTTTAAGGATCGATCCGGCATGTCCACAGAAATTACACTGGGAGAGGCGTATGAAACTAAAGGATCTATTACACTCACAGGCCCTAGAGAGAGAGGCCCAGCCCAGCAGGTGGAGAGCAAGAGAGTGAGGGCCGTGGGCACATGCCATTACTGGCTGGGGGTTTTGGTGGAGGACACAGCTGACCTTGAACAACACAGGCCCACTTGTGGATTTTTTTAAAAATAAATACTGTAAATGTATTTCCTCTTAGGTTTTTTTAAATATTTTCCTTAGTTTTCCTTAATGTAATAATACAGTATATAATACGTGTAACATAAAATATATGTTAATCAAATGTGTTATGTTATCATTAAGGCTTCTGGTCAACAGTAAGCTATTAATATTAAGTTTTGTGGGAATCAAAAGTTCTATGTGGATTTTTGGCTGCATGGTGGTCAATACCAGTAACCCCCTGCATCGTTCAAGGGTCAGCTGTACAAGCAGAAGGCACGAGGAGATCTCATTGGGGCATTTGCATGTTACTAGGTCACAGTCAAGAGAGAGCACGAAGAGGAACTAGTGCAGGGACTAGCCTGCCCCAGTTGAGGCATCAGGAAAATAAGTTTTAAAAATTTGCAATACAGTGTTATCCTGATTCTTCTTTCTCACGCATGCCACATCCAGTCCATCAGCACATCCTCTTGGGACTACCTTGAGGTCATTGCTAGGATCCGACTGCTCATCATCTTCACCACAGCTGTCAGGACCACCATCCTGGCCTAGGCCCATTACGTCGCACCTGGGTTATTGCAGAAGCCTCCGGATCTTAATTTCCTGCTTCTACCTTTGACCCTCTGTGTTTTATTTCTATTCAGCAGCCAGAGTGATCCTTCTAAGATTAGTTAGTTATGTCTAATCAGCATGCTGTATGCCTGAAACTGACATGAAATAATATTGAATGTCAACTCAGTATAGAAAAAAGGTTGGTTATGTAGATTTTCTGCTCATACCCCTCCATTGACCCCCCTTGCTCAGAGTGCAATACCAAGGCTTTATTCTGGTCCTTGACCTTATCTTCATCCCCTGCCCCTTCATTTGGCCACCTTAGACTGTGCTTCCTGCGCTAAACGTGCTCCTGCCTCAGGGCCTTGGCACTTGCTGCCCCCACCTTAGTACTCTTCCCACCGGGTAGCCTCGTGGCTCACTCACTTTCGTCAGGTCTCTGCTTAGATGGCACTTCAGCAGACAGCCCCTGATTAAATAGCACCGCACCCCTGTTCCATCTCTATCTTCCCTTACTTGGCTTTATTTTCCTTTACAATATTTATCACCAGTTAGCATGTGTATTATATTTAGTTGTATGTTTATAAATCGTCTTTCCCCACGAGAATATGTTTCGTGAGCTTAGGGGCTTTAGGTGTTTTAGTATTCCCAGAACCTAGAACCTAACTTGGCATGGAGTGAGGCACCTATCAACTATTGAGTGAATGACTCAGAACTAAATGTAATGAGTAAAATTAATTTAGCATTCAGATAGTCAGCCGTAATTTATTTGCCATTATAGCATTCTTGCTTTAAATTTAGTAAGTTTGGTGATTTATTATATAAAAATAGGTATTAGCCAAAAACATCTTCCTAGAGCAGAGTAATTTTGTGGATCTAGTAAGAGTATTTAAGATGGCTTAAAAAAAACTGGTAAATATCTGCAATAATTTAATTTAATTTATTTCTGTTTATACTTTTATTCTAAATACTCATTGTTTATGAAAGGTATTCTGCCTTAATTGGGCATTAGTAAAAGAAACTGCATTTCTGTGGTTATGGTTTACTTTTAAGTCTTTGTATTTCACTGAGGGAGCCAGACTCCACATATATTTCAAGGACTTTAATTAAAAACCTTCGTAGTAAAACCACAAGTTGTCAGTTTCACAGGTATTTAATAATATCTTATGTATACAGGTAGTAAATAGGGATTAATGGCAGGACTTAGCATATTTATAACACGTAGGAAAGGAGCCACAGGTCACAGGTAACCAGTAAAGCAAAGCTGAGGCAAGGAGAGGACTTCCTCTCACATAGAAAGATGAATCTTGAGTAAAAGGACCACCTTCTGAAGCGGAAGAAAGCTGGTAGAGAAGACTGCAGGCGTAGATGTGATTTTAAATGCAGGGGCGAGAAGCCGACTTTACTGTAGTTTGCATTTAAGTAGTGTGAGCATTTGCTGGTAGCCAGGCCAGCTGTGTTCACACTTGGCTTTACTCTACACAGCACTGGGCTCACACATAAGTCGCTTGGTAGTTAGCACCTTAGGTTTGCTCGATCCCCGTTTTTACTAGACAAGAAGAATAAAGTTAGAGTGAATCCTAATAAATACCGTGTTTCAAAGTAAAAGCTCTGAGATGGGCGTGAGGAAACGTGTACATGCAAGGTGAAGATCAGTAACCGATGTTCATACCGCCCCTTCTCAGTGTGCTGGTCAAGTTCATCATAGGTGCTCGTGGCTGCGATGTGCCTGTGGAGGACCGGGAAGACCCTTACTCCTGCAGACTGCTCAACATCACGAATCCAGGTGAGTCCTTTCTCAGGCTGTGACTACTGTGTACAGGTTTGATGTTGAGGAAAAGTGGCCAGGCTGTGTAGTATGGTATCTGTTTTCAGCAGATGAATACCAAGCTTTCATCAAAATTCATTTTTCATCCATTTTGACAGATTGACTATTCACAATGGGTATCTGTGAAGATTCTTTATAGCTATACATAATTTCAGGGTCCAGTAGGATATATTTTTCAGGATAATTCAAATGTATCTGGAAATTCCTCGTGCAGAGATAAATTCTCAATTACTGAATTTCAAACTTTTGGAAAACTGCTGATTTCTAATAGCCTTGATAACAAATACTATGAATCAGCTTTTTATTAGAGTTATTGCCTAAAATTCTGCAAAGGAAACAAAGTAAAAAACTAAAAACACAAGTAGTACTTTTTTATTCCTTACAGTTAAAAACTTGCAGGAGTCCTCATGAGGAAGAAGGAAGCTGGTGGTAATAGCTTAGTGTGTGACCTCAGAACCAATTTTAGGAAGCTGGTAACTGTTACCGCCTATCTTGTGTTGTTGTTGTTGTTGTTTTTTCCTAGCATTTCTTATTATGTTCAGTTGTGGTTCTAAGGCACATTGAATTTTTCCAAATCTTAAGTGTGCTGATGATGACTTCTGGTATTTTAAGATTTGTTGAACCTGTGTAATTACACCATGCCTCTCTCTCTAAGCAGCGGCGGTGGTGGTGGTGAAGGGTGTGGCTTTCAGTCCAGGCTCTGTCGGTTTCCAGCTGGCTGACCTTGGATCACTTATTTACTCTGCTGAGCCTCAGTTTTATCATCTGTAAATAGGATAACAGTACTTACTTCATAGGTATTGACGGGAGGATGAAATAGATTGATACATATAAAATATTTAGAATAGTTCCTAGAACATGGTAGCTGCTTAATAGTATTTTAAAGAACCTGCCTTTTTATAAAGTTGGGTTTCAGTTGGCTTGTTAAATAAATTAGACCCTATTTTCAGATCTGTATTGTAAAGCAGAGAGGTTTCAAATTTAGGATTTCTATGAATTTAGTTAACTTTGTAAGTGAAATTTTGTGAATAATTGTGTTTTTCTGGGGAGAGAGTCCTTTAATGTTCATTGAAGTCCCAAGGTAACCCTGAACCTAATAAAATGTGTTACTGATGATTTAAGAGTAGCCTAGAACAAATCACATTCAAAATCCAAAACCAAACCAAATTTTAAAAAACTTCATCTTTAAATTAACCTGACTATTATTAAAATGCCACTGTTCATTGATAGTAAAGGAGTAGAGCTTTCCATTAATAGAAAAATTTCATATACCTAGGTTACACATTTTAAAATAGGTGTAACTAAAGTCATATTGAACCTAATTTTATCTTTTTGATGATTTAAATGGCATTTAGGTTTATTTTAATACCTTAAGATCGTCATGAGCATTAATTATAATACTCTGGATGTGTAGAAGTTTTAATTAATAGCGTTATCAAAGTAGCAGAATTTCCTCTGTTCAGGTAGCTTGAAGTTGAAGGTATGTTTGTTTTGAAAATATGTAATATGTTATAATGTACTTAACCTATTGCCTGTGGTAGACATGTTTCTGTTTTGTATCTCTTTTATTTACTGAATGTATTAAAGAGAAAAACTTTTGTTGTCCTCCAGTATATTTGGAGTCTAGACTCTCCTGCCAGTGCTTGCCCAGCTCACAATAAAATCTGTATCCCCTTTCATTCCCTCCTGCTCATGTATGTAACTGAGTAGGAGCCATCAGTGTGCTGTTCAGTCACATTTTAATGAGCATCTACTAAATGTAAAATAGCATTCTAAGAACTCTAAGGCAGGGATCCAAATGATTCTCTCATGTATAGGAAGAAAACAATTTTTATTTATCTGAAAACAAAATGTAATAGTTATTAATGCTAACTATATTAACAGTAATACATGTGTATATTTTATAAATAAATATGAGTGTGTACAAATGTTTTTAGTTGATGGGGTTGTGTGATGAGCAAAGTTGGAAAACGATAGCTCTAAAAAATAAAAGAACTTGATACAATCTTTTAAATAGGTTTTTATATTATTTCTCAAAGCGAACTGATTCTCAGCCATATTAAGTGCTTCATGAAATCTATTCTGAGTCATTATGGTAATTGAAAAAAATATTCAAAAAGGACTATTTTTGACCTTGATTAGACAGCTACAGGGAAGTGGAAAGAACACTGAATTTGAAGTCACTAAACTTGGGTGTGATTCCTGGTTCTGCCACTTTCTGTGATCTTGGCTGAGTTACTTGATGTCTCCTGGCTCCAGTTCAATCTGTAAGCTGGAGGTAGCACCACAACTACACAGTGTGGTTGTGGAAACGTGAGTGCAAGGGGCACAGCACAGAAAGGGTGGCCAGGAACCTGTGCCGTCAGATGTGCTCTCGTCTTCTCAGAAGTGAGCAAGGGTTTTTTGGTGTCATTTGAAATGATTTCAGTTACTCTTGTCTGTGATAAGTGCCTGACATCACAATTATTTTAAATTACCTAAGAAGTAGGATTTTTGGAATTTACAGAACAAGACTACATTAATTTATTATTTCTGACTGCAGTCAGCATTGTTTTTAATGTCCCTATATATCCAACCTTTCTTAATAGATGCCTTTGAATTTAATATTCCCCTGTGGTGTTTATATGTACAGTGTACATGTGTGCAAAAATCTGTTAAAGTAGTTCTGATAATAAATTAAATATTTTACTTCAATGTGGCTGAAAAGTTTGTTCTTAAATTTCCAAAAACTACAACCTACTGTTTGGGAGAAGATATTCGCTAATGATACATCTGATAAGGAGTTAATTTGTAAAATTTATAAAGAATTTATACAACTCAATAACAAAAAAACAAACAGTCCAATTTAAAAAAATGGGCAGAAGGCCTGAACAGATACTTCTCCAAAGAGGAAATACGATGGCTAATAGACATATGAAAAGATGCTCAAGGTCACTAACCATCAGAGAAATGCAAATTAAAACCACAGTGAGATATCACCTCACACCTGTCAGAATGGCTATCATCAATGAATCAAAAACAGCAAGTGTTGACGAGGATGCGGAGAAAAGGGAACCCTCATACGTTATTAACAAGATTGCAAATTGGTACAGCCGCTATGGATAACAGTATGGAAGTTCCTCAAAGAATTAAAAATTAATATACCTTTTAACCCAGCAATTCCACTTCTGGGTATCTTTACTTTCTAAAGATCCTTGCACTCCCAATATTCATGGCAGCACAATTTACAATAGCCAAGATATGGAAGTAACCCAAATATCCAACAGACGATTGAATAAAGAAATTATGGTTCATATATACAATGGAATATTACTCAGCCATTAAAAAAAATGAAATCCTACCATTTGCAACAACATGGATGGACCTAGAGGCTATTATGCTGAATGAAATAAGTCAAAGAAAGATAGATACCATATGATTTCACTTATATGCAGTATCTAAGGAACAAAAAGAACAAACTAATCAGAAACAGGCTCGCAAATATAGTGGACAATTTGGTGACAGGCAGGGGACGGTTTGGAGGCTAGGAGAATGGGGTGAAGGGTTAAAGAAGTACAAATTAATAGTTGATATTTGGGCACGGGGAGCATGGCAGAGGGAATGCAGTTAGCATTAATATGATGGTTAAGTGGAGGGCCAGGGAAGGGAGGGAGCAACTGGGGGGATAGTTTTATGAACATTGTAGATGTCTAACCAATATGCTGTATACTTGAAAATAATTTAAATAAATTTATTTTGAAAAATTTCCAAATAAGTTTATTTTTTTTCCTAGAAGCAGCCATATTTCTGAAGCACATTTTAAAATTACTGCCATTGTGAAAGAATGATATAACAATTATCTAGATTTTGCCATTGAGCCCATTTCATTACTTCATGCTAGTAAAATAAGACTATTTGACTATGTAAAACTTCTTTTGTCCTTACTTCCTTAGTTTTGAATCAGGAAATCGAGGCATTCGGTCTTTCTGAAGACACTTCATCAGGGCTCTCTGAGGACCGCGTCGTCAGTGTGAGCTTCCGCGTTCTCTACCCGATTGTTATTACCAGTCTTGGGGTGTTTCATGATGCCAGCAATGTGGGTTTCCAGAGGAACATCACCGTCAAGCTCTATCAGGCAGAACAGGAGGTATGCACTACTTTGCACAAGCTTTTCCTATTTTTCTTTTTTAAAAACATCAGCTTTTTCCTCAGCTTTTTCCATCAGCATATCATAGGTTGGGAGACCACATTTCTTTCCTATCGACTGGGTACATTATAGTGTAATATGTTATAATGGTGCTTTGGGGAAAGAATACCAGTGAATAAACATGCTATATATAGAAAAGAAGGGGTTGGATCAGATTTGTAATTCCTATTTTGAGTTAATTTTGGTGTGTGGTGACAGTAGTCTATCTAGTTTTATTCTTTTGCGTGAGGCTTTCCGGTTTTCCCAGCACCATTTATTGAAGGGGCTTTCCTTATTCCGCTGTATGATTTTGGCTCCTTTGTTGAAACTTATGTGCCCCTATATACGAGGGTTTGTTTCTGGACTGTCAGTTCTGTCCCATCGGTCCCTGTGTCCGTTTTTCTGCCAGTACCACACTGTTTTGATTATTGTTGCTTGTAGTATTGCCTTCTTTTGGGTTAATTGAATGTTTTTAGAATTCCGTTTTAATTTGTTTCCATTTAGCTACATCTCTTTGCACATTTTTTTGTTTCTATGTGGCTGATATAAGGATTAGATTATAAATCTTGAACTTTTCAGTCTCCATAAAGTTAATGTTGTGCCCTCCATATAAAACATAAGAGCTTGCAGCTGTACAATTCCGGCTACCGCCTCCTATCTTTTCTGCTCTAGGGTTATATGCGTTACATCCAAGTACACTATAAATTCCACAGTACAATGTAATAATTTTTGCTTTAAATAGCTTAATGTATACTAAAGTAATTTGGACAACAGTAGTCTTTCACATTTGCCCCCAGTTCCATCATTTCTGATGCTTGTCACTCCTTCCTGGATATCCAAGTTTCCATCTGATATTAGCTCCTTTGGCCCAAAGAACAACCAATAGCATTACTTATCATGCAAGAAATGTATGTGCTGAATTCACTGAATTTAATTTTTCTGAAAATGTTTTAATTTTGCCTTTATTCTCCTCCCCCCATTGTTATTGTGGGCTATTTTCTGGATATAGAAATTCCTAGTTAACTTTCTTTTCAATATGTTAAAGATGTCATTCCAGTGTTTTCTAGCCTCCATTGTTTCTGGTGAGAAATCACCATCCTTCATCTTGTCATTTTCATGTATGATGTGTATAATCTGGTTTTTTATTTTATTTGTTTTTCTTGAATGCTTTTAAGATTTTCTCTTTATTTTTGGTTTTAAGCATTTAAAACCAAAATTCTGTTGTACCTTGCAGGTTTTTCTTTGTCTGTTCTGCTCAGGGTTTGCCAAGTTAATTCAATGTGTGAATTTGTCCTTTACCAAATTTTAGAAACTTTCAGCTATTGTTTCTTCAAAAAATTTTCCCCAATCCCATTTTTTCTACTCATTCTGAGATTCCCGTTGGATGTATGTCAGACCTTTTGGTACTGTCCCACAGATCACAAAACTGTTCATTTTTTTCAATGTTATTTTTTTTCTGTTTCCAGATTTCATAATTTCTTTTAATATATTCACATCTACTGACTTCTGTCATCTCAAGTCTGTTAAGCCTAGCTAATGAATTTTTAATTTTAGATATTGTACTTTTTGGTTCTAGAATTTCCACTTAATATTTCTTTATAGTTTCTATTTCTCTAAATTTTCTATATTCATGCATTTTCATTCATGTTTTTTTCTACAGCCTTGACTTTAGTTACAATAATAGCTATAAAAATCCTGACTGTTCTGATGTTTGAGTCCTTTGGGGGTTAGTCTTTAATGATTGTCATCTTTGCTTTTGAGTATGGGTAACATTTTCATGTTTTATATCAAGTGACTTTGGATTATATCCTAAATACTGTGAATAGTTCATTGTAGGATTTCTGGATCCTATTCCTTGAAAAGTATTGATTTTGTTTGTTTTAGCAGGGAGTTAAATTAGCTGGACATGGAGTCTAAACTGTCTCCCTTGCACTGGACAGAAGCTAAAATCTCTTCAGTTCTTTTGGACTTATATGGTCTGCTTGGGTTCTGTACCAAATGTGTATTTCATGAGTCAGCCGCAGATTTGGGCAGAATTTATATGAGGAACTTAGCGCATTCTCTCTGTGACCCTTTCCTTTCTAAGATTTTCCTCCTCACTTTTTAGCTGCTGTGTTTGGCCCAACTCTTTTCTCTGTTTTTGCAGCCAGACAGACTGCAAGTTTTTAACTGTAAATTTTTAGTTGCCTCAGACAGAGAACCATGGAGCATGGGGGAAGCATACACATCTATTTCTCTTCTTCCCAGTATTGCTTTTCTTCCATTTTCTGCCTGCTTTGTTCACATTCCAATACCTTCAGATCATTTTTTTTTAATGTTTTGCCCAGTGTTTATAATTATTATCTATAGAATTGACCTTATGTCGCTGGAAGCAGAATTCTGTTCAAGCTTTTTTAGATATTCTAAAAAATGTTTTTATATTATTGCTAATGTTGATTGTTACTGACAGATACAGTGTTAGTCACCAGTAAATATACAAATGAATTTAAGATTAAATTTCTTTTTTGCAATTTGTCCTGTCCTACTGCCTCTAAAGAATTCATGTGGTTTGTAAATGTGTTTAATGACATGAATATGAGAGCAGGAACAAGTCCTCGTATTGATCGCCACTGTTACGATTACAGTGAAAAGGCCTTGATGAAGGTTTTATGTGTACGAGTTTATATATTATGTTAGTTAAAAGATTTCATTTATTTTGAATTCAGATAAGTAACTGAAATAGTAGTACTCTGAATTCTACTGTTATCTTTATCCAGAAATTAGGATTAATCTTGAACATTTTTGATATAATTATCAGTATGTGTAGTCTTTTTTTTTTTTTTAACTATTCGGAATGTTTGAGTATCAGTCAAGTATTTGGTTCAAATGTACAATATTTTGATCATGTTGATTTAATTTTTAGTTGCCATATTATTAGCCAAGGAGAAGTTAATTTTTGTCCTAATCTAAAGTGAATGCTAACGGGTTCCTGAGTCACCACCACGTTGCCAAGAACTGGTGTGAATGAAAGAAATCCACATAATTTACTAAGACCCCCTTAATTGTGAACTTCTGCATGGTCTTGATAGCTTTTCCAGAAGTTTCCCACATAGTAAGTTGGTATGTAAGAACAGGCATGAGAATAAGGTAATGTTCTTGCCTAAAACAAACCAGGAACACCCGAGGAAACAGACATGATGAGAAATAGCACTCTTTTATAGTCCCCTGTTTTTGTTTGTTTTTTCTTCTAAAGGTGGTTCTGGGAAGTGGGATTCTTGAGCACCTCTGTTCCATCTAGAAATCTGTGATCTTTCAGGTTATCCTTAATCCTTTGGAGTTAAACCTAATAAGATGGTTTAATTTAACAACACCTCACACTACCCCTCATGTTGTTCATTTCACAGTGGGTTTTTTTAAGGTTATATGGATTATATTTAGTGCTTTAGAACTTCACAACAACTTTGTTTATCTTAAATGTATTTAGTAATCTAATTGCACTGAAAACATAGAGTGCCTTAACCAAAGGAGGATAATGTTGACAACCACGGTTGGGACCTCTGCAGATTTAGCTGACCAAGATATAGGCTGTGTGGAAACTTGCCACATGTGCAGTGTCAAACATGAAGTATTTCTTCTTGTCCCCCTCCCCATTTGTAGGAGGCCCTCTTCATTGCTCGCTTCAGCCCTCCAAGCTGTGGCGTGCAGGTGAACAAGCTGTGGTACAAGCCTGTGGAGCAGTTCATCTTGCCAGAGGTACGGGGTGGGATGGAGCCGGTGGCACCTGTGCAGTTCTTCATGGGCTCAGGGCTGTGCTCCCAGGGCGGGTGCTCGATATTATATTGTTGGGACAGTCCTCTGGGGCGTAAGTGAGGCTCCCAGCTGGGGTCTTCTGAAATGTCACACTCTCATTCCTGCAGGGAGCTTTGTGATGCCTGGAGGTTCCAAAACCACTTAGCATGGTTTAGTTAGTGGAGTAGAGAGCTGCACGGTTATTTTAATGACAAAAGATTGTAAAAGATACAGATTCCTAGAAAGACCAGATACAGATGCCATTCGAATAAATCAAATAGTTATCTAAAGATGGGGGATGGGGTATAGAGAGGATAATGGAAGAGATCGGCCAAATTTCTAAGATAAATAAAACTTTTCCAAGTTGTGAAAGATTCCCAAAAACTTAACTGTCACCTTCAGGGTCCCTCTAGGTCTAGTCCTAAGTAATTATGTGCTGGAGACCACTCACCTGCAGGTGCTCTCGTTAGTCCTGGAGTGGCACCCCAGTCTGGTCACAGAGTATTACACAGTCAGGATCAAACAGATTACCTACCCATCAACCTCAGCCTTTCCCGCTGTTTCAGCCTAGTCCAAGGACATTCCCAGTCTCAGTGCTTTGGAACCACATGGGGGTCAGTTTCTCAGACACCCCTGGGAGTCAACTTCAGATGAGCTATAGGGTTCATCCTGTGACATCAAAGCCGAGTTAGGATATGGCAATGAGACAGTTGACCAGCCATGCTGACTGTCCAGGAAACGTTTTCCTATCACTGTTTGATGGGGGCTGTTCACATTTATGCAAAAACAGAATCGCACATTTTGTGATAGGCTGTGGATCTTTGGCATCAGGTACAGTAGTTGAAACTGTGCTAATTCTGTCAGAGGCGTCCCTTATTTCATCTCTATGTGAACTTCCTTTTTAAACATTTTAAATAAAAGCAAAACTAATACACACTGGAAGAGATTTTCTAATTTCTCACTGTTAAAGTCTGTAGTGAACATCTTTATACCTCTTTTGTGTACATAACTGGTTATTAGGATGAATTGTTCAAATTTATATGCATTGTTAAGGCATATGAGTTTCTGGAAGGCAGTTTGTATTGGAATAATCAGCATTGCATGAGAATGCCTGTGTTTCTGTGCTTTTTAAATTGCACATGGGAACTTTTTGCTTGTTGTGTGAGGTGTGCACCATCAGAGGCATCTCTCACTTGCAGCTAAGAGTAGCGCTTCCGCTGAGTTTTGGCCAGGTATGGGACAGCTGGTTTGAAGGAAGCTATTCTTTGGTTTGTTTATTCATTTACTCAGAAAACATTTATTGATAACTTAGTTCAGGCCGAGGCCCAGGACTATACGAGGCTCCCGTACGAAGGTCTCTGACCGTAAAGCAGCTTCGTTCCAGTGGGGAGAGAAGCACTGACATAGTGTCGTTTGTGCCTCCTGGCCCAGCTGTCAGCAGCTTCCTGCCGTAACCAGCTGGGAAGTTCTGTGGGATGGAAGCGAGTCCTCCGTGAGAGCCTGGCCTTCCTTGAGAACAGCGTGGGCAGGACCTGACCCGGACTCCGTGCGACCCCTGGGGGTGGAGCGTGGGAGCGTTGTGGGGGTGCAGAACCAAAGGGTCTAAAGCCTGAGGTGGAGTCGATCTCACAGAGAGCTTCCGAGGGTGGGCATGAGCAGGAAGGAGGAAGGCGTGCCTGGGAGTAAGTTTGAGGGCACATTGGGGTGCACAGGCCTGAGTGGGTGCCTGTGGGCACAGCATGGGTGAGTGAATTCCTGCTCTGCCACTTGGTGGCTCTGTGACCTTGTGCAGACTGCTTCATCTCACTGTGTGTGTCTCCTCTGTAAGGCAGAGGTGCGACACCACCCAGTTCAGAGGGTTAGTCTTGGGACTGAATGATTTGATAGATGACGAATGTTTGGAACACGCTGCCACACAGTAAGCATTCAGCACCTGCACGTGTGCTGCCCCGTCACTGCCGCTGCCCCCCTCGACTTGGGGGATCCTCCTCTTTAAGAGCCATGTTTTTCCAGCTGGCAGTTTGCTCTCGAAGGGACATTTAGTGATGTCTAGAGACACTCAGTTATCACGGCTGGTGTGGAGTGGTACTTGGCACCTCGCGGGAGAGGCCAGGGATGCGGCCAGACTTCCTACGGTGGCCAGGACGGAATGATCCAGCCTGAAGTGTCAGCCATGCCACGGTGGAGAAACTTCAAGAGGAAGGAGTCACAGGATGGGGCAAAAAGGAAGAAGATAAGCTTTACTTTTACAGACTGCTCCATTATCTTGGTCGCCCTTAAAGAATTAGCTATTTTGATTAGCCCACAAAAAATATCTTTCCTTTAGAATGTCCGTGTGTTCTTGGGACCTACATGATAAAATGTCATGAGTCTGCATTTTTCAGATAATTCAACAACAGAAAAGTAAAATGATGTAGCTAAATGTTAACACTTGGTGAGTCTAGGGGATTTAGGTGTTAAAATCAACTTTTCTGTAGGTTTGAAGTTTTTTCAAAATAAAAATTGGGTTGCGGCACAGGGCGCCTTCCTTGCCAGTGTCCGGGGTGGCTTATTGGCAGTAGGTACTGATGATGGGAAGTAACTCAGCCCAACAGTGAGAGGCCGTTTTCACTAAGACTTTAATGCCTGTTGCCTTGTGCGCTTCATTTCACTTTCAGCAAAATTGACCTGATTTTTCATTTCTTCTCAGTAAAATTTTTTCTTTTAAAAACAGTGGCTTACTGTGAGGGCGGGGGCAGGATTATGAATTATTTTCATTTTTTTTGTACATCTGTTTTCTAAGTATTCTAGAATAAATATGTATTAGCTTTATAAAAAGGAAAAACTTAAAAAGTATTCTTTCCTCTTATTTCTTGTTGAAACCATGTTTGATTTTACATAGATGATCATTTTTGCTGTATCAAGCCTAACAGGGCTGGTTAGCACAGAGACACTGACAGAGAGGAGTGAGTGCCTGCCCATCAGCAAAGTGACAGGAGGAGACAGGTCATTTATGCTATTTGTGAGGGAGAGGAGATGCTTCATTCACTTCATTTTCTCCACACTCTGTGATCTACTAGAGCCACGTGCCAGCCATATAGCTTGTCACGCAAACAGATCTCATCGTGAGACTCACTAAAGGATAAATCTCGGTGGGGGGGTCATATTTAAATGGAGACTGCTGTTTCTTTTTAAAATATTTATTTCTGTAATTTTATATTTTACTAAATGCTGCGATTGAAACTTGAAACCAATTTTGCTAAGACTGTTTTTGT
Organism: Macroglossus sobrinus; assembly: GCA_004027375.1. Taxonomy (NCBI): domain Eukaryota; kingdom Metazoa; phylum Chordata; class Mammalia; order Chiroptera; family Pteropodidae; genus Macroglossus; species Macroglossus sobrinus. The sequence continues at coordinate 261,401 of PVKZ01000676.1, read as the reverse complement.
TCGTCCGAATCACTAGAGACGTTATTGTTAGCATTATTGGTGCTGACACACTTATTTTTTATGAAAGTTAAAATGGTTCAAGTGTAATCATTTCTCCAATCCCCAAGGAATTGTTAATGGTTAACAACACAAAAGAACTACATGTTTAAGCTACTCTTTGTGTTTGGATGACAAATTAGAAATAGGACACAAGAATTAATGTGTGAAAGGGGTTGCAGGTAGCTTGTTTATGTTACGGTAAGATAACTTATGAGGCCTCGTTTTCCAAACTATAACTTGCTGTTTTTCCTAACTTTTGTTTTGGTCTTATGATCTTATAGGAATCGCTATAAACAAGTTGTTTTGCTTCTGAAGAGATTCCTTGCTTTATAATTACTTTGTCAGAGAGTAGAAAGTAGGCCCATGTGAGAAGTGACATTAGACATGGCTGTGACCCAGCGGACCAGTTCTGGGGGCGGGGAGGGCACAGCCCTTCCGTAACAACAGAGCAACAGCTGGGTTTTGTGAGTTCAGCGAATAACCAGGATCCATTTTCAGACCAGTGAGTCGCGGTAATTACCCAGAGTAGTCAACATTGTTGACGCACCGTGACCCTGTCACAAACAATGGATTTTGTTGCCAGCAGGAGCTGCTGGGAAGTAGCAGGTCAAATGCCAAGTTTCCATTGAGTGGACAGGACAGAGAATTATTTGTTTTGTTGTCATATTTTCTAGATTTGTAGTTTGAAGATGAAGCAATTTTATTTGGTCATTATCACTTTACTTTTTGGTATGGTTCATTTGGAGCAACAGTCGCTAAGGTTCCCAGAGACCTCACTGCCCCCTACAAAGTATTTTTTGTCCTTACCTAGTTGATGGCAGCTGCTTCTTGGCTTGTATCACACAAATGCTTTTGCGCAGCCGTATCTGGCTTGGTCCTTCTTCCTGACTGACTTCTGTGCCTCCTCTGCTTTCCTCTTAGATAGTAATCATTAGGATTTGATACTCAGCCTTCTGTTGAGTGTACTCTTTCTTTTTAGGCAATTTCATTCATTACCAGCCATTTGCTGTCACTACAGCCCAGATTTCTCTCATGAACTCCCTACACACATCAACTGCCTGCTGAACTTCTCCACGGGAATGTTCCATGGCCACTTGTCTTGGTCTCCATTCCACCCCTTCTCATCTCCTCCTGGATTTTTAGCCTTGGATACTTCTGCCTTTTCTCAGACACCCAAACTAAAATTATGGGACTTACTCTCAACTCTCATCTAAGCACTCACTAAATCCTATCAATTCTTTCTTCTAAACATATTTCCAAACATTATCACCTAGGGCGAGAAGTGGTCGCCAAGAGAAGGACGTGATGAGCCCACAGCAGCCTCACCTGGCCGGGGCTGAGGACTTGGCTTTCCGGTCCTGGCACTGACCTTCCAGCTAGTTCACATGGAGATGGCCAGATTCTCGTAGAATGACACTGTGTAAATTCATGAAGATCACTGTATACGCCAGAACATCTATTCATCTTTAATGAGCATTGGCTTATTAGAGTGATTTAAAAGTTCACAACCCCCATCTAAGGACTTCCTTCTTGGTATGTCAGGCACCTAAAAAACTGAATTTGAACTGTACTTGGTTTGGGCATTGAATTTTCTTTCAAAAGTGGGAGGTGTATGTTAAGCTCGTTCAGGTGGGATGGAACCCTAGTACAGTATATCTTCCAATTACTGGATCTTTCTCCCTTGGACACAGCTACATGGCCCAAATTTCTCAGCCTAGCTTTCCTGTAGTGGTCAGTTGGTGAGGTATTGATTAAGGTATTGATTTTATTAAGCTAGATCTTAGAGCTCTTTCAGTTATTAGAAACATTATTTCCTTAAATGTAAGGATTTAATTCAACTCAGAAGGCGGTCTTTTTTTTTTTTATTGTGATATAATTGACAAAACGTTAGTTTCAGGTATACGATATGATGATTCAGTGTTTATATTTTGCAAAATGATCACAGTAAGTCTGGTTAACATCTATAACCACTCAGTTATTTTTTTTTTTCTCATGATGAGAACTTGGAAGATATACTTAGCAACTTTCAAACATACATTAAAGTAGTGTTAATTGTAGTCACCACACTGCATCACATCCCCAGGACTTACAACTGGAAATCTGCACCTTCTGACCCCTTCACCCATTTCTCCTCACCCCATCTGTAGCAACCCAAACACCCATATGTTCTCTGTGTCTGAGTTTGGGGGCTTTTGTTGTTGTTAATTTTAGATTTTACATATAAGTGTAATCATACTGTAATTATCTTATTTCTGTCTGACATTTCACTGAGCATAATATCCTCAAGGTCCATGTGTGCTGTAGTAAATAGCAAGATTTCCTTTTATTAATGGCTGAATGACATCTCATTGTATTTATACATCACAACTTTTTTTATCCATGGACCCATCAGTGGACACTTAGATTATTTCCACATCTTTCCTCTTGTAAATAATGCTGCAGTGAACATGGGAGTGCAGAGATCTTTTTGAGTTAGTGCCTTCATTTACCCAAAAGTAAAATTGCTGGACTTTATGCTATTTTTAAGTTTCCGAGGAGGCTCCATACTGTTGTCCATAGTGGCCGCACCAATTTATAATCCCAACAGTGCCAAGGGCTCCCTTTTCTCCACATCCTCACCGACACTTATTTTTTTTTTCCTTTCTTTTTTGGAAAATAACCATTCTAACGGGTATGAGGTGACATCTCATTGTGATTTCGATGTGCATTTCCCTGTTGGCTAATGGTGTTGAGCATTTTTTCATGTAGTTGTTGGCCATGTGTATCTCCTCTTTAGAAAGAACCTTTTCAGATCCTCTACCTGTTTTTTAATCAGATTGTTTTTTGCTATTGAGTTACATGAGTTCTTTATGTATTATGGATGTTGACCCTTTATCAGATATGATTTGCAGACGTTTTCTCCCATTTGGTAGGTTGCCTTTTCATTTGGTTGATAGTTTCCTCTGCTGTGCAGAAGCCTTTTAGTTTGATGTAGTCCCACTAGTTTATTTTTGCATTTGTTGCCTTTGCTTTTGCTGTCAAATTCAAAAAGTCATTACCAAGACCAGTGTCAAAGAGCCTACTGCCTGTGTTTTCATCTAGTTTTATTGTTTCAGATCTTAAGTTCAATTCTTTAATCCATTTTCTGGCTTCATTCTTTTGTATGTGACTGTCCAGTTTTCCCAACACCATTTAATGAAGAGACTGGCCTGTCCCTGTTGTATATTTTTGCCTCCTTTGTCATAAATTAATTGACCATATAGCATGAGTTCACTTCTGGGCTCTCTATTCTGTCCCATTAATCAATGTGTTTTATTCCAGTACCATGCTCTTTTGATTACTATAGCCTTGTAAAATACTTTGAAATAAGGAAGCATCATGATGCCTCCAGCTTCGTTCTTTCTCAAAATGGGTTTGGTTATTCAGGGTCTTTTGTATTTCCATACAAATTTTAGGATTGTTAATTGTATTTCTGTGAAAAATGCCACTGGAATTTTGATAGATTGTTATTCTATCAGTGTTATTTCTTACCCATGAGCATTGTATATCTTTCCGTTTATTTGCATCTTCAGTTTCTCAGATGTCAGTCCTAATTTCTAAACGACAGGTGCTTGCTTCCTTTCACCTTGGATTTTTGTAATAGTCCTGTGTCCACTTTCCTCCCAGCCTGTGTTCTCTTGCCATTCTGTCGTTGGAGTGACATTTTTAAGCTTGCAGATCTAACCGTGCCACTCTTGTGTTTGCAACCCCCCGTGCTTCCCACTGCCTTCTGGGTAAAGAACAGACTGCGGTGTAGCAGACATTGCTGACCTGCAGCCTGCTTTTTACCTCTCCTTTCCTCAGCCTTGTATTTCAGCGATTTTAAACTACTTAACATTTTTCTGAATGTGCAGTGCTGGTCCAAGTCTGTGCCATTTGATGTGTTATTTTATCTGCCTGCTTCCCACTTTTCTGACTCGAACTCCTTCAAGACTTAGCTCCCGTGGTCATTTGAAATTCTGGCCGACTCCCAAACAGGATAACTTTCCTTTGTTATTGAGCCTGTCATTGTATTTTATGATTGTTTGAAGAAATGAGCTGCTTCATTTTCTTAAATCTTCAAACACATTGCCCACAGCCTGGTACCTAATAGACACTGTAAAGTTTAAATAATGGCTCGCGTCCGAAAGAAAATATGCCCCAAATTTACTGTTGTATATTTGTTTAGTTTAAAAAAATCTTTTTTCCCGATTATGAAAGTATGAAAACATATGAAAGTAATACATATTCACTGTTGAAAACTTGACAAAACTGTAGAAAAAAGAATGTGATGTCATCCATCTGTTCCCAACACATTTGGTATATTTCTTCAAGTCCTTTTTTTCCTCTTCTCTGTATAATCTGTTGGTGAGAATATTTTTTGCTTTTACAGAATTGAGATTTAACATCAAATTCAATAGAGAGTTGAATGTGTAGAAATAATCAGAACCTATTTCAAAGATAGGGAAATGGAATCTTTTAAAGAGTAGTTCACCTCCGTGCTCTCGCCGGCGGTGATAAGGCTGTATTGTGCTGAGCAGGGATCCTGCACTGTACGCATCATCACTCCTCAAACACCTCTGTGACGTAGATGCCGCCATGTGCTCTGTTTTAAAGGTTAGGAAGTGATGACACAAGATGTGTCTGCAGGATCTACTCAGGATCCTAGGGCTCCGCCAGGTGGATCCGGAGGGTCACAAATAATGAAGATTAAGACACGTTAGCTTAATACAAAGTAACAGACTGCCTGAGGAACCTGGACTCTTTCAGTGTTTTTATCTGTTTTGGTAGAGAAGTTTTATTTTTAAAAGTTTGCAAACCACTGGCCAGCTTATTGGACAAATTCAATTTTGTGTCATTTCCTTATAATGCTTGCCAAATGAGACGTTAAGCACACATCTCTTAATCCATGAAAATTTTTTAGAATATTAAAGTTGTATCTTTTATTGCATACTCTATACCAGAATTAATTCTAATTCATTTTGAATTTAACATTAAGTAAATACTTTTGAGTGTTAGTTATATGTCAGGCCATTCTGGTGCCAGGGATGTTGTGATCAACAAAACAGGTAAGATCCCTGCTCTCATAGTATTTCCATCCTAGTGGGAGCAGTTAGTTCATCAATAGAGAAATAAACAGGAAATATTGGAGTGCTGAGTAGTGTAAGAAGATAAGACAGGTTGATGTGACAGGAGAAGTTGGGGGTTGGTTGCCTTCTGTTGCATCTCTGGGGAGACAGTGTGGAGTTGACCTGAGCAGTATCGAGGAGCCAGCTGGGCAGATACTGAAAATGGAGACCATAGAGAAATTAGAAGACAGTAGAATTTAAATGTATATCAAACTTTGGGGGAAGGGAATGGAACTTCCTAAGCTCAGAATGTAATAATCACCAAGGACAAGCTTGTCAGGTTTGACAAGAGAAATCTTATGGACCTTTGAACTTCAAAACAAGTCTGAAAAAATATTTTTAGCATGCAAAACATATACAGGATTATCTATTAAAAGCTCACAGAGATCAATAAGAAAAAATATAAAATTCAGTAGCTAAATGGCAAAGAAGCATGACAAAGCAATTCCCAGAAGAGACTGTTAATTCATAAAGATCAATAGAAATCTAAGGAAACACAATTAAATAAAGAATTTTTTTAACCTAACAAATTAGTTTTAATTTCTTTTACTAATATTCCATACTGGGAAGAGTACAGTGCACACAACTGGCATTTTCATAAAATGCTAATGACCCTATAAAGTAGTAAAATTTGCTTTTGAAAAACAGTTTGGCACTGTGTACCAAAATCCATATAAAATGCCTCTATTTCTTGGCTCAGTAATTTCACCTCTGGGAATTTTAAATAAAAAACAAATTATTTGGGAAAATCTTGACACCAAAACGTACCTCACGTGATTTTAGTAGACATGTGGTCCGATGGTAGGGAAATGTTGGAGTGAATCAAGCTGCGTCCATTCAGTGGCTTGTGTACCTACATGAAAAAGAATGCCTGCAGCAGCTGCGGTAGCATAAGGAATTGCTTTTGACACAGTGGGAAATGACAGACAGCGGCGTGCAAAATTGTCATCTCTATGCCCTTTGTAATTGTTTTTTTCAATGCGTATGAAGACAAAAGATGGAAGGGGGAAGGGTAGACACCAAAATGTTAACCATGCCTTGGCAGAGCCGTGGGATAGAAATTCTAACCTCTGTGTCTTAGAAAAAAAGTAGTTTTTAAAGAACTTAAAACCTCAGTGACAACAATAGAGAAATTGACTGACTTTTCATCTTTCACAAAGAGCTTTGAAGGTACAATCGTGTGGGAGAGCCAAGACCTCCAAGGCCTTGTGTCAAGAAATCTGCACAAAGTGACAGTAAATGACGGAGGGGGAGTTCTCAGAGTCATTACAGTAAGTATTCCTTTTTTTAAAAGGTTGTTTAGTATACTTCAGTTTTTAATACATAAAAGTGTTTTTAAATTTATCTTTATACCAACCAAGGCAATATGGAATAGTGAATCTTGTGTGTTTTAGAATATATGTAGTAGAAAATGTATAGTCACCACAGTTAAGATGAAAACTCAAATGTTCTATGATTTTGTAACTCTTAGTAAATATACGGTTTTGCCTTAAAATCGGTACATTTTTAAAAGTGTGATATTTCAGTTCTCAGTAGTAATTAACATTAAAAACATTTGCTTAACAATTCAGAATATTCACTATCTCACCTTGATAGTAAGATGTTGGTTAAAGTACTACAGATGAAAGTATTAGAAATAAGCTTGAGTTTCACTTTCATATCTTGCTGCAATTTCTGCCTCGTATTTTTAATTTATTCAGATTTGCTTCAAATTTAAAACAATTTGACAGATAAATTTTTCAGAGTAATTGTAGGATGATAAAGAAGGTGTAAGCAAACTTAAAATGGTGAACTTTAAGTAAGTGGTATTTGCAGTAGTATCACAGATAGAATCTTGAATTCTCTTTGATGCTCTGGTCTGATGTTTAGAAAAGTACTTGGCATTTATATTCACAAGCATAGTATATTTTTGTTAAATATTAATCTTATTCACATGAATTAATTCCTGAACTAGACATGCCTATTGTGCAGTATGTTGTTACTGATCTAGCAGACATGTACTGCCCGCCTAGGTAACTAGGCACGGTGATGGGCAAAACAGGTCCTTACTGGCCCGCAGTGGAACTTGTACTCCAGTGAAGAATAAGACATTAAATAGATCACAGATTCATATATAATGACAAACTTAGCTTTGTAGGCCATGTTTAGGATCTCATCCCTGATTATGAAGTCTTTTATTTAAGATAGACTATTCTATGGAGTTTATAGGGTTTTTTTCTTTTATTTTCAAGGCAAATGTCTTTAATATCTTATCTCCTTTTATACTTATGAAACTTAAAAATATATAAGATGTGGTATTGAGTCAGAAAAGGAAATCAGATTACTTCTGAGTTGAGGACTAGGTTCAAATGTAAAGACTCAAGGGATCTACATTGGGGCTGAAAATAGTTGTAGAGGGCTGGAGGTAGCTTCAGCACTCAGCTAACCTTAAAAAGACATCAGGTAACTTAGTAGCCTCCTCCAAGAAACCCCCTGTGTAAATGTAGGTTTTCATAAATGCTTAGAGCCGAAAGTTCTCCTAGTCTTGCTCCCTTGCTGGCAAGTGATAATGTCAGAAAAATTTAAAAACCAAAATAAAAGCCAAGCTATGACCTTTAGTTAGAAGTTAATAAACAAAAAGTACTATCAACTTCTAAAGCCGAAATGGTATAGCATATGCAGTAAAAAAGAGTATGCTACCCTCTAGAACTGCGAAGCAGAATCTATGGCATTCACCTTGTAATTTCCTCCACATTCAGCTACAAACTATATTTTAAATTAGATGACGTTACCCCGTCACCTCAAGATACTGTCCCTCTGCCAGCCTTAGAGCATCGCTTTGTACGGTACAGCTCTGCTAAACAGAGCCGTTCAGAAGGGGAGCCCACAGTGGCCCTGCCAATCAGCGGGTGTGGGGGACGCTGTAAACACGTAGGTCGCGTCCCACCAGCAGTTGAAGGACAGCTCCGCAGCTGTGCCATGTAGGTGAGCTGTACACTCAGCTGAGGCGCCTCCCTGAGTAACAGGTGAGATGAAGACGTAAATCTCTAAGCAAAGGGCCTCCAGCGCTGAGCGGTCCACAGGCCAGTGGCCATCGACGCAGCATCTCGGCACCTGCCCAGTTTCGATAAGCAGTAGGGCTCCGTCCAAACTGTTTAGGGGGGCCCTTTGCTGAGTAGTAACCCACCTTTCAACTGCCTAGATGTATTTGAACTCACAGCAATTTTCAGTCTCGAAGGTGATAGTTTTTTTAAGTTGTAGGGTTATGATGCAAAGTAAACTTGGTTTTCATACTATTATGGTAGCAATTTCAAGAATACATGGTTCTCTGTAAGTCAGAGTTCTGAACACTGTGTGGACCGCTTCACATACCTGATCTGTAACCAAAAATGCCCACGCCATCCTGAGAGTGTGTCTTGCACTGGCAGCTTAGATAGTTTATCTGCTCTGGAGTCACATTATGAATTTTGCCAGTCAGTTTTAAATATAATAAATGTGTATTTCATAATGAAACATTGAGCACTTATATTCTTGTTTTTCAGGCTGGAGAGGGTTCATTGCCTCATGAATTCATGGAAGGTGTGGAGGGAGTTGCAGGTGGTTTTATTTATACTATTCAGGGTAAGTCCGCTGGTTGAAAGTCGAAAAGCATACTGAATCTCAGGTACCTAATCATTATACTTTGATGAAAAGGTGACTTATTTTGTCATAAAAAGGTTGTGTTGATGCTTCACATAGCACATAATTTACTGTTTTAAAAGTGTTTAATTCAGTGGTTTTTAATATATTGAATTCTGCAACCATTTCTGTCACTCCAAAAAGAAACCCAAGACCCATTAAGTCACTCCTTATTTCCCCTCCCTTCAGCCACATCTACTTACTGGACTTTCTGATCTTAAATTTAAAAAAAGATTTATTGGTGGATTCTCAATTCTTGTCTTACACCAGAACTCCACTGCCGTAGCACTAAGATTTGAAATTGGGAGGTGTGAGTCCTCTAACTTCTTTCTCCAGATTGTTTTGGCTATTCTGGGTCCCAGCATGTTCATATAAATTTTAGGGTCAGCTTGTCAATTTCTGAAGAAAAGCCAGCTGAGATTTTGAAAGGGGTTGCATCAAATGTGTAGGTTATTTTGGGGGAGTGTTGCCATCTTAACATGAAATCACTGATCCATGAACATGGGGAGTCTTTCTATTTATTTAGGTCTTATTAAATTTCTTTCAGTTATGTTTTGTGATTTTCAGAGCACAAGTATTGCATTTCTTTGTTAAAATTATTCTTAAGTACTTTTTCGATGCTATTTTAAGTAGAATTGTTTTTTAAATTTTATTTCCAGATGTTTATTGGTAGTATAGAAATACAGTTGATTTAAAAGAAATTTTTTTGTTCAATTAGAATTGACAGTCATTTTGTATTAGTTTCAGGTGTACAACCTATTGGTTAGACATTTATTTTTCAAAATGATCCCCCGTTACAATATGATTACAATATTATTGACTATATTACAGTTGATTTTTGTATATCGCTGTTGTACGCTGCAGCCTTACTGGACTTATTAATTAATAGTTTTTGTGGGTGGCTTAAGGTTTTCTGTATACAAGGTCATATCATCTAATAGTTCTGCTTCTTCTTTTCCAACCTGGGTGCCTTTTGTGTCTTTTTCTCTTGTAATTGTCCTGGTGCGGTGTCGCACAGCAGTGGCGAGAATGGTCACCTTGTTTTGTTCCTGCTCCAAGAGGGAGGACATCCGGTCTTCTACCGTAAAGGCGACCTTAACACATGAGTAACCCCAGACTTTCTTGGCCTCATGCGCTGTGGCGGTCGTGAGCTCAGGGCTGCCTGTCTTCCTGGCCCAGGAAAGGCGCACTTTGACTCCTCTGTCCCTGTGCTGGAGACCGAGCCATAGCCTCAGCTTTCCCTCCCACTTCCTGTGGATGTTCTGTCCTCATCATGTGAATATTTAAGTGTACGGTTCCTCACAGTCCACAGTTTTGTAAATGCTTCTAATATATCTCATCAAGGATGAGTTTGTTGAAAGGATTCCTTTAAAACTTAAGGTCAGAGGCATTAGCTTAAAAATGCTTTTAAAACTCAAGGGAATTTGTTAGGAATAACAATGGCTATTTGTCTGTTTGAATGACACTCTTTTAAATATCCACATCTGTGAATTCCTGAGAACTCTTTTCTGATCTTTAACAAACACTGTCATTGATGCGGTTGCTATTTTATTGGTCACCTGTCCTGAGCATCACTCTTGGAACAAAGGTGCCCAGCAGCGCTTCTGTCCTACGACTCAGAGCTCTGCTGGTCATAGGTTCCTGTAAGGGAGTTAGGGCCCAGCTTCCCCGGAGGCTTTCGGTGACTGGGGAAAGCAGAGGGGCAGGTCTCAGGGACTCCCTGGAAGGTGCAGACAGTGCGGGGCTGGACAGACCCTCCCGTCTGAGGCCAATGCTTGTAGTTTGAGGATGCAGACTCGCTCGCTGTAGCTTGTTAAATTTCTAGCATCCTTATTTACACAGTGCTTCCTCATGGAAGTACTTGTTGTATTCGTACCCATTAGAGCCGCCTGGAACAAGGACATAGGTTTTTCCCACAAACTTGCCATTAAAATTAGAGATTTAAGATTTAGGAATCTTAATTTTAGTCCAGAGACTTTTTATAAAACTATGAGACCACTCTGCCAAGGAAATTATCAGCGTAGCGCAGTAGGAGGCGGCTAAGTGTTCAGCCTAAGGAAGCTCAGGGAAGAGGCAGCTTTCTTAACGTAGCTCACTTGGGGCCAGGCACAGGTGCAGTATGTGTCTGACTTAATTGTCACAGCTCCTTTTGTTTTGCCCATTAATTCAAGTGCATGCCACCGGGAGTCTTCAAACACTAGTGTAAGTGAGGGGTCCTTGGGACCTGCGGCATCTGGTCTGTGGGCAGCAGCTGTGGCGCCCCCCGGGGTATGTCAGAGTCTCTCTCACTGAGGCTGAAGCATAGAGTTTGGATGAGAAAAATTCCTTTTAGACAAGACTGACAGCTCAAATTTTAGGATAAAGGAATTTAAATGAATACATCTGAAAATCTGAGTAATTTTTTAAAAGTCGAAGGTGCTGAGGGCCATCCAGAAGAAGCACGTGGCACATTAGCCTCCGTGTCTGGGCCGTACCTAGAGCTACCGTGTCACAGTCTTCCGGACTGGAGCTCAGGTGTCTGTTCAAACAGGCTCCTTAGATGGATTTGACCTGTGGCTCTTTCAGCTTGGGGCCTGAGCATCTATTCAAGAAGCCACTGCTCCTTTGACAAATGAGAATGGGGGGCCAGAAACCTGGGACCTGTCCGTCCGCTGCCTCACAGGCACTGGCAGCAGCGGACATCAGGGACTCCAGCCATCAGGGACTCGGGCCATCTTCCCATTCGCCATTACAGAAGGCGGAGCGCTAATGACTGACTGTTTAGCGTCCTTTCCCCGCCCCCCAGCCTCTCGCTTTTCTTATTTTTCAGCAATTTTCTCTAGTTTGATTGAGACATTTGAGAAAATCCTGCCCTAGTGAAATAATTGCAGCCTTAAGCAAATCCATAGGATCTGAAGACAGTCACTGCATAAATGCGACAAATGATTCATTAGCTTGTGGTCTTTCAAGCACAGTCATAACCATGTTCATTATGAAATATCATAAATACACGAAAGATAGGGAGTGCTATAAGAAACGCCCATGTACATGTTGCTCAAAATTTAGTGTTTACCTCGTTATATTTGCTTTTTTTTTTTTTAAGAAATAAAGCCTAACAGATTCAGCGGAAGCCCCTCCTGGTTCTCCCAGACCATCCCTCCCCCCGCCAGGAGGGGCCCCTGTCCTGAGACGCACATGTGCCCTTCCCATTCTTGCTTTTCTGCTTTGTCCTGCAGATGTGCTGTCTTTAACAACATAGTTCCAAGTGGACTATTTTCTAATTGATATCTGTGGTATCATGTTGCATATATCGGTTAGCAACCTACTTTTTCTCAGTGTTTGCTTTTTCAATGCTATTCCTTTTAACATGCAAAATCAGGTTAATTTTTTTAACTGCTGTATTCCACTGTGTGAATATACCACAATTTAGCCAGTCTCCTATCAGTGGGCATTTAGGTCGGTTCCATTTTTTTCACTGTTACAATTCCACAGTGACTATCCTTGTGATCATGTCAAATAACGTCTCCTGGTATATACCTACGAGGGGACCAACGGGTCCTACAGTGTGTGCGCCCTCAGCCTGGCCCAGCACCACCTGCCCGCCCCCAGACAGTGCGTCCCTTATGCTGAGGGTCCCCATCCCCACCTCAGAGCTCCGGCCCACTGGATTCTGTTAGCTTACCTTGGACAGGGTGTTAGTGGACATCGTGGAACAGTTCTGGTCCTGACTGTGGCAGCATTTCCCCTCAGCCCTCGCCTTTTCCTCTGCAGAAGGCGATGCCCTCTTACAGAGCCTTCACTCCCGCCCTGGAAGACTCGCTGATCATACCCGTAGCCTCCGCAGGGAAGATGCCTCGCTGGAGGAGGAGAGCGGTGTCTATGGTGACATTGTTTTTGTGGATGTCGTCGACACTTACCGGAATGTTCCTGCAAAGTTGTTGAACTTCTACAAGTGGTAGGTTGTAAAAATGTTGCATACCTAGAATTGTTTGTTGTCCTTTTGAGATAGAAATAATTTATCAACATCAAACTACTGAGATTTTTTTAAGAAATAAACCAACCTAAGACCTCTGACCACCTGGAATATGATCTGTTGGATTCTAGTTCTTTGTGAGGATCAGTCTTCTAAAATGCTGCCACTTATTCAGATTAGCAGGTCCATAATGTAAATGCCAGTGATTGCCAGAAACAGGCAAAAATTGACTCACTTTGAGTCATTGCCATGGTTATCTCAAGCCAACATCAGATGAAAATCAGTGAGTTTGAAAGTGGCCTACCTCGTGTTCACACCCACCAGCCTGAACCCCCAATTATATATAGTCACTCACACCCTGGTTACTGGTCTGAGTTTAGAACTTCCGGACCCTCTGGTATTTCTCAGATCTTAGTTGTGATTCCTACCTTTATAATAGCGTAGTTGTGTATATATGTAGTTGTTGATATTATTAGTTCCTCTAGGATCCCATAATTCTGTTGACCAGATACTGTACTCTGACTGTGCAATTGAAACCTTCTGTCCATCCAGACTAAACCTGTGAAATGTATTCACACCTTTGTCCTTTTAAAACCTATCATCCACCTTGTTTGTTGGCGAGCCATAGAGTCTGCCTCTTTCTCCTCTTCTTTGCCCTGGGCAGAATGGGATATTATCAAGTACTCTATGGATATGGTCCCCTGGTCCGAAGGGGTCAGCCTAATTAGTTGATGAAAGGAAATGTTTCATAGCTAGGACAAGTTAATAGGATTTCGGAGTCACCCTGTGGGTGGAGGGCGCATATACATAATTCGGAAGTGTGGGTGTGTCTAGAATATCCGAACAAAGTAGACAGCTACAGTGAGAACAGAACCTTCTTTGAGCTTAAGACCACTACTGGGCGATCCTGTTGTAAGTGGCGCCAAGGCAAGAATGTAAAGAGGTGCAGGGTAGGAATGGAGGACCAGGAAATGGGAAATCGGCACCGTGGAGTTCTAGGACTTCCTGTAGGAGCCGATTCCCAGTTGTGGAAGTTCAATGTAGGTTAGCTGTTACCTTCAACATAAGTTTTATCTCCTCTACTTCTTCCATATTTCTGAGATCTTAGCCTCTCCCCTCAGTCTATATGGCTACGGTCTGCTTTGGGCCACCATTCCCACCTAGATGACCAGGTGCCCAAACAGCTGTGCTTTGGGACCCACTTTCCCATAAGCCGCCTCCACCTGTCTACCCACCACTTCGTAAAGAACACTTCCATTATTCATTCTTCTTTATTCGGTCAGTTAATCAGTGACCTCAGAGTCCTTCATCACAAGAGTTTACTCCTGTTTAACAAATAACTATTATGTATGCCTTAAGCTGTTAATTAGAAATAAGCTTTAGAAGCAGAAGGTTACGTTATTTGGTGTGGACCCACTGTTAACGTCATCATTCTTTGACCTAGTTAAACTTTTCTCCAGATTTTTAAAATTCAGATTTCTTTCATCTGACTGGTTTCCTAGAGACTTTGGGTTTTTAACAAAGATATATAAGGATTGACATTGGGAGATGAAGGCATCAGTTTTGTCTGTGGTTGTCATATTTTTTTTATGTCTAGATTAATGAAATCTCTGTGCTTTCCAAAAGGTCATTTATAATAGTTTACTTGCTAGAGATCATTTCCAAGGGAAATACGTTTTAATGTTATAATTCAGTTTTTTAAACTATAAACTAGCTGAGTGTCATATGAACAGAAGCATTTGTTGCTCCTTGTACATTCGTGTTCTGTGTGAGAGACCAGGTATGACACCTGTCCCTCATCCCGGGCCTCTCTCATTAAGAACACAAGGGACAAAGTCTAAATGTTTAATAGATTTAGCGGCCTGACTCAAGCAGTCCTGTGAAGCATTTGTTAGGTCATGAGTTCCACTTAAACCAGATTCTTTTTTTTAGTGTTATTTTCCTTTGCACCTTTTCAAATCGCTTCGTTCTTAGGCCCCCTGGTGAATATCAAGTGAGGGCTGTCGTTGGCACCAGCGTCCTGTCACAGCAGACGTCCTCAACTCTGGAGGATAAGAAACTGAAAACATACATGGGGAGTAGAGTCCGTTTTTTAATTACGAAGTTAGTGCTGTGACCGTGTTGGCACTACCTTGTGTTCCCGCGCGGACACACCGGCTTTCATGGGCCTTCTCTGCCAACAGGACTGTGGAGACGACCAGCTTCGATTTACTGCTGAAGACGGATGACGACTGTTACATAGACCTGGAGGCGATATTTAACAGAATTGCCCACAAGAACCTGGATGGGCCTAATTTTTGGTGGGGAAAGTAAGTTAAACATTGTTAGTGCGTTGGCATTCATAGACCTTCTAGGCAACTAACCTAGAACAAAATATACATGTCACTTTTCATAAGAAAATGGTTGATATGGGAAATTTCCCTGTTAGGCTCCTGAAACATTTATTACATTTTATTACATTTTATTAACCTGCAATTAGAGGGACGAAAACTTTAAAATGAAAAACCTGAGGTAACATGATGAGGGGACCGATGCGGCCTTCTCCGTGTGCCCCGGCGTGAGCGGCCATGGGTTAGGAGGGATCCTGACGCGTTTCAGAGACTGCTCCGTGTTTCTTCAGGAACACAGTGTGGATTAGCGAACTTTGTACAAGTAGATATGCACAGGATGATCTGGTACTTTCCATTTGCAAACTCTACAAAAGCAACTGAGAGAATCTAACATACTAGTCTTTTATATAAGGAGATATAAAACGCTGCATAAATAATTCCTTTCCATATCAAAAAAAATTATTGTTCTTTCCTTGCTTCTAGTGTATTCCTTTATAGTGATAATAAAGCAGTCAGCTTAATAATGCTAGAATGTGTCGGACCAACGCAAAGAAGCCGACTTATTTTGAATCTCAGTTTCAGATTGAACTGGGCCGTTGACCGAACCGGAAAGTGGCAGGAGCTAGAGTACCCCAGCCCTGCTTACCCCGCCTTTGCGTGCGGGTCGGGGTACGTGGTCTCCAGGGACATCGTCCACTGGCTGGCCAGCAACGCGGGGAGGTTAAAGACCTACCAGGTAGGGAAGGGTTTGTGACCCAGCAGCAACTCGGTGAACACAGTACAGTGTCCTCCACCCGGTGCCGCTCCGCTAAATGCAGGGCCAGCTTCCCCTGGGGAAGAGCATGTTACTTTCTGTCCGGGAATCACTCTTCAGACATTAGGGACACGCTCTTGACCCTCAAATTTGGCTCTAAATTCTACTCTTAACTCTTTTTTTGAGCCTAACTATATTTTCGGCCTGTATTTACCAGTCCCTGGAGGGGGCGTAAAGATATATATTCAGAAGGAAGACAAAAAGCACTTGCTTTCTGCTAATTCTGGGCCATGTCAGCCAACAGTTCTGCCTAGTTATTAGGTCCAGTGTGTGTTTCCTACTGTTGGAGCTGGAGGCCACAGTTCACGAGGAGTGCACTGGTCACCTATAGGATGTGGTCATCATATTAAAGTCCACCAGCTTTTACTGTGTGTCCATGTTAACACACGTTTGGATTTCATATTAGATTTTACAAAACAAAGAGGAAGGAAGATAATTTATTAAGGGAATGGGTGTGGACTATCTTTACAGGTGGCGTAGCAGCTAAACTTCTGCATTTAAACCTTGTGGTGCATACAGGGTGAAGATGTAAGCATGGGCATTTGGATGGCAGCCATAGGACCTAGGAGATACCAGGTGAGCAAGAGCGCGTGGGGCTGGCCTCGCTTCCGGATAGCTGAGCTGAGGATTCCATATCGGACCTCAGGCGGGAATGGTGAAGATCTAGAATCACAGCTGCACTCAATTTAATTCACAAATTATCTCACACAATATTTTTCTGAGTTTAAACCACAGGAAATATTTTGAATGGAAGTTCTCCTGCCCTCAAAGATTAAGATTTTTTATATTTGATCAGGACTCCTCCAAGAACCAGCTGACTTTAGTTTCCAGCAATGTGGTGGTCCAGGCACCCTTCAACCCTTCTGACTGAGGCAAATAAAATATTGTATAAAACACGGTGAGATGTCTTAAAATATACCAATCACCGAGCTAGAAAAATAAGAAGTGACTCTGCCTCTCCCAGAAATGGGAACTAGAACCCTAGGAAGAAAGCATCAAAGATTTGTGTTGAATTCTGGATTCTTTCTGCTTCCACTTTGGCCATAGGGGTTTCGGGGGACAGAAGGAGCCTGGGGTCCAGAGCGGGGCCCAGAGCAGTGCCCCTCGACTTCGGGGGCACAGATGGAAACCCAGTCCACTTGGTTGGCTTCGGTAGTTCTGTTCCTTTGTTGTGTGTTCAGTCCCGTCTGATTTACTCCACGTTGAATGTAACCTGTAGCTGACCATTCTGGCATCTGGCCTCTGCAGCGCCAATTCTGTGGTGTGAGGTTTCTGCGGACTGTTGCTTACGAAGCTCATTTCCTGACGTGTTGAGAGACGTTTTTGTTGTGACCCGTGTTCGTTGGACACTGGGGTCTGTATGTAAAACGCTCCTACAGGGAGGACTTGTGTCTTCTCCACGTGCCCTGAAGGTTGTTTCCATCTGTGAGCACATGTTTCTGGCCTGAGACATGGGGGGCTCCACAGAATGTGAGAGCAGCCAAATCCCCACCTAAGTGTGGGCTGGGGTTCCAGGTGCTCAGGGCCCAGGGTCAGGGCTGAGGCCAACAGGCTTCCACCCTGCAGTTCTGTTTACATAGCATGCACGCTGCAGGCGCTGGCGCCTGGGACCCCCCCCCCCCCGCTTCCCTCCTCCCCACCCCGGCGTGGCAAGGCCTCCCAGGCCCTGCTGATTGCAGCACATCTGCTCTCCCACGTCTCCTTTGCTGCCACATATTCCAGACGTTTGGGGTCGCGTCCAGCATTTCTGTGTTCTCTGGTTGATGGGGCCTCTGGGTCTGCGCCCTGCCCTGTTGCTGGGAACAGAAGTGAGTCCGTCTGGCAGGGAGGGAGGCGCCCAGGAGCGTGACAGGCCCCGTCGGAATCCGTCTCACTGGGCATCAGCTCACCTGAGTTCACGTCCCTGTGTCCTTGGGCAGGGCACTTCACTCTTAGTTCCAGTTTCTCATATGTGAGGGAGGAAAGACATGACGCCTGCCTCACAGGTAATGTTCACAGAGCACCTGGCCCAGCCCTCAGGTCACGGGGCGCATTCCATCAGAATCGCCGCCGTTCTGCAGAACACGGTGTGGCCACCTCTTCTCCAGTAGCAAACGGGTGCTCACCATCTGTGGTTTCCAAACCGCATCTTCGTAGCGCTCCCCCTGCTGACTCGGCGCACTCGCACTGTCTGCCCCACAGACTCCGGGTCCACACTCTGAAATCACACTGCTCCCCTGGGGAGGGTGAGCCCGCACCCTCCCTTCGGGCAGTTCCAGAGCACCGCCCAGTCAGCCTGTTCTCTCCCACAGGACGGCCTGTGGCTGTGCGAGAAGACGTGTGAGTCGGGGATGTTGTCTTCTCCTCAGTACTCTGCACAGGAGCTCACAGAACTCTGGGACCTGAAGGAGCTGTGTGGTGACCCCTGTCAGTGTGCAGCACGATGATGATTTCAGTCGCCGTGGAAAGGTCGGGGTAGGCGAACGACAGTCCGTGTACGTCTGAGAACAGCTGAGGTTTGGCAACGATTCTGTGATCCTTCCGGAGAGTCTAGGCTGGCGCTACTGTAACTAATGTGGTATTTCTTAATGTTTGCACAAGTTTTCCTTTTTAAAAATCAACTGATACTATAGCATAAGAATTTTATTTATATATTGGAAGATGATTTGAAAAATACCAAATAGTTTATAAAAGAATATTTGTAAACCCAGATATATCATTTCTAGTTAGTAATTCATTACCTGTCATCTTTTGTAAAACTTGGCTTGTTCAGAAATCTTTAGTAACTGAGAGTTGGAATTTCAGCTAGATTGCAGAATAGCTGCGTGTAGCGTAATTCTAATTAATATGGGCCAAAAACAACTCACAGAAATGCTGTGTGAGATTGATGAGCAGTGGTCACTCATACCAAAGTGTGTGATTTCTGGGGAAAATGTCAGATTTCCGTGGATGTCTGAATGAAGTGGGCAACTGAAGCCAGTTCTCAGTTCTGGACCTCGGTCTTGAAGTTTTTATTAAGTGCCCTAATGCAAGTTTTCTTTTGCCATGTCACATAAATCCTAAAGGTCAGTTGAGCTTTTTTTTTTTTTTCATAAGTAAAATCAAGTACCTCAGGGTTTTAAGTAGTTGACACTTTAAAAGAATTTTGCTTTCCTCCTATCATTGCCTGGTGGTCACCTGATCTTTTATAGACACTATGCTCAGTGTAGGTATGACCGTGGCGGAAAAGCACTGCAGTTGAGAGATCACAGCACGTATGTCATATAGTGTAGGGGGTATGCCTCCCTAAGTTTAAGGGACATTCCCAAATGACCGACTTAATCATTTTAGTTAATCTTTTAAACTGGTAGTAGCAAGGGAATTCCATTCAAAGTGGTCTTGGGACAGACATGAACTGTGCTCAGATTTTGTTAGATTTAGCTAGGTGCTATCTGACATTGAAACCTTCACTTAATGAAATGCAGTCATGATTTATAAAATATGAAATAAAATCAAAATCATGAGTAGGTGCAAAGCCTTTATTGCTATTATATACAAGGTGAGAGATGGTCTCTTCCCAAATGAAAAGTACAACTTTCGTATCCTCAGGGCACGTTATAAAACATGTTCCAATAAATCCTTTACTTCCAGCGAACCCCCGTCACAACAAGCAGCCTAGTGGTCTCAGGTTTTGTTAGCTGTTACCATCGCACTAATAGACAGTCTCCGTTTTCCACAGAATAAAACTGTAATGACTGTTGGTCGCTTTCTAGTTCAATCTCTCTGCCCGGCATCTGAAATTAGGAAAGGGGGGCTGATTAAGACAGATCTGACAAAGCATTACATTTGGCACCCCCAGACAGAGGTGTTGAGTCTCCATGTGGAATTGGTGTTACAGACTCAGTTTAACAGCATGTCATACTGTGGGGGACTCAGTGTGACTGTTTTTGCTGGGCATCTTACTTTGAGACTTTCATAGGACAATAGAAGGTCTGACGCAGGAACTCTGAGAAGACGTGACAGCATTCCTTTGACTTTTTGAATTGTCATGGAGTCTGTCACAGAAAAAAGAAAACCATCAATTCTCTGATATGAGAGTTACCTGTATTACTGGCTCATGTGACAATTGCAATGACAGGTGAAACTCATTTCATAGTATCACTCTACCCAAGTAAACGATTAGGGAAAGTCGCTCCGATCACATACTGCCCTGACTGAGTCACTTGGAGACCAGGCCAGTGCCTGACCTGAGTCCTCTGACAGGGAGTTCACACACCACTTCCTCTGAATAAACCAGAAACCATTAACTTTTCGAAGTTTTTAAATCTGTGCTGGCGTAATGGAAAGACTGCTGGAGCAGGCACTCGGCCCCTTGGCCTGAGTTTCCTCCTCTGTGAAGTGAGGGAAACCCGCGGTCACAGCGTCCCCTCCAGGTGGCCAGCCTGGCTGTCCTGACGTGTGCTTGACACACTGGCGGCCACCAAGCATGGGAATGTGACTTTATGGTTTGTTCAGAAAACACTATGAACTTTTTTTTCCAAAGATGGGTCCATGGTAAATATTGGATATTTTGATTGAGAAATAGTTTCTTTGAAGCTTTAGCTGGAGGTACAGCAATAGTGTGGCATTCCTATAAATACCACATGTATTCAAACATATTTTTCTATCAAAGATCATTTTTGGAAAAGCTGTTTTTATGCAACTTGTGATAATAAATGTTCTTTATTTTAGAATAAAAATGGACTTCTTAATAAGTTTATGTATTGAATACAGGCGTCTAATTTTCATTAGCACGATCTGCTCTTGTGTGTGAATGTGACACTCTTGTCCTTTCAGAAGACTGAGGGGGACTGGCTTTCAGTGCTGCGTCAACTCCTGTGCAGCAGCGGGAGATGACACGTTCCTACGCCGTGCCAGAAACAAAGTTTGGTCATCAAACAGTTCTAATAGGAAAAGTGTCTATAGAAGTGGTAACCTGCATGTGATAAACTATTACTATTTTTAATACAAAGAAAGATGATTATCTTAATGTTCAGAGAATAGAGGTAGGTAATTTATTTTTTTGCCTCCCTATGTGACCAGTGGTACGTTTGATGGGTAGACTTCTCTAAGCTTTTTTGTTTGTATAAGGACATACAGATTTCATATACATGTTGGTGTAAGCTTATTAGCGACACATCTCACGTAGACCTGCACTGTCCACCACAGCAGCTGCAGGTGGCTGCTGAGCACCAGAAATGTAGCTATGGCTAAGGGACTGAACTTGGCTTCATTTCAATGTAATGAATTTAAACTGCACATGTGACTGGTGGCAACCACATTGGACCTCACAGCTCTAGAGCCACTTCATTCTCTTCCATGATTCAGGACACTGAGGCATGGTCCCACCAGGACAGTCAGCCATTTCCCCAGGAAAACATTCAGACTGTTTTTATTTTTACCATTACAAGTGCCACAGGTGGAATGCTTGGTCACTGCATATATATATTTTAATTTTTATGACTACAAAAAGTTTACACTGATTTTTGATGCTCTGCATGTTTAATTTTTGCTAATGTGGCGAGCAAAAAAGTGTTTGAGTATTTTATCACTTCTCTTTTTAATGGGTGGTTGGTTGTCAGTGGCTAGATAGCACATATGGCATAAAAATTAGAACTGACTCTGCTGGCTTACTATTGAGAGAATACAGAACCCCGAAGAGCTTAACGTGGTGATCACATAGCATGTCTGCAGATCCACCTGAAGATTACAACTCAGAGCATGAACACGGTGTTCTCGCAGGTAACTGACGTGCGGAAGAACTGGGTCAAGGTGGACAGCAAGGAGAGGAGAGGGTGAGACACGCACTGTCCCCGTCAGCCTGGGACCACATGCACGCACACACGCACCCCGCCAGAGTCCTGGCCGAGCAAACACTGACAAAGGAAACCGCAGCACAGACCTGAGAACATTCTCAGGCAGGTGCCACAAACCGGTTTCGTGTATCTGGACTGTAAAAGGGGAAATGCAGACACCCAAAGCCCATTTCACTAACAAGGCCTGGTCCTCTCCACTGTCTGTCCCCACAAACACCTTTACTGACAGGGCTTAAGTCTGAAAACAACAAAAGGGAACCACTAATTTTAATTCGGCTTTATGTGACAGCAGAATTATCTATCACAGGAATAGAAAGTGAACCACTCATACTATGGAGCAGTACTGGCGAGCTGACGCTGACAGACGATGATCAAGGAGAAAGCTTCCATAAGCAAGGCCAGGATAAGCTTGTTTTGCTTGATAAAAACTAAAAATCAGTGTGTTTACTGTGCTGAAAAGTATTTTACGAGTCATTTAGAGTGATACTCATTTTATTTCTCCAAATCCTCACTGCTCTAAATTTAACCAGTTTATATTTTAGTATTTAACTGAATCAGGTTTAATCTCAAGAATTCACAGCAGCCTTCTTAGTAATTTTTCTTTTAAGTGAAAGTTTAAGGTAAGTTACATTGATCTAATTTGTGACACAAAAGTATTTTCCAAATAAAACGAGTTCAGTTCCAGTAGCACAAATGTCTAAAGTTCTGAACTGTGTCCAAATCAGCGTCAGAGCTGTTGCTGCCGGGACCCCTGACCAGTGAGCAGTAGGAAAGTCACAAATGTCCAAATAATTACTCTCAATTCCATAGGCCATGTTTCCTGTTCTGTGAGGGATAAGACAGGAGTCAAGCCCCAGAACAGTTTCTCCCAAGCACCTTGAGAACTGGACAGCAGTGGGCGTGGGAAACACCTCTGGAAGGCTCGGCCATTCGCGCTTGTGCCTCTGGCTGCTGCATGGATAAGCTGGGAAAGTTACACAACACTTTAGCTTTAAGGGGGCATGACGAGAGCATGATTGATTGTATATTAGAACATGAAAGACTACTGAGAACCTGTGAGCTCTAGAAAGGCCACACTTTCAGATAGTGAACTGTTTTACTTCCTGCCAACTAAGACCTGGGCCAGCGACTCAAGGTATGATAACAGGAGAGAGAGACTCATTCTTCTTACCTGGCAGTTGCTTCTCTATGACTTTCTGATCAAGTTGATGAGGACATTTTATCTTAAGTGCTTGAAGGAAAAAAGAAAAAAGACAAACTGAGACTAGTGTAGTAAGGATTTAAATGACACATGCACATCTACCAGGACTGTCAAGGGACACAGCTCCTTAGTCCAATTTGACTCGAGGTCTAATAAAGGAATAGATCTTATTGATGTTTACAATTCTAATACTTCACGGGGGGAAAAAAAACTTCACTCAGTTATGACAATAACTGGACCAACACTCTGTTGCCTTCCCTTAAGTACTTCTTTCCTGACAGTGTTAGTTAGGTTTTCAAGTGTAACAAAAGTCACAAATTTCCAAATCACATTCTATTCACTGCTAAGATACTTTTCACATTTATAACTTTATTAAATGCATTTAAAGCATGGGAATGGCTAAAATGTTCAGTATGAGAATATTTGGGAATATTCCTTTTAATCGAAGTACTCATTTAGGTACTTAAGAGAAAGAATTCTTATTAGGTCATCACTGTTTCTGCACCTATGCACTGAAATATAAATCAGCTGTCACTGAATCTGGGGTTCTTACTTAGTAGCTGGTTTTTGAGCAGGAAGGGCTGTTGTGTCCTGAGTTCCCCATCTTCAGGCGCACCATATTCTGTATAAGAAATAAAGGATGAACGAGAAGCCAAGACCACTGTGGGAACAGTGGGTACAGGTAAGTGTCACCACAGGGTCAGCCTCGCAGCGGCTGGCCGTGAACCTGGGATCTGCTTCTTCTCACTGACTTCTTTTCGAGAGGGATGGACGGCGGTCACTGCGGCCCCCTCCTGTACATTACATCCCTGGTCCTCAGACTGGCAGATGAGGCTGTGCTTTCACTTGAATCAGTCCCAGTCTCAGCTTTGCTAACGTTTCCCTTTCTTTCCGAGTCCTGAGAAACCTGGCCCTAGTTCAGACATGACTCCCAGGCACCTTGGCCCGTTTCAGCCATGTCTGGCAGCGCCGCAGACCAGGCCTAGCCGGACACAGCCTCACGAGGCAGGTGTCTGGGAAGCTGTGTGCGACACCAGCAGGAGACAGGATCTGTGAGCACCCCAACTATGCCTACCTCCTGGCATCCATGGTGGTGAAGGCCCGAACCATACCTGCAGGGCCTCTGCCCACAAGTGACTAAATTCACCTCCAGTGGCCAGGAAATGAGGCCACGGAGGAGGAATCTGAAAGCAGCTCCCTCAAAAATGACGTTCCAACTGAAGCTGTTATGCAGTGAGCTGCTCATGTTAGGAAATTTTATATTAAGGAAGTCGCAGCCTCCACGCTGAGGGTCCGGCTGGCACGTGGGGGCCCCTCCACACCCCGGGCCAGAACCGGGGAGTGCACTGTGCGAACACCACGCACCCCCAGCCTGCAGGGCTGGGGAAATCCCAGTGCCTGGGTGCCACCTTCACATGCTCTTAATGTTTTAAACCCCAGAGGTCATGGCCAGGTCGCCAGAAACGGGGGCGCCCCTGCTCCCCACACTCATGGAGGTGACTCCCTGAGTCATCCTCTCTGGACAGCCGGTTAACTCTCTGCTCCCCACTTGCTGAAGCAGCCCCCAGGAAAGTGCCCATGAAAAAGTCCAGGGGAGAGAAGCAACACCCCAACCCCTTCCTGACACCCCAGGAAAAAGAGGCGCAGGCAGCGGGCACGGGACCTACGTACTGAGGCAGAGTGACTGGTATCTGGGGTGCGCAGCACAGAATTCTCCACTTGGCCGGTTCTGGTCTGGGTTCTGGTGCCCACCCGCCTTCCGCCACTCGCTCCCGAAGGCCTTGCGGTAATCCAGCTCGGCCCCTCGCCTCTCCTCGGGGAGGATCTGTCGGTGCGGAACAGACAAGGCCGGGCGCACGCGTGTCCTTTTCAGCGCCAACAGAATTCAGTTTATTGAAAAAGACATTTCAGTGTGACACTTCTCTTCATGACCGCATCTGCCCACGAGCTGGTTTCCAGGCCGCCCATGGGACATCAAGCCAAGGGCCCACCTTCTCCCACCAGCAGCCCCGAAGCGCTGGCAAGGCACTGGGGACAAGCGGCCTCGCCAAGCCCCGGTCCCATCTTCCTGCCTGTGTCCCCCAGGAAAGGGGCTAGACCCGCGTGACAGTGAATTGGGCCAGCGAAACACAGGTTTCTTTGCGTGGACCAAGTACCACTCGTCTTTTGAGGGGTCCAGAGAAGGCCCGTTACTAAGACACATGCGCCGTTTTGTCATCTGGAAGAAAACTATATCTGCCCCTTCGCAGTACTGGGACATGCTGCTTCCGCTGTCTGACAATTCCAGTCTGAGAAACACCCAGGCCAGGTGCCAGCGCTCACCTGGCACTTGTTGAGCATCTCCAGCTGCCCGATTTTGGCGATGATGAACTGCCGGGTGGTCTCTGCTCCGCTCCCCGCGGTCAGGGGGTTCCTGAGGCAGGACAGCGCCTGCAGGCTCTGCAGCTTATCCAGCTCGTTGATGAACGACCACTGAAACCCGACAGGGGGAGATCAGCGAATGTGAACAGCTTTCAGGCTAATTTTTCAGGTTACGTAACTAGCAGCTGAAAAGCGAAGTTGCTAGCTCAGGTCCGCGGCACAGGCGCTCCTCAGGCACCGAGCAGCCACCAAGAAGAGCACTTTTAAGTCTAAGTCTGCTTAAGTGTGAGTTCAACTAATTTCTTAACGTTTTAGGACGTTTGTAGGAGGAGTTCCACTCTGAGGAAGCATTTCTCTCTCAATTTGAAACATTTTAACAAAAGGAACACACGGGCTACGCTATGACCATGGAGCTCGGGGACAGTGCAGGACACACCTCCTGAAGGAGCCTTACCCGCGATATCTGGTTGTCGTTGACCACGAGGTACTGCAAGGAAGTAAACATTGACGTTTTGCACCCTAGAAAGAGAAGTAAGTTACATAGTAGAAGGGAAAGGAACAGCTGAGTATGGGGGACGGGAGGGGGATGCAGTGTCATACACACCAATTCCAGTGTCGGGAAAGTGGAGAGAAGAAATCCCCACATCGCTGAGGATTAGCTGTTCTAACCTGAAATCACAAGCATCAGTTTGACTTCACAGAACAGTAGGGAATGCCATGGACTATCGGCCAGACACGATCTGTGACTTCTTCCTACACCCCAGGCTTTCACCCCAGGTAAAAGGCTTAGAAGACACAAAGCCCAGTTCTGGGCATGCAGAGGGGTCACATGATTCCACAGTCACCTAACAGTCCCAGGTGCCTGCAGCCGCACTGGGTGCCAAGTTGGTTTCCAAGAGGAAAGAGACAGGTACCACTTCCTAAAACCATACCATCCCCAGTGCAGTCACCTAGTGCGGACAGCTGCACTGTACGTGGTTCGCAGGTAAACTCTACATGAATTAGAATAAAAATTCCCCACAGGGAGTGGCCTGAGCTGAGAATTCCATCTTCGACGCTATATTTCCACTGAGAAAGCGCACACAACATATGATCCATGTGCTGCAAATTTACTCGGCACTCATACTAGGCATCTTAGAAGCAAATTACCTGGGTAGATATGCTATTAGAAACAGCTGATTTTCATCAATTGATTGATTAGAGGAAAGGTCTAATAACTTGACCGTCTGTAGAACGTCAGTTGGCCTGCAGGGAAAATAAAAAAATTTCAACATGAATTTAATCTCTTGTTTTCAAAGATACAGCCTTAGAGCCCTGCAGCTGATGTTAAGGAGAGGTTGGTGGAGGGCGGCCAGTGGACGTGATTTTTGAAAGGGCAAGGCCAGGGACCCTTGTGATGGAAACTGTCTGCGGAACGGATCCGTATCACAGGTGACACCGGACCATGGCTCTGCAGGATGTTACCACTGGGATACACTGGGTGACAGGTGTGATTACGTGTGAATCTAAAACAATCTCAGAATAAAGTTTAATTTTTAAAACCCTACCTTTGCCTGCATAATAAATGAAAATTATTCTGCACAGTAAAATCTCAACTTGAATCCTTTGAGGGTTTGTTGAAAAATCTGCCCACATTTATGTTATACAGTAATTTAATGATATCAATAAAAGAAGATGAGAACAACATAATTAAGATCCTTTTTTACTTTGGTGCATCAACCTTAACAGACAGTGCTAAGTACAAATGCGTTATTTAGAACTTAGAGCAAATACTACGGAATTTCCATTTAGACACAGAAGTTAAACATTTATGTAAAACTAGTAAAATTCACGTCTTCAGAAACATTTACCGCAGGGCTTCCGCCCTCACAGTGAAGTTCTAGTTGACACTCTGATTTGTGAAGGCGATGAATAAACATTTTCCTAATTCTTATTTGCAAATCCTCTTAAAAGTTAACAGCTATGATTGAGACTATTTCAGAGTGACCACATGGTGACAGGCGACTGACACAAACCCTTGTTACCTTTCCAAAATGGTGATGTTGTTTGCGGCGAGGTACAGCTCCTCGAGGACCGGCCAGCCAGTGGCACAGTGAAGCACCTGGGGGGAGGCGCAGATCAGGGTACGGCCTGTACCACTGTCAACCCGCGTGTGCTGCCGTGACCACCATGCGCGTTCAGCTCTGTCACTGGAAGCAAAGCAGCTTCCAGACTTTTCCCCACAGACCATTTCAGGCCAGGAGTGCCAGGGGTCGAGTGCCGACACTGCAGTGTCACCAGCCCACGCTTTAGCAACCTGGGGCGTGACTTTCAGCGCGGACCCCACACAGCATGCAGGTAGACCTGGAAGTGACTGAGGCCCCTGCACAGTGGCCTGGCAAGGCCGACGCAGCACGTCCTTGTCATCTGACACGCGCTAACTAGGGAAGGGACTGATGTTAACCATGGTGCCTCGATTCTCGGTCAGTCTGGGTTTGGAAAGAATAGACTCAGCCAAAGTTTCTCAGTAACTATTCCTAAACTTTCTCATTTCACCTTTGCTACCATCTCCGCCACCTGCATGTCTATGTGTCCGTCCTGCTCTGATGCTAAATCTAACCCCAGACAGGAAGGAGCCCTCGGGAAGAAGCTAAGGGAACTTAACTTCTGTGGCCACGTGAAGGACACAGTTCAAGGCAACACCACCTCTGCCTTGGTGACACCTCAAAGATGAACAACTCGATGGGGGTGCACTTCTCTGCACATGTTTGAACACGGAATATTCTGCGTGTGTGAAGTCGGTTAACCCGACAGAAAACAGCATCACCAGACAGAAGCTCTCAACGCTGCCGGGCCCAGGAGCCACACATCCCCCAGATGCAAACATGAACGGTAGATTCTAGAAGCCGAACTTCAAACAGGAAAAGGATGTGCACCTTTCTGCTGCTTGTCCTCTGCCCTAAGAACTTGTGGGACAAGGCATTTGTGAAAAGCCCCATCGGCAGCCAGTCCCAAGGCTTTAAGCTTGGCGCGTTTGTGGCGCAGCCGCGGGGCGTGCCGAGAGGCCCCAGAACAAGTCTGCCCCACCACAGTGGTCCCGTCCTCCCTTCTGAAGGCAGTTGAAAGAATCCTATTATTTGAATAACAGGATAAAACGATGATCAAAATGAGGTCACAGCCGTGCTTCAGTTCCCTATTACACCAAGAATTTAAAATTGCTTATTTTTGAGGAATAAAGCAAAGAAATGTGATTACCTCAGCCCACGTTATTCCTGTTCGGCTAAGGACTAAAACCTTGAGTGCAGAAAATGTCCCGGCTGGCGCCGCTGAGCCCTGGGGGAATCGCAGCTTGTTCTCACTGTGGAGAGAAGGTGCAGGGCGCTGACTGCCGCGCAGCAGGCCCGGCGGAAAGTCGCCGGGGCGACAGTTCGGTTTATTCCACCCTTAAAATGCAATCGTGTCATGCAGTGAGCCAGACTACCTGTCTTTAATGTTTACCGTGTACGATGCTTTTGACATGGCCCGGGCAGCCGTGGGGGCTGCGCGTCTCCCAAAACAGGAGGCTCGGGCATCGTGACGGCAGCGCCCGGCTCACCATGTGCTCCACACACAGCGACACTGAACCTCACACTAGAGTCTCACGGACATGCCAGGCCCTAGGTCAGAATTCCGCTTCTCCAAACAGGGTCCAAACAGGGTCCAGCCTCTGGCTGCCAGGACGGACGAGATCACACTGCCACTTCCATCCTTTCGAGATGCTAATCTCAGAAAGTACTCAATCCTGACCATCTTTTTGAAAGATGATGCTGTTTAACGGACATGAGTAGCCCTTTCCCCCACCCCAAGAGGAGACACTGGATCAAATTACAGTCTTTGCTCTATGTGGGAGCACAGCTAACTGAGGGCTGATTACCTGCGATGCTGAACCTGTCTGAGCCAGGTACAGTTCACCTGTGTCCATAAAGTTGGCTCAAGTTTGAAAGCTCTTAGAAAGTTAGGTTCTGAGATTAAAACTAATCAAATATTGGAGAAGGCCTGGAAAATCAGACCTGAATTACACAAGATTCCAATGAAATGACTCATCCCTAAAGCAATTAAATGCCAGAAGCTTCAGAATGAACAAGCATTTTTAATATCATCTCTTTTAAACACCAGCACACCGCTCTGGGCCATCTTTTTCAATTTTACAGTCAGGCTCTCCAAAAGCATCGCCTCTCAGTTCAGTGGGTCGGCCTACTCCACGCTCCACTCAATCAAAAGTAAAACACATTCCTCATTAATGAATCATCTCATGTGACCATCTGAACAACTCTATTAATCAAGGAATGTGAAAGAATAAGTTACACTTAGATAAATTTACCTAAGCCATCCTGCCCACCTCATTCCCACACAGGTGCTGGCAGGGGCGAGGAGAGCGCAGGAGTTTTAGGTCATGTGACAATCAGGCACCCACGTTCCTACCTGAGATTAAGGACCTCTAGGTGTCTGAGCTGATCAGCGATATCTATGACGTCATCCCATAATGATAGCAGATTTTTTGACAAATCCAAATTTCTGATATCTAAAAGCACATGTTAAGAAACAGTAACAGGAAAATTCACAAAAGACAAACTAATTACCTCTTAATTCTGGAGCCCGGGATCTTTTTCACTTTACGCCCTCTCTCTGTATATACTACTTTTACCTTTTTAAATCATCCAACTATTCATTCACTAAAGTTCATTTTGAGACAAACACCTAAATTCAAAGGAATGAGAACCGAATGTCATAATACCGCACATTCTCGCATTATCCAGCAAGAAGGAAACCAGAGCTGGCCCTCCCGGCAGGCACTGCCCAGGCACTGTCAGCAGCAGTGGCCTCGCCGCAGGCACGCGTGCCCGCACCCTCTGCACCACAGGAACCCCCAAACCATTGGTGGCATCTCCAGGAGAAACAGCAGTGAGCCCGGACAAATGTTGAAAGTGCTGAGTGACCTGGGACTCCCGCAGACTGCTGCAGCTGGTGTGACACCCAGTGACTCTGAACCCCTGAGCTGAACCCACAGAGATGTGTAACCGATAGGACAGAGGCAGTGCCATCATGGAGGGGCAGAGCTTAGCAGAGCCCCCAGGCAGAGAGCGAGGACAGGAAGCCTGGAGAAGGACTGGGCCAGCCAGAGATCGCATACCACTGTCTGGGAATTACTCGTCTATTCTGCAAGTAGCTGCCGGGGGTGCAGAGCATGGCAGTAAACACGTCTCAGTGGGGGAGGGGGGTGATCAGGACCCACGAGCACCCACGGCCGCCAGATCCAGACCCGTGCTCAGAGCAGTGAGCAGGGCACGCAGGAGAGGCGGTAGGAAGACCGCCTTCTCTGTCACAGGGTCCTGTGAGCAGAGAACTAAGGGAAATGAAGGACTGCCATCCTGAAGAGTCCAGACAGAGGGAATGATAAAAGCAGAGGCCCTGAGGTTAGAAAGGCTGGCCCATAATAGGGACAGCAAGCTCTGGCCTCACGGACAGTAAGCTCTGCTGTTCCTGGGGCCGAGGGGCAGGGTGCTGGAATGAGGTCACAAAAGTGCAGCGGCCAGGTCTGATGGCAAAAGGGCTTACGGGCTACTACAAGCCCCTGCTGGTCTCTGCCAACAACGGGAGGAAGGTGCTCCGACCTAGTCTGGCAGAGGTCGCCCTGCTGCGGTGCTAACGTAACAGGCAGCAGACCACAGGGAACAGACAGAGCAGAGACACATCAGGAGGTTCCTGGGCTCAGAGCAGGAGCAGCAGAAGGTCTGGACCCTAATCAGAAAGTGGAACTGCTAGGCTGCTGATGGGTTTGGATGAGTGATGGGAGAAGGGAGAAATCAAGAATGATGGCAAGGTTTCCGGTCTGGGCCACCAGAGCTGCCGTTTGCCAAGATGCAAGGACCAGAGGACCGAGCAGGTTCTCAGGGTCTTAAGGTCTCAAATGTGTTAAATCTGAGATGACCATTTAGGTGTCTGGGTATGAAACACACAGCTGGAGGGACGAGTGCGGAAGGGGAGAGGTCTGGGTAGAGAGGGTCAGGCGGAGCCAGAGCGAGCGTGAAGTGTAAACAGAGGTCGCGGGGCTCCCAGCTCAGCAGAGGGGACTGGGGGACAGGGCAGCAAGCGCGGGCCACGACCGGATGATGATGATGATCACCAGCACCATGTTCTGCTAGGTACTGTTATCTTCCTTTTCATGGAAGAAAAACTGGGGAACAGAGTGTGGATTTACACCCAGATCAGCCTCAGGCTGAGGTCCCTCTTACTACACCCGTGATGCCACCGAGTCTTCAAGCACAGAAGAGCGGGAGAGCGTGGCTTCGCCTCACAGCCGGGGCACGGGTGCCTGGGGCTGGCTGGGAAGGGAGCAAGAGGCTGAGCGGGGAGCAGGGGAGGCGGACAGCAGGGCAGGAGGACCGCAGGGCGGGAGGACCAAAGGGTGCCGCTGGCTTCACTGCGCCTGCGCAGAGCTCGGTTTCTCGCCGATTGAAACGGTCACGGCGGGCGGCCAGTCAGTGCCTACACGACAGCCACAGGCCTGGTTCTTCGCTGGCTCCTTAAGAAGCAGCTCGCCGACTCCTGATCCAAAGGAGGCTCGAGAGGAGCCTGGGCACAGGCGGTGCAAACGCGGCCGAGGACGCGGGGGACAGACGCCCACTCCGCGGTGCCGAGCGTCACCGCTCAGGTCCGCATGGGCTCTGCAACGACGCGGGGCGGAGAAAAGAGGGCTCCTGGCTCGACTCGCGCTCCCCAGGCGACGCGGTCGCTGCCCGGGCCATCGGGTTGGTGACACGGGGCTGGAGGGCAGCAAATGCCCCTGGGCACTTGCCCCGTGGACTCAGGCGATGTCTGGACCTGCAGGGCGCAATGCACAGGCCACCCATGGCGGACACGCACGTGCACCGTACCCGCAGCTCCTGCTCCCAAGATGTGTCGCCTAAGCCAGGGCCAGCGGTGAAGCAGAGGCAGTCCCCTTGTCCCCAGAGCAGCTCTCAACCTGCTGCGCCCTCCGGCCACCCTGCGTCCCTGCCCGGGAATGACCTCAGGGTGCACCCCAAGGACTGGGTCACACCCAGCAAGCCTTCCATCCGGAGCCACGGACGTCACTGTATCTGCGCATGTCAGGGCCTTCATTTCCCAGCAAACCTCGGTTCTTCGTCTTGGGGGTTGTTTCTCCCTGAAAGCAGTCTGAACCGGCAAGATGCTGGCTGTCCCTTCACAGCTGCCAATGCCCAGCTACCAAACAGCCTACATTCCATCGCCCATCGCCCACCCAGAAACTTTCCTGACTGTTGAAACGAGCCTGAAACCGCCCAATCCCCAATCTCAACTGGTTCACAAGCAGCTAGGGGTGGTGGATGCTCCTAACACCTCGGGCCACTGTGGCCCCACTGAGCTATACCCCCCCCAGCTGTACCCCCCTCTCTGCCCCACCTGCAGAGGGACTAGCTTGGCTGTCTGCACACTGCGCGTGGAGGGGGATCCAGACCCGCCCTGCCCACAGGCCCCAGGGGTCCCACAGGCCCCAAGGCTACCAGATGACACCTGAGACACACGGGCAGGCAGCTCTGCTCTAATTCCTGTCATAAGGTATGGACTGTCAGATGGCTGGAAACACTGCTAGAGAGCTACCCACCTGACACGTTTCCACTCAGGGAAAACGGATTACAAGCTGCTGTCTCTTACATAAATTATTATGTAGAGATGAAGCGGACTCACAGAATTGGGACAAGACCTTTTGAAGTTAGAGAAAATCTATTTGATGCCATTAGGAATTTTTTAAAAGCATACCTCCTATATTTTTGCTTGCGAGCATAAAAACAATATATGGGGAAAACAACTTAGAAGGTAGAGAATGGAGATTACAAAGTTTAGAACGAGCTGTTCTGAATTATTTTAACGTAACTACACTGGGCTGCATGAGAACCGCACAAAGGGAAGGGTTCCCGTTTGCACAGGAAGGCAGCCCAGGGCTGTGCGGTGGCCTCAGGATACTGGCCAGGACTTAGCCCCTCTCCCCCATTCTCCCAGCCCATACTAGACACTTTCTTCACACTTCCCGCTGCCCAGCCGGTGTTGTCTGCTCTCCAGGCTAGAGGGAGGTACAGGCAATAGGCAAAAGGCAGGTGCCAGCCCCTTCTGTCCCCTTTTAAGGATCCCCATCCAGAAACTTCCACTGGACATCTCACTGGCCAGGGTGAGTTACTGACTCGCCTGAAAGCAAAGGGGCCTGGGAAGGGAAATAATGTGTCTGGGCAGTGACTGCTCTGTGTGAAACAAGTCAGGGACAGTGGATACTGGGTAGGCAACAGCGGTGTCTGGCACAAGTGTCAACCCACAGTCAGATTCCAGTCATGAGTCATCACTGAAAAGGATACTAGGACACGCTTCGGCAATGCCTCCTTTGTCACCAGCACAATTTACTGCACAGTTCCGCAAAGAAATTTCTTGCAACTTGCTCAGCTGACTGCATGAAAAACACATAGTTCACATGTATGCATAAACACGTACGCTTTCCACTGGCCCTTTAAAAAATTAGAAAGCATTTCAGACATGTAACAAGGTACAAAAAATAACAAATACTAGTACCTACCACCCAACATAAGAAATAAAGCATTACTAAACAGAGAAAGACAGCCTTACAGACAGACACTGCAAACACGACCAGTCCTTTGTGCTCCTTCCTGTGACATACCGACCTCCTCCACAATGCTGCTTTCTGTGTCTATTCACTCCTACACATTTCTTAATAGTTTTACTATAGATTTCCACATTCCCCAATTACAGTATTTTTGAACATTATAAAACGATATAAAGGGTATGATACTTGTACATTTCCTCCTGCAAACTACTTTTCTATATTGCTCGGCAGTGAGATTTAGCTATATCAACACACGTACCCTAGAACATTCATTTTCACATCTTATAGTTTACTATCTGAACAGGTGACAACTAATTTATTTACTCCTCTGCTGACATTTAGATTATTCCCAATAGTGCTAAAGTAAACCCTGGCGCATACTTCTTGCGCTCAATCTCTCTAGGGATTCATCAACTAGATACCTGCTTTTTCAGTGCAGAGAATCTGGGTTTTCTATTCATTAAAAGAGCCACATGTTCCGGCATCTACGTGTCTACACGGGGTCTGGAGCCCAACTGCAGGGTTCAAACCCCAAGTCCACCAGCTGCTTTGGCCATGGGTTAGTTAACCTCTCTTCGAAGGAGAGTCCACATCTTTAAAATGCCACGATGCACACTCATATTCACAGCAGCATCGCTAACAACGGCCAAAGTGTGGAAGCGACCCAAGTACCTGTCAATGGATGACCATGGTCTAGCCATACAATGGAATATTATGCAGCCTTAAAAAGGAAAAATAGTGTGACACAGGCCGCAACATAGGTGAACCTCGAGGACATTATGCTGAGTGAAATAAGCCAGTTACAAAAGGGCAGACACTGTGATTCTGCTTATACAGGCATCTCGAGGACTCACATTCATAGAGACAGAAAGTAGATGCCTGGGTGCCAGGGGCAGCGGGGAGAGGGGCTGGGAAGTTGTTTAATGGGCAGAGAGCTGAAGTCTGGGAAGATGAAAAAGTTCTGCAGATGGATGGTAATGATTGATGGCTGCACGACATTGTGAATATGCTTAGGCCACTGAACTGTATATTTAAAAATGGCTAAGGTGGTAAATTCTTTATGTGTATTTTACAATTTTTTAAAATGTAATAATTTAGTGCGTTAATAGTTGTGAAATTCTGACTACTGCCTGACATCCAGTAAGTTATTTTATAAGTATTTATAAAAATAAACATAAAGCTGGCAATCTTTGGGTAAAATACTAAGATACAATGCAAGGCACGAGCGATCGCCATCATCAGAAACTAGGGAGATGGGCAGCAGCGAGGCTCTTGGGCGGAGGCTCCCCAACTTTCTCAGCTCGTGGGGCCCCTGGTGTTCCGGTGAGTTTTTCATGGGGCCTAAGCTTAAAAAAATAAGCTTAGTTTATTTAGTGAGTGGTTGGGGCCAAACAACTGAGTATTCACGTCCTCGCAGCTCAGTGTCTGCTGGGCAGTGCAGCTCCCCGAACCCAGGGACCGGACAGGAACCACCACCTCCACTTCCCATCCTGGAGGGCTTTCGGGAGGTCCTTGCTTTTTATCGCAGCAATCACCAAACCTGGCTTTGCAGGGATGGGCCACTCTTGAAAGGAATCATAGGACCATGAAACTGTGAACTGCCTCAAACTAGTAGTTTGCGCCGTGTCCGACAGATGTCACCATTTCCCTCTAAAATTTAAAATACTCTGCTGGGCCTGAGAGTTCACTGCCTGCGGTGCCGGGAAACTGGTACAAAGGGACCCAGGTCTCAGTACAGACCTCACAGCCCAGAGCCAAAGCCATCTCCAACAGAACCCACGCCTAAGGGCTCCTACTTGATTCCTTTACTCATGGTGCTACAAACTCAAAGCTGGCCAGCTGGATATCATTAAGGAGATACTTTGATGACTGGCTCAGAGGTTTCCATCCTGAATAAGGACAAGGACGACCTCTGCTCTCCCCACGTCTTACTTGTTATGCAGCAGCTCTGCCAGCTCAGGGCTGATAAGTCAACTGGTGTCAGAGCAGCTCAGCTAACACCTGAACCCAGCTTTGGGTCCTTTCCAAAAGGACAGACACTGTGATTCTTCAAGAAAGATACTAGTTAATTATTGAACACTCAATGCTGTCATTCACTAGAAAATTCATGAGTTATGCAGTTGTTTCTAAATGAGGGGGGAAATCTGTTTGCAATGTGTTGGTAATATTCACAGGGCCCCAGGCAGTCTAACGAGATTAACCAAGAAGAAAAGTGTCTCTTTTGAGGTAAAAGATATTTAAATACTTGCATCTTAAATGGGAAAAATAACTGTATGAAGCACACAGTTCTTTAAAAGTCACATAAATCAGTAGGATAAAGAGCAAAAACCATTAATGATTGTTATCTCTCGGTGGCGCCATTAGTTGTGACTTTCTTTTCAATTTATATTGTCTAAATTTTCAAAATATGTATATTGTTTTGTAATGAACAATCAAGGTGTTTTTTAAAATTGTGATTAGAGATTTTTTTAAAAACTGGTTATCTACGTTAAAAAGCAAAGCTATTAATAAATTCCTTTTTATTTTATCATCACATTTTGTAAAATAAAGTTAAATGCTACAATGTAAGTTACGTAAAATTCAATTTCATAAGAAAATAACACGAATTTATTCTTCAACATTGTCTCCATGTGCTCTTTAAATTCTGTATGATGTTAATTCTCAATAATAATGAGAGCACCAAAAAGATAGTAAAGCCAGTTTAATTCTTTTACTTGAGAATGAAAGTAAAAGATTGGTAGGCCTGCGCCAAGCAGTTGCAAATCTACTCTCCAGAGTGTCCACCAGGGGTCACTACTAGGATACCTCATCCGGGTCAGGGTCAAAGCACAGCACTGACCACTAAACCTGTGTAACCTGGAAGGTGTCCGCATTTGTGTTTCTGTGAGAACATCAGCTTCCACTCTGATTCAGCTCATCAGCACGCACAGTGTGCCTCTGGGGAGTCAGCTTACGCAGTTTCAGAGAACAAGGGCTGTTTGGACTCAGCAGTTATAAGACACTATTTCGTGCCCCTCTGACTGCCACATAACGGGTCCTTCTTAAAAGCAAGTGCCCAGGATGTCCTGACTCAGGAGGTCTGGGATGGCACCCAGGAATCTGTACGTCTCAAAAGGGCCCCAGAAGATACAAGGGTGAACCCGATGATGGAAATGACTGGGCCCTAGGTGGCACCAGCGTGCTATGCAGCAGAGGTGACAATTTAGACTTGTTTCAATTCTGATATCAACCAGATGGAAGTGTCATCAAAAAGGACTAAAATGTCAACTTTAGTTACTTAATAAGCAGTCAATACAAGACAGTATGGTATAATTATTAATAATGGGCAAATCAATACTTTAATTCCAATCTGCCTACCATTATCAATTCCACTTACCTTTGCTGTTTTATAATAGAATCAAAACCAACAGTTTCCACGGGTTTATTTCCAATTGTAACAACATGTTCTTTCCCAGCTTCTTCCACTTCATCTTCTAACACATAACGCTTCTTAAGTGCAGTAAGAAAATCTACTCCAAAATTTACTTTGTTTGGACGGATAAAGGATCCTCCTGTTGGGTGCCTAGAAAAGTAGAAAAATGGAACGTAGAAAATATCATCCGTAGGGACATTGAAAAAGATGACACAGGCAAAAATCTTTTATAAACTATACTCTGCCAGATTTATAAACAGACAAAAAAATATGGAACATAAGAGTCCACAGAAGTATTAAACAAATGGGGGAAAGTTTTACCTTGCTAATGATTAAGAAACAAAAATTCAAATAAACTTTTTCAGAAAACACAAAAATAAAGAAAAATCGTAACACCTTAAAGACTGCAAGGTTAGGTTTGTTTTTGACTGTACAAACTTATTCCTGGAAATTTGTTAGCAGGCAAGTATTAAAAAATAAAAACAAAATTGCATTTACAAAGATTCTGCATAATAGCATTTATTTGTAACAGAGGGACTCTGAAACACATAAATATGTCCAGCTGGAGAGAAACTATTAAGTAAACCAGATAGTCACTAAAAACTTCTAGCTGAAACACGTAATAAAATTACTCACAAAATGCTGAGATTTCTAAAAATTGAACCAAATTGTACATGATACAACTAGAAAAGAATCCTATTTACAGAGAGATAAAGATTGGACAAGGATACAAAAAAAGAAAAACGTTTGTGGGTAAAAGGATTATGCACAGTATCTTTTAAATGACAACTTAAACTTGAACTAAAATCACTTTAAACATGAGATGGGTAGAAACAATTCTACAGAAATGCAGGATATTTTACCACAATTTATATTCAGGTTTTATAGCAATTTTTAATAATATCTATCAGAATTTAATAGAAATATTAATTATATTGCTATACATAATGACCAGTCTGCCAGACTTTCCAAGAGATTCAAAACAGGTCTTCAGACCCACTAAATATCAGCATTCAGCATGACATCACGACAATCACACTTTATTTTCAAGACAATCTAAGTGTGCCCTATACACCAGCTGAAAATGTTAACACTTGATCACTGTAGAGAATAAATGATGAAATACATGAACTCCCAAAAACTGTATCAGAAACACTATTTCGGCAGAGAACCTTTAACTCTTAAAAAGATCAGCCCTTTGCTGGCCTGGGTCTCCCGTCTCGTCTGCCCGGAGAGAGGACCAGGCGGCGCCTCTCCAGGGTCTTGGACTGCGGGGTCTGAGGCTGGGAGCAGGGAGGCTTGGAGACCAACTGTTCCCCCTTTCCCCATCGCCTCTTTCTGCTCAGAGGGGCAAGCAGAGGCATGGAGCTCTAGAAAGCTGAGCCGGCAGAAGGTGCTGGAGACTCTGGTAAAAGCACCACTGTGAAGCGAACGAGGATCCTGCATGTTACTGTGCTTAATGGAGAGGTCCCAAAGGCTGCAAGGAGCGACAATGATAGTAGCAAGACGGCCACCCCGAGCAGGACATCAAAAACAACCTGGAAGAGGCCACGGAAACCATGGTGGCTGTCTGAGCAGCTGGTGGCCCCATGCGGCTGGCCAACCCGGAGAAACGATTCCGGGTGGACTACGTCCTGGGCACAACCACAGGCGGGACCGAACTTCCCTCCGACCGCGGGGAGCGCGCCGGCTCTGCGCGCTCCGCCTGGCGCCAGCTGACCCGCCCAGCACTCCTGGGATGAGACGGGTGTCATCGAGCAGGCTGACCACTTGCCCAGCCACCAGCACCTGCTCCGCGGCCGCGTCCCAACTTCTGGAGTCTTTGAGACTAAGTGCCAGGTGGACAAAGTCATGTTCGATGTGGGTGGCCAGCACGGCGAACGCCGCCGAAGATCCGAGTCTTCGATGATGTGACTGCCGTCGTCTTGGTGGTGGCCAGCAGCAGCCACGACAAGGCTGAGCAGGAGGAAGACTGGACCGACCGGCTGCAGGAGGCTCTGAAGCTCTTCGAGAGTGTCTGGGACAGGTGGCTGCGCACCCCCTCTGCGATCCTGCTCCGCAGGCAGGACCTGCTCGCTGGGGAAGTCCTCACGGAAAAGCAAAGACTGAGGACGGCCTTCCAGGATGCGCTGCCACCCAGTCCTGAGGATACGACTCCCAGCCCGGAGAGGACCACGCGTGACCCACCGAGGGTGTCTGAGAACCAGCACGCCGGTGGGGACGGTTGCCCCACTGCCACGCCCACGTCCTCTGCACCGTGGACACAGAGCATGTTCGCCGCATGGCCAACGACTGCCGTGACGTCATCCCGCGCACGCCCCTCCATCAGTACGCAGGGCTCTACGCTAACCCCACATTGAATTACTGCCTGACGCAGTTAATTAAAAGAGAAATGTAGCTGTACACACAGTTGATCACCCACCACAGGGCGTGGCTAACAAAAGCAACCTTTCCCTCCCCTCCAGGGACTCTGCGACCCCCTTTTCCTCTGCAGCTCGCTTAAATATTCCAAATTTAGGAAGCTTAAGGCAGCCTACAGAAAGAAGAACACACAGGCCACGAAAGTTCCTTAAGTAAACGAAATAACAGCATCAAACAGACATAAATGAAATAAATTTTGTCTTGTGCAGCATTTAAAAAAATCAAGATAAAATTTAAATGTGGGCAAAAAGAAATCGGACCTTTCTAGAAGTTGCTATAACTAAAAAGGATGAAAACTACCACTGATGATAAATTTTGCCAATATAAACATATATACATTTTCCTGGGAAGTGGGTCCATAGAGATTACCAGATTGTGAAAGGAACCTGTGATCCCCAAAGTTAGAAGTGATGCAGGTAAGAAGTGCCCCAGAGACTATGAGAATCCCCGAGTGTGGTATCCTGGAAGCCAGAGAAGGAAGTGGACAACTGTGTCCAGCGCTACGAAACCGGAAGCTGGCCCCTGACCCAACCAATGGGCGACCGTGGGAGGAGCTGCACACCAGGTCAGCCCCCCAGGGTGGGACCACATGGGACACGGACTCCGCTGGTCCTGACCAGCTTCACTGCAAGGAGGAGAAAAGGGACAGTAGCTGAAGGGAGTTGAGGACTGAAGGGGTTAATTTAAGACAGAAGGTAACTAACTTGTATGATGATGAAAATAACCCAGTGGAGAGGGGAAACTGACAATGCAGGAAATTAAATTCTGTTGCAGCAAAAGCAAGTTCTGAGTCTGCTGTGATCTCAGAGGTTCACTGGCTACCAGAAGCAGCCTAGAAAATACTTCATTTTAACCCTCGGAAAGGCTCCTACTGTAAACACCACCGTTCTGTTTTAACAAACACAATTATCTCTCTCAGCTAAAGAGATTAAGCATAGTTAGAATCAGTTTTTAAGAGCTCAAAGTGGTCTGCCTACGAGACATCTGGTCCAGGGCTTCTCAAACTTAACCTAGAAGCAGAAAGTCACCTGGAAGCTAACTGGACCCCACCCCCAGAGGCTGACTGGGGTGAGGGGTCCAGGAATCTGCTATTTAAAACAATGCTCAGGGGATGCTGATGTAGGTGGGCCTCCTATACCCCCTTTAAGGAAATACCATTATAAACATATGCCAGGTAAAGTCACATACAACCTACCATATATATTGCTACCTAAAAACCACCCCAAAGTATACTAGTTTAAAACTGTGATTTG
Organism: Macroglossus sobrinus; assembly: GCA_004027375.1. Taxonomy (NCBI): domain Eukaryota; kingdom Metazoa; phylum Chordata; class Mammalia; order Chiroptera; family Pteropodidae; genus Macroglossus; species Macroglossus sobrinus. Next base: position 220,396 of record PVKZ01000676.1, on the reverse strand, counting down.
TTATTTCTCACAATTTCTGTGGGTGAGCTGGGCTCAGCTGAGTTGATCTGCTGTTTCACATGGTGTGTGCTGGAGTCATTGTGTGACTGCAGCCAGTGGGGCGGGGATTGGGGGGCCCTGCCTGAGGCTGACCCACCCACAATGGCTCCCTCAGACTCCTGGCCCCTGGCATGGGTGGCTGGATCAGCTAGGGACTCTGGCCTCTCTTCCCAGCAGGGTATTTAGGATTCTCATGTGGTGACAGGCTTGCGAGTAAAACCAGAACCCGCACAGCCTCTTAGAGACTAGTTCCAGAACTGATCTGACATCACTTCTGCCACTTATCAAAGCCCGCCCCAGGCCTTCTAGATTCAGGAGGAGGGGAAGGAGCCTCTGCCTCTTGAAAGGAGAAGCCACGTGTATGAATCAGAACAAGAATCACTGGCAGCCATCTTTGGAGACAATCTAACATGCTCACCCCTCCCAGAAAACACCTGTCGTATTATTCAAGGTTAGATGTGTCCACCTGACTGTCAAGGCATAGTGGCTTTGCCACCACAAACATGACACTTCCAAATTTGTGCAAAGTCAAAGGATGCCCTCTGCCACATGCTGGCTGTGGAGCAAAAGGTATAATGTGACCCAGCCTGAGTGAAGCGAAGAGCAAGACCTTAGCACCACCGCCGTGGCATTTGATGTCTGGATTCATGCAGACCAAATCGACAGGGTAGAGATGACCAAATCTTAATTGCTTCCAAACATGGATTAAGAAATGTAAAGGGGCAAAAGTTTATAATAAAAAAAGGTTAACGGTTATCATTTTAAAAATTGTGAACGAAAACTTCAATTTATTTATTTATTAATTTATTAATGTTTCATCTTAAATGTTCATGAACAAGTAAAAAAAATATTAAACACCAATGTTTCTTTTCACAGTTCTGATTTTAGTTTCATTTGGTCACATAGACTTTAACACTAACACACACATACACACACACACATGCAAAATACTCAAACATTAGTAATTAGAAGGGCATAAAACAAGGGGCATACAGGCTTAAAAAGATACTCTAGGCTTCAGAACAAAACTAATCAAATATTTAAAATTTCTTTGTTCAAAAAACAAAGATATTTTTAATGGAATTTAAGTTTCTGGTTTTTGCTTCATTAAAGGAACACTTTAGGGACAAAAACTAAGCTGCTTACATGGCCTAGGGCAGAGCCTGACTTCTCCTTGAAGGCCCTTTGCAAAATAGATGCCAGCATTCACTGGGCTCAATGTTCACCCCCACACACACATACACATCTGCCATCTGTAAGTGCAACACTCTGGGGACAAATGCAGGGGCTACAGAGCAGCCAGGATGTGGTTGATCTTGATGACCAGCTCCTGTCACTTTCCAGAGACGAGCTTCTCATTATCGAAGTCCATATCTTTCTTCAGCTTGCCGGCCACCAGCCACACAGCTTCCACCACCAATGTCAGCACCAGCTCCTAGCCCTGGACATCCAGGTTCTGCATTTTACTTGCCTGGCCACACAGGTCATAGCCCTGTCTCCAGCCTGGACCGTAGCAGTGCAGTGTCACCGGTCAAGGCCTTGTGTTCCATCTCCAGGCTCTTCTTGCCGCTATTGAGGGTGGACACACCCCAGGACTGCTTATACTGACGGTCTCGTCAAAGTGACATAGAGACCTAGCCTCGTGCTGACCAGGGTCAAGACCTGCTCTGCAATGCAGGCCACCTTCATCCTGGCTTCTGCGGCTGGGTCCTTTGCGATGGGGAAGTCCAGCTTGACGTAGATGACAACGGTGAAGAACAAGATGCAGAAAGCGGCCACCACCAGCAGGGGCTCCAGCTGAACGTGCGAGCGCCTCGTTGAACATGTCGAGCACCACGATGTGCTGGTCTACTCGATGCTTCCGCAGGCAACAGCCACAGGGCAGCCCGCATGTGTCAGGCCGGTGCAGTGCAACCCGCCTGGACACGGTGGATTTCAAAGGGACTATCACCCTGGACGTTCCCAGCCCCTTCGGGCAAGATGACCTTCACAGACAGGACATCTACCGTCAGTCCACAACCAACGCCAAGTCCCCAGGTGTGCAAGGCTGTCTTGGATCCTCCAGCCAATGTCACTTGGAAAAAAGACAACCGTCTCCACTAAGCTCACCCAGATCCCCGAGACAAAGAATCGTGAGCAATAAAATGGTTGTTTGGGGAGTTTTGTCATGCATCAATAACTAACTGAAATAGATGGGGAAATCATTATTTTCACTAACCTCTAATCAAAACTCAGTATTTCCTCCAATTATAAATCCAGGTAACAAACCTCAGTAGTATTCATAGTACTTTGTCACCAACAGAAATCAGATATTTCTGTATCATTTTATAGTTGTCATATCATTAAGAAATCATTTATTCTATCACTTCAAAGTTTCAGTAGTTATTAGACCCATCGGTAGATCTTATTATTTGATACTATTAAAGAAATATATATAACTATATCCTAACTTTAAAATATTTTGTTAGTTTATTCTAATGTGACTAAATTTCTATTGTAATGCAATGTATTTTATTTTTGGATTTTAAAAATATTATTTTATGCTTCTGTAGCACAAAAGGATCCCTGGTCTAGAGTAGATTCACACTAGAAGAATCTGAGTTGGACCTTGAGGGATGAGTAGGAGTTTGGTGGCAAAGTGGTGGCACTTCTATCTTACCATGGGCATCAAGCAGGATCCTAATGTAAACACCTCTGAAAATAAATACAGTAGCGAAAAATGGCATAGATGACAGAGGCTCTGTTCATCCCTCCAGCGACCAAATCAAATTTGTGACAAAAACAAAGAGTAGCAGCAAGGAAAAATCGCCTGGGATGAACAAGCCATACAATTAGGAAGAAATCTAAAAAATCACCCTGCAATGGCAGAAGGTAGGAGAAGGGAGGATGGGGCACGGACACGGGGCTGCCCGGTCCCAAGCAGCTAAATAAGACAGAGGATACTGCAGCAGCTACAGACACCTTTTAAAGAGGCCACATCCGCGAGCAGAGTTTTGCAGTGACGGACCTGCTCGCTCTGAGCACCAGTGCCGGTTCGGCTGCCCATGGGGGGTGTGAGGGACTTACAGGAGGACAGTGAGTTGTCAGAGTGAGGGCCGAGGTAAGACTTGCTCTATACAGAAGTGCCGGTGGTATCCTCTGTTACCTGTTGAGCCACCCTCCCCCAAGTAGACAGACACAAAGCCGCCATTGCCATGACATCATCAAACTGAATTCATCTACACTTCCCATAAGTTCATTGCGCATCTTTATAACCAGTGTTTTGAACTCTGCTCCACCCAGAGGATTCCATGAAACCCCGCCTCTCCCAACTGGCAGCCCCAACCAAGCCACATCCAGGTGTGTCCTCAGCGAGTCAGGTGCTCCTTGCAGAGCAGTGCCCAGACACACACTGGAAGCAGCTGGCCTTGGTTTCTTTACTTTCTTTTTTTTTATTATTATTTATTACTATTTATGTCGACAGCATCTGGTCTTCCTAGGTGGCCTCCCATCCAAGTACTAACGAAGACTGACCCTGCTTAGCTTCCAAGATCAGACATCAGGCTTGTTCAGGGTGGCATGGCCATAGACCATGGACTGTGGCTCCACTGGGGCGTGAACCCAGGACCTTCTGCATGTAAAGCAGACGTGCTAACCGCTACACTATGGAACCACGTCCATGGCCTCGGTTTCTGGTGTGGCCTTTTGTGGCAACTATAAGCATAGCGCCTGTGCATTGCTTGCTGAGTCTTAATAGGTGGCCCCGGAGGGGCAGATACTTCGGCTAAATTTGGCCTGCAGCTGAACCCCTTTCAGGACTGTGCCACTGGTCAGCTACTTCACAAATCCACAGTAATAAGACCAGGAGACTTAGGGACTTTGCTTAGTACATAGAAACAGACACGGAAAGGCAGCCAAAATGGGAAGACAAAGAAGCAGAAACCATATGAGAGAACAGAACGGAGATCAGAAGTAATGAAGTCAAACGATCTAACGGATGCAGAGTTCAAAACAGTGGTTATAAAGATGCTCAGTGAACTTATGGGAAGTGTAGATAAATTCAGTGAGAACTTCAACAAAGAGATAAAAAAATATAAAAATGGAAATGCAAATTATAAAAGGGAACCAGTCTGAAATGAAGAACATATTATCTGAGATGAGAAGTATATTAATAGAATAAACAAAGAAATAAACAAAGTGAATAAAGAAGAGGATCAAATGACCCATATAGAGGATGGGAAAGCTAAGAACACTCAATAAGAATGGCAAGAAAAAAGAAGCCAAGACTATAATAATAATTTAATGAGTTTATGAGACACTATTAAAGGTAAAAATATCCATGTCATAGGGGTACCCGTTGGAAGACAAGATGTTGAAGAGCTATTTGAAGAAATAATGATGGAAAACTTCCCAAACCTGGTGAAGGAAAAAGATATATAACCCCAGGAAGCTCAGAGAATCCCAAAAACCAGGAATCCAAAGAGGCTCACACCAAGACACATCATAATTAAAATGCCAAAGGTTAAATACAAAGAGAGAATCTTAAAAACAGCAAGAGAAAAGCAGATAGCTACCTACAAGGGAGCACCCATAAAACTGGCAGCTATTTTCTCAAAAGAAACTATGCAGGACAGAAGGGCTTGGCACAAAATATTCAATATGATGAAAACCCAGCATCTACAACGAAGAATACTTTATCCAACAAAACTATCATTTAGAGTTGAAGTACAGATAAAGAGCTTCCCAGATAAACATAAGCTAAAGGAATTTATCACCACCAAGGCAGTATTACAGGAAATGTTGGAGGGACTTCTTTAAGAAGAAAAAACATGTATCGAAAACAGGAATAAAGAATAGTAATAACTACATACCTAGCAACAAGTACCTCAAATGGAATAGAATTATGTGCTCCAACTAAAAGATAGAGTGGCTGAAAGGATAAGAAAACAAGATCCCTACATATGCTGCCTACAAGAGACTTACTTCAGATTAAAAGACACATAAACAAAAAGGAAGGGGATGGAAAGAGATATTGCCTTGATGGACCTGAATGAAATGGGTCGGATAGAGAAAGACAAATATCGCATGATTTCAAGTACATGTGGAATCTAAAGAACAAAATCAACAACAACAAAAGCAGAAATAAACTCACAGACAGAGAATATTTAGAGGGATACTAGATGGGAAGGGGTTTGGGGGACAGCAAAAAAGGCTAAGAGATTAAGAGGTACAAATGGATAGTAGCAGAATAGACACGGAGATGTAGAATGTAGCATTGGGAAGGTGGTTAATAATGTAATAAATATGTAAGAGGGAAGAGGGGTGCTAGATTTAGTGGGGTGATCACTGCAAGTTATGTGGATCTCTGATCACTATGCTATACAACTGAAATTGGTATATTATTGTATGCCAACTTAAGTGGAAAAAAACTCAAGCAACTAACTATTATATTTCAATGAAGACAAAAAAGATGAAAAAATAAATAAATAAAGACAGTAGCAAGCAGCAGCGGTATTACCAAAAATAAAACATTTCTAGAGCTATGACATTTTAAATAAAACATTATGGTTCAATATAGGTGCTTTTTCTGAAATGAGCTGCAGAGAGCACTTTCAGGTTATCCCCTTAATGTCCACTGGGACAGCACACAGGGATCTTGTATTTACAAGTATTATCAACATTAAACACTTCACGTGTGCAAGGCTGAAATAAGCTCCAAGGTGTTTGTTAGACGTTGGAAAAATAATTTCAGAAAATGTAAACATTAGTTTATATACCTCAGCCTATCTCAATGTATATAAACAAAGGAGTTTTGCATCTATGTGAGACTGTTTCTAGAGTCTCACACTTATAAAATCGGTTTTGAATTATGGAATAGTAAAATTTTAAATTCTAATGAAATGAAATTTCATAGTGAAATAAAATTATAAAATTTATGAGAAGTACTGGTTTTCCTTAAAGGAGTAACATGGGGGAGGGTGTGAAAATAGAAATAGGAAAATTTATTTTTCAAATATTATGTGATTTAAATGACAAAAGTATAAGAGCACAAGTTTAAAAACTAGTACATTTACAATAAATGAGAAAATAACAATGCAAAACAAATACCATGGTTTTCATTTTTGTCCTAAATTTACACTTTTTAAAACAGTGTTAATGAATAATTCAAGAGACTTTTATCACTGTTTCCTCTGGCTGCAGGCAGATGAAAGGATTTAGATGAGGTGTTAGGTCATTAAAAAATGGATACTGTGTCCTTTGTAGATCAAAGAATAACATCAAAGATTAGTGTCTTCTGGAACATCCTGGAAGGCTTCTCAAAAAACAAAAGAGCCCAGCTGCATGAGTGCCCATTTACGAGAAAGCTCCAAAGATAAACTAAATTTTCATAGACTTCACGGAGATTCTAGATATCACATCTAAACACCGAAATTCTGAATGCTGTCTATAAGAGAAAACACTGGGGGAGGGAAGGGATTGGTGAGAGGAGAGTCCAAAAATTTCCCTCTTATGAAGATTCGGCTTGTTTAAGCTCCTTCCTTCCTCCTCCTGCCCACCAATTTCAGGTGCTGCCGGCAACATCGCCATTCCAACCACAGCCCGTGCAGAACTGTGACACCAAGATTCAACCTGCCCTATGACTCCACAGGTCTGTTGGATAAGATCCAGGATGCCTAGTTAAGTCTGACTTCAGATAAACAGGAAATCATTTTTTTTGCACCAGTATGTCCCATGCATGTCCCATAACTTACACTAAAAAGTGACTGTTTATCTGAATGAACTCCAAATTTCTTACTGTGTATTTTGCGTACCTGGCAATACCACTCAAAGGTAACGGGTCTCCAACAGAATCCAAACTTCTCACAGTAAGTGTTTTCCTTGTCAGGGCTTTAGATGAAGGATGCTGGGGAAGGCTGGGTCTCCGGGGGAGTTTCTGACAAGTGTCGCTGATCCTGATGCTGTGTGTTACTGGCATGCTCAAAGCCTTGCTTTCAGCAAGCCTGCATGGCTAACCATGCAGCAGGGGAGAACCCGTGCGTTCAGTCAATGTGCCATCGCGGTAATGGTGGCAGAAAGGGCCCTACGAGTTCATCTCCCAGCAGAGAAATAGCTCTGCAGCTGAGCACAGGGTTGTCGCCTGCTTCGGAGTGACACGATCTGCATTTTGCCCTGATTCAGAGGGGGGCTTCAAAAAATAATATTGTTCTTTTCATCTTGCACAGAGATGTGCGCTGTCTGTAGACTGTCAGTATGTTAGTGGTTTTTAAAATCATTCTAACACTTTATACATCAAGAATTATAAATATAAATAAAAGTGCTTTCTACTGATCCATTAATGCTCATTCAAGAACCTCAGCACACTGTACAACAATCTACGACACACACAGGTAGGGACATCGAGGGGACTCCAGTGAATTTCTTAAAAGGGAACAGGCATATTAACATATCAGTAAGAGATCTGACTTCGCTTAAAAGAAATGCACGTGGTATAAATCTGTTTTGTCTGACTTCGAGATTCTAAGATGATAGCATAACCCTCACCACCTGAAGCTGGGTCTTAATTCGTAACTGTGTGAGCGTTAGCACCCATGAGAGACCATTGGTTGTCCGCCATATCAGACCCAATGCTCCCTTGTATGCTGCCCCCAACACCCTGAAACAAAATGTACAGGTGACAGTCCCTACCCAGAAACGACTTCAAGGTCAAAACAACACCCATTTCAATGAAACAAAAGTAATGTATAATACGTATTTCAATACGTAAATGCCCAGGCATGTCCATACTAGGAGACAGAAGTAAGAAAATGCTCACCCCAAGGGGAGGACTCTGGAACAGAGTCAATGCCCTGACCTGAGCCTCCCACCAGCACCTCAGGGCCAACCCGAGACCTTCCAGTGCTGAAATGCATCTTGATTTCTCCACAAGAGTAACCACGGCTGAGTAGATCTCATCCACAGAGATTAAGGGCCATGTAATCCCAGGTGGTTGGAGCAAGCTTTCAGAAGAGAAGTGTGCGGGTGGCTCCGCAGGGAAAGGCCACCCACAAAGCTTTTGTGAGGTCGCGGGCCATTCCAGGTAGGTAAGGAGCAACATCCCAGGTAAAGAATTTCTGTTTCCATACCCTCTTCCTCCATGAACTCTGGTAAGATTCTGAGCTGGCTACCCCCACATCCACCCTCATAGCTGGCCTCCAGAAACAAGCTGACTCTTCCTCCACCCTGACTTTCTAAAATTAAAGAATGGTGGCCTAGGACACACATTTTCTTATTATCTAATTCTGACCTTCATTTTAGAGGTTGGTAAATTTTGTGTTGTCCAGAGTCAAAAAGAATGTTACAAGCAGACTTAGAGGCCTCTTGATTCCAAGGCCAGGCTGTGTTCACTGAACCACAATTAAAGGAAAATAAGCTTAATATAAGAAATCCTTTTGAGAAACTAAAACCTAAAGAAAACATCCCTTTCAGAGTTTCATGCAGTTTCTCAAAAATCAAGCAGTTAAAAATGTTAGTGGATATGCAACATGATAGCTCTTTCATGACAAGAGTCTTTAAGAGTGGTCTAGCATTCTGCTACTTGGATGTTCTGTATTTTGTTTAATCAACTGCTTCTTATTGGATATCTAGGCTATTTCTCTTTTCTTTTACTCAATAAACTGTAAACTGTTAATAAATGAAAAATGTTTACATTCATCCAAGAAAGGAAAACAAAAACACAAAAAAAGAAAAGCAACTGCATTTGTAAGGTTAAGAGTCAGTTTTGAAAACATAAAAAAAAAAAAACTCTACAAATAGAATTATCTTTTTAAAAGACACCAAATTCTGTAGTATAACTACCTCAGGAGCCAAACATTTCTTATCTCCATACCCCTTTATTCAACTATTACATATCACAAGTAACTGTGCCAATTCATAATGAAAAATTACCTGCATTTAAAGTACACAGTCCCCTCGTGGCTGCCATCATGCTTTCCTCTCTCAGGGTTGTCCCATTCTACGCCTAACCAGAGTCCTAGCAGAGCAAGAAAAACCGAGTGAGCAGGGAGTGATGACAAAGGCAACACTCAACTCTTCTCCAAGCAAATACGGTTTGCAGATACCACACGAACACTGCTGTAGGGAGAGAAACGTCTTTGGGAAAGAACAAGTTAACCTTCAACTTGGGACTCGACTGACTGCAACATTCACTTGACGGTGCTGGTCTGGAACTGAAAGACAAATAGGTCCAAGGTTTGCTTGCTTCTGGAAGAGGAGGGAAACTCAGAGTTGAACTAGGCACGTAGTGCACATTTTTCCTCTCAGTATCTGCTGGGTTTTGGTAGAAGAGGCTGAAAAGCTAAAAAGCTGACAAAGCTTTGGACAGATCTGAGTGTAGGGCAAAAGGTCAGGAGTAAAGGCGTGAATGGAAGGCGAGTGTCTCTGGCTCTCCCATGCTCTGTCTGAGAGGGGACCCCGCTCTATCCACGCAGCGTCACCCCCTCCCTAATAAACCTCCCTCTGACGCTAACTATAGCAAGCATCTGAATTCTTCCTTGCACTCAGCTGAGAATCCTATGTCTCGGGACGGGCCTGGGGCTCCCCGCAACCCCTGGGGGTGGGGAGTATGTGCTCTGCGCCCTGCGTCACCTGGACATCGAGACACATGAAAAGCCAATGGTCATCAAACCCGACTTCACTGGAATCGTGAGTATTAAAAACCATGGGTCCAACTGACATAGGAAAGGGGCGGGAGAACAAATGTTAAACCAAGCTGTACTCAGAGGCTGCTGTGTGCTGCTAGGCGAGGGGACACCAGCGGAACAAAGAAAAACTCCCAATCATGCGTGACCTATCCCATGCCCTACCCCGGACCACGGGGACCTGCAGAACAAAGGCTGAGATCCTGACATGCCCTCAATGCGTGTACCCCTAACAGGAAAAAAAACAGGTCAACAAAGTGATTAAACTATAATTCACAGAAACTAAGAATGACATATAAACTGAAATCCCCGAACACACGCCGTCTGTCTCATTATCTGTCTCTGCGAGGAGACCGCTCTGTCTGTGGAGCATTATTCCTTCTCTAATAAACTCTGCTTTTGTCCCAACTCTGGCTCACGCCTGAATTCTTTCCTGCGCACAGTAAAGGACCCTCTCCTCTGAAGTCCCCACTCGGCAGGCAGGCCTCCTCTCGACCTGCATCCTCACCCAGCAGTCACACTAATGCAGGGAGGAGGCAAGGGAATTACAATGTAAATCAAGCTACAGCCAGAGACTACAGGGTGCTGGTCCGCCCTAGCCAGGATCTCAGGGAAATCCTGAATCTCCCCCAGGCAGAACTCAGGGAGATTTCCGCTCAGAATGACCACAGCCCATCCCCCACACCTGAGAAGGGAAAACGTAACAATAGTCGTTCCCTGTGACTAAAATCATGGTACCTAAGGATTAAAGGTTGGAAACTGCCCAAGGCCCCTCACTCTACATATTCCTACCTTTTCAGCTACATATTCTTCCCCTTCCCCTTCCTCACTCTATGTCTATATCAAAGGAAATGAGAACTAAAGAATGACACATAAACTGAATTCCCTGAGCACTCAGGGTCCCTCTCACTCTCTCTGGGTACTCTTTACTCTGTCTCACTGTCCTCATCTCTAACTGTCCCCCTCACTCCACCTCTGAGAGGGGACTGCACTCCGTGGAGTGTCATCCCTTTCCTAATCAACTCTGCTTTGGCGTGCGTGCTGAATTCTTTCCACACTCTCCACCAAAGGCACCCCTTCACTCAGTGCAGGGCTTGGCCCCCAACTCGAGGGAATTTGCTCTGTCCTGGATCGACACCCCTTGATGTTCATCCAAATAAATTGAAAACTTATGTCCACACGAAGCCTGCACCTCGGTGTTCACAGTAGCGTTAGCCATGACGGCCCAAGCTGGGAAGCCTGGACAAACTGTGGTCCATGCGATGGAATATTCTTTAATGCTGAAAAGAAACGAGCCATCAAGCCATGAAAAGGCATGGAAGAAACTTGAATGCAAATTATTAAGTGAAAGAAGCCAATCTGAAAAGGTTACACACTGCATGATTCCCACTCTACGACTTTCTGAAAAAGGCAAAACTGTGGAGACAGTAAAAGGATAAGTAGTCACCAGGATTAAGGGAGGAGTGAAAGGGACAGAGCACAGGGATTTTTAGCAGAAACTCTCTGTGACATTATAATGGCAGACACATGTCATTGTACTTGTGTCCAGATCGATGAATGTACACCAACAATGAACTCTAAACCATGTGTTACTATAGATTGTGACAAAGGTACCATCTGGCGGTACAATGATAATGGGGGGACTACGCATGTGGGGGGTGGGTGGTACACAGGAACTTTCCATACTTTGAGTTGTGAACCTAAAACTATTCTAAAATATATATTTTTAAAATTACTACATATGACCAATATATTTACCCCAGTAAACAGACCAACACAAGAAGCCACATCATAAGAATATTGTTTCATGAGCACAAAGTATCAACTAGAGGATTCAATAAATGGAATATTTAATAGCATGTGGCAGAAATATCTAGCTCTGTCTATCCCCCAGGTCAGTGACAAGAGTCGCTTCGAACCCACTGGCTAGAGCTCCAGAACCAACTCCACACCAGGGCTGGGCCAGGCACCCGCCCAAGAGGTTTGAGGTGGGCACTGCCAACATTTGCTTTGTGATTTCTGTGCCCCTTGTTTCTTGGGCTGACCAGCTCCTGAGATAACTAAAAGTTTTTTTAAAAAAGAGATACAACTAAATTTAGACACCCAAATATGAGAAATTGGGAAACTCTTTCATCTCCATTAAGTAACATTGCTAATCTGATTCACTCTACGTTAATCTGTACAAAAGTACTCCTCAGGAGGGCCGCTGCTTAGAGAGCCTGCAAATACTGAAGCCACCTCACAGCTGAAACAAAGTCAAAGTTTACATGGTAGCTGGAATCAAGTTACTACAAGCTTGGTCTAAATCCTCGGGCTCTCTGAAAGGCCGAAGGAGGTTTCCTGCACAACCTTTCTAATTAAAAAAGAAAAAAAAACCTTTATAACTCAGATCATAAATAATGTCAAAAGCCAAAGTAGGTGGATGATTGCTACAAAAGTCTTAAGATGTTAAATAAACAATTTTCCTCTTTGGTGGAAAAAAACATTAGATACAGATTTTCTTTATATGGGATACCAAGAAACTCATATTTAACATTAATCAAGAAAAAAGCTAGTGAGGAATGTTGATGGCATAAAAGCAGATTAAAAGACCTTTCTTTTTTAAGGACCACAAATACTCATTTCAAAGAATAGACCCACTTCACCTTGGGACTAATCTTCAAGGACTTAGAAACCAAGAGATTAATCAGGACAGAAGTTTTCAATAATCTGATTTACTGGTTTAAAAAAAAACTATCAATATGACAATATGAATCAAAATTTAAGTGTAAAATGTACATACTATTTTGTAAGAAAAGGTGTTTTTTAGAGATGCATGGTGAAGTATTTAGGAATGCCACAATGGGTATCATTTAAAATGCTTACGCAAAAAAATAAAAGAAAAGTAAGTATGGCAAAATGTGAATTGAAATTCCAAGTATATAGATAGATAGATAGATAGATGTTCCTTGTATTACTCTACTTTTTTGAGATTTTTTTATAAGTAGAAAAAAATACACATTTTCCTTAATTCTACTTCTAAGAATTAATCCTACAAATTAGTAGACAAATTAGCTTTGTCCACTAAAAAATGTCTAAAACCAATGACCAACCCAGTGGCAATGAGCACCACTAGAGCTCAGAGTGTAGCCTCCAAATGCTGTTTGCCACTATCAAACAAACAAACAAATAAAAACATAGGATCTTGGGGAAAAAGCTGGTTGTGTGATGTGGGACAAAATCGTATAATATGAACCCTGCATATCTGCAGCTTCCTTATATCATGAAGGAAGCTATCAAAAGCCATCTGGCCATATCAAGTGCACTCAGGAGCCAACTTGGAGGGTTCCTGACTTGACAAAGATGGGACAATTTGCACATCAATAACAATAACAGCAAATATGTTTAAAGCCATGACTTAATGAAGATTTTTTAAAGTTCATTGGTCTTCTAGTGAATCACCTCATTATTATAAAGACTGATAAATAAAAGGAAAGATTTATGCTGCTTTTCAATCACCCAGTTATTGTGAAAAGCAATTAACACAGGGAAGAAGATCTCCATGATAAGCTGCCCAGCTACTTGGCTTATTCATCAAAAGAATGATGACAACAGAAAATGACTGGAATGTTGCCACTTTACAACTCCAAATGAAACAGTGGGTGTAAGCAATATTCATAAATAGCTGCTAACATCCCAAAAAGAGATAAACAAGACATTATGTATGTACTTCCTGACTGAAACACACATCACCTATAAAGTATCTGTAAGGAAAAAAATCAAACCTGATCTGATCAAGCTTATATAACTACCAGTTTACAGGAAATGTAGAAGATAGAAAACCATGTTAATGACATCATACAGACAGAATCAGAAATATCCAGAATATGGGAAATTTTAGAAGACAAGTAACACAGTTTTTCAACAACTATATTGCAAAGAAGAAAAAAAGGAACATAGAGGATCAATCGGGAAACCTCATATCCAACCAACTAGAGAGCCAGGAAGAAATAGCAGGTAAAATGGAAAGGTAAATATTATTAAAGGTACCTTAGAAGAAAACATCTCATAACTGAAGGAGCTACATATAACCTCAGAGTGAACAGGTTTAAAGCAAAAAGATATTACACTCAGAGAAAAAAAAATGACACGGCTGCTTTTCATTATAAGCCTTTCTGTACTAGATTTGTACTATGTTCCTGCATTATTTTAATAGGAAAAAAAAAAAAACAGCAAGGCTTCAAGAGTAACAATGTCACTAAATAAAACTTTATGAAAATCTTATTGTTATGTATAATTTTTAAAGCAAAGTCATCTAAGACCTAAACAAAAATCTCCTCTCAACATGGAAAATTACAGTAGTTTTCTAAAAACCAAGCAGAAAATAAATTTGATAGAATTCTCATGGTGGGCCTCAGAGACATGCTCGGTAAAAGCAGGTCCTTTGGAGATCCAAGTCCAAACTGAAACTAGGAGTACTGGAAATTAGTATTCAGGTTTTGGTTACATGTGAGAAATGGAGAAAAATAAATAGACCAAAAACGGACTTCTCACTCTTCTCGTTAATTGTGAGCCCTTGTTTCTTGATAAATTTGGATTGCCAGTATTTATATTTCAATAAGTAGCAACACATTTCAATCATTATTTGGGATCAATAAACTGTACAGCACAAAAAAAATTCTCCATAAGAACCTAGAAGAAATATGTTGCAACTATTAGATTTAAAATTAACATTAATATTAATTTGGGATAAATGATTAGTAGAGGATAAATGAAACCCAAAATACTGCAGGACCATTTAATTTAGTCATTGCATACTGGCAGGCAATAATATCAGATTCTAGTTACTATAAGACGTATTACAAAATAATTACTAAGAGCAAAGAGGCTTGAAGACAATCATCTGGGAGGAAATAAAAGCGCTGTATATTTATTGATATGAGGCAACTCCAAGTATATGGATAGAATATCCAAGCAATGACTATGTAATTTTTAAGCATATAAATGTCCATTAATCAAAAGAGCTACTTTTAACATTTCATTCATTGCCTTACATAATCATATTGTAAATCATACTATATAAACTAGTACTCTTTTTTAGAAGTAATACTTCCTCTCCCCAATTCAAGAAACAATTTTAACCAGCCTCTTCAAAAGCATTTCTGACACCCATGTCTATCACGCAATTATGCAGGACATATGTATTAATTTAAAGACTCTCACACAATTATGCAGGATATATGTATTAGTTTCCAGTTGCTGCTGTAAAACAATACAAATTTATTATCTTCCAGTTCTGGAAGTCAGAAGTCTGAGGAAGGTCTCACTAGACCAGAACCAAAGTGTGGCAGAGCTGTGTTCCCTTCGAGAAGCTCTGCAGGAAAACCCACCCCGGCCCCTTCCAGCTTCTGGAGGCCACATACATTCCAGAGCTGGTGACCCCAACTTCTCAGCCCTCGGTGTCCGGCCCATCCTCCACCCTCGCTCCCCTCAGCTCTGTTATTCCACCTTCTGATTATCTTTCTCAGGATCCTTCTGATTCCCCCCAGGCCCACCCGGATCACCTACCTGTCTCAGTCAGCTGATTGGCAAACTTAATTCTACCTTTAACTCTAACTGCGTGTAACTACCATGATGCCCCAGGTCTGGAGACATCTCTGAGGGGAGGAGTGTTTATTCTGTCCACCGCAGCCCCCAACACATCAACTTTCCTTCCATCCAAAGTTTTAAGATATAACATTTATGTAAATCTATATATAATCCTTTCTCAGGAAATTAAATCTCCAACCACAAGTAGCCATTTACAAAACATTAGGACTGTTGTATTTCTCTTTAATTTTTTAAATGTTTATTTACAACAACAATAACAACAGCTAACAGTATGCACCAGCAACTGGCTAAAGCACTTTAAACACCACCGCATCTAGTGTCACACCAGCCCCACAGCAGCACGCAGACAGGTAGGCTTGGCAGTACTCATGAGACCGCATTCAACTTGTCTGCATCTTTGTACCATTTCCATCAGATGACCTCTAAAAGGAACCCAAAACCAGTACCAATTGAGGTCAATGGCAAGAATGCCCCTATACAATAAGAAAACTGATGAGGAGTAAACACACAGCAGCTCCCTCTTTACAGAATTGTAAATTTCAGGGAAAAAAAAATTCCTGATAATACACATATGAAGAACGTGTCAATTTCACAGAAAATTTAATAAATGAAAATATTATGCACCACCTTCTCACCTACCATTACATCACTTCCACCTTATTACTATATTTGCCACACACCACCTGATATGCCTTCAGGACCTGGGACTTCTCCCCACCCACACAGCTGCCGGGTGTCCCTTCAACTGCCAGCCATGCTGTAGCCAGAGGGCACACCCGCTTCCACTCAACCATAATCCAACGGTCATCACCAGAGGTCATCACCTGGGAAAGGCTAATGGCTATCCTAAATTCAGGATGCCTCCCAGGGCAAGCTGAAGCCTCTAATTAGGCCACATCACAGCCTAACTTGCTCCTCTTCCTACTGATCCCAAGCACACTCCCTAATAAGCTTTCTGAATGCTAAACTTTCTGAATATTAATCTCCATCTCAGGCTGTTGCCCAGATCTGGGGGACGGAACATTTCCAAGTACTGGACATTGATCCGACACTTTCAGACAGCAATTTGATGAGATATAATCACATTCTTAAAAAAGCGATAGGGTAGAGAGGGCGCAGACTCTGAAGCACACAGATTCGAATCCCAGCTCTGCTGCATGAAAGCTTTAAGACCTGAGTCTTGGTCTCTTCATCTATAAAAAAAAAAAAAGGTACTAATAGTGTCCATATTTGAGAATTATTACAATGTTCAAAGTAGAGAACGATGCCAAAGTACCTGGCACACAGTAATTGTTTAATTAGCACTTAAGGTTATTAATCAGCTGACTTTAAGACTACATGTTACCTTCTTCCTCATTTATCAACAATCCCAGCCAAACAAGATAAAATGCCCTCTCCATATTAAGTATCCATTTAAAGACTTCCACGACAAGCTTAGGTCTATCCAGGCAAAGTCCAACTTTACCAGCTCAGTGGCTCTCAAAGCGCAGTGGGCATCAGAACCCCCTGAAGGGCTTCTTAAGACACAGATTGGTGGGCCCCACTTCCTGGGTCTCTGGGGTAAGGCCCAATAATTTGCATTTCTAACATGTAACCAAGTGACCTCACTTTGGGACCCTCTGGTCTAAGTTTATCACTGAAACCTGTACCAATTCAGGCCAGTTCCTAAAACACAGAAGATACTCAGATATTTATTGATTGACTAAGACATATAAATAAGTCTACTACATTGTTATTTATAAAAGTATAAAACTAGAAATGTGTAAAAGTGGGACATAATTAAATTATACTATATTAAAAGTAACTATTAAGAAATACAAGTAAAACCATCAAAAAAATGAAAAGCAACCTACCCAATAGGAGGAAATATTTGCAAATCACATATCTGACGAGGGGTTAATATCCTAAATATAAACAACTGATACAACTCAATAGCAAAATAAAAACAATCTGGTTAAAAAACGAGCAGAGGCTCTGAACCTTCTTTCCAAAAAAGACATACAGATGGCCAACGGGTACATGAAAAGATGCTCAACATCATTCATCAACAGAGAAATGCAAATCAAAACCACAATGAGATATCACCTCCGATGTCAGAATGGCTAGTATCAGAAAGATGAGAAATAGCAAGTGCTGGTGAGGATGTGGAGAAGAGGCACCCTCTTGCACTGCTGGAGTAGCCACTGTGGACAACAGGATGGAAGTTTCTCAGTTAAAAAATAGAACTACCATGGATCCAGAATTCCACTTTTCGGTGTATCTAAAAGAAATTAAAACACTATCTTGAAAAGACATATGCACCCCATGTTCACTTCAGCATTATTTACAATAGCCAAAACGTGGAATTACCTAAGTGTCCATCATAAAGAACGTGTGGTGGATAAACACGATGGAATATCACTCAGCCATAAGGAAGAATATCTTGTCATGGTGACATGAAACCTTGAAGGAGTTATGACAAGTGAAATAGGACAGAGAAAGACAAATACTATATAATCTCACATAAAGGCAGCATCTTCAAACAAGAAAAAAAAGAACTCATAGAGACAGAACAGACTGGTGGTTGCTAGGGGCCAGGAGTGGAGGATAGACAACATGGATGAAGGGAATCAAAAGGTACAAAATTCCAGGTATAAATTACCTAAGTCCTGGACATTGTGGTGACTATACTCAATGATACCGTATTATATATTTGAAAGTAGCTAACAAAGTGGATCTCAGAAGTTCTCAACGAAGAAAGAAATTTTTGCAATATATGGTGACGGATGTTAAATAGACTTACTGTGGTGGTCATTGCACAATATATACAAGTATCAAATCATTATGTTGTACACCTGAAATTAATATGTTGTATTTCAATTATATCTCAATTTTATAAAATACAAGAATGTTGCAGAAACACAAATATATAGCAAATAATAAGTGAAAAAAGTAACACGAAATTGTATTTATATCAATTTAAATTACATTAAACATATATTCACATGGATAAATAACAAAAGATATTTCAAAAAATTACTTAGTTGTTGAGTTTAGAATTATGAGAAATCAAGTCTTTTTGTTTAAAGTTTACTCAGAAGATATTTTAAGTTGAATAGAAATAGTAACACCAAAAAATTAAACTATAATTAAAATTTAAAACCATAGATACCACAGGATATTGTCACCAAATAAAATGATATGAAGGAGGCATCTATAAACTGGTTGTCAGTTTCCTCAAAATTGGTGTTATAAAGCACTACTGAAAAGCATACACAGATAACTACAAAATACATACATACAAAATCATACATTACCTGCCACAGAAGGAATGATGCCATAAAAACACACCGTTGCATGTTCTCCATTAACTTCAACTCTTTGACCGATGACATCCGATGTCAAAGTGTCATTCATTATAAATACACCCAGAATCTGAACTATATGAGATCTAGAAAGAAAATCACATTGACAAGAACTTAATAAAATTCTTTTTTAAAAAAGATTTTAACCTCAAGTGATATTAATGGGGTCAATGCTTCTGACCAATTTAGTCTTCACATTTTGGTGAAGAGAACTGTCATAACTTGATTATCTTTACTGTCTAACTATATTTTGATAATCTAATGTATTTTTCAAATCTTGTTTAACTCCCATTAGCTCATACCACATGACTTGTCCATCCCGTCATTTATCCAAGGGGGTGGGAAGGAAAGAGACTAGGGGGGATAAAGTGATAGAGGAATGGGAAAGGCAACAGGTGATATGGACTTTGCTCTCTCCTCAGGAAGGGAGAAAAACACAAACGCACAGATATAGGAAGCGACACATATGATGAACAATAAATAAAGAATTAAACTTGAATAAAAAAACACAGCACCCTAAAAATAAAGAGAAGGTCTTAAAAGGAGCATGTGAGAAAAGCATCATCTGTCTGGGAATGATAACTAGACCCAACCCCCACTTCACAGGAAAGCAGAGGACTGAGGAGCTTGCTAAACAACACCCCAGGCTGTGGTCAACCCAAATCCAGAGTAAGAAACTTTACAGGACAAACAAGTTGGTTTCGACAACACATGAAATGCAAGAAGAAAAAGAAACAGACGTAAGGAGAACAAAGATGAAAAGAAAGCTGAAACATCAGCCAACTGCAATGTATTGCAATATATGGAGTTCAATTGGACCCTGATTTTTTTAAAACTGTAAATAATTTTTAAAATAAAAGAAATTATGAGAAAATTGAAAATTTGAACACAACTAGATATCTGATGATGTTAAAGAATAACTGTTTCTAATAAAGCTAATAAGTCAATTTATTTTGAAAAAAGAAAGAATTGTTAAATTTTTAGCTACAATAATGTATAATGGCTATGATTTTTAAAAAGCCTTTATCTTTTAAATACATATTAAAATATTCACAGATATTTTAGAATTGTATTTTAGATCTCCCATGCCAGTGGCAGTGTAAACAATACACTGAAAGCAAATAAGAAACAGAGTGGCCAGTCAGAGATATACTGCTGAATTCAGAGTCGGGGCGCTGGCCTTCGCCACGCACGACATGGTTTAAGCACTGACTCTATTCCAGCTCCCCAGCTGGCCCTCCCATCGCAGGAAACCTTGCACGTGGTTCCTGCCTCAGGAGTGCACAGCCCAGTGACAGGTAGAGCTGAGAGAAGAATATGGATTTCAGAGAAAGTTAAGAGCTAGAATCAACAGGGTTTGGTCATTAAATGAACAGAAATGATAAAGACTAGGAAGACTCAATATTTTGTCTTGGGTAGATTTGGTGGTGCCAGACACTGAAATGAGCAGTATAAGGGGAGGTTTAAGTTTGGGATGGAAGACAGCAAGTTGGAGGCGCCTACATAATGTCATGATGGACGTGGGACATGGGTCTCTAGTTCAAAAGGCAGGTCTTCACTAGAAATGTGTATCTGGGATTCAACAGCACGATTTATAACTGACACTGTGAAAGCGAATGAGACTGGAAGTTGCACTAGGTGGAAAGAAGAGGCTCAATGCCAGGACCCCAGAAGAGGCTCAATGACAGGACCTGGGGAAACATAACATTTAACAGGGAGAGAGAAGAAATGCTGCAGTGCAAGGGTTTAAAAATGACCACAAATTACAGGACTAATCAACAAAGTCCTTCTCTACCTTCATAATATTACCCTGTAATGTGTGTACAAAATAAAAAAAGCATGCACTGCTAATCACATTCCCGACAGACAACTCATATGTCCATATGTAGATAGCTGAGGTCTCTATTATTACTTCTCTACTTTTATTTTTCTAAAAGAAAGAGTAGACATTTCCTCTATCACAGGAGTTGTTTGTTCTCATACAAAAGAATAATCTGAGCGTTTTCATTTCCTATCAGGTTTCAGTACTGTGTTCCCTCCATCATGTGCTCTAGCTTCTCATAAAAAAACCTTTCCCAACTCTTGTGAGAAGACCCTTTATTCAAAATGGGGCTGAATTTTACAGTGTAAATGTGGGAGGACAAGGCAGCCAAGAAGGGAACCAAGCCCTGGATCTAAATCTACTTCGTAGGTTTGAAAAGCAAAAGAGAAATCATCAGACAACTTCCGAGGACCTGGGAAAACCAAGAGGCGGGCGGGGCAGACCTGGGAAAGCCGTGTGTCCTGAGCTCAGGCACAGACAGTCAGCAGCTAAGGGGTCTGGTCAGCAGGCAGGGCCGCCTCACAAGCCCGTGTCCAGATGCGAAGTTCTAGTCCCTGAGAAGAAAACCAGTAAGGTCACTGCAGAGCTCCGTTCCCACGAGCAGTGAAAACGTTGGGCTGAATGGTGGTTCCACGAACTAGAGTGGCAGGGGTCATCCAAGCGCAACAATCACATCCAGGCCCCATGCTGGTGAAGCACTGGCCGGGGCTCAGGACACAGCGAGGACACCTGGGCGGTCACCCGAGGAGCAGGAAACCAGGCAGCACAACAGCAGCGTGAGGAGAGACCCCAGGCAGCCATCTGCAGCTCCCTTAACTCGTGTGTGGAACTCAGGATAGTCAGGTACAACAAGGTGACTCAGATCAGTACTTAACTGGCTCAGCGTTAAGTCAGTGTTTTTGATGATCCTGTCTAGTCTCCTAACCCTTCTGGTACTGCCTTCTCATACTATGATCCTCCGCCAGGATCCAGAAACTGGACCCTCGTCGTGGGTCCAAGGCTGGTACCCACTCCCTCTGGCCGGTCGCCCCATCAGCCATGCAGCCCACTGGGTTCCATGGTCAATTCCTGGCCCACTGGGGCCACCACTGCCTGTTAAGATCTGCCCCCCCCCCATTTTAGTGCCCATTCCTACTGTCCTGAAGTCAACTGCTCATCTAGTTAGTTTCTCTGGTTGCCTGCTCTGGGCCCTCTCTTGATCACCTGAACCTAAACGTGAGTGGCATGTTCCTGGGTTAGGTTTATTCGGGTGCCATCCAAACCCTGGTTAAGATGGATGACTTTTATTTAAATGCACTTGCTCACAAGCTACTGAAGGCAGCCCATTTTGTTTTTGGGTGGCCCTACTTGTTAGAGAACAGAGGTGGAACACACTTGTCATTCCCACCCCTGGGTCTTACTCCACCCCCTGCACAGCCACAGAGAAGCAAACTATCCCCTTCCCAGCTGGCAGTTAAGTATCCGAGGCCCTCACTTCCCCTCCGTCCTCTTCTGTCCCCACTCCTCAGAACTTCACCAGGGTAAGCATGAATTCCAAGTTCTTCCCCATAATTCATTTACCAATTCTCTTCTTAAAATACCTAAAAATGAAAACCATACTCTAGATGTGACTTGACCTATATGTGGGTTCAGTGATCTGAACATTTACCTAATAATGTAGCCTAATATTACATTGACTTATTCCCCTTTTCATGGGAAAGACTGTTCCTTACTATTAAGACAGAAATTAACTAAACTCCATAGGCATTTTTGGGTCACTGTCACTTTCTGATCATAAAATTAAAATGTTCAAATTTCAGTATAATTACTAAAAACCAGTTTCGATAGTTCTAAATGCCCTTTCAATTTTCATTAGTATGTAAACAGAATTTTATTACAACAGATATACAACTTCTGTTAATGTCTTAATTCTACAACCACTTTTTCTATTCAGCCAGAGAATCACCATTAAATCACTTTAATGTTGACAGCAAGATACTACAATTTACTATATCATTTCTCTACCGTTATGTGTCTTCATTATTTACCATACCAAAGAAAACAGGTAAAAACATCTTTCATTTTTAAATTATTACCGTCCTTTGACGTATTTCCTTGGAAAAAAATTCAAGACAATTACTCGAAGCAAAAAAATATGTTTAAGATTCTAGAAAGACATGGACAAATTGTCGATAAAAAAAAAAAAAATTAACTCCTGACACTGACAGCAAGAGAAAATCTACTTCATCCACCTGTTTCTACAGCCTTACGAATGCCCACCAAAAGCTTTCAAATCAGGTCTTCCCTGTCCCTCCCTGTACAACTAATTCCTGAGATAGGAGTTAAAACATTATGTATAAATGTAGGACTTCACTTTTATGTAGATTAAACATCCAATAATCCAACACATTAACTATCTCCCATGGCTTTGTCCTGTGCCATTTTTTGTAAAAACAAGACGTACACACACACACACACACACAAAAAGTACAGGACACCTACAGAAGACAGAAACCCACAGGAACAATGGGGGAAATTTTTCAGCTACAAGCACTCCTATTGTTCAGCTCGCATTCAAGAATATCATGAACTTTGTGAAATGCTTCACTGAAATCAAAATACACTATCAGTAAGGAAATATGCTGTCAATCAGAAAGAGGAGGAATGGGGTAAGAGAAAAGTCTTTCACTTTATGACTTACACACATCGAAGTGGTGTGATTATTTTTGGAACTATTTAGTTATTTTTTCTAGCAATAATGAGGAGGAGGAAAAGGAGAATGATGATGAAAAGAGAAAGGACTTAATGCACTGTTACCTACAAATTTCCCTGACTCAACAAGGAATCGCAATCCAAACAAAACATGAGGTGATTTTAACAAGATTGACTAAACTCTCCAGCTCCTGAAACTATTCTCTAAAGGTTCAAAAACAACTTCCCTAAAAATTATGTAACTCCTCTGTTCACTGCTCTTCAAAGATTAAGAACAGGAATTTTTGCAATCATATTGGCCAGTTCTTTCATAAGTTACTGAATGTAATTTCTCTTAGGATGGAAACTAATTGAAAATGGCAAAATATCATTCTACTCCTTTTTATCTTCGACATGCTTTTATTCAGATATTTTTTGACAAGTCAGGAATCATTCTCTATGAAAGGACAAAAGATAAGAAATTGAATCAACCTGCTATTTTTCTCTCATCTCTTATACTACATCACATATACCTTAACAATATTAATCAAACATGAAAATATTAATTATGAAATAAAGGCAAAAAAAGTAGATGGGTGTTCTTATACTTTTCTCTCAGTTTCTCTTATGTTTGAAAATGGTCAGGATTAAAGATAAAAAAAATGTATTCCTACAAAAAAAGTGCAGACTTCCTTGTACTACTTTTTATTCTAAATAAATCTTAAAAGCTTCTTTCCTTGTGTTCACATTTTTTCACAAGTTGATTTTGAGGCTTGGCCTTACTGATAGTTTTCCTAAGAGGTCTGATCAACTGTCTAAAGGTCATTGGTAAGAGCCTGCCTCTTTTTCCAATTCAGTAATACCCTTTGTATGTTTCTCTGTATATCTTTCTCACTTAATTTTTTGAATAGATGATAGTCCAAAGTATAAAAGGGACATAATGAAAGTTCCCCTTTCACTCCCGCTGTCACCTCCTCCCACTGGCAACAGCCTTATTAGTATCTCATACACACTCCCACACGTATTTTAAGCTTACAAGAGCAAATATATTATTTTTCTTTCTTTACATAAATGATAGTGTACTATATAAGCGGTTCTATTCCTTATAGTTTCATTCAATAATATATCCTAGAGATGTATCCAAAGCCACATCAGGAGCTTTTAGTTTTTTTTTTTTTTAGGCGTGGCAACTCTTGGTTGACCTCACAGATTGCAAGGACCTTGTCAGTTTACAATCCCTTACTTTATTTTATTTTTTAATGCCTACGGCACCTGGTCTTCCTAGGTGGCCTCCCATCCAAGTACTAACCAGGCCCGACCCTGCTTAGCTTCCGAGATCGGATGGGATCGGGCTTGTTCAGGGTGGCATGGCTATAGACAAGAGCTTTTAAATTTTTTATGGCTACATATTTGCATAGGTAAACCATAATTTATCAAAATGGTATTGCTGAGTCAAAGGGATGTGCATTTTTAATTCTGATAGCTAAAAACAAGTGTTCTTAGTAATTTTTGGTTTTTTTGATATATTTCCTTGGCCTCAAGAAACAAAAGAAAAAATAAACAAGTGGAACTACAGCAAACTTAAAAAGTTTCTGCACAGCAAAGGGAACCATCAACAAAATGAAAAGACAGCCTACTGAATGGGAGCAGATATTCACCAATGATGCAACCAACAAAGGGTTACTATCCAAATTTTACCAGAACACATATAACTTAACACCAAAAAAAAAAAAAAAAATCCAATCAAAAAATGGGCAGAGGACATGAATAAACATTTCACCAAAGAGGACATACAGATGGCCAACAGACATGAAAAGATGCCTAACATCACTAATAATCAGAAAATTGCAAATTAAAACTACAACCAGCTATCACCTCACACCTGTCAGAATGGCTATTAATAATAAATCCACAAACGACAATCATTGGCTGAGGATGTGGAGAAAAGGGAATCCACATGCCATGTGATGGGACTACACACTGGTGTAGCCGCCATGGAAAACAAAATGGAGGTTCCTCAAAAAATTAAAAACAGAAATACTTTATAACTCAACAATTCCATTTCTGGGTATGTATCTGAAGAAATCTAAAACACTAATTCAAAAAGATATATGTACCCCTATGTTCACTGTAGTGTTATTTACAATAACCAAGATATGGAAGCAAACTAAGTGTCCATTGATAAACAACTGGATAAAGAAGAGGTGATAGTACATATACGCAATAGAATATTACTCAGCCATAAAAAAGAATGAAATCTTACCATTTGTGACAACATGGATAGACCTAAAGGGTATTATGCTAAGTGAAATAAGTCGGGCAGAGAAAGACAAATACCACCTGGTTTTGCTTATATGTAGAATCTAAAGAACAAAATAAATGAACAAATAAAAGAGAAACAGACTTGTAGACACAGAGAACAAACTGATGGTCACCAGATGTGAGGGGGTTGGGGAGCTGGGTGAAAAGGTGAAAGGATTAAGAAGTACAAATTGGTAATTACAAAATAGTCACAGGGATGTAAAGTACAGCATAGGGAATATAGTCAACAAAATTATAATTAACTGTATAGTGTCAGGTGAGTTACTAATAAGGTGATCTCTTCATAAATTATGTAATTATGTAATCACTATGTTATACACCTGAAACTCATATAAAATTACAATGTCAACTCTAATTGAAAAATTTTTAAAAAGAATTCCTACAACTCAAAATAAGACAACTAAAAAACAGACAAAAGATCCAAACAGACATTTATTCTAAGAAGATATACAAGTGGCTAATAAACACATGAAAAGATGCTCAACATTCTTAGTTATCTGGAAAATGTAAATCAAAACCACACTAAGGTATCATTTCACACCCACTAGGACGGCTAAAGTCAAAATGACAGATGGTAACAGGTGTTGGCAAGAATGTGGAGAAACTGGAATTCCAATACACTGCTGGTAGGATTATAAAATGGTGTAGCCACTTTGGAAAATGGTGAAGTAGTTCCTAAAATTGTTAAGCATTGAGTTAATACAGAATTCAGAATTCTACACCTGGGATACCCAAGAAAAATCGAAAATGTCCATATAAAACTAAACATAACTCTTCATAGCAGAATTATTTATAACAGCTAAAAAGCAGAAAGAGTAAAAATCTGAATGGGTAAACATAAATTTGGACTATCCAAGCAGTGGATTTTACTGTAGAACAATAAAAGGGATTAAAGTACTAAAACATTCTACAATATAGCAGAACCTTGAAAACATTATGCTAAATAAAAGAAGCCAGTCGTAAAAGGCCATATGTTGTATAATTCCATTTATATGTTTATTTCCAGAATAGGCAAATCCATAGATTAAAAAAAAGGGGATGAGCATTTTTTTTTGATAGCTAATGACAAATATTTCTTTGAAGTAACTGTACCAACTTACAGTCCCATCAGCAGTGTTATAAGTCCTTGTATCGTCACAACCTTGCCCTTCACAGGATATTAACGAACTTTCAGTTCTTGTCAGTCTAATAAGTAAAATATGGATTTTATTTGCATTTCCTTTCATGAGGGAAGCTGAGCATCAATTCATTTTTTTTTTACTGTGAACTACCTGTTCACATCCTTTGCTAATTTTTCTATTGGTTTATTGACCACTTTTTAAATATTTTTAAAATCTAAACATTTTTAAATGTTTTTAAATGTTTCCTATATAGTCTTCACAATGGGATAACTACATGATGCCTCAAATAAAATAATTTGAAAGAATTGAAAGGAGGGATGCAAGCAGATACTTATATACCCATGTTCATCACATTATTATTCACAAATTGCCAAAAGGTGTAAATAACACACGTCTGTTAACGGACAAATGGATAAACAAAATGTGGTCCGTCCATACAATGGAATATTATTCAGTCTTAGAAAAGAAGGACATTCTGCCACATGCTACAGCATGGATAAATTTTGAGGACAGTATGCCATGTGAAATAAGCCAGTCATGAAAGGACAAATACCATAAGGCACCACTTTATTTATGTGTTGGTTTTTAGGCGAGGCAATCCTTGGTTGACCTCACAGATTGCAAGGACCTTGTCAGTTTACAATCCCTTATTTTTTTTATTTTTTACGTCTACAGCACCTAGTCTTCCTAGGTGGTCTCCCATTCAGGTACTAACCAGGCCCCACCTTGCTTAGCTTTTGAGATCAGATGGGATCGGGCTTGTTCAGGGCAGCAGAACCATAGACCGTGTGGCTCCACTTTAAAAAGGTCAAAATCATGGAGATAGAGAGTGGGATGGCAGATGCCAGGGACTGAGAGCAGAGGGGATGGGAGTTGTTTCATGGCTAAGTTGTTCTGCAAGATGAAGAGCTCTGGAGACAACAGTGGTGACAGGAGCCCGACAACGTGAACATGCTTAACACACTGAATTGTGCACTTAGACATGGTGGTAAATTTTGTTACCTCTACTTTACCACAATTTAAAAATTGATTTGAAATCTAATTCCCCATATTTTAGGTTACACAGAGCTTTGATTTGCTCCAGCTTTAATTGGGACATGGAATCATTAAGAATATGATGGTTCCTCTCCATTTTTTGAAATATACTTTCCTAATGGCCAAGTTTGATCATATCTGACTATATTTGACATTTTATTAGCTTGGGAATACTTAACAATGGCAGTGTCTTTTCCTACAATATTTCAAATTCTCCCACTTCACCTGTTTCTTCATCCTTGATGAGAATTTAAACCAAAGAAACTTTTCCTCTCATTTTGTTTCATCCAAGGAACTTACATGGAAGAAGGAAGGAAGAAAGGAAGGAAGGAAGGAAGGAAGGAAGGAAGGAAGGAAGGAAGGAAGGAAGGAAGGAAGGAAAGAAAAAGAAAAATCATCAGGCCCTTTCCAGAGAAAACGGGCCTCTAGCAGAATTTAAGACAGCTGAGCTCTTCCATCATGACACCATCTTATTTTTGTTCCACTTTTGTAATCTCTATCAGAAGCAACTATTCTGTTCTTCTTACCAAATGGTATATAGCACAATCTCTATCTCTTCTGTCTCTTCCTCCTGTTATTCTTCCTTGTGCTAGCCACCCGAATGCTACTACTCCTGGCTCCAAAACAAGTATAGCTGTCTTCCTGACATAGACTCATCTCTCAAATCTTATATTGGATTGTTCTGACATGCATTTGCATTCAATAACGAGCCTATCCCAGCCAATTTTAGTGATAATCATAGTACTGCATCTATCTTCCTGGAATGAAAACTTGAGATCATGAGTTCAGTTACTGTGTTTTTGCCAGAGTATCTCTTTTTAAAATCTTTCAGTTATTTCCTCCAGTACTTTGGTAATATATCATGCTCTTTCTTCTCAACAGCATCTAATTTCAATTGTTTCATAAGAAATTCTTTTCTTCTTTGCAAAAGTTTAATATCCATTTTTCTCAATCCTATTGATTTTCTTGATTCCCACTACAAACTATTTTCCCAGTTCCTGTGAGAGGCAGAATACTTTAGAATACAGATGATCATTATTGGAGAAGACAAGAAAAAAGGAGATGGGCCAGGATCTGAATTATTACATATGCCATATTAGGAAAATAAAGATGGGAGGGATTACATGTCAGTGGTTAGGTCATGACCATCAGAAATTCAGATGGAAGGAGGTTCAAGGTTAGTATCTGGCATCAATGAATTCAAGAAATATAGATGGCTCTCCCAAAAAGGAGGGTGAGCACAATGATGGACAGTCCAAGCACATGTTTCTCAGAAACCCAGAGGTTGCACACAGGAAGCCTGGTAAAGAAGCAATTCAAGTCAAAAGACGAGGTCGGTGCAACTAACAAGCGGAGGGCACCCTCACTCTCCAGGAAGCCAGGAACTAGGCTGATTACGGTGCCCAGCCTAAGCGAGGCACTCTTTCCCCGAGGTCAATGGGCCCACCAGCATCTTCTAACCCAAGATTTTCACTAACTTATAACTGAAATTTTGCATTTTCCTAAATTATGAACACTGATAAAAAAAATCAGTTGAATTATCAGTACCTACGATAACAAATATTTTACATCACATTGCAGCTATTACAGATATCTCAAAATATTTTACATTCGTCACTATTTCACAAGTACAATATTTATTATACCTGCCACTAGATTCTGTCATTTAATGAACACATATTATCATATTACAATTTTAAAGAATTTTTATAACTTTAACATAATCGATTTCATTTGAAATCCTATGTATTTTCTGCATTTAAAACCATGCTAACAAGGAGTTCACATGCTTCATCAGACTGCCTTTATCTTAAAGAATCAATAAGGAAAACTGGAAGACATGAGAAGAATTTGGTGGTGAGTTTCCAGCAACAACAACAAAGCAAATTATTGAAATGAAATTATGTAGCACTTTACAATGTACTTTTGTTTTCCTTAATTGTACGATATTAATTTGAAATTTTAACAATTTCTTCAATTCTTCTAAAAAAACTATTTTCTTTTTTAAATGGAAGACTGTTAACCTGGGAAAGGCACCTGAACAAAGAGCAAGAGTTCCATCTATGCCACCAAAATGGTTCTCACCTACCGTCTTTTTTAGCCCAGTATCTCCCTTTTCGGCAAGTGCATTTTTTCCACCTGGTGGACTGCCACTCACCCACTAGAGAAGTGGACAAATGGCCCAGGACAACCAATCTGATGACCCCTCACCATCATTTCCTTGCTCCCAGCAACTGGCTCATGTGTGAAAATCCTAACCCAAGAAGAGCCAATCTTTTAGGAAATGACATTAGTCTTTAAAGAGAGATGCATCTCTTTCCTTCCCAAAACTGTAAAACAAAAGGACCACTTAAACCTGGATTAGCTAAGGGATACCTGTGCCACTACACAGAAAAAATATATCTGAAAATAAAGCCAAACAGAAAAGTAGAGTCAATCCAGCCATACCAAAAGCCTTCATTAACTCAATTAAATAAACCACTAAATTCCTTTTTCTGTTTACATCCATTTGAGCTGGGTTTCTTTCTCCTGCAAAGGAAAAAATGCTAAAAAATACATAAGAATTTAGGTCATATCTGTTCCTCTCTAATGTTATATGGACATTATATGTAGCCAGTCTGCTGGATAGAAATTCTACCTCTCCTACTACATGCTAGTTACGGGACATCTCAGTTTCCTCATCTGTGAAATGTAGATATTAGGACCTACCTCACAGGGCTGCTGTGAGAATTAAATGCCATTACATGTACAAATGCTCAATGTAAACAGCAAATGTCAACATTAAGATCATAAAGACCTTGATTAAGATCATGTTAGATTCTACATTTACGTAAGGGGGACATATTCCATAAATCCAAAGAAATCTATTGCAAGTTCAGAAGAACAGAGGCTGATCATTATCACTGTTAATCACAGCAGCCCACTGCTCACAGTACAATTCCATCATGATGATGTTTCCTACCTTCTTTAGCCAAGAGATCCACACAGAAGTTTGATGTTTGACAACAAAGGTAAAAACACTGGCACTTTATGAATTAATGTTAGAGAAAAGACTTTTCAGTATGAGTTCTATTATCTTTTTAAATGTATTTTCCCAAATCTTTCCCGAATGTGTGTTCAATATTATACCAAAATAATTGGTATGCGGTCTGACGTATCATTCACACAGACACCCATTAGTAGGAAACTCAACCTCCATGGGAAATGCACTTAACTGACATTTAGGACTCCTCGGTAGTGACTCCGGCTCAGGCACTAACAAGCTGTGAGTCCTTAGAGTCCTTCCTTCACCTTTCTGCCACAAAGAATATAAGGAAGGAGAAGACATGCTCACATGGAACCTACAGTCTAACTGGGAGAGACGATTAACAGTAAAACACTAAGACTGAAAATTAGAAATGCAAGGATCAAATTCAATGACAGGAGAACCATGCAGACAAGAGTGAGGGTCCATGCCCCGGTCAAGCTGTTATAAATGGGCAGTAAAGAGTAATTTCCAGGGAAATTTAAGAAATTTAGGGAGAAAAGTAGGGAAATGTAAGAGGGTTTCACTAATTGGAAGTTCATGTTGGGAGACTAAACATGGGAATATCTTTAAATATTTAAAGGCAAAAATGTCATCTGCTTTTAAATTATCACTGAAAATGTAACAATTTCCAAGTATTTAGCCCAATTTTAAACAAAACCTATTTGCTGTCCTTTCTAAAAAAATGCAGTTGTGCTGAAATACACAAAATTAATCTAATCATTTTTTTAAGATGCAGTTAAGTGGCATTATATTCACAATGCTGTGCAACCAATCACCAAAACCTTTTCATCTTGCAAAACGGAAACTGTATACTCCTTAAAGAACGCCCCATATCCATCCCTTTCCAGGCCCTACATACTGTTTCTATGAACTTGACGACTCTAGATCTCTCAAGTGGAATCCTACCATATTTGTCCTTTAGGGACTGGCTTATTTCACTGAGCAGAAAGTCTTGCTGTTCTTTCATGTACTTCATGTCTGATGTCACAGCCTGTGACCAAGCTGTGACCACAGGTCCTCTGCCCTCACATACGAACTTATGTCACATCATTTCAAGTAGCTCCTCCAAAAAGCTTTAGTCATTTCCAAAGATGCTATAGGCATGTCTTCTTCTCTCTCAAACACCAATGACTTAAATCTATACCAAATCCACAATTTTTATGACAAAACTGTATGAAAGAAAACTAATGAAATTGATGAACAAATAAGTTTTGCCCTTTCACTATACACTTTTGAATACTACCAAATCTTCCAAATCACTTCTCTACAGATTCATTGCAGCAACTTCAGATAACTGGCAAACTGGTGTTCCCCTTTCCTGGTCACCCCTACTTGCTGGGTAATATTCACTTCACACTTATTATGTCTAGCATATTGATTTCATTTGACTCTCTTGCAAACTTCCACACAAAATGCTAAGGCAGGGACAGTATCACATAGTTTTTAAAAAATAAACTTTGAAGTGCTAAGTATATGAAAAATATTCTACTAAAATGTATGATAAATTGACTTCAATAAACCAAAAAGAAAAAAAGATCAAAACTATCAGAAAACATTAACAACTACTAGCTTTATTGCTGAACATTTACATTTTACAAAAATAATTGAGTATTGAGATGATCCAGGAAGCTTGTTTAAAATCAGTAACTTAAACGTAAAAACAACATTGTACTGCAGTGTTAAGAGGCTATTAAGACTGAATTGGAGTCAATTAAGTATGCACAGTAAAATTAAAATTCAAAAGTTAACCACTATAAGAACAAAAATAGAGAATATAGGTTAATATATCTTCCAAATGAGTAGGGAAAAAGTGAAAACAAAACTTCAATTTTAAAAAAAGGCAAGAAAGAAGATTTTTAAAAAAGGCAAATAAAGTACAAAGTATAAGATGTAGAAAAAGTCCAAATTCATTCATTATGAAGAGCCTACTAAAAGCCAGATACTGTTTTCGGCACTAGGGTTTAGCAGTAAACAAAACAGAAAAACGTCTGCTTTTATGAAGCTTCTATCCTACTGGGGCAGACATAATAAACCAAATAAATGAACAAATCATATGGCATGCCATATGATGATAAGTACATAGACCAGTGCAGTGATGATGTAAGGAAAGGTATATCCAGGAAGGTCTCATTGAAAATATTCAAAAAACCAAGAGGGAGTTTAAATGACTAAACACATGGAGGAAGAACATTCCAGGCAAAGTGCAAATATTCTGAGGCTAGAATATGCTCCAAGGGGCCACAGAGTAGAGCCAAGGGGAGAATATGAGATCACAGGTAAAGCAGCACGGCATCACACAGGACCTTAGGGCCACTCTACAAACTCTGGCTTCTACCCTGAGTGTAATGGATTGCCTTTGAAGGATTTTTTGAAAGGAGAAAGGTAATTTGATTTTTTTTTTTTTTTTAAGAAGGATCACTCTAGATGCTGTGATGCAGCCTCAAGTAAAGAAAAAGCAGGCCGGATAGGTGGTACTGCAGTCATCCTGGTGAGATGACTGTAGCTTGGACAAGTTAAGGTGATTAGAAAGGTTTCGGAGTCTGGATAGATTTTGAAGGTGGCACCCATAGGATCTGCTGATAGATTATGATGTGAGCTGTGCAAGAGCTGAGACAAGGATTACTCCAAAGATTCTGGCCTGAACAAATAACTCACTAGTGACAATGACTATGTACAAAAAACCTGCCCATCAAAAGGCAGAATGTCAACTTATAAAAAAATAAAATAAAAGTCTCCAGAAGTAGGCTGTTTATAAAAGCATAAAGAAAGGCTAAAACTAAAAAGATGAAAGAAGTTGAGAGGTTATCAAATAACAGAGTGGCCATAGCTGTATTAATTAACGTCACACAAAAGAGAAATCTGCTCTCTTAACCTCTAACAACTGTCCTTCCCTACCAGTTTGGCATTGGTGAACCATCTTCCCAGAGGGACCGTAGTTTCTTTGGGGAAAAGGGTGTCACAACCTCACTTGGATTCACCCAAAACTTAGGGCAGTCCCAGTCGGTAGTCAGCACTACGTAAAAATTTTAAAGATTCTCCACCCACTTAGTTAGTTCTCCTTCATCACAAGTGTTACATGACTAGGAAAGGCAGGTCTGTTTCTCTAAGGTGACACCAAGTCATTGGTCGCCTGTAGCACATCATCTTTTCCAAAGTGACAAGTGAGTTAAGTGTCTCTGGGAAGCGCAGGGCGGCGCTGCCCACCCTGCTGCGCCCGGCCAGGGACCCCGCACGCGGCACACACGCACGCGCGCGTCTGGGTTCGTCAAAGCCGCAGGGAGCAGGCAACAACCGGCTCTGGGCACATGGGAAGTTTCTAAGGAATTTCTAGGAAAGGAAAGAAAAATCGAGAACACAGCAGGGCGGCTGCCTGCCTCGGACAGCTGGGAACGCTCGCCCCTCGACTCCCCGCCCCTCCGGCGCTCACCTGCCCGCTGCGGGCCGGCTGCTCAGGGCGGCGGCCTCTCCCACGCGCCGTCCCGAAACGGAGCTTCCGGCTCTGGCCGGAAAAGCTTCTTTAGGAAGACAGGAAGTCCCGCCTCCGCAGGCGTGAGCGACGGCCGCTGGAGCCTAGACTCGGGGTGGGTCAGCGGGTTCTCGTAGCCGGCGGTTGGGTCGCCCACCCCATACTCGGCCGCTCACCCGTTTTTGTGCTGCCGGAGCGGTTTCCCGAGCCTAGAGGACAAAACAGCCCAAGGAACGCTCGCGTTACTGCTCTCTTGTTATCACGGAAGCGAATGCCAAAGCCCTGCGCGAAATTCAGCTCCGTGTTTATTGAGTCTACCACGTAGACAGCATTTGGTGATCACAGGGAAGAATAATGATGACGCCTCAAAAACTGAGGGTATACAGTTTAACCAGCTAAATCATAAGGCAGAATGATAAGAGTGATAATGGAAAAAGCAAACTCCGTAGTCATGTCAATTTCTAAGTGACAGTCTCATGTAAATACTTCTGATTTGTTAGGATCAAATGAGATGATGCATAAGTAAGTAAACGTCTAGCAGTGGGGTTTGTCGGGTCCCACTCCTGCCTAGAAGGGCTGAGCCATGTGCATCATTCTGAGGCTCTTCCAATCGAGGTATAGAGCTTCAAATACGAGGTTTTCGGATGTAGCATCCCACATTTATTTTAACTTTGTGGTTAACTTTGTGGAGCCTGCTTCACAGCCCAGGCCTGAACGCTCTTAATTCTTATTTCACTCCTCCAAATCCTACGCTTTTCCTGGCATTTTTCCCCCTGGCATTTTTTAAAGACTCTCCAATTCCTCTGGTGTGTGGCCTCTCTTGTTCCAGCAAATTAATAAACCTAACTTTGTTAGACTACAGGTTTGTCTCTGATGGGCTTTATCAAATGGGGTTTATTTTTGCCAAACCTGCATGAATGAAGGTTGAAGGACGCCTTTAGTCCAATCTTAGAAAAAAAAAAATTTAGAATAAAGATAAATTATTTACTAAGACAATTCTGTGACCTGGAAGTTGCTGTGGGCTTAACTTCAAAGTTTTTAGGTTACTTTTTGGCAGAGAAGGACCAGTTTTTGAAAATTATTGGCATCCACTAAATTCAGACCAGCCTTTCTTTTCTTTGTACAATACTTTCTTCTCTCCACTAAATTGTGACAATACTTGCCCGGTTTTGCCTAGAATAAAAGAATGATCCCTCCCTGCTTTCAGTCTTTTTCTCTTCATATTGATCCTGTGCACTGCTGCTTCAACCGTGTTCATCTCCGTGAAGTGCTTTCTCTGCTCAACTTTTCCTTAAAAGAGGTCTGTACAACCTGTCTCATTCCTCATCTCCCGCTCACTTTAATCCTTTGCAGCTTGGCCTTCTGTCTCCTCTATTTCCTCCAATTCTTCAATCACCTTCTCGAATGTCACCAGTGACTTCAAATCACCAGGGTCTCATGTCCCTTGATTTCTCTACAGCATAGATTGATAAGGTTAAATATCCCCCTTTGTTAGAAAAATCTTATTTAAACCATTGTGGAAAAAGCTCAAACTGAAAATATTGAATATTTGCAATGCAATCCATTTTGAGTCTCATCATGCATTAAGTAAATATTTAGTGAGTGCCAGCTCTGCACCAAATACTATTTTTAGGCACTGGCAATATAACAGTGAAAAAGGGATGCAATGTTCCAGTCCTAGACATATTTATATCCTAAACATATGGGACAAATGATACATAATTTCAGATTATATTAGATGCAATAAAGGAAATTGATGGTGCTATGATTAAGAAGGTACCAACTTAAAGTAGAAAGGCCAGAAGTCAAGTAAGATAAAATAGACTTAATAGGTTTTGCAAGATAAATGTCAGTGTCCTTGACAAGAACAGTTTTGGGAGAGTGGTGGACTCAGAAGCCAAACAGCTGAGTTAAAGTAGAAAGGAAGTTTAGAGTCAAAACTAACTGTTAAGAGATCTTCTAATTGCCACAGTCAATTAACTTTTTTTTCCTTTCGGCAAATCACTTTGGAAATCTTTTGAAAGCTATTCACATACATGCAAATTTTGCATATTCTTATAGGGAGTTAGTTAATGCTTTGAAGCCCATTGATGGACCCCAAAGGAGTCCGTGGGTCACAAATTAAGATTTTCTCTTTTCAATCACCTGGTGTCTTCTTCCTTCCTGGGTTTCTTATTCCTTTGATTGCTCCCTCACTGGCACCAGGCCTTGCCTTCTGCTCTTCCTGTGTTACACACTCTCTCAATGACTACATTTTTCTTGACTTTTGTTATTGCAACCATGACACTTACTTTAGTAGAGAAGCCCTTTGGTATTGTAGAGTAACTTAAAAGAAGAGTAAGCTCAGAGTTAAGCTGTCACAATTTCAGAGTGTTTATTTGATTTCATAATGTCTAACTGGACATTGTAGGAGTTGAGGCTATGATAAATGTTCACAAGGACATTCAAAAAAGGTTTGTGTAAAAAAAGCAATCGTCTACGGCCACGCTACCCTGAACAAGCCCGATCCTGTCTGATCTTGGAAGCTAAGCAGAGTCGGGCCTGGTTAGTACTTGCATGGGAGACCACCTAGGAAGACCAGGTGCTGTAGGCATAAAAATAAATAAATAAATAAATAAATAAATAAATAAATTGATCTCTACTTAAAAAAAGTCATCAAGGAAGAAAGAAATGGTGAAAATGGTGTAGATGACAGAGGCTCTGTTCATCCCTCTGGCAAACAAATCAAAGTTGTGATGGAAACAAGGAGTAGCAGCAAGGAAAAATCACCCGGGATCTTGATGAACAGGCCATAAAAATAGAAAGAAATCTAAGAAATCATCCTTCAACAGCAGAAGGTAGGGCAGGGCGAAGACACAAGGCTGCCAGTGTCCAGCAGCCGAGTGGGACAGAGACTGTGGCAGTTGCCACAAGGGGTCGCGTCCGCGAGTGGAGTTTCACAGTGACGGACCTGCTCGCTCTGAGCACCAGCGCTGATTTGGCTACGTGCAGGGGGCACCAGGGATTATAGGGACCACTGAGTTGTCAGAGTGAGGGCCGAGATAAGACTTGCTTTGTACAGAAGTGCCGGTGATATCCGTTGTTCCTTGCTGAGCGCCCCCCTCCCCTCCCCGGTGGGTGGACGCAGTGCAGCCATTGCCATGACATAATCAAACTGGATAACAGAGGTCCCTCCGCCCAGAGGATTCCCTGAAACCCCGCCTCCCCCAACTCAGGCCGCCACCCAAGCCACATCCAGGTGTGTCCTTAGGAGTCAGGGGCTCCTTGCTGAGCAGCACCTAGACTCACACTGGAGGCAGCTGGCCTCGGTTTTAGGTGTAGCCTCTTGAGGCAACTGTAAGTACAGCATCTGTAGATTGCTGGCTGAATCTTAACAGGTGGCCCCAGAGGGGCAGAGGCTTGGGTTAAATTTGGCCTGCAGCTGAACCTCTCTCAGGACTGTGCCACTGGACACCAACTGCATAAATCCATACTAATAAGATCAGGAGACTAGGAGCTTTGCTTAGCACATAGAAACAGACATGAAAGGCAGCCAAAATGGGAAGA
This sequence comes from Macroglossus sobrinus, assembly GCA_004027375.1. Lineage (NCBI taxonomy): Eukaryota > Metazoa > Chordata > Mammalia > Chiroptera > Pteropodidae > Macroglossus > Macroglossus sobrinus. The sequence continues at coordinate 182,758 of PVKZ01000676.1, read as the reverse complement.
CAAAGAAGCAGAAACCATATGAGAGAACAAAACAGCAATACAGATATAAGGGTGTCAAGTAACAGATGCAGAGTTCAAAACACTGGTTATAATGAAGCTCCATGAACTTTTGGGAAGTGTAGATAAATTCAGCAAAGAGATAAAAAAACATAAAAAGGGCAATGGAAATTATAAAAAGGAACCAGTCAGAAATGAAGAACACATTATCTGAGATGAGAAGTCTATTAAATGGAATAAACAAAGTGAATAAAGGATCAAAAACCTTATCTAGAATATGGGAATGCCAAAGAAGCACAATCAGAATGGCAAGAGATAAGATGTCAAGACTATAAAATAATTTAAGGAGGATATGGGACACATTTAAGGGTCCAAATATCCATCTGATCAGTGTAACTGAAGAAAATCAAGATGTTGAACAGCTGTTTGAAGAAATAATGATGGAAAACTTCCCTAACCTCATGAAGGCAATGGACAGAAAACCCCAGGAAGCTCAGAGAATTCCAAAATTCAGGGATCTTTCTTTGTATTTAACCTTTGACATTTTAATTATGATGTGTCTTGGTATGGGCCTCATTGTTAGCGACTTAATGGTGTCTGCAGGGTGAATGTGAGGTCTCGATTGCATCAGCTGTTGGCCATCTTAGGTATTAAGCCACCTCATTGTTAGTGACTTAATGGCGTCTGCAGGTGACCGAACACTTTATCTAGCAAAGCTATCAGTGAGAGTTGAAGGACAGATAAAGAGCTTCCCAGATAAACATAAGCTAAAGGAATTTATGAGCACCAAGGCAGTTTTACAGGAAATGTTGGAGGGGCTTCTTTAAGAAGAAAAAACACGTATCAAAAACAGAAATACTGAATGGTAATAACTACATTCCTATCAACAAGTACTTTATGGAAAAGATAAGTGCTCCAACCAAAAGAAAGAATGGCTGAAAGAATAAGAAAACAAGATCTGTACATATAAAAAGAAAGGAGATGGAAAAAGATATTGCTTTGATGAACCTAGAAGGTATTCAAATGTCAGACAAAGATAAACATATGATTTCACTTATATGCAGAATCTAAGGAATAAAAAGAACAAACTAATAAAAAACAGACTCACAAATATAGTGGACAATTTGGTGATGGACAGAGGAGAGGGGGATTTGAGGGACTGGGAGAATGGAGTGAAGGGTCAAAGCACAAATGAGTAGCTGATGGATGGTCACAGGGATGGGGAACACAGCACAGGGAATGCAGTCAGCAGTAATACATTGGCTTGGTGGAGGGTCAGGGGAGGGAGAAAGCAATTGAGATCGTTTTACAAACTATATAGATGTCTAACCAATGTACTGTATACTTGAAACTAATTTAAATTTAAAAAGAAAAAGAAAAAAAGAGAAAAAACATATTCCCTCATTGTAATCTTCCAGATCTGTCCTTCCAGCTCCATCACAAGGCAGAGTCAGCCTTGCACTGTGAGCTTCACAGTGGCATTTGTGGCACTTTATGACATGCAGCTTTTCCTATTGGCATGCTGGGTTGTGAAGGTTAATTTTATGTGTTAACTTGGCTAGGCCACGTTGTTTACTGGTGCTTTATTTTGTGCTTGTTTATTTTTGCTTTTCTTCAATATGTGAATAAACATTCACATGCTTCAAAAATCAAAAGTAATAAATGGGCATACCGTGCAAGTCTCTCTTGCTACGCCTATTTCTCAGAGGGAGCACCAACCAGGTTCAGGTTCAGGACAAAGAACCAAGATAGAACAAGAACCAGAAAAGAACCGCAACAGCAAGTACTGTTTTAGCCATTTGGTCAGTCTGCTACCAGACGAGTGGACTCCAACAGTTTTCTTCGCTCAAAGATCTTCCTTTCACAGTAGCAGGGCAGTGGAAGGAAGGATCAGCAACTTACTGCTACCCTTGGGCTTATGTATAGGAAGGCAGGGTACCCTCTTTGACTGTATACAACTGGGAAGAGGTAATTCACTAAAATGAAATAGGCATGTTATTAGGAAGAATTAGGGCAAGGAAATAGCCAATAAACAACAAAGGTGTCCCCTACAGGAGCTTATGCCTTGTTTTATTTTACATGTATAAATAACAGTGTAACAAAAATAACCTAGGTTAACAGTTGAGGTCCAGGATAATTGTTTTTTCTTTTAAAAGAGATGGATAGTACATTATTCAAGTTGGATACACAGTTATAAATCTTCATTAAATGTTTTCCAGCTGCCTTACAATGGAACCAGCATCCTGCTATCAGAGACCAAGTCATCTGTTGGTAATAACAAAAAGACCTTTTACTGAGTCAGTCATATGCCTTTTAAAAGATATTACCTTAGTTAACTAAAGGCCAAATATAAGCTTTGCTATTTACGGTCTCTACTAAATAGTTATCTTAAATAGTTATCTAAAGGCCATTCTTTTACTCATTTTCTATTCACGAGGACATGTGGTTTGTTTCTTCTAGTTACATTGTTACTATTGTTGTTATAAAGACATTCTGATTTGGAAACAATGTCGTCAGCAAATTAATCCAACCTAGAGCAGATTTAATGGATGGCAGGGGAACATTTTAGAAACAAATATATTAGTACAGGCATAAAGTTGGAAAATGTCTTTAGGTGAGAATGAAATAGGCAGGCTCAGGTGAAGTAAAGGGATATTGGGAGATAAGATGGGAAGCAGATTATAGATAGCTTTGACGGTAAAGCTCAAGTATTTGTCCTATAAGGAAATAATTTTTTAACAGAGGCATAAAATGAAAGCATATAATTAAGGTTAATTTGGTAATTATGTGCAACCTGGGCTGAAGAAGAGACAGGATTTCAGGAATACAAGTTAGGGGACATTAATTATTCATGAAGGCTTTGATGGTACTCCAAGCCAGGAGGAAATTATTGATCTTTTGTTTCTTGCAGCAATCACTAGCTAAATGATATTCCTGTCTGAGCCATTACATAACAGACTGAACTCCAATAAATTTTTTCAATAACTTTTTCATTAAATTGATAGCCATAAGGGGATTTTCATCTCTATATATTGAGAATCTCTCTTAATATTTATTTATTTTTTAGGCAAGGCAACCCTAGTTGACCTGGCAGATTGCAAGGACCTTGTCAGTTTACAATTCCTTATTTTTATTATTTTTTAAATTTTTTATGCCTATAGCATCTGGTCTTCCTAAATGGTCTCCCATCCAAGTACTAACCAGGCTTGACTCTGCTTAGCTTCCAAGATGAGATGGGATGAGGCTTGTTCATGGTGGCATGGCCATAGACAGAATTTCTTTTAACATTAATGACCTTCTTTATGGTGCTGAATCCTCTCTTAGCTTTCTCTAAACTATCAACAACTATATTCAATTTTTTTCTAAGCCTTATAATAGTGTCTAAAATTACATATATTTTATACCTTTAGTGCTAAGTCACATAATGAATGCTATAATTTAATATTTATCTTCAATTCACAGCTTTGTGGACCTAAACTGTTTAGGATTACATACATTTAACAAACTTAACTGTTATTTCACTTCTGTTATGAAACCACAAGAGCATTTTCATTAAACTTTCTAGAAAATCTATTAGTTAGTCCCTTGGAATTACTACTTTGTTTTGTTTCAAAGGGCATATATCATTGTTTCATTTTCAATTTTCTTTAATTTTACATGTCTAATTTTTATAGTTAATTGATTTTATCTGACAGCTTTAAGACATCATTTTTCTTATAAAATATTAACACATTAGAATATCATTTATTAAAGCTAAAAATTTTTAAATTTTTTACTTTTCAAGTGTTTATTCCCATTTTTCAATCTCTATTAAGTGACTGTGCAAGTTTTGATAAGACTTAAAACTACTTTCGCTGACTACAATCAGTACTGTCTCTCCCACTGGGTCCAAATAACTTCCATTATTCATTATACCAATTCTCAGACATTCAGATATATATTTTTTTCATACAGTAACAAAAGTAATTCAAAGATGATAAAATGGCCATTCTCCTAAAGCACAGAGTGCTTTATAAAGAATGTACATGAGTTATTGGTGCCAATGTTTCCTGAATGTCTTTATGAAAAGATGCCCATTAAGCAATGGTCATGAAACATTCTACACAATTAACTTGAACTAATGGGTTATTAAATTTTACATTACTAATGTTATTGCTTATTGCACTATTACATATTTTTAACAACCACTACAGAATACAGTAAAATTATGCTATACTACTTTTAAGGTCCAATGTATCTAATCACATAAAATGTGAGATTGCATTATTACATGATTAATAAAATACCAGAGGAAGTCTGCAGTTAGCCGACTGGAAGTGGTGAAAATAGCAGAGCCAAATGACAACTGCATCATACATGAATTTCCATTGTTTTGGTGTCCATTTTCCTGAGTCTTTTTCTGTATTTTGGCCACAAAATATCAGCTCTTCATTGTATAGCAGTAAAGCCTGTTCTCAATGAACAGGGAAAATGTAAACTAGAGGACAGATAAGAGGCATCTCAAAGGACAAAATTATATGACCTGGGAGGACTGGATAGATATGAGGCAGGGGTAAAAAATCACACACTCCTGGATCACTGAGTGAGGATGGTGATAGGAAAGGCTGGGGGAGGAGTGCTTTCTTACCTCTGTTTAGATTGGTGGAGGGATAGGAAAGTGTACGTTGGTTTTAATTACATTATTTCAAAGTGACAACAGAAAACTCGGGCGAATAGGCAGTTATAGATACAGAATCTGAATTTGAGGAAGTCAATCTTTTGATATAATGGTAATTACAGACAGAACTGGGAGAGTAAACAGCCTAAAAATGCTTTCAGAATGGAAGAGAATGTTGAATCGTTAAAAGAATTAGAGATAGAAGAACCACATTAACTTAAAAGCTAACATTTGAAGTTTATGATCTTTTCACATTATATATTAAGTGAACCCCTTGAGAGGTGGGAGATTAATTTTAAGTAAATTTATTCAGTCATAAATATTTAAGTCCTACTGGGAATATCAGGCTGAATAAGTCAGTTCTTGTCCTTAATGATTTTCCAATCTGATGGGAGAGGCAGACGAGTAAACAAGTAATTAGGGTCCCTGGTTGCAGCACTAAAAATAGTTTAATAATTGGCTATTTACTTACCAGTCTCTATAACAGAAAAAGCACGTTAGGTTAAGGGATAGTATCTATTACTCTTTCAGCTCCAAAACCTAGCAAAGGATATATAGCACACAGGCACTCAAGAAATAAATGAGAGTAGACTGTCTCAGCAGTGATAAGCACTGTATCATGGCAGAGCGTAAGGTGTGTGGGAGAGTAAAGTGATAGGAAATATGGCTAGTCAAGGTAGGTTGGGGGCCCGATTTTGGAAAACTTCATACAGTATGCCAAGGAATTTATAGGTGGCCTTATTGGGGATGCAAAAAGAATTTAAAACATGGGAATGACAATTAGGTTTGTGTTCTGGAAAGACAACTTTGGTTGGTGTGTGAAGGATAGATTGGAGTGGGGAGAAATTATAGAAAGGAAACTTCCTATAATAGGCCAATGCTTTCCAAAGTTTTAAATACATTTAAGTGTGCATATAGAATGGAAGGCCAATTGTATAAGAGCAAAGTGCTTTGACCCATATTCAAAGTCTTGGCTTTGCTCATTAAATGCTTAAAGGAAAAAGAGAAAACATCTGATACCAAATAGGTACTTTACAAATGTACATTTTCTTTCCCTCGGTCCGCTGATATCAAGACCCAATGGATAAATCCTTAAATTATAAAGCAAGGGATGAAATTAGCCCCCAAGAGGCAGAAAGGAAGGAAAACCAAGATCAGGAGAGCTTGTTTGGCCTAGAGCAGGGCAAATTTTTCTCAAATGAAAGGCAGAGTTTTTGAAGACAGCCCTAGAGGAGAGGACATTTAGGAGAGTTTACATTTCCCGGGAGAAGAGTGGAGAAGCAGCAGGAGACTTTAGATTGACAAATTTTTAATTTCCATCAGAATTAGATGACAAAAGGGCTACTGAGACTGTAATACCTTAACTTGCAATGGTTACAATAGTTTTGAAAATATTTCCCAGCAGCACTCAGGAACATGGAAGGAACGAAGAATGTGTTCAGTTGGATTCATCCAGAATTGGGAACTGGCAGGATGAGAGGGGTCGGAGAAGAGAATGATCTGAGAAAATTTCTTGAAAGGCTCCCTGAAGTGTTACAGGGTACAGGTTAGAAGGTAAGGAAATTGAGTTAGGCTGTTGACAGAGTGGACCAGAGATGATTTAGTCTTGCTGACGTCAGAAAGTATTTTATAGAAATACAACCGGACTTCATTCTTTTGATTTTTGAAAATAAATAAAATCTTTATTAGGCTTCACTTTATTAGACTAAAAACTGAAAATAAATATTTAAAAATTACATGTCTTTAGAATGACAAAATCCAATTCTTACTTGGGTTACCACAGGATATTACTTTATGCAGAATAAAAATGACTGTACTTAAACCTAAGTAGGTACATTAATACCAAGCAATCCCCAACCTTTTTGGCACCAGGGACTAGTGCTCCTGTAAGAATCTAAAACCTGACGATCTGAGGTAGAGCTGAGGCAGTGACACTAGTGCCAGAGAGCATCTGCAAATGCAGATGAAGGTTTGCTCTCTTTTGCCTGCTGCTCACCTCCTGCCCTGTGGCCCAGTTCCTAAAAGGCCACTGACCTGCTAAGAACCCCAGCGGTTGGGGATTCCTACATTAAACTACTCATTATATTCTGGTTTTCTTCTGTATTAACTGTGACTATAGTTCAAGTGAAAAGAATGGATTTTTGATTATTCAGTAGATAAAATGATTCTTCATAAGTCCTCAATTCAATGTTCAGCATGTCACTGACCTTTAAAGGCAAGATAAAAATGACAAAAGAATCTTGAATAGCACCAGGCTGAAATTAAATTCATTAGATAAGGAATAATCTACTTAAGCAGTCTTTATCTTAAAAGTAATATTTTGTCTACATAGTTAGCATTAGATCTTTTTGAGTGATCATTAAAGCTTTTTTCCCCAAGTTATGGGTCCATAAGCACAAAAGTCAAATTCCCATAACGTAGCACAAATACTCTTGTATCAATTAAAATGGAAGATTCAAATTATCTTAGAAAGTAGTAAAGGCATACCCGACTTTTCAAAAAAGGTTTAGGTTGAGTGCTTTGGTGAGAATTTCTCATACAATAACTGGTGATTAGATTTCAGATAACATCCTATAGGAACCAATAGAACACAATGTTTCTGAGGAATACAAACTTTCATTTTGCGATGGCAGTAACACTTCCAACACAGGATTCAGGATTTCTTCCCTACATTTTGGACCACAGAAGGCTGGGGGTGGGGGCAGGGGAGGAGGGGGTTGGTGCTGGAAATTACACTAAAGGGATGGTGAGGTTTAAGGCCCTATAAAGCTAATTAGTTAGTGCCTGATAGCATAGCCTTCAGGCACTAGCTCTCTGGTTCACACTTTTCCTTTTAATGGTAGAGATTAAAGATGCCAACTTCCCTTCCCATTCAAGTACCAACTGCCTTGGTAAAGGCGATGGGCCTGGGAAGGGAAAAAACCACTTCCCCCTGCTTGTCGTGGGCCAACAGTTTTTATAATTCTTACTACTACTGATGGGAAAATATAAAAAGGTTTTAAGGCTCCTTCTTAAAATACATGTACTTTTCCTAAATGGAAAGACACTGCTATATTCAGATACTAACTAGTTTTGGGGGCACCAGTTACATTAGGAAGAAAAAAGAATTGGGGATAGTATGTAAAGGAGCAGAATTTGCCTGGTAGGAAGAAAGGGGAAAAGGAAGGGGTAAAAAAAAGGACGAGCATGCTGTTTGTCACTGTCAACCCGCTAAGACTTCAGCGAGGGTGTTTCCGGGGAGGAGACACAATGTTTCTGACACGTTTCTATGCAGCAACATTTAGGAAGGAGGCTCTGTGATCTTGGAATTGGAGTAGATGAATTAGGAGCTGACCAAATTTCAGTTAGAATCTGGATAAAAGTTCCTGGGAGCTTAAGTCTCTTTTTTGACAGGAACATTCATGGCAGAGTAGGCCACAAGGACCCAACACAGCACATTCTGACATTCAAATCAGACCTAATTAAATGCAGCTCCTTTTGACTCTGATGATTGTATGTACAGACTGGTTCTGAATTGCGACCTCCTAACCTACATCACCCCTCGTCACTCAGTTTTGAGACAAACACCTAGGTTCAAATTTTTAAAAAGATAGACTAAAAGACCCACCCACCTCCCAAAAAATCAACTAAGCTATCAGGCCTAATCAAGAATGACTTAATGTATTATTCATTCTCTGCTTTGAACATTTTACTTAAGTACTTTATTAGAGCTATTAGCTCAGGGTTCCCACCTAGTGCATCAATTTGTTTATAGGCTTTACATTCAAGCTCTTTAAGAGTATTTCGAGTATATTCAAAAGAACCTACATTCTCGAGATAATACACACAGTATTTTTTGACATCTATGTTTTCGGTTCTCTGGCGCAAGATATTCTGCACCTGGGTGCTTTCCGGCCTTGACCAAATAGCATGAATAGTAGGGAATGAGAACTTTCCCTCTGTTAGATCTTCACAAAAGCTTTTGTTTTCACAATACTCTTTGGATTGTAGATTAGCATAATCATCTCTAATTTGGAAAAAGAGCCCAAGTGTATCAAGTAGTGGCTTTAAATCATTTCTGTAATCAGAGAACAACTGCATGAGGCCTACTGCTAATCCAAAGAGTCCACCTGTCTTTTGCAGCACCATAACTTTATATTCCTCTTCAGTGGGACAAATGTAGTTATCCCTCCAATAAATATCTAGGCATTGTCCCTGATGGAGTTCCAAAAGCTGGCGGGTAAAAATCTTTACTGCGTCTGGCTGATCAAGGGTTAAGACTTTCTCTAGGCCAAGAAAATATATGTAATTGGCAGAATTGATGACAGATGGAATTCCATAGATGCTGTGTGCCACTGGAAAGCCACGTCGGAGTTTTGAGTTGTCTTCAATATCATCGATGAGTAAACTGGCATTATGCAACATTTCCGTCACTTCGATGATAATCTAACAAAAAAAGGCAATTGAAAAATTTTTTGAACTATCCAAAACAGCTTATAAGTATCTAATTATAGTAAGAGATTACAAGGGTTCTCAGGTTTCTGAGTTTTTAGAACTATTATTTAGCAACTCCAATATAAATAGTATATTACATGAGCATTAAATGGAATTAAGAGCTAGGAGTATTTTTACGTGACATATTAATTTCCTGGGGTAAAGAACTAGGTTATAATTGCCTAAATACCTGTAGCTTGTCTTCTGGAACTTTTAGCCAATGATTAAATGCCTGTGAAAGTTTGGTTCTCACTTGTTTACCTGCAATTAAAGAATAAAATTTGGCAATAAATTAACATCTTAATTATAAAAAACACATTCAGAAACTTCCTAAAGTGGATCAGATTCGATAAATCCAGCGCCATCAATCCATTATCCACTGCAGAACCTGTCTTCTACTGCTGGGCCCCTACTGGCCCCTTCTGCTGAAATTCACATTCTAAAACCTACAACTTTAAAATCAGGGCAGGCAAGAGACATTCTAAAGATTGCAGTGGCCCACTAGCAAGCCCACTATTTTAATTTTAGCTTGTATTAACAATTTTGGAATGAAATGGAAGTTTTAGAAATTTTGGTCTAATTCATTCCTTTTTTGAAAAGGAAGCCAGTCTAGCACTGTCCACTTCAGAGAACATATTCAGAGAACACTGGTTATTTTAACAAAATGTACTTTGCTACTGAATTACCTCTTAAAATTATCCACCACTGTCTATGGCCATACTACCTTGAACAAGCCTGATCCTGTCTGTTTTCAAAAGCTAAGCAGGGTCAAGCCTGGTTAGTACTTGAATGGGAGACCACCTAGGAAGACCAAGTGCTGTAGGTGTTAAAAAAAAAAAATGTTCTATATGCTTCCTGCATGCACAATAATATCCTAATTTTAGGTTTCAGGAAAATAGTTACATAAAAGATTCAGTAAACAAAAACAGTATTCTAAGTCTTATATATGTTTTCTTTATAGCAATCACCCAAACAAATGAATATACAAACTGGGCCATACCGACAATGCAAAACTGCAAAGTGACTCATACTGCTTTAGCAAACAAGTTTAGGAGACAAAGAACACAGATAATCCAGGTTGAGCCACATTTTCCTTCTACTTCAGAATGTATATAAAAAACAGATAATGGCTTAACTTAAAAGTACTGGTTTTAGTATTTTTTTCCTCTGACCAGATTCTAGGGTCTGGCTTGGTATGTTTAAGCCCCCAAATCATTTCCAGTCGGCACTAGTCAGAGATCCCTCAAAATTAAAACAATTACTATTTCCTTTTTAAGCTCTTAACATTATCAACAAGCTGTAGCCCATCTTCTCCACTCCCAACTCCACCCTCCACCTCCCACTGCAAAGGTTTGGGGCCCTGCACTAGGGCTAAAAAGCAAACATAAATAAAAGTTATTCTACTTTGTTCATTTCAGAAAATTCTAATACCAACAATTATTTATGATTATAACTTTTTATTAGCAAGAATAACTTTATAACAGAATAAATGGTCTGGTCCACCTTTAAATCATTTTAGTAACACTGAAAAATAAGTTTATTATGCATAATGCTATTTCCTATTTAGGAAAACCCTTTAAGATTATATTTTGTCATGGATGCAAGAATATATTCAGTTCAAAAACGTGAGATACCTAATGAGAGTTTTAAATATGTGATCTAATGGCTTAAAACATTACTTTTAGATAATGAGGACTAAAAGAATTGTTACAGAGTAAGTTAATTTCATAGGTAACCATCATAGTTAAATGTAATTTATAGGCAGTCCTGGCTTTGCAGAGTGGCAGAGTCTCTGGAACGGGAGACACTCTTTAGATCCTTGTCAGTACTGATTACTGGCGTGTTTTATGGCAGCCCAGTTCCACCTAGTGTTTGCCAACGGGTTACAAAGCAGTGCAGCAACAGTTGGGTAGAGTGCGGAACAAAGTGTCATGGTTCTCAGTGGAAGACCCTAGTAGTGTAAGAACTGCAGTGTGTGTGTTCATAGTAGAAAACATGAACGTAGAAGGTAAGTGAAGGTTTTCCTTGCTGTACAAATTGGCACAGATTTCCCTGACAGCTATGCAGCAGGGAACAGGAATGTGTGGCATCCATAAAGAATAAAACCTCCAACGAGGTACTCAAATATTTAAAGTATTTTTATATTTTAAAATGTTACATAATGGTATATTTTTTTAAATCTCAAAATTGTTCCTTTTAAGAACAAAGAATTATGAAGTTCTATTTATCATTTTCCTCGTAGGTTATCACCTTAAATAGAAAATATATGTAGAAAACAGACAACGGCTTAACTTACAGGTATTATAGTTTTAATATTTTTTTCCTCTGACTAGATTCTAAGGTCTGGCTTGATACTTTTAAGTCCCCAAATAGTTTCTAACAGGCACTGGTCTCAAGAGCTGACAAGTCTAACCTCTGTATGCTAATGTTTGCATGACCAAGACTTCAATAACTATACATGTTTAGTTATTGAAGTACTACCTGGTAATTGAAGTAAGTACTTGTAGGGTTCTAAAAGAATTCTTTGGGCTGTTTCTTGAGTCTTCTCCATTGTGTTTGAATTTCAAAGCTGATCTGTTAAAAAAGAGAAACAGAAATATACTCAGTATATTGAGTGTCAAACTGCAAAGAAATTTGTTTCTCAAGATGTTTTTGTAAAGGTAGACCTTGTTTCATTTTTAAAGAAAATTCTACATGTATGAAATCCTGAAAACATGATGCCAAGAAGCCAGTCATAAAAGACCACATATTGTATGATTCCATTTATATGAGATGTTCAGTACAGGCAAATCTATGGAGATAGACAATAGATTCATGATTGCCTAGAGTTGGGGTAGGGAGAATGGGGAGTGACTGCTAATGAGTATTTCTTTTTGGAGGCACCAAAATGTTCTAAAATTAGATTGTGGTGATGGTTGTGAACCCTGTCAGTTTACTAAAACCTGTCAAATTGTATACTTTAAATGAGTGAACTATATGATACATAAATTATATCTCATTAAAAAAGGGAAAAGTTTCATCAAGTGATTGGACAAAGTATTCACCTGGATTTTAAGTTACAAAACTTACATTAAGCCTTTCCTATTTATTCAACTACAAAAGGCTTAAATTGTTGACGTCAAATCCACAAATCGTTGACATTAAAGCCACAGAATTAGATACTTATATATCTGATTGATTACATAAATTAATAAACGTACTCTTTTCTTTACTATTTAGACAAATCACATGTTTTATACATTTACAATTTAAAGGGAAAACTTCTCTCCTGCATTTTCTCTATAATCGACCCATTTCAGAGATTGTGATTTAAGACATACATTAACTTAAATGCAATTGTTATAACAAAGCCTGTGAGGTTTTGCGTCCCCCAACCGCTCATACTTTAAAAGTTCCCTTTTGACACAAGGCTTTCCAACATGTTATTTTGTCTGGAAGGCTGTTTCCTTAGTTAACTCCTGCCAACCCTTCAACTATCCTGGGTCGATCCTCACTTGCTCGGGAAAGCCCTCCCTTACCTTCCTAAGCCAAATTCCCTACTTGCAATTCTATCACCATGTAACTCCTTTGTAGCACTCACCGCTGTTGCAATTTCATACTCGCTTACATATCCACTTTATTTAATATCCGCTAGGCTTAGCGGTCTCCTAAGGCAGGAGCCGTACCAATTCCACGTGGTAGGATCTCAATAAATTCGTGAAGAACCGACCGAAAAACGGAAAGTGCCTTCTAACGTGTTAGGTGAAAATAGCAAGGTCTGGTTTCAGAGAGACTAACTAGAGACATAAATACAAGCGCAGCTGTGAAGCGCAGTTTACTCTTCGACCCAAACTCCGGGAGATGACGGGTCTGAAGAAAACGGCCTGAGACATGCGGGCAGGGCATTTAAACAACTCCAAGGCCGATTTTGAACAGCGGCTTGGCAGTGAACCTCCAGTGTCGTCTCTGTCGGCGGAGCCGCAGGGTCCACCGGACTCCCCCTTACGCCCCGTTCGGTCCCCTACCTCCCTGCTCCTCTCTTCCAGCGAGGGGACAGAAAATTCGTACACAATCCGGTTCAGCATCCGGGTCCTCACCCTCCTTCTTTCTTTTCTCCGGGGTCCCGCCCTCCTCCCCATCCGGGTTCCCCCAGCCGCCACCACAGCCGCTCAGCTCACCGTTCAACGATGAGATCACAGCTTTCGCGCCGCCGGTCCGGGAGTCGTAGTACCCTGCATCAACTTCCCTCTTTATAGTTTCCTCTCGCTGCCTACATGAATCCCTCCCCCTGCTTCATCCCAGAACTCTCCGCGCTCCTCAGCAGCCAGCGACACCGCATTACTCGACAGACGAAAATGCGCCATCCTGGTCACACTGCGCAAGCGTCGTTGCCGCCTCCCCTCTGCTTTGTCGCCCCGCCCACTCCCCCCTTCCGTCTCACGCAGGCGCGAGGCATTGAGGGTCTTGCAGTTCTCATCTGCAAAGGCTCGCGCGCTGGTCCCGCAGACTGGACTACATTTCCCAGAAAGCTTTGAGGCGTAACTTTCTGTTTCCATAGAACTGGTGGGAAAATGGCGTCGTTGTTTGTATGCTGGAGGCCAATAAGAACAGGGTGTAGGCGGGCTTTAAAAAACCCCAGCTAATCCGAGGTTGTCTAAGAGGCCATCCGGGAAAGAGGTAGGGGAGGGGAAACACCCAAGGGGAGGGGAGAGCGGAGAGAAGGTGGGGGCCTCGGGGTTGGGGGAGCGATGTTTGCCCGTCAGTCGAGTCCGGAGTGAGGAGCTCGGGTGCTGGAGCGGAGGAGACTCTCGAGCTTAGCTAGGCGCCGCCACGGCCACGGCCTGGATCTCTGCCCGGAGGGAGCCGCAGAGGGTCTGTGGCCGCCGTCCTCTGGAGGGCAGCGCGACGGGGGCCCGGACTCCAGTCCGGGAGGATTTTTCGTCGTCCCCCCTCCCCCCAGCGAGGGAGCCCGAGCGGCCGCCAAACAAAGGTACCAGTCGCCGCCGCGGGAGGAGGAGGAGCCGGAGCTTCAGCCTCGGCTGCCGCTGGACCCGCCGCTCTTCTCCCCTATCTCTCCCCCGGGCCTGCTGGTTTGGGGGGGGGGACCCGGGGAGGGGACTCGGGACGCGCCGGAGTCTGTGCTCGCCTCCCAGGAAGGTAGGGCATTTCTGAGGCTTTCGCCGGCTCGTCAGGGGTCTTTGAGGGAGTCCTGGCCCGGGCGACGAGCGGGGAGGACCGCCGTGGTGCGCTCGCCCGGCGTCCGGATACAGGGCCTCGGCCCAGGAGCCCCCACCCCCCGCGGCAGCCCTAGCCGGGCGGCCGTGGTCACGGCTCGGCCCGGTTGTGTGGGGACCCAGCAGCGCGCGGGGGTGGGGGGAGCTGTGCCACCTCCTGGTCCTCTCCTCCCCGTCCCCGGGCCCCGCGGCTGGCTACGGGGTCTGCTTTGCTTGTCGGTCCACGTCTCGGAACGGGACGTGAGCAGCGGGCCGGGCAGGTCGGCCCTGCGGCGGCCTGCGGGCCCTCTGACACCCGGTCCGCTGGGACGCGGGGTGCGCTGAGGCCCGGCCGGACCCGGCTTGTTGTGAGTTTCTCCTCTGACAGAAATGGCGTCATTGTCGGAGACGGGAAACTCCGTCGGGTCCCGACAATGGGGACGCGAAGCTGCGGAGCTGTGTGAGTGGCGGGGTGTGCGGGGTGGCGAGTCCGGAGGGAGCCCCACATCGGTGGCTCGCGTGTTCGACGGTCTTTTTTGGCCCCTCCGCCTCCGCCCCCGCCCGTGTAGGGGGTGCCTGTGGTGTTCACTGGGTGTCTTTTGTTTCCTTTCCAGGTGCAGGTGAATTTGGTGTTTTCCAGGGGATCGCGGTCCCGGAATCATCATGAAGGTGAGCTTGCCGACAGAAAACGAAGCTCGGGGTTTGTAGAATTCAGGAAGTCGGGGGTTGGATCGATGTCGTGGGGCCTCCGAGTGTTACCGAGGAAGGTGTGCTTGGTGGCTTGGTGCCCGAGCCCTTCTCCGGGAGACGAGCGGGTCAGCTGGTGTGATAAGTGTTTGTGGGCTGCGCTATGGAGTTGGAGCAGTACAGGATAGCTCGCTGAGGCTCCTTCTCCCGTATAGGACGTCTCTTTTTGCAAGGAATGAGAGGAATAGTTGCATGCAGGGAACAGGGCGTTTTAACAGGTGAAACGGAAAAAGCAGGTCAAGTAATCTGACTCTAGTACCTGAACTGTATTGAGTTTCTGTCGCTTATACGGAGGAAAGAAAATCTCATTTATTGTGTTAACAGTACTGTGAATTTTTAGCAGAAGACTGATTAGACATGAAAATAATTTCATTTGAAAGATTTTAAGGAATTTTCATGATCTTTACAAACTCAGAGATAGCAGGTTCCTTGTATTTCCAGAGACTTAAGAGTATGGGGATATTTATTGGTTTATTTGGTCTGTGAATTGTTAGATGCTGTATTGCATTGTGGAAAGCTGATGGCCAGGTTCTTCTTAAATTGTAAACCTGTTAAGTTAGGATGGCTAAAAAGTACCTTTTGCTTAATTGGTGGAAGAAATTATAGCAATAAAAGCACAATCCATTTTTCCAGTTTAGAGCATTTATATTTGAATGCTGTCGTATTTTTAAAAGCACTCTAGATATCTGATATGTCTAGATTCAACTGGTGGAACTTAGAAACTGGCAGATACTTTTCATCCAGCACAAATTCAGAAGTGCTTGAAAAGGGTAGAGTGTGTTTACAAGTATAGAAAAGCAACAGATAGTATGTTGTAATGTAAATTCATGTACCTTTGATAGTTCCTTTGAACTAATTTTAAATAAATTCACTTCACTTTTCTTTAGAATCAATATTGCTTTTATAGCTCTGCATCCAAATTAAAATTTGTAATGCTAATGTTTATGGAAGTAAAAGCTATGGCTGTCTTTTTTTTTTTTTTTTTTTTGAGTTTGGGGTGCCATAAACTACCTGAAACGTTTTATCTGCTGAATTGCTGTCTCACCTTCATGTAAATGAAAACAATGATTTCAGAAATGAATCCCTTTTGTCAGTCACAGATGCTACCTAGAACTTCTGTGACCTGTAGGAAACTGTGACAAGTGAGTTTATTAGGAAAAACTTGTATCTTTCTCCGTGTTGGACCAGAATTTCTTAAGAAAAGTGTTGGGTTGAATGATATGTAATAGGTCAGCAGCTGAATAATACAGGATTTAGTTTAGAATACATGCTGTCATCTGTCACAGTTCCCAGTGTAGTGCCTGGCACATCTTAAGGGACTCTGTTAATGTCTGGTTAAAAGAAATGTAAGTTGAAGTTCTTTTAGATTTAAATTTTCCTTTTCTTTCATTTCCTTTTTCTTTTTTTTCCCCCCAATTGGTCTATTTTAAAAAATGAAAGTATGTTTGAAACTTTAGCCTTAAAAGTTTCATAGTAAGCATTAGGCAAATGCAAATTTTGAGGTATCATTTTAGAACAACTTACTTTAAATGCTCAGTGTTTACACCATTGTTGCCTATAAAAAAAGCATGGGTAATGTTAAAAGGAAAGCATCATTAAAATAAATTTCTGATTTAATATAAGAAGAACTTCCTGTTTTTGTAAGTACGGTAAGTCTTAGGGAATCTACCAGAAGTCACTAGTACTAAAACCTTAACTTATTTCTTGGAAGTTAATATCTTATGTGCTGAAAGTTGAGAGGCTGCCCATGATTGGTATTTTGCTTTAACAAAATCACAATTCAAAAGTATTTAGTGTTGATCATATTGGACTTAAATTTAAAAAAAAAAAATGTTGCCAATTTCTATACTGTAATGACAGCTGAGCTATAGAAAGATTTACGCCATTTATCTGATCTTACCAAACATATTTGTACTTTGAAGCAAGCTTTTAAGTCTGTCCTATTAGTCACAAAAAAATTTTAAATTTTACTGAGCGACAGTTTATTAAGGTACCTGAAAAAGTGATTAGTAATACTCTTGGTTGGTTTAAATCCCAAAATAAAAATGTACATATCATTTTAGTATTATATGTTTTAGAAGCAATTTTCCTGTAGTACTAACTTCAAGAATTTATTTAAATAAATAAAGCTGCTTTATTGACTAGTATACAGTATCTTACATTTTTGTCTGGTGCGTTTTTGAGAAATCTAATGCAATAGCAATTTTGTGCTTTAACATAGATTATGATGTTGGTGTTATGTTAGATTTATTTTTCATACTTTTGATAGACCTTTCAGTGTCAGCGATAACACGTTATCAGGAAATGACAGATTATTAAACTTTCTAAATAATTTTAAGACTTAATTATGTCAGATTCATTTCCTACTTTTTTTCTAAATGAAACTTTTTTCTTCTGTATTGTGCATTCTATTAACATCTCTGATTACATTGTTGTAAATTTTCCAGTGAAATGGGCTGGATAGGCTAGACAGTTCAGAATCTTAGGGGATAAGTGACTTAGATGGTTGTATTTAGAATCTGGGGAGAGAGGGCTTTTTTCATGTATCATTTTCTTTTCAGTAAACATTGGCTTAGATCACATACAAATAACAGATTAATTATAAATGCCTTTTTTAATGCCTTTTGCTTATGTGCATGTTGTCACTCCTCTTCCTCTTCCCTTCCCCCTTTCCCTCCTTTCTCTCCTAGCTCCCTCTCTCCTTCCTTTCCTTCCTTTCCTTCCTCTCTTTCTTTTTTTAACCTCTCTCCCTCTCTGTCTCTTTTCTTCTCTCTCTTCCTATCTCTTCCTTTCCAGGGAGTCTACTAGTAATCAGTGGTACTAAAAACTTAGCTTATTTCTTGGAAGTTAATGTCTTATGTGGTGAAAGTTGAGAGGCTGCCCATGATTGGTATTTTGCTTGAACAAAATTGCAATTCAAATAAATTATTCATTTAACAACAACCCCTTCCAAGTGTCAGACAGTGTGGAATGAAGGTGAATAAACTATCAGACCTGCTTTCAAGGAGCTCACAGGAAAGCAAAACACTGCATATTGAATTATAAGAGTATCGATTGCAATATATAATTGTGAGGACGGAAGAGGGCATCTAAATCAGAAAGCCAGGGAAAGTCCTCTGGTGGAATTGACATCTAAGCTGAGCGTTAAAGCTAGGCAAAGAAGGGTAGAAAAGAGTGTTTCAGACAGAAAGGAAATAACATTGGGGGAAAAAAAATACAAGTGTTTGCTTCAGCAGCACGTGCACTACAATTGGACCAATACAGAGAAGATTAGCCTGGTCCCTGCTCAAGGATGACACGCAAATTCATGAAGAGTTCCATATTTAAAAAAAAAAATCAAACAAAAACTACAACAAAGAACCCCAAGATGCTGTATTTGGAAACCAAGTAGTTCACTGTGGTTCGATTAACTTAAAGCATGATGTATTTTGGGTGGGAGGAGGAGGGCATTAGTTGGAGACAAGGCTAAATTAAGGAGATGAAAATTTTCTCAAAAGCTACATGGAACCACCGAACGTTGTTAAGAAGGGGTAAAGATGTTGGATTTCTATAATACAGAGATCACTTTGGTAGTTTTGTAGTGAATACATCAAAAGGGAGATCTGAATGGAAAGTCTGGAGATTCCAGGTGATAACTCCCATGAGAAGTGAACAAAGGCTTGAACTAATGCCCTGAGAGTGGAGCTGAGGGAATAGACCCACGAGAGCTACGAAGTAGATTATAGGGTCTAGGAACTCACCCAGGTAGGAGGAAGGTGGAGGGTTCTTGGGGGCATGAGATAGATGTTGTCACTGGAAGCAAGTTGTCATTGGAGTACAGATGAATATAGGGTTTTAGGTATTTAAAGGACCTGTAGGAGGCCCCCGTCCAAGTGGATCTTCTTATTAAGATGTACAGTTAAGAGAGCAGATGGGAGGAAGAGCAATCAGACGTGGTTAATCCAGTGTGAATGTTAACCTCATAGTCAATATTTAATATTCTAAGGGATTTAAATCTATGATATGGCAAATGTATTTTGTCCTATAAATTTATAGTCTTTTTTGATGAAAGGTAAATTTGTAAAATACCGACTTATTTCCTGTCCAGATTGCCAATATTTTGCTTACTGTAATTTTTAAAAACATGTTAGATGACTACATATTTCACTGAATAATATTTTTGCTAACTCGGCTTATAAATTCAGGTTGGAGTGACAGAGGATGTTGCTTTAGATTAGATGCAATGAAGGGCCTGTTTAAAGAGATGATATTTAAGCAAACGGTATAGCGAGCCATTTAGTTATCTGGGAGAAGAGCATCCCAGGCAGAAAATACAAGTGCAAAGGCCCTGAAGAGGATTGTTTGGCTTATTTGACCTTGGCATGATTAAGGAACAGGAAGAAGGCCTATAGATTTGGAGTCCTTGGAGATGAGGCTAAAGAGGTCACGAGGCCAATACAGTGTAGGGCCTTGTAGGCCATAGTAAGGCCTTGAGTAAAATCTGAGTGTTAGGAAGTCATTGAAGGGTTTGAGCAAGAGAGAGAAGTGATCTTATAGACAGTAACTGCTGTACAGACAACACTGCAAGGAGCAAGAGTAGGATTGGGAGGTGACTTGATCGGCCACCAAGTTCTGGTGAGAAGTGGTAGACCAGGCGTGCCAAGGGGTTGAAGGTGGGGATGATGGTAGGATTTGAATGGACTGGATCCGAGGGAAAACTTATGCTTGCTCTTCCTTACAGATGATGACAAACTGCCACCCCTTCCACCCCCCCTGCTTAAATCTCTTTGCTGTGATTAGTTGGGGGGTGGGATCCTTACTTAAAACTGAGTATAGCCAAGCAGGTATCCCCAACCTTTAGCCTTCTCTTTTTAGTGAACAGCGAACATTCAGCCGAGCAGTCCTTTCCATTTTATTTGAATTTTAGAAAATGTGATAAAATTCACTTTTTTTCAAGTGTACCATTCAGTACTTCTTTAGTATTTTTACAAGACTGTGCATCCATCACCGTTATCTTACTTCAGAATGTTTTCATCTTTCCAAAAGAAACCATGTCCCTGTAAACAGTCACTCCTGTTTTCCCTTTCCTATGCCCCGCCCCTGGGAATCACTAATCCACTTTCAGTCCCCAAGGACTTGCCTATTCTGAACATTTCCTATTGATGGAATGATACAATATGTAGCCCCATGTGTCTCACTCCTTTCACCTGGAATAGTGTTTTCTAAGTCCATTCATTTTGTAGTATGTGTCAGTATTTCATTCCTTTTTATTGTTAAATAATAGCCTGTTTTGTTGACATACTGTATTTTGTTAATCCATTTATTGTTGGACATGTGGATTATTTCTACTTTTTGCCATGAATAATGCTGCAGTGAACATTTATATACAAGCTTTTGTGTAAACATGTAATTTTAATTTTCTAGGGTTCTATGAGTGGACCTTTCCCGTTTTTAAGATAGTGAAACAAGGTATTAACCTGGTTAAGAGCTGAGTATTTAGCTTCAGATGTTCTTTGTTGTGGTAAGTGGCCACCATGAAAATGGACATTTGAAAATTTCATTCAGTGTTTATTGGACATTTACATGCTAGTCTCCGTATTAACCACTTAGGTAGGATATATCAGTGAACAAAACAGGTAGAAAGTCCTGGCCCTGCGGATCTTACATGTTAAGGTGTGTTTGTGGGATGAACAGACGGATGAATAAACAAATCTCGTTTGTTAGGCTATAAGTAGTATGGAAATAAGAGAGGAGCTGGGCAAGTCGATTTAAATGGGCTTTCAGGGTGATACAGGGGTGAGGCAGGTTGTGGCATTAAATAAAGTGGTCGGCTCGACTTTGTGGAGAAAACTTGATGGAACGGTGTGGGGGAGTCAGTCATGTGGCCTCAGAAACAGTATGTTTACTGACATGTTCAGTAAACTGCACAGGAGGCCAGGATGGCTGGAGCGCAGTAAAGAAGGAAGAGAAGGGGGTAGGGGGTCAGACAAGTAAAGGGGTGCAGGTTGTGGGCAGAGCAGATCAGATCAGGTCACTTAGGTCCTTGAGGCTTGTGTAAGGCTTTTGGCTTTAATAATAATAGAAATAGGGAGCAACCGGGGGCTTTGAATAGAGGAGCGATGCAGGCTTATTACAGAGCGGCAAATGTCATATTTTTAAAAGATCACTGACTGCTGTGTTCAATACAGGCTGTGTGCAATTCGGAGACAGTGAAGGCGATGAGGAGAGGTCAGATTCTAGATGTCTTCCTTGAAGGCAGAGCCAACAGGCATTCTTGTCAGAAGGAAGGTAGAGGAAGGAGAAAGTCAAGGACATCAAGATTTTCTGGCTGAATAACTGGAAAACTGGGGTTAGGATGAAGTTAGGGCTGTATAATTTTTGAAAATAAGCATTTATATTTTATATTTGTCAAAAGTGCTAACTGGTATATTGCTTTGTGAAATGTGGCTGTAAATGAAATAGACGTGCTATATTGATTTTTTAGTAACAGACACATTTTAAAAGAGCTGCAAACTTTTATTCTTGACAAACTTTCAAAACAGGACTCTTGCTGCCTTCCTTTTAGTGTCACAGAACAGATGTTTCTACACTCGGGAGAAGCATGGTCTAGTATTCTGTGTAAGATGACACCCACAGGAAGCAAAGGAAACCAGTCACATTAATCCTTTTGATATTTAAATGTTGCGGATTGTAGGTGTGAATTTCGATAAGGCATAAACTGCAATAGAATTATTAAAAATTTGTATGGATTATCTAAGTGCACAACACTTTTAGCTTGTAACAATTTGAATATAAAGACAAAGGAAAATATTAAGGAAATTGTGTCAGCGTTCTTTTTTTAATGGGCCTCCTTTAAACCGAATGGGCATTGAACAAAACATAAACTACCTTTTGTTCCCAAGATGATGTATTTTCATTTAATTACTTTACATTAAAATAAGATAGTATATTTGTTACCGCTTAAACTACTAATGAGCATCTTTAACTTAATTTTAAAAGAGAACTCGCGTTATAAAAATTATTACGTTTCTGCTTTTTCAGGAGTGCAGGAAATCCAGACATTAAAGTTTTCTATGAAAGATAATATGTTTCTAGAAATCTGATAATTTTCATGCTGTGATTAGAGAGGGAAAATGAGCTTATAAAGGTATATAAACAGTTTACTGGGAAATGAAGGGCAGATCTACTAAGGTCAGCCTACAGAGAGAGAGAAACCAAGCTTCATGTTCATCTTACTATACTGATGGTCTTATTTTAGGCTGGTAAATAGAAGCAAAAGAAAATAAAAGAGGCAAAAGAGGGAAAGTTTTAAAACAACACTTGTCTTACTCTAAGTACAGTTCCCAGTATTCCTTAATTAATACTTGCTTATATTCTACACAGAAGGTCCAAGTATGGGTATCAAGATTGCTATAAATCTCTTCCCATGCCAGAGTTATGTGTAGAATTTCACATGGCCATACACTTTCTTGGAGAGAGGAACCATAGCTCTTCTCATCAGCTTCTCAATGGAACCCACAGTACAAATAAACACTGCTTTGTAGTATCATCTGTTAACTGATCTGCTGCCAGTCATCTTAATGAAAATAGTTGTTTGCATACCTTTCTACTTTTACCATTAAGTAACAGGTATCAATCACCTGTTTACTACTCATTTTATTTTTAATTTTCTTTGTTCTAACTATACAGTTAGAAAAGAGTTGAGTTTGTTTCTGAAATGTTAGCATTTACATGAAATTTCTGTATAGCTTAAAATGTTTGCCTGTTTGAATTTCTAAGAAGAATCTGAATGTTTTTAGTTACAAAGATCCTTTTATGGAAACATTTTATGAAATAAGTTCAAAAAGTTGCTCTGAAAATCTGAAAGTAAAGTTTTTTGCATACTGGGTATTTATGAAACTATTTATTTAAAAAGTTAATGTATGTTTGCTCTTTCCTTTTCTACATTCAGTTATTTGTTTAATAGGGTTGTCTGTAACAAGGATAATATCTAATTGAATAACCAGATGTACTTAGCTGTAGGATATAGTTAGAAGTAAGTATGAAATTCTATATTACTCTGGTGTGAGTGTTTTTGCAGCTTAATGTTGGTGTTGGCAGTCAGGTGGTAGAGAGGCTGATTCTCTGGGCCATTATTACTATTTGTAAGGAAGAAAATTTTACAGAAAATACGGAATGTATCATTTTTAAATTATAAATTTAGCTATATTCAAAAGAATAATTCTGCACATAGTTTTCTACTATTAAGATATGTCAGATTACAGTATATCTTGGACAGTAAAATGGATACTTTACATATAATTCTTATGTAAGCCATTTCCGTCTAGCTTATAAATTTTTGTCAGTGTGACTTAACTATAGGATATTTGAATATCTGTGTCGAGGTTTTGATAAGTAATAGACTGTTATCTCCTAATTTGATAATCTTGCAGGGTAAATGCTTATGAGAGCATAGTTATTGATAACTAATAAGTTTCATTGAAAATCACACTTATTTTTTATAATTGAATAGCATAAATAGAGATTATAAACTATCAAACCTTTGACACAGTGTAGCTTAGTGATTAAGAGCATATGGCTTAGAAAGGGAGATCTTGTTCCCAATACTGTTTCTCTCCGTTCTTTGCTGTTGAAGTTTTGGTAAAGTCATTTATTTTTGAAAGTAGACACTAATTTTTTTTTTTCAAAATAGTGTTAATAGTTACAAGATTGTGTAAGCACTAAATGAAGTAACATTTAAAATGCTTTATATTGTGCTTGGCATAGTTCTGTCAGTCAATACATGGCCTCCGTATTGTTCTGGTAAAAGCTTGTCTCTCCTATTATAAACATAGAATGAGGATTCTTTAAGACTGCTCTGGATTGAATTGGGACTCTTTTTTCAAGTTGTGGGCAGTTTTCTAAGAATGCTGGTGTTCTTGTCGAAAATAGGACTGGCTTTAGTACTTACCTCACGAGGTTGTAGGAGGTGACTGACTAATAACAGGATCTACTACATAGTAAGTTCTCAATAAATTGTAGCTTTTAGTAGCTCTATGACGAGAATGTACAAACTTATCGATTTAAATAGGCTTCCAAGATGATACAGTGACTAGTTTTTTAACTTGATTTTAAGTTGATTTAGAAGTTGAGAAAATTGCAATTTTCTGATTAAAACCTGTCATTTTTGTCTTTATGAAATTCTTAAAAGAAATGAAATTCTTAAAAGAATGGAAGTTGAAAACTAGATTTCTTTATTCTGAGAACGTGTTGCTCCCATTTCAAACCTTTATCCGAGCCCTTCCTGATGCAGAAGTTTCTAGTAAATACAGTACGTGTCTGCTCATATGGGTTTCTTTCAAGGGAAAATACATTTTACTTCCAAACCCAGAGGGTTGTTGACAAATTAGATGAACCACTGTAGATATTTATTTTCTGCGTAAGCATCCACCTCTAGCCTTGCTTATTTATGTAAGGCAATTTTTTTTTTCTTCTTTTGATCGCATCACTGTTCTGATGTGGCAGTTAGTCACCTGAGGCTGGTCTAGCGTGGTGAGCCAGTGTGGGTGGAGTGAGTGAGTGTTGGGGCCCTGCCAAACCTGAGAATCTTTACTCTAGAGAGGAGTAAAATGAAAGCTGAGCAGGTTGGAAGACAAAGGAGCTACTATTGCTTGTCAGAGTTTTAATGAGGCAGCTTGGTTTATGTCTATTTGGGAGATTTTTTAAAATTTAGATTTTCATATTTTCAATTTTAACTTGGTAAGGATATCTCACCAAGGACCCATTTCTATTTTTTATTCATATATCCTCACTTAAAGTTGTTCAGTGATTTTTAAAAAAGTTGTTTATTGTCAGAGGGCCTGACACTTAGTCACTTAAAGTTGCTTTGCCCCAACTTGGAGAAAGTTTTCTAAACTAGCTTTATTCTTAGCAAAATTAAGGAAGCTTTTGGTTTATTTTAAAAGCAGTATAGGTTTGTTGTAAACATTAAAAATTACAGAAATGTATACAGTGAAAAGTAAAACCTTACCCAGCCTCACTCCCTATGGGCACCTTTGGTTAACAGTTTGGGGTACAGTCTCGCACACCTTTCTTCCTTGCACATATAAACTTGTGTGTATTAATTTCATGTTTGATTTTGCAAAAATGGGTTCATCTATACATACTGTTCTGTAACTTTTTACATCCTTTTATATCACTACTATGGCATTCTTTTTTGATGGCTTTAGCAAGATTTTATTTGTATTCAATACGCTAATTTCTCTACCACCAACTGATGTACATAAGGAGTCACTATGTTTCTTTATCTTTAAATTTTGGCAGATATATAGAGGCTTCAATTACAGCAGTGTTTAGCATTCAGTAGGTATTCAACAGGTATCGTTAATTTATTTGACTAGTACTACTAGGTGGTGAATAACCCCAGTCATCTGTAGTAACATTTACTGTAGCCTCTCATAGCCAGCCCTATTGATTGTTATGATAGCTATGATCAATGAAGTGTAATTGCATGAGGTTGCTATTAAAAGGTGGAGGGTCTATGGCCATGCCACCCTGTACAAGCCTGATGTCTGATCTCGGAAGCTATGCAAGGTCAGGCCTGGTTAGTACTTTGATGGGAGATCACCTAGGAAGACCAGGTGCTGTAGGTGTAAAAAATAAAATAAAGGGATTGTAAGCTGACAAGGTTCTTGCAATCTGTGAGGTCAACTAAGAGTTGCCTCGCCTAAAAAAAAAAGGGTTTGGAGGGTCAGTGTGGGGACATCCACATGAGGGTCATTGAGGGGGAGCCCCCGTGCTAAAGTGTATAATGCTGTTCTTGGGATCCTTAGCAACATTTACTAGAAATGTTGATTTTGGGACAGACCCCTTTCGGCAATACTAGGGTCAGAATATGTGGTTTCTAAAGAACTTCTTTAACAATACAGATATACTATTTTAAAATGGCACATTATGTTTTTAAAGTTTCATAATCATTTATTAAAACATCCCTTTGAGGCGGGTCAGCAGCATTTTTCCTTTTTAATGGTTGAAGAAGCAGATGCAAAGATGTTGAGGGATTTGCCCACAGGCACACATTAAATTGATGGCAGAATCTGTCTCGGTCAGTAAGCAACAGTGCCTCTCTGCTAGTTAGGCGGGTAATAAAGTTGTTGCTGTTTAGAGACCTATTGATGACTTTATGGAATAGTGAATGTGTTTTGAAACCTTTTCCTACTTTCTTTATTGAAAGAAATCAGTTGTAAAGCTAGAATTTACTTGCACCATGGTATTAAATGTTTTATGTAAATTTACCCTATTTTAAAAAATAGAAGAAATCATATGAAAATGTATTTAACAGTGGACTCATTTCTTCTGGGAGAACCTTTACGTGCTTGAAAATTAATATTGTGAATTAGAGGAAAACAGTTCAAGGCTTTGAAGAATTAATATGTTAAAGTGGGAGAAAAATGAATCCTCAGATTATATTGCCACAGGTAATTTTGAGTTGAAATATTGTGGCCCAGAAAACCAGAAAAGACTTTGAAAGAGCCTTTGGCCCTTTGGATTTAGATCCCAACTATTGTGTCAGGTGACAACATAAAAGATTTTCTAGGGCAAAAAAGTATTCACAATCTGGGTGGCATCCCTTAAGGTGTAAGTTTGTTTGTTCTCCATTTACTTATTAGGATTTGATTCTATTATTTCATTTTCTTTCCCCCAGTATAATTATTTTTATCTGTACGTGTTACCTTTTTTCCTCCTAGTTGAAAAAACCCTGTCATCTTTCTGTGTTGCCAGAGGAAGGGTGGGAGGAGTTTTCAAGTAATAAGTGACTGTTGTAAAAAGATTTAATTTCAGGAATCATATAGAGCCCGAGAATTATATATTAAATTTGAGTAATTGCAGTTTTAAATTGCAGATGTTTATGATTTCTTCATATATTGATACTTTTTTGAGAGTAAACGTGGAGAATTGCTGTTTTTAAAATTGTCATTTCTTAATTTTTTTTTGAGCCACCTTTTTACTTTGTTAATTCAAAGTCTTCCAACTCTCAAAACTGTCGTGCTGTGACACAAGATTCAGAGTGAAGGAGAAGGCAGTGGAAATGGCTGTTTAAAAACCCATTTCAAGCAGAATCTTAGGGGCAGACAGATGTCTTCTTTATTGTTTGTATTGCCAGGTTAAAATTTGGAGGTATGCAGCTCTAGAATAAATTTAGCACAATTTGTACATGAATATTCACTAAGTCATCTTACAGATATTAGAGGTGGAAAGAGAGGTCTGCTAATTTCTGTCTTAATACAAACCTGCTCTAAGTAAGTAATTGAGATTTATCAGTTCTGTGGTTGGAAAAAGTGGTTTCTTTCGAGATTGCAGTTATCATGTTTAAGATAGAATATCTCTGAAGATGAAGTTGTGACCAGTGATTTCATTCTAGTAGCCATGACAGGATTCTCTAACTAGGGTATCTTTCCTGATTCAGACCCTTCAGTCCTTTGTGCCATCAATATACTTATTACATATTTCTGACAGTGCAGCTGTAAACCACAAATAACAGGCAGTAAATAATGGACATCTACTTATATTTCTAAATGCATCAGTATAAAATCAGTTTCATAAGTCCTGTGTACCCTAAGTTGTAAATTTATGCTATGCAAGTTTGTTTTATATATATCAAGTATTGTACAATGTTTCTTAGAATGTAGATATATGAATGATTTCAGTTTGATGGCACAATTTGCTACGGTATACAAATTGGTATCTAACTTTTTAAAAATTAAATATCAGTATGTTTTTTTTTAATGGAGGTGAAATTCAAGAACCATTCTTCATTGTTAGACTTCATCAGAAACAAAAGAGGATGAGTCAGGGTGTGCTGTCCTCACTCACCTCCTCATCACCCTAATGATACAGAAGGAATATAATGGAATAGGATTTTTAGGTTTAAGTCCTGCTCTGCCTCTTAATTAGCTTCAGGACCTTAGGCAGTTTATTTCTTTGAGCCTTTTCAGCACATGAAATATGGGGATAATATTTACTTTGTTGATATGAATTAAATGAGATGATATATGCAAAATATTTATCACTATGTGTGGTTTATAAGTGCCCAAAATAATAACTGTTATATTGTAGGGTGGGGGGGCACTTTTATTATTGTCCTCATGTCACCAGCTGCTGATAGTTTAGAAAACGTGCTTAACGCAGTCAATGCGCGTTGCATTTTAGTAGAGTGCTCGGTGCCTGTGTGCCTGATTATGGGAAGCCAGATTCATACAGTTTTGGTTAATCTTTGTTCTTGGAGCCTCACATTTTTTTTCTTTCCTGGTTCATTTTTTTCTCCACAGCATTTAATAAAAAAGGGAATTGAATGGAAATTTTCCACTGGAAAATATCTGTTTTGGGGGCAATGTCTTTTAATAGCATAAAATTCAAGAATGTAAAGTTAGGGTGGCAGATAGTAGCGCCTCAGTGGTTAAGAGTACAAACTTTCTAAAAAATAAATTTTTAATTGAGGTGGCAGTGGTTAATAACATAGATTTTAGGTGTACAGCATTATAATTTGTATCTGTATAGTCTATTACGTGCTCACCACCAAAAGTGTAGTTCTCACTTGTTACCATATATTTGATCCGCTTTTTCCATTTCTCCTTCCCCCTCCCCCCCTTCTCTTTGGTAATCACCAGCTGTGGTCTGTATCTGAGCTTGCTTTGGTTTGATTTGGTTAGTTTACTGCCTTTTTGTTTTCTGTTCCACATGTGAGTGAGATCGTAGTTTTTGTCCTTTTCCTTCTGACTTATTTCACTTAGCACAGTACTTTCAAGATCCATCCATGTTGTCACAAATGGCAAGATTTTATCTTTTCTTATGGCTGATTAATATTCAGTTGTGTGTGTGTGTGTATGTGTGTATATATATATATATACACACACATACCACATTTTCCTTACTCATTCTTCTATTGAGGGACACTTAGGTAGTTTCCATGCCCTAGATATTGTAAATAATGCCGCAATGCGCAATGGTCATAGGGCTCCATAGATCTTTTCAAATTAGTTTTTTTTCATATCCTTAAGTTAAATACCCAGAAGAGGAATTATTGGATCATATGGTATTTCTATTAATTTGAAAAACCTCCATACTGTCTTCCATAGTGGCTATACTAGTTTACAATTCTACCAAGAGAGTACAAACTTTCTCTTTCCTGGCATTATTTATTACTGGTGACCTTGGGCGAATGATTTAAGCCTCTCATGGTTAATTTAAAATTCTTGAAATGAGGATAATGATAAAACCTACCTCCTCCTTTGGATGGATTGAATGAGATAATCCATGTAAAGCATTTAGCATGATGTCTAATATTGGTGAACAACAGCTGTTAATTGTCATTAGTAATAGAAGGGATGCGTAATGGGCAGGTATCAGATGCTGCAAGGGTTTATTGTTTAGAGCAGCATGGTCATTAGCAATATAATACAAGCGATGTGTCATGTTAAGTTTTATAGTAGCTGCATTAAAACAGGTAAATTCATTTTAATAATCTGTTTAACCTGGAATATTGTCATTTTTACATGTAATCAATATAAAATTATTAGTGAGATATTTCACATTTTTTTCATACTATGTCTTTGAAATCTGGTGTGCATTTTACACCTACAGCATGTTTTAATTTGAATACTGAATTTTCATTGGAGATACTCATAAAATTTACAGTTGAAAAAATAGATTCACATACCCAGGTGGTTCTTAACGTGTAAAAGTTTTCTAATAACCAAATTGAATATTAGCTTTTAAGTTCAAAATAAAATTACTGGATCATATGGTAGTTCCGTTATTAATTTTTTGAGGCCCCTCCATACTGTTTTCTGTAGTGGCTGCATCGCCATGTTCCACTGTGTTCACTGTGGAGCTTCTTACAGCCACTCACCACGGCCTTGTTAGTTGCTGGATAGAGTGAAGACACAGAGGGATGTGTTTTTTCCCCCTTAGTTTGTTTTCTGGGTTTCTTTTACGGAGGAGCTTCGAGTGGTGTGATGGCGGGGGAGAGCGGGACAGTGTTTCAGCCATTGGTTTGGGTCTTTTAGAACAGGACTAAATATTTAAATTTCTTTTGGGGTACAGCAACATTCTTTTCCACTCCCAGATTCTTTGTATCATACATTAAAAAACTGACTCCAGACTCTTCCAATGGTCCTAAATGAAGTTTTAAAATCCTTTCCTATGTGGTACTTTAGGCAGCTACTACTGATAGATAAGAATTATGAATTTAAATTCTGTTGTAGCCCAACCTTCTCACTTGGCTCCCATGACTCACAGTCCAGTGTTCCTTTCCATGTATCCAGAGAACTGCTCTAGTTCTAAACCAGTGCCAGGATTCAGGTCTCCTCACATGGCAGGGTGAAATAGTAATGGGCAAGAAGCGGTTCTATGAATAAATAACTCCTTGATGTATTAGTATCTGTTGGTAATTTTTGATGAGGCTGAACCCTCAGCATTTGTCGTCATTAGGATATTAAACTTTTGGATAATTTTTAAAAACACGTAGTTTTTCCCTTAGAAAAACATTAATGACCTTTTTATGTATATGGACTTGGATTAGGTTCATACTTTAAGGTGGCTGTAGAAAGTACAATGAGAAACTTACAAGACTGCAGTTATTATTTAATGAGTAAAATGCTCACATGTGTGGATGGAAGCCAGCTTTTATGGCAAACCTTAACAGAGTAGTTTAGTTCCCTATATCCACGCCCCTTAAATGATAACTTAAATTGTCCTGATTGTAGTATTAGCTGTGATTAAATGTTGAAACAAATATAGGGTCCTAATTAAGTACAATGAAGATCTTAAAATTGAAGTGAAATGGAGCAGTTATGTTACCTAAGCACCAATCTGCTAAACAAATACTTAACCAATCTAGTGGGTAGACACAGTCACTGTTTATAATACTGGTAGTAATTTTTATAGACATTTAATGTAATGTGGTAAATTTTTTTTATGTTTTGGAAAATTAAGTGATAATCAACTTCTAGAGACTGAAAGTAATAAAAATGGAGTATTAGAAATAAGTATACTTCAGGGTAACACATGCTAGTGATACAGCTTTAAAATTTTATCGTGTAAATTTAAAACACAGAAAAATGAAGTTCAGTAAAATTTCATGTACTTATCACCTAGCTTTAGCAGTTGTCTACATTTTGCCATTCTTGTTTTCCCTGTTTCATTCTCTTGCTCGCTCTTCTCCCCCTGCCTCTTGCCATGTAGCATTTTAAAGCAAATCCCAGGTATCATTTCACCTATTTTTTTTAACCCATATCTTTTTACAAAGCATAACCACAGTGCCATTGTCACAGCTAATAATATTAATGATCATTCCTTAATGCCATTCTATAGTTAGAACATGTTCAAATTTCTTATTGTTTCAAGAATGTCTTTTACAATTGAATGTTTACATTAGGATCAAAACTTATAAGTTATAACATTCATAGTTAAAAGATAAATCTTTTAAGCCTAGTTTCTTATTCTGTAGTCTCTTCCCTTTTTATATTGTTTATTTGATGAAGGAACCATATAATTTTAAACTGTAGACTTTCCCACATTTTGGGCCATTGTATCTTTGTGGTTTTGTTTAATCCCTGTATTTCCTATAAAATGTTAATTAGTTCTAGAGGCTTTTTTGGTGAGCACACTTCATAGGTTCTGTGTATTCGGCTTAACTTAGTATCGGGCTTAACTTAGTATCACTGAGGTTAGTCAGTGGTTTCAGGTGCTTATCTGTCTTGTGTAAAGCTGTCGGCATTCACTCAATGGTTTTACAGCTACTAATGATTGTTGACTGATCCATTATATAAGGACTACAAATTGGTTTTCTAATTATAATATCACATTTATTAGTCAAAATTCTATATATTTAGTGACTCTACGATACAGAAATGAAAGATAAATGACTGTTTTCCCTCTCCTGTTGCAGTTTTTAGAGTAATGAGTTTGTGCCCTAGGAACCTCTAAAATAACCAATAAATCATTTTAGTTTTAGTTTTTTTTTTTTTTTAGTATAATGGATTTTAATATATTCTATGAGTTTTAATGCATTATGGAGGCTGTTTTTGTTATTTCAGTTGTCTCATCTTTGGCCAGTTGTAGTCCTTTAAAATGGATTTCTGTGTTCTTTTGTACATGGTCCCTTTAGATTTTGATAACATTCCTATTTTCTGGTACAGAGACCTCAGGTTCACCTTGTATATTTCCTGCCCCAAACCAAGCATCATGTTTGTTCAGGGAGCCCTGGTTTCCTCAAGTGGGAAATGGCAGTTTACGGGGGTTTTCACTGCTGCTGGTTTCAGCACTGCTTCCAGGCTTTTTTAGGTTTTAGACCCAGGATATGAGGTGGGTTTTTTGTTTGTTTGTTTGAAAGGAAAAATAAATGACTTATATTGATATTTCTAATTCCTATGAAAAATTAGAGGTTTGATAAAAGTTATTTTTTTTTCTTTTTAATTTGATGCTAAGAATCTCGGTTCCTAACAGTCTTAACATACACTTCGTATAACTTAGAAGTTTTGAAAGAACAATATTGGTCTTATAAGACTAATTAATGCAATCTAAGATTCCTTTGTGTTTCTTTTTGTTATTTATATTCCACTAGGGATATAATAACAATACTTACTTTAGAGTGACTCAAAATAATTGTTCCAATGCGTTCGTTTATCCTGTCAACTTGATAAACAAGTCATTTATTTCAGTTTGTTTTTGATTTTTAGGGATTACTCTGTTCTTTCCTGAAAAAAATTTTTTGTGTAAAATATTTACATGATTTTAGAATGTCGAATATTTTTAGAGATGCTACTCGTCGGCATATCATTCTCCCTAGGTGCTATCACTAACTAAAGAAATGAAGTATTATTTTGCCGTGTGTTTGTATTTAAATTTTATTTTATACTTCCATGAGTTTTTGAAGGTTCAAATTTAAAAGTCCACTGTAAATTTTCCAAGTCACCTGATGGTTGCTAGATGGCAGTAAATAGTTTTTGTTTATTTCTTTTTAGAATTTAAAATATTTTGCTGGGTTTTGAACATACTGCATGTCATTAGAAGACAGAT
This sequence comes from Macroglossus sobrinus, assembly GCA_004027375.1. NCBI lineage: Eukaryota > Metazoa > Chordata > Mammalia > Chiroptera > Pteropodidae > Macroglossus > Macroglossus sobrinus. The sequence goes on along the minus strand of PVKZ01000676.1, from coordinate 149,656 downwards.
AGAACTATAACTACTTAAAAGTTGTGCTTTGATATCTGCAGACAATAAATGCTCCCTGTAATCCTGTCCTCATCAGTTAATTATGATTCAAAGATATTTTTCAGGCTGATACATTGAAGTTATGACTTAGCGTCAAACCTCTAGATTATGTGACTCAAATTTGCCAAGGTAGGGCACTTTTCTAATAGAGGAGAAAGAAGAAACTTTGCTAGGGGTCTGTGACATGTGTAGTTTTGCGTAATGCCCAGATATCGTGGAAATAGGTGCTAAAATCAGCTCCTGAGTAGGTTCGAGGTAACAGACTGGCTCTACAGCTGATTCTATTTGTTCCTATCTTCCTCTCATTCTTCCTCTTTTCCTTCTTTTGGTATTTATGTTTTTTAGAATACTGTAAAACTTGAAGGTAACTTCGTTAGTTTTGGGACATGGTTTGCCTTTGCTTACATTTATACTGTCTAGATAAGTAAGATGTTCTACCTGACAGATTACTGAATTGGCACATTAAAAAAAAATCAATTCTTACTGGTTCAATACAATTAAAGGATATAGATTGGTATCTGGATGTTTTTGTGTTTTTTTCCCCTCTTTATTGCTTTATTGTGATGGGCACATTAATTGTCCGTGCTTCCTTGAAAAGGTTGGGAAGGACCTGCAGCAAATTGTGAATAGTGATTCCCTAGAGGGTGAAAGTATAGAAAATGTTTAGTGTCTACTTTGTGCAGTTATGAAATTAGTTTTTTATTAGGATGTGCTGCTTAATTATAAAAATTTTCCACTTCCAAAAAATTTGTATTAGCGATCAGTAATTCAAATGTAGAAAAGGCTAAAGGAGGAAAGTGGAAGTCCTCTGGTAGCATATATATTTTTGACCTTGACTCTGACATTTAATTGTGATGCTGGTTCTTAGTTACGACACTTAGATGTACTAAGGATAACACTATCTGTGTCATAGTGTTTTTATGAGATTAAATAGAATAATATCACTAAAACTTAATGTCTGGCACTTGGCAGGCAGTCAGTAGACTGGGTTGATCCTAGATTTGCCGCCTGACAGGTTTTTGGGAGGGGTATATGTCTATACAGAGGGGAGTGCATTTGGGGTCTAGAAGAGCTTGGTATTTGTGTTCATAACCTTTCCTTAGAACGTTCTTCCTGACTGTTCAGTTTCTCTTTCCGCTTTTCTCCCCTGTATATTTCCAGCAGGTTCATTTTGTTTTTCTGCCCAACAGAGACTTTAGGGTCTACTTTGTATCTTTTCTGTCACTGTTACCTACGAATAGATGTGTAAACTTATCTTGCCCAGTAAAAATTTAAAAAATCAAAATTTCAAGTTTTATGTATATTATGGATGACTTTGCTTATCCACCCTCAAACTGGGTCATGTGCGTTAAAAAAAAAAAAGATTTTTTTTTTTTTAGTACTTCTTCCATGTGTCACTACAGATATAACCTGGGAAATTTGGAATTTCCAAGAGTCTTTATTGATATATAAACCAGTAATATTGGAATTAAATATTTGAAACTGGCATCGTTCCCAGAATATTGAGGATGCAGGGTTTCTGGAGGCATATGCAAACTGTTCATAAAAGCAGACGATCCGGATGGCTGCAGAATGACATCAGATATACCATGTAATGAGATGCAGAAGCAGTCACCTTATATTAGAGGATATAGCAATATTGTTGAAGTCCAAATATCTTTTTTAATTTAATATTTTGAATGCTTAAAGCTGAAAAGTTAAAAAAGTATAAGGGAACATAAAAACCTTTCATCCCACTTTTCCCCTCCATTTTTGTGTTTCCCTTCTTTCTGCGCAGATGACACTGTTGTATCTTGTACATTATTCTGGTGTTACTTATGCACAGAAAAGCAAACATAAATTTGCCTTCTCATTCTTCTTTACTTTCAGTTTTAAAATCATATATACTGTTCTGCACTTTTCAGTTTCGTGACTTAGCACATCTGGAGAATGCTATCATTGGTGTGTTCTTTTAATGACTTTTTTAGGTATAAGTTTTACACCATAAAATTAAGTCACTATAAGCATAAAAATCAATTTTTGAATAAACGTATTGGGTTATGCCTCTATCAGCACAATCCAGTTTTAGGCCATTTTTTACACCCCCAGAAAGTTCCCTCCAGCCCATCTGTAGTCAGTTCTTACCCCCGTCTTCTGCTCCAGGCACCCCAGGTCTTGTGTTTTGCAGCCGTACCAGTGTCAGTGTCAGTGTCATTGTTACTGTCATTGTCAGTGTCAGGACTGTCATGTAGCTCTCTAACCCTCCCTTACTTTTGGGAGTTTGGGTTGTTGACCTTTTTTTGCTCTTGCAGCAGTTCTGAGCTGTAACTTTGTACATATATCATTTCATACAGGTGCAAGAGTATTTGTAGGGTAAATTCCCCAAAGTAGGATTATTGCTGAAAGGGTATATGCATTGTTGATTTTGATAATTATTGCCAGTTTTCCCCCATATAGGTTATATAGATTTCCATTCTCCCCAGCAACATGATTGCTTGTTTTTTTTTTTTAAATCGTACCAGCTCGTATGTTACCAGACTTCTGAGTGTTTGCCAATCTGATTGTGAAAAAAGTCATTTTTATTTGCATTTCTCTTGAATGAGTTTGAACGTCTTTTCATATGTTTAAGAGCCACTTGAATGCCTATGTCAACTACCTCTTCCTTTAATATATCCATTTTTTTCTGTTGAATGGTTACTCCTTTTAAAATGTTAATGCCAGGTGTTTTTTATATACAGGAGATTAGTTCTTAGTGCTATGGATTACAAATAATTTTTTTAGGGTTATTTGGATTTGCTTGCTTTATGTAGGTATATTTTGTTGTTTTTTCCATGCAGAGTTTTTTATGGTTAAAATTATTTATAGCTTTAGGTTAGTACACATCTTGATTCTTTTTCCAGACTACCGTTTGTCCTTCACATATCCTTCCCTAGTATCTTAAGACTGATTTACATCCCTCTGTGCTCTCCTTGTACAGAACCTGATCAAAGTAGTTACCTGTGTGTTGTAATTGCTCACTTTGTTTAACTGTCTCCTCCACCATTTTCTTTGAAAAACAAAGACTAGCTCTTAGATTGCATCCCTAGTTGCTAACTAGTCTCTGATATGTTATAGACTTCAGGTCAGATATGTGAATTAGTGAATGGTTAATCTGTCATGCATCCTGACTCTCAGCCATTTTTCTCCTTTATTCCTCTTCCTCTTTCTCCACCTAGTGATAGTAGGAACAGAAGAAACGGGGAAGAGGGCAGAGGAAGGAGGAACCTTAAGAAGAATGGGAGGAAAATTTGCTGTTGGCTTCTTAGTCTTCTATGCCAACTCCCCCCTGCCACACACCTGTTTGTCTCTCTCTCCCCCTCTCCAATGATACAAGAATTTATTATTGTTATTACAAAGACTGGACATTTCAATTTCAGATTTTTGGGCAGGGAATATGGTTTTTAGTTTAAAACCTAAAAAGGCAATATGTGTGCTGAAGTATTTAGAGGAGAGTCGACTGATGTCTGCCATTTAACTTTCCCAATAATTCCAACATTTCTGCCACATTTGCGTCTGGTTCTGATGTGTGCATGGTCTCTTTTCAAACTGTGTTCATATGCCTAGTTATTTTTATCAAAGGCTGGATATGATGTATGGGGTAAGAGGAATTGAGTATGCAGACCTTTAATGGAAGCTTTTACATTGAGCTAGACTACGTTTATTGTTTACTGTAGCTGTAGATGTCACAGGTTAAAATTACCTTTGGTGTCTTTGTTTTTGTCTTAAAGCTTTCGTAGAGATGTCTTAAATAAGGTCTGATGCATGCATTCTTTCACTTGGAATCTGTTATCAATCAGGAGTTCTGTTGGTGTGATGGAAAGGTGTGGGGAGTGGGGAGGCGTTCTGTAGTCCTGTGATCAAGTCTCATTCTTTTAGTGAGCAGGTGTCCAGAGGCTCTGACCTTCTCAAGCCAGGGGCTTCTCGGGCCCTTCTCTTCCTTAGACGGGAAGGCTTGAGAGGGCTGGAGTTGAGTATTTCCCTTATCCCAGGTCAGTTAGGCTCTGATAGAACAGATTCCCTTGAGGAGAAGGCCTCATTAAGAAAAACAGAATGCCTCTGGGCTTATTTTAAAATGGTGAAAGATTTTCCTCTTACCCTGCCAGAAGCAGGAGGGGATTTTTCTCTGATCTTTGAGAACCTGGTAGTTGGCTCATGAAAGTGTGGTGGTTCCCCTAACACTGAGTCTTTCTGAACTTTTAAACTCTGAATTAACTCAGCCTCCAGTAGTTCATCAGTTAGAGTTCAGGCCTTCTTATCCCTTAACATCTCAGGCAGAAGGTTCTCCTCCTGCACGTCTTCCCTGCTCAGTCGTAGTTGTCTATATTTGCTGCTTCATCTCTCCAATTTTGGGGGCAGTGCTTTGTCCTGTGACCTCAATTCTCTAATAGATCTAAGAAGAGTTTCAAATTTTCAGTTTGTCGAGTTTTTGTCTTGTGTAGTTGGGAGTGATGACTTACAGTCTCCTTACAGGAAGTCTCCTGCCACTCACTTTAAATATAAATGATTCTCAGATACAGGGATGGTATAAAGATATGTCCTAAACCAAATAGAGTAAAACATTAATGGTAAAGTCCATGCTCTGAACTGGGATACAAAAGTTTGGAAGAATATGGAGAGACACTGGGAAATTCAGAGAAATCTTTCTATTTATGCAGAACTTTGGAGAATGAAAAGGGGGAGGGATGCTCCAAGGACATATAACATTGGGGCCAAAGGCCCGGTTGGTTGGGAGAACTTGAAATGGTGAAAAGCCTGATGCAGCTGAGCACAGAGCCCGGCAGGCCTGCCGATTTCGTATCTCTGAAGCTTTTGTTTGTTATACTTTCCAGAACCCACGCCTCTGGCTTCTTCCTTCACAGGGTCAATGTTAGGAGTTGGTGCTCTCATTCTTTGCTTTGGCCTCAATCCTCAGCCATATATTTTGGTGGGTTTTTCATTAAGTAAAAAAAAAATAGCTCTTAGGGGTTATATAAAATAGTGTATTTCAAACCCTGTTTGAACATAAATTTTATATAACCACCCAATACATGTACATACATTAGACACTGGAAACACAAATTTCATAAGATAATTCTATGTTTATTTCACTCTGATATTATCTATTCATTTCTACTGTGTTTTTGAATTGCTGGCTAGGACCTAACCAATTATCTTTACAGTCAGTCATTAGTAGATTGTAACTCACAGTTTGATAAGCACTGTGTAAGGGAATCTTGATACACCAGTTGGTACTTGTCTTATGCCAGACTTATTCCTGGGTGTTTAGTAATTTTTTATTCTATTGTTTTTAAATTTCAGTTTCTCATCACTATGTTCAATTTCTGATTGTTTGCATGTAGGAATACAGTTTCCCAATATTGATTGTGTATGTTGATTTCCTTTGGATTATGTAGCTGATCATGTCACCAACTAATAAAAGCAGTTTTACTTATTCCATTCCAATCTAAATGCCTTTTATTTTTCTTCCTTCCTTTGGTACAATGCTGAGTAGAAGTGGTGAAGTGGGCATCCCTCTTGTTCTTCAGTGTCAGGGGAAGATGTTCAGGCTTTCACCAGTAAATACGATGTTAGTTGCAGGGTTTTCATAGTCGTCTTTTCTCATCTTGAGGAAATTGCCTTTTGTCCCTAGTTTCCTGAGAGCTTTTATTAGGAAGAGGTTTTGGATTTTCTCAAATACATTTGTGTCTTTGAGATGATGATGTTTTTCCTTTTCAAAAATTGGTCATTTAGTTACATTTAGTGACTTCTGAATTTTAAATCATTCTCCATTTCAACAATAAACCCCACTTGATCATGATATATTATCTTTTTAGTGTATTGTTGGATTCTGTTTGCTAAAATTTTGTTTAGGATTTTTACATTTATGCTCATTAGAGATATTGGCTTGTGGTTTTCCTTTCTCATAATGTAGTTGTATATTAGGGTAATGTTGGCCTTGCAGAGTGAGATAGAAATCCTCTTCAATTTTCTGGAAGAGTTTGTGTTGAGTTGACATTATTTCTTCTTTAAATGTTTCATAGAATTTACCAGTGATGCTATTTGGGCCTCAAGTTTTCTTTGTGGGTAGGTTTTGAACTACAGATTGAATTTTTAAAATAGATAGAGGTCTGTTTCAGTTATAATTTCTTGTTGAGTGTGTATAGTTTATGTCTGTCAAAGGATTTGTAAATTTCATATGAGTTGTTGAATTTATTGGTATGGAGTTGTTTATAAAATTTGCTTATTTTAATATGTTTGTAGAATCTGTAGTGATGTCATATCCCTCATTCCTGATAGTGGTAACTTGCATCTTCTTCCTTTTTTTCATGATCTACCTGGATAGGTTAGTAATTTTATTGATCTCAGCAAGTCAGATTTTGTTTTTATTGATTTTCTCTTAATTTCATTGATATTCATGTCTATTTTTATTATTTCCTGTCTTCTACTTCAGGTTTAATTTGCTCTCCTTTTCCTAGTTTCTTAAGATGGAAGGTGAAGTCATTGATATGAGACCTTTTTTTGATATTATAGATAGTAAGTACTGTAAACTTATGTGTAAGTACTGCTTTAGCAACATCTGACACCTTCTTGTTGTATTTTTGTTTTCAGTTTGTTCATAATACTTTCTGATTTTTCTTTTGCTTTCACCTCTGGAGACTTTTCAGAGATTTTGTTATTGATTTCTAATTAATTCCACTGTGGTCATAGTTTCTTTAGCTTAAATGCTTCAAATTTATTGAGACTTGATTTATGGTCCAGAATACATTCTTAGTAAATGTTCTGTGTGCAGTTGAGATGAATGTGTATTCTGTTCTTGTTCAGTGAAATGCTGTAGATGTTAATCACTTCAAGTTGGTTGATAATGTTATTTACTTGTGCTTGGGATTTGAAATTCTTGGCTCTTTAGCTTTATAGTTTTCATATACTTTGGAAACAGCTTTGCTATTATTTCTTCAAAAAATTTTTTGCTTCCCCCTTTCTTCTTTAGGGACTCCGATTGCATGTATATTGTTAGACTATTGGAAGTTTGCCACAGCTCCCTGATGCTCTTTTCATTTTTTTATAGGTAGGGTTCTCCACCCCGCTCTCCCCTGGTATATTTTAGATAGTTTCTGTTACTTTGTCTTATAATCTTTTCCTCGTCTAATTTATTTTCATCTCCAACTTTGTAGTTTTAATATCCAGAAGTTTTTACGTATTTGACGTCCGTAGGGGTTAATTCTAACATCTCTAGCAGTTCTGAATCCAGTTTGAGTGATTCATTATTCTCATCATGGGTTGTGTTTTCCTACCTCTTTGCATGTCTGATAATCTTTGATCCAATGCCAAACATTGTGAATTTTGCCATGGTAGGTGCTAGATATTTCTGTAGTCCTCTAAATCTTTCTGAGCCTTTCCTTCAGATGTAGATATTTGGAAACAAGTGATTTTTTTTCAGTCTTACTTTTAAAATTTGTTAGGCAGGCCTGAGCAGTACTCAGACAAGGGCTAGTTACCCTTCACTAGTAAGACCACCTTCCTGAGTACACTGTCTGGCGTCCCATAGATTATCAGTCCTTCTAGTCTGGCCTGCAGGAGCAAGTACGTTTTTGGCCCTCTGTAAGCACCAGGCGCCGTTCCCCCTAATCCTTTTTCTGGTGGTTCTTTCCAAGGCCCACGGTGGTTTCCGCTACATGTGTGTGCCCCTCTACAGGTCTCCAGGGTTCTCTTTCTGTGCAGCTTTCTCCTGTTGTGTAGTTTGTCCTATGAATTCCAGCCACCTCGGTCTTCCCGGATTCTTTTGTTTCTTTAGTGTAGTGAGTTTTAACAGCCTTTGCCCCAGTTCTCATCCTGTGCCATGACAGTGAACCTGGACAGTGATAGGACTCTTCTCATTATTTTTCTGTCTCTTAGGAATCGTTGTTAGTCTTTGCTTAATGTCCAGTGACTTGAAAATTATCGTTTATTTTGCTTTTTTTGTTGTTTGTTTCAGACTGGATAGTGAATCCATTTGCTTATTACTCCATCTTGCCTGTCAGAGAAGACTAATAATACTTGGAAAAGATAGTAATCTTACACATTTTTTAGAAATCAATGTCAAGATTCCAGAACACAGAAATGGTACATCAAAATTCATGCCACATGCCCAATCAGTGTAGTTTACTATGTTCATATGGTTGGGACTGATAATATTTATATTTAAGTGTATGAATTCAAGGAAAGGTCTGTCTGTTCCTGTATTTCCTTGTACCTTCTTTACACAGTTCTCATGGAGAATGTGGGACTATTCGGGTCGTAGATGCACTTCAAGGTTTCACGCCATATGCACAGAACAGCACCTACCTCACAGGTGGACTTAAAGGAGTTAATGCAGAATGCTTAGCACAGGGCCTGGCGCGCGCGCGTGCACACACACACACACACACACACACACACACACATTAGGCACAAACATCAGCCAGTAATTTTAACATAAGCATTTAAAGTCTGAAAAAATTAAGTGATTTTAAGATTAGTCTTTTCTGTATTAAAATAAAATTCAATATTTTTAGCCACAAAGTTTGTTTCAGAAATTAGGATCTATAACTTATAATAGCCATTTGGCCAATATACAACTGATCATAGTTAATAGAAAGTTTGCATTTTATGATAATATTTCAATTATTGTATTACTCAAGGATGCAGTAAAACTTAGGTTTTCTGTAACCTTTGGGAAAAGAGAGTCACTTCTAGATACTAGCTACAAATTTTGCCTCTTTCTTACATCAAGCCATAAAAATTATAAAATGTCATGATATTTCATGTTGTTTAAAAGATTGTTTGAAACTTAATTTAACTTTCCTGATGATAGTGTCTATGTTATTGATAAACTTTAGTGCTCACTTAAATATTAGGTGTAAGTAAGAGTAAAAACTGTAGTAGGATGGTATGTTGTGTTCTCTGGTTATCCAAATGTAGTATTTAACGTTTGTGGAAGAAGTAGAATTACTTTTTTTTGATAGCCATAGACATGACAATAGGGTCAGTTATACAGAGAATAGTGAAATTTTTGCAAAGTAAAAACAAAGTCGAAAAAAAGAAAAAAGAAAAACCAAATGAAAATGTAATGTGACATTGGCCTGTCGTTTTAGTTGAAACGACAGGCCATTGTCACATTATATTTTCAACAGGTACATTTCTCATGTAAGTATAAACATATAAGAGCTAGTAAAATCAATGTTATTTTCTCTATATGATCATTGAATCATATTGCATCTTAAGATAATTTTACAGTATACTTGGAGAGCAGGTGATGTTGGACCTTACAGAATTATTGGAGAGTTATTAAAAATACAGGATTAATTTCATTTCCTTTATAGAGAATCTAAGCTAAAAAAAAAAATACAACATTGGCAAGAAATCTTTTAACTGCCTTTAAGTAAATATTAAATACTAATGTTTAATATTAATTATATAATAAAAGTAAACATTTTATTTGGTTTAAACAGTTTCTGTTTATCATTAAAAACTTAGAGAAAATATGGAAAATCTAGAAAATTAGGGAAAAGATTACCCATAATTCAAACATTGCAGAGATAACTACTCTTAACATTTTAGTATATCCTTTTAAGTCTTCACATTTTAGTGTTTGTATATGTATAATATTTTGTAACAATAATTTTTCTTTTAATATTTTTAACATTGGCTCTTGAATGGGTAGATCTATATTAGTTATAGATAGATTTTTAAAGGATGATGATAGGTTGTTACTATGTGATAGGGAGGATGGAATAACACTGAATAAGAAATCTGGGTTTATGTGCCTTTTCTGCCTCTCATTAGTTGTGTCCTTAAAATCACTTTAATTTCCACCTCTGTTTGCCTATTAATACCAGTGGTTAATAGTACTTTTTCTGTTTACCTTCTGAATTTTTTTTTAAAGATGTGTGTCAAATTGATCATTTTGTTATAATATTAAATAATATCTAAAGCAGTGAATATTTCCATGTCTGGTTAAATCTGATTACTTTGTTTCCAGACATTCTTTTTCTTTTCCCTTTCCCCGTTTTAATTAGATAGTCTTTATGAAAAATTATAACGCAGTAGGAATTCTTAAACTTTTTTGGGTCTGTTGAAAGTACCTGTGCTATGTGTGTGTGTGTGTGTGTGTGTGTGTGTGTGAAAATTCTTTAACTGTAGGGGCTAGAGATCTACAGAAACCCTTTTATGGCTTCCAGGTTGACTGTTCTTATGTATCTGCTGTCTTCGTTCAGTGTCCACAGCACCTTGGTTTACTTAATATGTGCTTCCAAAATCTGACACACCCGTGAAACTTAATTTTTGCATTGACTCAATTTGCAAAGTCTACCACATGGATTGCCTTTAGCTGTTGTATTCTCTGAAGTAATCCAGAGCAGACTGTTTCTTTCTTTGAGTTAGACGCAGCAGTGCTGGATAACATCTAAAGATCTTGGGTGTACTAGACCACTTAAAAACTTTGGCCATTGAGGACATAAATAAGCAAAGTTAGGGCCATACACAGTTTTCACACAATGTCACAATATTAAGGGCAGACCAGGTGAACACAGGTTGACTGGGGGACTCAATAGAGACCTGGAGACCATCGCTAGTCTCCATCATGCTTTACAAAGTGATTGCGTTTTTGATGATTTTAATCTCTTCAGATATGCTGCTATTTTCTATGATTAGTAATATATTAATTTTCATTTATAAGTCTCTAATATTCTTAGCATTTCTCCTTGTTCTTTTAAACGGTGTGAAGGAAAGATTTCTGTTAGATATCACCCAGCGTCCCTAGAGATACTAGTGCTTAATAACTAACGCTTGCTCCCCTAAGGCATGCTGTATAGTGTTGCCGTGGTGAGAAGCAGCCTCGCGGCAGATCATCACTTGCAATCTGTAGAGCCTGTGACTTTTTAATTTTGGGATCACATTAGAAACCACTTTGTTCTTTCTGTTTTTATGCCTTAACATATCAACTAACCATCAGAAGTTACTCAGGACTCTCTAAGTTTGAGCTGTGGGAGATCATGACTTCTCAGATGTGCTTCCCAAATGTCCTCGAAGTAAATGTTGCATTGGCCAGATGGCCTGTGATTATAGGTCGTGTAGGGTGCGTCTGGGCCTTCCAAGCTTGCATTCCGTTTCGTTTGGTAACAGCAAGCCACTTCCCCTTACTGGACTGTCAGTGAGGGTGCTCTGCCCTTTACCGGCCAAGGCCAGGGCATGCGGGTCAAGTTAGACTTACTAGATATGTTTAAAAAGCTTTCTTTGTGGAATTGGAAATGAAATATTAAAATTTTTATTTTATTAACAGGTCAAATAAAAATAATATTAACATCAGATTTGATGAGATCGTCAGTGTTTTTAACCCTCTTCTGTGCCTGTCAGAGCGCTCATAATAGAAGTGAGCTGTTCAGGGAGTCCTCAAGACTCCCTCAGGTTTGGTGATTCATTGCGAAAACTCACAGGACTTAGTGTGCCGTCATCCTTTGGCGGGGATGTAATACAGCAGAAGGCTACAAAGCATATTCGGCAAAAGGAAAAGATGCTTGGGGTGGGGTCTGGGAGAAACCAGGTGCAGGCTTCCAGAGTATTCTCCCAGTAGAGTCACACAGGAATGACTTGTAACAACCTAGCTGAAACGTTGCCAACAGGAGAGCTTGTTAGAGATGAAGCACCTAAAGTTTTTATTGGAGACTAGTCACGTGGGTACCCATGCCTGGCGCACAGCCAGATTTCCAACTCTGAGAATGAAAGCAGGTTTTCAGCATAAACTGTATTGGTGCTAACCACAGTTTAGGCACAGTGACCCCACTCTCAGCAGTTAATTGTGGGATCCTTCTGAAATACAGATTCCAAATGTCATCCAGATGTCATCCAAGGGCCAACTTTACAAACAGGGCAAAAATAGCAGTCAGGCCTGCTGTGTCAACTCCTTTCTGCAAGGAAGCATTAGGTTTCAATTTTCTTAGGTTTTACTCTTCCCATTGATAGGTTTATCATGGTGATTTCTTTGCTAGAGTCTTCTTAAGCTACTTTCTGCATTATGTTATTTTAAATGAGGCAGTTTTTAGTGCTTTATGTAATTCTATGTGCATGTTAATCATTCTTTTTTTCGCTGTCACCATCCTGACATCTTTCAAGTCTTATGGCTTTCTGTTTGGCTGTTGCCACCATGAACCTCATACTACATGTGTCAGGAAACCAAAATAGAGAATAGAGAATCTATTTGTTGCTGAATGTGTCTGTTACACATTCCTAGTGAGGACCTAGAGAGAGAACCTCTAGGTCATTGGTCTCAAACTGGGGTACATCAGAGTCCTGGAAGGCTTGTTAAAACACAGACTGATGATTTCTTCCCCCTGAGTTTCTGCTTCAGGCTGTCTGGAGTACGACCTAAGAATCTGCATTTCTAACAAATTTTTGGGTAATGCTGATGCTGTTGGTCCTGGGAGCACATTTTGAGAACCTCTTTTGTAGTTTGAAATATCCACAAACTCATGTAAACAAGAATAATATAATCTGTAGAATTTACCTGTATGGGCACACCTGACAGTATGCTGAAAGTGAATCAGCAGGCACCTCTGTCAACCCCTGTGTGTTGTGCAGCTGCCACTTTTCCCTGAGGATGTATGCGTTCACAAGACACAGGGCTCATGTAGATCAACATAAATATTTATTGGAAAAGTTTACTTACCTATTTTTAAGCTAAATAAAATACTCCATATTTTTGTGTCCTCAGTGAGTCAGTCTTCCCTCAACCCCTTGGAATTTATCATCTCTCCCAGGTAACCATAGCCCAGTAGATCCTTTCTTCAACATTTTCTTCAGGAAAATGGATTAGCAAGCGAAATGCTAGAATTTAAGGGCTTTGTTGCTTTTCTCTCCTGCTGGGAATGCTTATGGATGGAGATGCCACTGAATATTTTTCATGACCTCAGTGGGGTCAGAGAACCCTGAGGAGACAGAATTTAGCTGATGGCAAAGTGGGTGGCATCACCTCAGTAGATGGCAGGAAAGGCTTGATAATGAAATTCTGAAAATGTTCTGATCCACATGGGATCCGTAGGTTGATAAGCAACCTCTTGAGTTATATATTTTTTTCAATGGCGAGGTCTTATGAACAATCTGATGTAATTTGCATTCACTTTATAGAATCACATTTAAGATGTGGAAGAATGTTTAGGCTTTATTAAGTGAAAAACAAAAATTTACAATAAACCGAGAGTAGTTGACCAAACTATCACCTATCTGTCTGGATATTCTGCCAGGGGAAGATGTCTGGAATAGTATTCTAATAGCCATCCTGAGAAGAACGATGCTTCTTCTGTGAATCTGATTGTTTCCCTTTGTTTTCTACTATTATTTTTATAAATCAAAAATGTAATACTGTTATTTTCAAGTCATCTAAAATGGGGTTTAAAGGATTATTATTATTTTTTATAATCAACCAATCCCTTAGAAAATATTCTTTAGATGAATTCATAGTGACTTATGATATTTCAAAATTTTCTACTTAATGTCTTCTAATTCATGCCAGCAGATATTACTAACATGCCCAGGGAAGATACAAACCATAATGTCAGTTTATGGTTTCTCTTTGTAATTCTGATTTTTGAACTGGCTTCATCACTAGGCTCCTCTAATTTCCACTTGATCTTAGTCAAAAGGAGAACAATCCTCCTCTAATTTCAAGATCATTAAAGTTTAAATATTATAAGTAAGCATGGTACGTTCTGAGAGTAATGTTACCCTAGAGCAGATTTATTTGCATTTGAATGAGGTTTTGACCTACCTAGCAAGATAACAAATAAGGCTAACCTCTTCTGAGGGCAGAATAAATTGGCTACCTTTGTGTTATATGAGGAAAGTGCCGGTGCTTTTAGCATGTAGAACAGTGTCTTAAATACAGTAAATACTTAATGGATGCCCTCCCCAATGTATTTCTCTCTCATCTCTTTGGGGATGATGAACGTTCCAGTTAGAATGTCTGTTTTGAATCATTTAAATTTCCAGGGATATGCATATACCCTCTGATAATATCTGAGAGTATGCAGGCATCTTTCTGGTTAATAGATGTGATTCTGAATTCTTAGGAGAAGTGTTAGGAAATATATGTAGCATCCTGAGAAGCTTTTTGTATTTGGGGGGAAGGGTTGATTTTTTTTCTTTTGTAAATATATATAAGAACTTTTACAATCCAGTAAAAAAAATAAGTGACTCAGAAAGATGGGTAAAGAACATAAAAGAACAATTCATAGAAAAATATATGCAAATAGCCAACAAATACATAGTACTTAAAAAAATTATTTTCAGATAATTTTAAATTTACAGCACAGAGAATTAATATAATGTCTGTGTTATATGTGTATATATGTGTGTGTGTGTGTATACTAGTTATCATTATGTTTAATCTTCCTTATAGCAAAATGCAGACATGATGTCCTATCACCTCTCAATACTCCAGTGTATAATTCCTAACAAAAAGGACACTCTTATTCTGTATTCATCCCTTTAAATCATGAAATCAGCATTGGTGTAATACTATCATTTTGTCCACAGACATGTTTCACATTTCATCAAGTCTCTTAATAATGTCTCTCTTTTTTTTCTGGTCCATGTTCTATCCTGGAATCTATGTTGCGTTTCATTATCATGTTTCTTTAGAGTACTTCAATCTAAAACTGTTTCCCAGTGTTCCCTATATTTCATGTTCTTAAAGTTTTAAGGAATGCAGACCTTTACATTCTGTGGAGTAACTTCAGCCTGGGTCTGTCTAATTTTTCTCATTGTCAGAATCACTTTTGGTGATTATATCACAGAAAGGATGCTCTTTTGTTTTCAGTGCATCACATTATTCCACTGATAATTCAGTGTTATTCCAGGGTTATGCCAACATTCTGTTCCTCATCAAACCTCCACTCATCAGTTCAGCAACTGTTGACAAACTCTGAATCAGTTACCTTTTTGATGGTTGCCAAAAGCGGATTCTCTATTTCCTATATTTATTAAAACATTTTACTATAAGGAAGAGCTTTCCCTTTTCTGCACTTACTTATTTATTTGTCAATATGGATTTATGTATGCCAGTTTTATTGAATTGGTGATAATTGGTTATTAATTTTTAAACTGAGGTATAATTTACTTACAGTGAAATACATACATCTTAAGTCAGTTTCGATGTATGTATACTTTCATAACTAGATAATAGACAATCAGTATTTATTTTGATGCTCAAAGTTTCCCCCATTTGGCCAGTAGGAGCCCCTTCAAGGTGGCTCCTGTATTCTTTGAAATGTCACCATCATTCATGGAGCATTTTCTTACTTTCTGGCATGAAATGTTTCAGATTCTTCTTGTACTTTCCTGCTCAACTTTAAAATCAACCATTTCCGCAGGATTCTTGGTTCTTTTTAAAGAAGGTTGAGATGTAGAAGTCAAGATATTAGGCTATTGCTATGCTTTTTGTTATTGGGCCTATGTTTTTGTTTAGTTACTCTTAGGCCTTCTTGGTGGACAGAGTTAGGAAAATATATGGATCTATATATACAGACACACAGACAAATACATATGTATATACACATATACATTTGTTACTACTTGTTCATTTTTCTGTATGTACATGTATATATGTTATACAACCATGAATTTGTATTTCTAACTCCAGTACCTTAGATTTCTTTATAGCAAGAGACTAAGTAGGAATGCTCCATAAGGAAGTGTATCACAAAACCTTCAGCCTGGCAAAGACAATCAAGACTATACATCTATTTTGAGGTGACTGTGCTTTGGTCCAATGTAAAGCTATATAAAGAATTGTCCGTCCCCTTCTTTTTAAATTTCTTTGGCAGTGAGAAACATGTCCCTACTACCCTCAATATAGTTACTTATTCATCAGTCAGTTTACTATTTGGTCAGTGTAACAAATCTTCCAACCATTCTGTACATTTCCTGTCCCTACTCAGCTCCCACCATGTCCTTTGCCACAGGGACTGCCTGTGCTTTTATGTGGCTCCCCCAGACTCCTCCTAAATGCCTTGTATACACATCATCTGTCCCTTATTCCTGTGCCACCCCCAACCCTTACCCCTTCCTACCCATGTCCTTAGTACTCTATGAAAAGGAAGATAGGAAAATTAGATTGCACTGGTTAGTTTTTCAATGTACTCATTTTTGGTATGTCCTAAAATATTGTGCATTTTAACTTTAAGTTTAGTTTTTAAATGATACACTTTTGGTATATAGGTGGGAGGTTTTTTAGTTCATCTGTTGGAATTGTCTCTATTATTGTTTTAATGCCTCTGAGATTGTCATATATAATAGGTTCTTATTATAGATTTATTTGTATGTTTAAGTATATTTACTGAGCATTTTAGCATCAAATTTAGTATTTTTATTTAGTTTTCATGTTCTCCTGGCTGCATTGGCACTGCCTTAGTAACCAGTTTGAATGCTTATTCTTTTTAAGAAACTGTCTCAGTAAAATGTCATTAGCATGTTTTGCTTTGTTTAAAAAGTAAATCTTGAATAACCGAGTATTTCCTAGGCAGTGTCAACATTAGTCAGCCATTTGGAGAATTGATTCAACTACTCTGTTTCTAAAACATTTTATATATTGATGTACTGCAGCCCAAGCCACATTAGAGATTACTGTTGATTCATTTGAGCATTTACATGGCATTTTGGCTTCTGCAGGATTATTATCCACCAATAGCTAATTTAAAAATCGCTTATGCTTTTTAGTGTCCCTGTGGAATTAAGTGTTTTTTAGGTGCCAGTGAGGGCATTTGGTAGATTGACTAGAAAAATAATTGTTTAAGCAATGCTGGATAACGGTGAGGTAGCTGTTGCCTTGACAACTAGAAAACTGTTCTGTTTGCTAAACAAAGGAGTGGTAATTTAGTAGTTTAATTTCCTTTTTGGCATGGAGGTGCTACATAATAAACATTTTATTTTAGCCTCTAAGATGGCCCATATTATTGACCAAAATTAGAGAAGCAGAGCAAAAAGAAAAGGTAAGAGGGCTTTTTTGTTTTTTGTTTTATTTTGTTTCGGTTGTAAACCTACCAAGGTAAGTGTTAGTCAAAGGAATCTTAGTTAATCTGCTGTCAGTTTTTTTTTTTTTTTTTTAGGCGAGGCAACCCTTGGTTGACCTCACAGATTGCAAGGACCTTGTCAGTTTACAATCCCTTATTATTATTTTTTATGCCTACAGCACCTGGTCTTCCTAGGTGGTCTCCCATCCAAGTACTAACCAGGCCTGACCCTGCTTAGCTTCCAAGATAAGACAGGATCGGGCTTGTTCAGGGTGGCATGGCCATAGACGGACAATTCTTTATATAGCTTTACATTGGACCAAAGCACAGTCACCTCAAAATAGATGTATAGTCTTGATTGTCTTTGCCAGGCTGAAGGTTTTGTGATACACTTCCTTATGGAGCATTCCTACTTAGTCTCTTGCTACTGAAATTCAGCATGATTACTTTATTTCTGATTTGAATAAGAGATAATATTTAAACAGCCTCCCCTTCACATATTATACTAGCATCTGCTGTTTATGTGAGATCTTTTTTGCATAGGACTTAAACATTTTTTAATAATTTTACCCCAGATTATTAAGTAATAACTTTTTTTTTTTGGACACTGTATGCTTGGCCCTATTCTAAGAATTTAACATGGAGCATTTTAACTCTCATTCCCTGTCAGATAGTCACTATTACATCCTGAGGCACAGAGGTCTTAGTCCAAGGTCACCCAGGTGCTAGGTGGTAGATTGAAACCCAAGCTTCTAATTCAAGAGCCTGTGCTCTTAATTACTCTATTATACTGACTCTCGTTTATATAGCCATTCCAGATATGTTGGAGAATACAGAACAGTATTAATAAGAAAATTCAAAATAATCTGTGATCTCAGTTTCTACAGATTATATATATACTTGTTCCTTGATTTGCGTGGATTATCCATTCCATGCATCTTTCTTTTTTATGCAGAAGAAAACCGCATAAAAAGAGTCCACCATTACGAAAAAAATGCTAAATAGGCCAATATGTCATAAAAATATTCCGCATATTTCCACAAAAAATTCTAATGAAAATTAAGAAAAACCAAAATAAATTTTACTCACTGTTGGTGTCTACTGTAATCTAAAGCAATCAACCTTCTCTTTTTAATTAGCATAAAGTCACTATCTTCATTGCTGAGACTATTTGGTAGTGTGCTGCTTTGGTTTCATTATTTATGTTTTTAGATGATCTTTTTCCAACCTATCGTTTGCTAAATTTTCATTATTTTTGAATATTCACTACATTAAAAAAAAAATCTCTTCGAAATTTTAAGGCTCATTGGATGTTTGGATCAATATCTGGAATTGCAGTTTCTAGTTTTGTGGTCAGTTGAAGAGCTTGTTAATATTTTCTGCAGTGAATGGAACTGATTCAGTGTTTCTGTTTGGATGTTCTAAATTGTGTGGATGACCAGGTGCATTATCTAAAAATAAAAGTACTTTAAAAGGAAGAATTTTTCCTTCATATAGTTGTCAACTTCTACAGCAAAACGTTTATAAAACCAATTACCCACAAATCAGTAATCATCTGTGCTTTTTTATTCACCATCCAGTGAACAGAAAGGTAATTAATTGTGTATTAATAAATATTATTTCTTTGTGTGTTACTGAGTTAAGCTATTGTTTTTTAGAAAGAATAATTGCCAATAATGGAAGTGAAAATAAAAGAACCGTGTATAAAAAAACTTTACCGTATAAATTGAGGAACGGGTGTACTTCTTTTTACTGTTCTGATGAAGTGATATACCTGGGGTTTCCTTCAAAATAATCAATGTTTGTAGGGAATGGGGCGGGGCGTAGATGAGACAGATTTGTCTGAGTTGATCATTGTGAGAACCAGATTATGACTAGATGCGGAATGTGTTAATACAGTTCTATCTTTTTTTGTATCTGTTTGAAGTGTTCCTTAATATACATTTTTAAACAGCAAAGGATACATACCAATTGTAAAAAAAACAAAAAGGAACATTTTTTAAAGAACAAGAAGACTTTGAATAAAATAGTTTCATATACATACTCTCCATTCCCACTCCCCTTCCCAAAAGTAATTCTTCTCTAATAGTGCCTATCTTTATGGTGTATGTTTATATATAAATAAACATATATATATAAATAATGCATTTATATTTATATAATGCAATGTATATATAATTTTGATTACTTCTGCATGTCTAGAAGTAGAAAAAGTATAACATTCTAAAGACATATATATTATCAAATATCCTCCAGTATTTTCTCATTAGATTTAATACTGAAAAATATTATATTCTGAGGAGTATTAACATTGATTGAAAAAGTGAGGAAAGTGGTTTAACTCTTAGTTTACATTTATTTATTAGGAGCAGTCATTTAAAATGAGGTTTTGTCTCGCATAATAAAAAAAAGACAGGGTGTCACATCTGAGTTTACATTGGTTCAAGGACTTGTTTGCCCACATTGAGTATTTTATAATATTAATAGTAACAGTTAGTAGCTAAATAGTTCAGGCATCAGAACTTAATACTTTCTAATATTGATTCCATTTTCCTTATGTGGAAATTGAATTATAGAGGTTCAGTAGACGAAAAAAAACTCATCTAGTTAGTGTAAAGATTGAGCTGGGATTAGGACCTTGTTTTTCTGCTTTGAAAGGCTGTGTTATTAGTCTGCTTTATTAGCTCACGTTATACTAGTGACAGAGTGATAATTTATACTCTGTTTAAACTACATACACAAATCTGACCATGTAGGTTATGGATTTTGTTTGCTTTTCTGTAGAAATTCTCATTCACAATTTTGGTTAGCATAGCTTCCCTTATAGATAATTATGTGTCTCCAAACGTCCCATTCTATCTTTGCTTTCATATAGATAGGCTTGTTAAATGTATTCAGAGAATAATAATTATTATGTCATCTAATTATGAGAATTTAGGAACAGAAAAGTAACTTAACTAATAAGATGATACAAAGAAAAGAAAAAAGGCAGAAAATCAGAACATGGGTCTTTGTTTTCCCTACACTCCTTTTAACAAATTAGCACTGCTCTCACAATGTATCTTCGTTTTAGCAGGTTTTATTATACTTCAGGTTCCCTTTGCAAGTTTTTTTCTAATAGACATTTTCTTTCCATGCCTTGCTAATTCCATTTTGTGTATTCCAGCTTGAAGGAAAAAAAATATTATTCTTAACTAATAATTTACCTCATATTATTTGAGGTAATTATTATTCTGTCAACCTGGATTTTCAGGTTCATAAGGATGTGGGATGGACTTAGTTTGGAGGAAAAAAATTCTCTTTCAAATCCAAGTTGAATAAATCTGTTGAGTAGCATATTTACAATATTCTATAGTTGGAGTATTGCCAGTCTAATGTGAATATTAATGTAAAGAACATGTAAATGGGTTTCTGTACTAGTAGTCTAAACACATTACTAGTCTGTTTTTTGTTGTTGTTGTTCAAAATGTTCTATAATAAAAATACCTAAAAAGCTAATTGCTTATTTATTTGTTCCTGAGTGGGCATAAATGTGCAACTTGTTGATTTTTTGTTCTCCCTACATTTTGCAATTTCTGGTTCCTCGTTAGTTTTCACTTAACGATACTATTTGTCTATGAAAATAACATTTTACTGGTCATTAAGGTGCAGGGCGTGTCAGTGGGAAAGGTCGCATGTTGTGGACAATGATGAGCCATGGTCATAGGTTTTTCTAGCAATGATAACATAATACCTACCAATTGAACCACCAAGTGAATTGATGTCTTTTTAAATTTTTCTTAAAACTTCTGGGTGAAGTGAGGTGAGTCCCTTTCATATTCTTACTTACTAAAATAAAGCCACTAGCTTGTCTAGAATTTAACCAAAATTTTGACCAAGGAAAATGACATTTCAAGGGGTCAGGCAGGTAAAGTAGAAATGTATTCTTTATTAACTTCAGGTGCAAGAGCAGTGCCAAGTTACGATTGTAGTTAGTTAATGATATCAACAAATATAGCAAGTAGTAATGTAGAAATTATTAATGCAGAAAGTATATCTGTGTATATTAATGGCATAAGTGAATTGGAATATAGGCATTTTCCTGAGTATATTTTAAAAATCGTATACTTGATACGTTTTGAGTTCCTTTTTTAAATACTTTTCATGAAATACATGGAATGGCCATTAAGGAGATTGGCCTGATAATTTTATTTTATCTCTCTGTCTGTCTGTCTGTTTATCTATCTAGCCAACCAGCCAGCCAGTCAGCCAGTCAGCCAGTCAGCCAGCCAGCCAGCCAGCCAGCCAGCCAGCCAGCCAGCCAGCCAGCCAGCCAGCCATCCATCCATCCATCCATCCATCCATCCATCCATCATTTGTTTGTTTTAATGCCTACCTCACCTGGTATTCATTCATAGGTGGTCTCTCATCCAAGTACTAACCAGGCCCAACCCTGCTTAGCTTCTGAGATCAGACAAAATCAGGCGTGTTCAGGGTTGGCCCGATAATTGTAGCACCCTTGTCTTGGTTTATGTGATATAATTATGGTCACTTTTGTCATATCATTGTGGTATAGTGCTTGCTTGCTTGCGCTCTCTCTCCCTCTCTCTCTCAGCCACAACTATTAAGGGTGAATTTAAAGATACAAGTGAAATTGATATGTCATTATTTGTTGCTATATATAGCATTTTCCACATTATGTTCTGTTAAGTTTCTACAGCATGCTATTAGATATTAATGAGGGGAAAAGGCTCTTTGGACAGATAGTTTGGGAAATGATTACGCAGAGTGGGAATTCATTCGATGAACTGATTTTCCCAAACTCGTCTCTCATTTTCTTTTTGGTGGACCATCGTGGATATTAGTATTTTTTATAAAACACTTTGGGAAAAGCTACTTATATAATACCTTTCTTTGGCTGTGGAATTGATTAATATAAACAGAACTCATTAGAAATATAGAACCTATGTAGAAATATACCTGATTATAAAAAGTCAGAGCAGCTGTATTAGGACTATTAAAAACTAAATCACAAGTGAGGAAACTGAAAATATTATTTAGCGTGGAAGGACAAATAGTGAACACATGCATCAAAGCATTTGAGACATTTTGGCTAATTTTATGTGAGACTTCCCCAAATGGATTTTTTTAAAAAATTAATTTTGTTTTATTATGGTAACATTGGTTAACAAACTCCAGTAAGTTTCAGGTGTACAGTTCAACAGTAAGGCAGAGATATGTGTCACATTGTGTGTTCACTGCCCATAGTTTTCTTTTCTGTCACCACATATTTGACCCCTTTTACCCCATCTGCCTCCCCTCTCTATGACAACCACTAGTCTATTGTCTATGAGTCCGTTTTGACCTGTTTGTTGCTTTTAGGTTTATATCCCACATATAAATGGTATCATGTGGTTTTCAACTTTTTCTGTCTGGCCAATTTTGCTTAGTATTGACTATCTCAATCGAGGTCTATCCCTGTTGTCGCAAATGGCAGTATTTCATCTTTTCTGACAGCTAAGTAATATTTTATTGTATATATGTGCCACAGCTTTTTTGTCCAGTCATCTATAGTAGGACACTTGGTTGCTTCTATGTCCTGGCCACTGTGAATAATGCTGCTATGAACATCGGGGTGCAAATACCTTTTCGGATATATGTTTTCAATTCTGTGGGGTAAGTGCCCAGTAGAGGGATTGCTGGATCATGTGGTAGATCAAGTCTTAGCTTTTTGAGGAACCTTTATACTGTTTTCCGTAGTGGCTATACCAATTTGCAGTTCCACCAGCAGTGTATGGGGGTTCCTTTTTCTCCACATTCTCTCCAATACTTGTCATTACTTGTCCTGTTAATAACAGCTATTCTGACAGGTGTGAGATGGAATCTCATTGTGGTTTTGGTTTGCATTTCCCTAATAGTTGAGCATCCTTTCACATGTTTGTTGGCTATTTGTATGTCTTCTTTGGATTAGTGTTGTTATTGAGTTGTTTGAGTTCTTTTGTATATTTTGGATATTGGGCCCTTATTGGAGGCGTTGCTTGCAAATATATTTTTCCTTTCGGATGGTTGTCTCTTTACCCTTGTTGACTGTTCCTTTTGCTGTGCAGAAGCTTTTTAGTTTAATGTAGTCCCATTCATTTATTTTTGCTTTTCAAATTGGATTTCTTAATGTAGTTTTCATCAGTAGTTTGAGTACATGTAATTCCCCCCACTCCTTTTATGCCATTCTACCTTAGAATTGTCTGGATAGTAATATAACAAAGCTATTATGATTTTGGGTGGTGATCAAGATATAGCCGCAGTATTAAAAGAAATTTTCTCAGACTTGAAGCCTTAGGGATCTGCCTTCTGTTTAAGTGGTCACATAGTAAATAAATATTTGAATGGCTGGTGGGTGGAGGTGTGGATGGAATGATAGACTTGTGATTGAACTAATTCATATTATGGACCATATGTATTCTGTAGAGAGAAAATGATGCCTTTATATTGTGTACATTTAGTGCATTAAAATAGCTTTTGTGATACATATTTTACTTATTTTTAAGTTGGAGTATTTTATAGATTTTTGTTAACAAACTGACACGATTATCTCTGCCCTTCTGAGATCTGATTGTGGGATTAGAGAGCTTAAATCTAATTTGTTTGCATTTTTAGGCCCTTGATGAACCTCCCTATTTGACAGTGGGCACTGATGTGAGTGCTAAATACAGAGGAGCCTTTTGTGAAGCCAAAATCAAGACAGCAAAAAGACTTGTCAAAGTCAAGGTACAGTACATGTAGATTATATAAATTTTATGTTCAATATTCGATACTGAAACATTAACTTGATGAGTGTATTTAAGAAATTTTTTCCTGCAAGGTAAGTTTAATTTCTAGGAGTAATGGTTGTAAAAATACGTATAAAAAAGCATCAGTTGTCATTTTAGAATATTCCAATTGGAATGAAATTAGATTAGTACAGTTGGTGTTTTGAATTCCATTTCACTACAGACTAAATATTGTTAGCCTTTTAGAGCTAGAAATGACTTTAGAAATCACAGTTTAATTCATTAATTTTATTGTTAAAAAAAAATTGAGGCTCATAAAGAGTGATTTCTCCAAGGCTGTTAATAGCAAATTAGTAGCAGAATAGGAATTATCACAATTTCTTAATTTTAAGATTCCTTCCTCCCCACTTCGTTTTAACCATGAAACTGAGATGTGATTTGTAATCGATGGTGTCTTAGATATGTTTTTTTCTCAGGTAATACACAAAAAGAAATGTAATTGTGTACATTTTAATAAATTATCAGTATTGAAAAATATGGGACAAATGAAATATTTGAAGGTAGATATTTGTTCTCTGGTCAATTATTTATTGAATGGCAAACTATACAGGATACTTGTTAGGTCGGGAGGACAGGGGTGTGACAATGACCCGCTCTCTGCCCTCAGGGGATTTATCCAGGTTAGCAGATACACTGTAAAAGACTGCTTTAAACAGCACCAGCGAAACAGGCTAGGCAGTGTTGTACTTCCAGTGGAGAATATCACGGTCTCTTCTGGAACTTTCCCCATATCTGTTTGCTTATGTTCCTTTCTTTCTTCCTTATATATGGATGTGTTTTTTAAAAAAAGCTTCTGGGTGATTATAATTTACATTCCTAGTTAAGAACCCTTGTGATAAGGCCTTTCACAGTAAGCCTGTGAGACGCTAGTCTTGCCCCCCGCCCCAATTCCCGCCCCCCCGCCTTCAGTTTTCCCCGTGCTTGTGATTTGATAATATGGGTGCTCTTACGGTGCTCTTACGGTGCTCTTATAGTGGCATTTCCTGTTTTGACTTCACACACTGGAGTTTCCTGAACACTCCCTTATTTTTTTGTTTGTTTTCACCACTATTTTAGAGATGGAAAAGCTGTTTATCAGTGTTCTCATTCTTCCAGACAGGGCTTCTGCTAGAGCAGGTGTAACACCTTAGTGTGAATTAGACAGAAGCCCTCTGACCTGGTGGAGAGCCTCTTCAGCTAGCATACGCAGAAGCACTTTCCTGCCAGTTAGAAAAGGCATTCTCTTCGGGCAGGGCTAGGTCTGCAGAGCACAGGCTGCATTTTGGCCGTGACTCCACATCTTGACTGGGTGCCTCTGTGTAGTGAATGAACCACTAAATGACATATAACTGTTCTGCCATTTCTTGCTGTTAATAAAAGGAGGAAAACTGTTAGTCTCTACTGCCTCTGTTGGTAGCACAGAGTCCTAGCACCTTGTGCCTTATAAATAAATGAGTTTCTAAAACTTACCGTTAATTTTTTTTGGCGGCTCTAAAATCTGTTTATAATTCAAAGTTAATGATTTCCTCAGTAGTTACACATCTATACCAGTTGAATTTGTTTCAGATTCATAGTTAATACAGTTTTTCAACAGTTTGTTGATATACTTTTTTTTCTCACCATTTTTCATTTATTACTTCCATGTGCTATGTACTATATTAGGAATTGAAACTTTAATGTGAAAGCCTGATCTCCATCCTTAAATGGCCTGTAGTCTAAGTGAATGACAGATGCCTAAACCCATCATTTAAAAAAAGTGTCGTGGTGTTTTTATGAGACAAATGTCTGTGATGCTGTGAGCACAGGACATCTTCTTTCATAGCTGGTTCGTGAGCCCATGGCCTGGATTGACTGCCATGCACATCTGATAAGGCTGTGTTGATAGTTTGTCCCTATAAGAAGAGGGAGAA
Organism: Macroglossus sobrinus; assembly: GCA_004027375.1. NCBI lineage: Eukaryota > Metazoa > Chordata > Mammalia > Chiroptera > Pteropodidae > Macroglossus > Macroglossus sobrinus. Next base: position 123,907 of record PVKZ01000676.1, on the reverse strand, counting down.
CAGCTTTTCCTGTACAGAATATTGGAAGCTCTCTTGTTTTTCACCAACTATTTAAATGTTTAAACTTGAACCCCTTATTTTAATCTAACGCCCTCACATCTGGTTGCCTGTTTCTGATTGCTGTGCTGATCCAGGGAGCGTAGGAGATCTCTGCATCTCAGCAGCCAGAGCTGGAGTCTCATCCCTCAATGTACTAGGCCTGAGATCTTGGATCATTTACTTAGACTTCGTTCTCAGTTTTCTTACCAACAAAGTGGGAATAGTTATACCTACCTAATAAGGTTATTGTGAAGATTATATGTTTGACACTTGAGCCTGATTAAATGTTTGTTGCTACTGTTTATTATTAAGTTAGGCCTTCACGAAATGATATATAGTTGACCCTTGAACAATATGGGTTTAAATTGTGCACGTTTATACACGGATTTTTTTCAATCAATACTGTAAATGTATTTTCTCTTTATGATTTTCTTAACATTTTTCTCTATTGAAAGAATACAGTATGTAATATGTGAATATAATATACAGTATAGTATGTAACACATACAAAATTTGTGTTAACTGACTGTTGATATTACCGGTAAGGCTTCTGGTCAACAGTAGGCTATTAACATAAGTTTTTGGGTAGTCACAAGTTAGACATGGATTTTTAGTTGTGCTGGGGATCAACTGTAGTACCTAATAGTATAAGATCACCTCCTCTTTTTGTCTCATATTTTAGGAAAATAAATTATACAACTAAACTAATAACTAATAGTGTTGAATAAAGTATGATACGTGAAACATCAAGTAATTTAGTCTGGGAAATTGTTTAATAAAAATTTCAGTTAATCTTTAGGGATTGAGATTTTTGTATAAAGTAGGCAACTGTTTACTTGTGATAAAAAGGAATTCATGCATTGATGAGTTTATGTTATTTGACTTTTTGTGTGTGTGTGTGGCTAATTAAATTTATGATCTCTAGGTTACATTTAGACATGATTCTTCAACAGTAGAAGTTCAGGATGACCACATAAAAGGCCCACTAAAGGTAATTCATTTATTTATTCATTAATTCTAGTGTATACCTGGAAAACAATAATTATGTTTGGTCATTTCTTTTTTATTTATTGGCTAATTTGTTATTGCATTGATAAATACGTAATTCTCTCTATATAGACTAATAGAAAAAAGTAGATTTAATGTTCAGTAAAACCTGTTGTTCAGGAATGAGATGAACATCAAGGAAGCATTGACTGCTTTTTATTTACTCATCTGTTTTAGTCTCACCATGTTTCACTTACTAAAATTGTAGATTGTTTGGGAAGGGCTCCTTAACTTAGGGGTTAGAGCACTGGTCTTATAAAAATTATAGATTTTCCAGAAATTTGCATTTATTTTTTCTCATTGACCGTGAACTAAGTGCTGCTTTACTTTCTACTGGTGAGCAAGGTAAAGGGAATATATGGGTAGCCACTGTGTGTGTCCCCTTTGTCCCTTTCGAAAGTCTGAAAATGGACATTGGCTTGGCTGGATGAATTTTTAGAAATGCTAACGGAATGAAGAAACATTTGTAAATGTAAGAAAAATCCTTTACTGATGAAGTTGTACTTTTCAGAGATATAGATAGATGTCTATATCTACCAGTTTTGTTTGTGATTCATTTTAAAACTTTTAATTGGATCCCCAGGGCATTGGTTCCTTGCATGTATGTATAGTAGATACCGTGGAGGACTAAAACTTTTTTTTTACCTTGCGTTTTAAAAATTATTTTCCACTATTTCTATTTGTTGTTGCCATCTTTAACGTTACATGCACGGGTGCATCCAAGTTCATCACTTGGAGGGACAAAAGGACAGAAACTTGTGCACTTAAATGACAGTAGCCACCATTTATTTAGCACTGCGTATGTGCTAGTACTGTCACATCTTTTGCACATAGTATTTAACATAATCCTCATAACAGCTCTTTACAGAAGAGGAAACTGAAGGAGGTAATCTGTTGAAGGTCTCGGAGCCAATAACGACTGAACCAAAACTGATAGATTCACAGCCTGTAATGAAGCACTGTGCCCCCTGCATGTTCAGAGCACATACACCTCCATGCCTTATTTGTGTTTCTGCCTCATAGCATAGTTCTTTGCTGCCTGACTGCTCTATTTTAAACAACCTGGTACAGGCCAGCAGGTACCATCTATAAAAAAATATTCTGTGTTGAGAAGGGACAGAAAAATCATCTACTTTGTATCTTCAGACATCTTTCCTACTGTTGCAGCCTCTTTGATTGTGGCATAATTGATTTATTTTGCTTGTTTGCTTTTTCTTATTAAATTTTTCTTTATTTGTGATTAAGGATTAGGAATATTTTGATTTTGACATAGGCAGGTGTATTAAATTTTGGTCTCAAGATTGTTAAAATAATTTTCTTGTCTATAGATTTTTTGTGTTAATAGATTTTGAATTGTTCCCTAATACACTTACTTTGTAGCTTTCAATCAGCTGATTGATACAAAGTATCAGCATTTGTATAAATGTTTCTCTTAAAGGAAATAAAAGTGGTGGTCATTTTATCTAAATTGACTTGTAATGTGTTCACATGAAAATAATACCTAGACTGCTTGCCTTTCCCTTTTTAGGCATTCTGTGGGCCTAACAGCCTCTTCTCTGGACAAGTTTATTTTGTTATCACTATAAAGACTGTATTCATTTTATTTTCATTAAGGTACAGTTGACATATCACATTATATTAGTTTCAGCTGTACAACATAATGATTCTATATTTGTATTGAGAACTGAACACCACAATAAGTACAGTTAAATTCAGCACCACACAGTTAAAAAATGTATTTACTTTTTTTTTCTTGTGATGAGGACTTTTAAGATTTACTGTTAGCAACTTTCAAATAAGTGACATAGTGTTGTTGACTACAGTCACCATACTGTACATTACATCTTCATGACAACTTATTTCATAATTGGAGTTTTTACCTTTTGACCCTCTTCACCCACTCTGCCTGCTTCCAGCAGCCACTAATCTGTTCTCTGTATCTGTGAGCTTGAATTTTTTTTTGGTTTGTTTTTTAGATTCCACATGTAAGTGTTATCAAATAGTACTTGTCTTTCTCTGGTTCACTTATTTCATTTAGCATAATGCTCTCAAGGTCCAGCCATGTTGTCACAAATTACAGGATTTTCTTCATTTTTATAGCTAAATAATCACACACACACACACATCACATTTAAAAAAATCTGTTCATCTATCAATGGACACAGGTTGCTCTCATGTCTTGGCTATTATAAATAATGTCACTGTGAACATGGGGTGCCTATATCTTTTCAAATTAGCATTTTTATTTTTTTCAGATAAATACCCAGAAGCAGAATTGCTGGATCCTATATGATAACTCTATTTTTAATTTTTCAAGGAACGTCCATATGTTGTTTTTTTTTTTAAGTGGCTGCATCAATTTACATTCCCACCAACAGTGCACAAGGGTTCCCTTTTCTCCACAACCTCACTGGCATTTGTTTTCTGATAATAGCTGTCCTGATAGGTATGAGGTAATACCTCATTATGATTTTGATTTACATTTTTCTGATTCGTAATGATGATCTTTTCATGTACCTGTTGCATTTTTGTTATCAGCTAGTTTCTTGTTGTTTTTGTTGTTTGCCATTGAGCTCTGTGACTTCTTTATGTATTTGGATATTAACCTTATCAGATTTGTGTTTTGCAACTACTTTCTCCCCTTTAGTAGGAAGCCTTTTCATTTTGTTGATAGTTTCTATTGTTGTGCAGAAGCTTTTTAGTTTGATATTCTTATAGAGACCATGTAAGTGTAACTTAGCATATTCTTGATCAAACAAAAAATATTTTAAATGGTTGTTATTAGTGTTAAGTTCTGACTCTTAAGGAGACTTCAAAGCTATTTCTTTATCCCTGCTCTCCCCAGCCTTATTCAAATAGCAGTGGTAATATTGGGCAAGGACAGTCAGTTTCACATCTGGTGGTTCTGGTTCTAAGAGTGCAGTCCATTGACCCCAGGGGGTTCCCCTAACCCTTTTAGGACTGTATACATGATAATAACTTAGATATTTACTTTTAGTTTCACTGAATATATAAAAACACTGGTGGATAAAACTGCTGGTACTTTAATACAAATCAAAGCGGTAATTGTTTTATCCTTTACACCATGTATTCAACTACATAACTAAAGCCAGGTTTTGGTTTACTTCTAAAAGTGTTTCTCACCTTTTGAAACGCTATAGGTTGGAGCTGTTGTAGAGGTGAAGAATTCTGATGGTGCATATCAGGAAGCTGTTATCAATAAATTAACAGATGCAAGTTGGTATACTGTAGGTAAGGCAATAAGTCTTTAAAAAATATTTTCAAAGATAATACAATGGAAGCAAAGTTTTCTTGATTTACTTTGTCTTAATGCTGTAGCTGTTACTGTTAATGGTTTTTTATCTTTCCAGATACTTACAAAATTTGTTTCATTGATATGTGCATAACATTTGAAATTGTTTAGTGTATGTATTATAGAATTGGATTTTTAACTTTTTTCACTTCAAAGTGTATCTTAGAGAAATTTCTTCTTTTAACTATTTTTAAATGTACATTTCAGTGTGTTGTGCAACAAGTAAATTTCTTTTAACTGTATTATATTGCATAATCATTGGATAATATTTGATATTATGATATTTGATATTATAACTTTCTTTTACCAGTGATGTTTCAATTTTCTTTGTTACAGTAAATGCTGGATTAAATGTCCAGTATTCTTATATTTGCCTAGTGTATGGGTTGAGAACCAGGCATAGATAGAAATAAAACGTATTTTTAAACTTTAGTCAGTAACGAAAATCACCTTCCTCAAAACCTATTAATTTTTAATTTACACTCCCATGAATAGTGTATGAGCGTTCCTGTTTTCCCAACCCTTGTCAGATTTGATGGTAGCGATCTTTAAAAAATTTTTGCTCATCTAGACACAAAATAGTATGTTTGGTTTTACTGTGCCCTGCCATGATTACTAGTGAGATCAAACCTCTTTTCACATTTATTGAAAATAACATCTTTTCATTTGTATTTTTTTCTCTTGAATTGCTAGCTTATATTGTCTTCCCGATCTCCTTTTCCTCTTGAGATGTTTATCTTTTTCCTATTATTTTTAGGATGTGAGTTCTTAATATATTTTGAATGTTATCCCTTTGCTATTTAGTTGCAGGTGTTCTCATATTGCTTTACTCTTATCTCTGCTACCAGTTTCTGTAGTCAGTTTACTTCTGGTCATTTTTTTCCCCCCAGTTTTACTTTTATTAGCATTTATTTGATGCTGAGTTTACTCCAGGCCATATGTTTTTGTTTCTCCAGTTTCTTCTGGGATGTCTTTTCCTTCTGTGCAAGCTCCTCTTCTGCTTTAGGAACACGTGCCCTTTTCCCATGAGAGTCATCTCGATGTGGCTGGGGAGTGCATGGGCATTCGTCCGCCCATGAGCTCTGTAAGCTCTGCGCGATGTCTTGGGTGCTTTGGTCACCTTGATGTGCCTGGTGACCAGACAGTCTCCACCTGAACCCTTAAGTGCAGTGTTCCTCTCTGCATTTTTAAGCATGTGCCACAAAAATTCTGCCACAGACCCTGCATCGAGCCCCACCGTTTGGCCCGGGCACGCTTAACAACTCCAGCATTGTAATGATGTAATGGCACACATTGCTTCTGTCAGTGTAATCCTATAGATGCTTGGTGAGGTTTTGGATATGCATACCCTTGATGGCCTGGGCAGTTTCACAAGTGTCCTTAAATTGAACATGAAGATTTGAACCTCTTGATTTGCATGATTTTGTGGGGTTTTCTGGGTCAAGTGAGTAGCAAACCACTTTAAGTCACCTCAGGCCTCTTACGGGAAGAGCTGCCTCTGGTCACTTTTTCCCCTGTAATTTAAGAATACTTTTCCATCAGTGTTATAAATTTATTCTTAAATGTAGTCTTCAATTTATAGTTTTGTTTTTGTTTTACTAATAACACATAAGGAAATGTTGAGTTGATGTTGGTTATAAGCCTAAGAGCAGTTCTGTAGTAAATTCTAATGGTAATTAGGTGTGGACTTCAGTCTCATGAATATGGCACTTTTATTATTGAATATTTTAGTTACAGCATAAAAAAAGTACTAAAAGTTATTTATCCTGTCTCACAGAATATACAAGAACCGAATTTTGGTACTTGGGCAAAAACTGCTATTTCTAAATTAAGAATTGCAACATTATTTAAAATAGAAGTACTCTCTTCCCCATGAGTTGTAATATAGTATATGTTAAAAGTATGTCAAATATACATATATTCTGTGTATATATAAACTTACAGTAAATTTGCTGGGGCATGTTAGTGCTTTAAATAGGAGTTTTCAACCAGGGGCTAAATTTACCACTCATGAAACATTTGACAATGTTCGGAGACCTTTTTCCTTATCACAATTGGAAGGGGGCTACTGACATCTAGTGGCTGGAGGTCAGGGATGCTGTTACATATGTTACAGTGCACAGGACAGCCCCCATGAAAAAGAATTATCTGGTCCAAATATTAGTAGTGCTGGGGTTCAGAAATTCTGCTTTAAATAATAAACATGGAGTAATTTTTAGGGGCAGTCTGAATATATAAATTGTACTCTTTCTGTTTCTTAGGTAAATCTGTCAGTATTTATCAGCAGGAAAACTTGTCTTTCCTTCACATATAGTGAAGGTTAATTAACACTTAGTTTTCTTCCTGAAATGCTGACTGCTTATTTTTATTTGGTGGTTTCTGTTTCAGTGAAGATGTTTTTATTTCAGGTTTATTATTTCTTTTTTGCCATAAATTGGAAAAGACACTGTTTGAAGTTGTGTGATAGAAAATGTAAAATGTGAACTGAATATCACATGTCATCTTAAACAATAGCTGTCTTTGCTCTCAGAGAATTAAATAATTTATATCATTATGTTAATCTTTGAAAAACCTTTCAGTAGTTTCCATTTTTACCTCCCCTCACAGTTTTTGATGATGGAGATGAGAAGACACTGAGACGATCTTCACTGTGCCTAAAAGGAGAGAGGCATTTTGCTGAAAGTGAAGTAAGTAATCATTTAATGAATGAACATGTCCTAATATTTTGTACTGGGGGGAGCAAAGTTTTGCTTTCTCAACTCAAGCAACTTATTTGTTAATCAGGAAAATTGATTAATATATAATACCATTATAATGTAATCTGCGAAGACTGTTTAAGGTCTTGTGTTTGAGTACTAGGCTCTATATTCTTTTTTGTCTAAGGTATTTTAGCACTTGTCCACAAAGAAAATGCAAGGGGATTATTTAACTGTTATCTTAAGACAGCTTTTCTATAGACTGATTTGTAAATGATCATAGAAAGTGGTGTCTGACTTGTAATCCACTTAAACCGCCCCCCCCACCATTAAAGGATATATAGATATGACAAGCAGTTTCTAACTATTGCTGCTAGTAGCCGATATGATTATAACCTCTCTTTAAAGAAGCCTTGCCTGGCTGCCCTTTCTAAAATTGTCTCTTCCATTCCTCTTAAATTTGTTTAGGTTGATTTTGTTTTCTTTATAGGAATATCCTTCTCTGACAGCAAAATACGTATATATGCTTAATTATTTATTTGTCTGCCTTTTTCACTAGAATATGTCATAAGGCAGGGATTTTGTTCCCAGTTCCTAGAACAGTGCCTGGCACAGAGTAGGAACTGCATAAATGTTTGTGAGATGAATAAATGAAGTGCTTATATTTCCCAAGGACTTTGCTCAGTGCTTTGCAGTAATGGTAGATACCATTATTATCTCATTCTAAACAGTTGATGAAACTGATGGTCAGTGCTAGTTGTCAAACCAGCACTTTTTAGCACCAATTCCGTGCTCTAAAATTAGAAGGTGTTATTCAGTTACTAACATTGTTATTCAGTTACAAAGTTTATAAATCTGTAACTTGCTATTCAGAATTTTAGAAGTAGATAGAGTGTTATAGATAGTGTTATATTCTCTGGTCCAGTCTGTAAATATTAATGAACAATGTAACCCAGCGAATGAATTTTTTTTCCTAGTCATTATTTAAAATAGTTTTGGGGGGGACATTTTAATATTACTTATTTAACTATTAGACTGTTTTTTGTTGTTGTTTTAAAATATTTTTCTTAAATGATTACATTTCGTTTTTAATTAAGAATTTATAATGATTCTAGCCTGTATTTTCAGTCTCATATTCTACCATTTCTCTGTGTTTTTCTGCCTTATAAGGCTATTTGGTATTTCCAGATTATGGTTCATACTTTGTTTACTTGGTTTCTGCTGAGCCCTGCTCTTCTTAAGGTTACTAGAAATGCTTGATGTCTGTCATAAGCTCTCTAACCAAATTTGATTATTTTATTCTTTGATGCTTTTGCATTTCTGTTATTTTTATTTTATGTTCTTTTTGATTAATTTTCTTATTTTCCCTATAAGATTTTAAGCTGGGAATAGCCTTGTTTTTGTCAGCTTGTTAGGCTCTCCTTTACCCAGCAGTGTTTACTATGCAGAAGCCTTCAATAAATACTTGTTGAATTAATTGTGAAGGTTTAAATATGGGAAATGCATACAGCTTTGGGGCAAACAGGAATTTAGCTTCTTAAACCGATGGAGTAACAATTCTGAGTTTACGTAATTCTTAGAAATAATTTTATTTCCCTTAAAACGAGTACAATTATAATAGGTCAGTGAATATGGTGGGTTCTAAGACTTGATTTTTAAATTTTTTGTTAAGTGTGTATCTTATTTAATTCAGGAAATATCTAAAATATTAATTTTGTTTTTGCAGGAGAACTTTAAGTTGGAATAGGTCATAAGACAGTTGAAGTATAAAGACTTGCAGAGGTGTGAACCAGTAGCTCAGTGTCTCCTTGCCTCCAGGAGGCTCCGCTCTGTTTTCCCGTGTGTGTCTATACACATGACATTTTATGTTTTGCCCAGGGAGTAATTGGAATACTGGCATATTTTTTTATCCTGCTCCCATATGCCAGGTGCTTTGCTAAGTACTGGGGACATAAGGGTGAGCCAAGTAGATATGGAATTTATCCTTGGGTAACTTACTACCTGTTGGAGAAGAAAAAGTATTAAATAATTAGAAATATTTAAAAATTATTAGTGTATTAAGCTCTATGAAGACATGGCCAGGAGTGTATTTAATCTACCAGCTGTATATTCTTTCCCTTTATTCAATATTTTTTAAAAAAGTTTTACTTTCTTTGAAAGATTACTCGGTAATAATGATTGTTATTATTAGTAATAACTTTGGCCTTCGAGAGAAAAGCCATATCATGGTAGCAGTATTTTGGATCCCTAAACCCATTAATAAGCTACATACCTAAACAGAGACTTAAATTCAAGATTTCCACAATAAGAGATCACAGTAGCACTTCAGTCCATTTAAATTCCAACATAAAAATCACTGGTTCTGGCTTAGTGAGGATGTTGCCCACTACCTGACATCTGTTGGAATGTTCGGGTATTTCTACAGAGCATTTCTAACTTGAATATTATCCAGAGGTAATTTCATCAGCTGGTATTCTCTCTTTGCATTTACTACATGCAATTGAAAACTCTAAAGAAAGGTTAAATAAAATCCCAGCTCTGCATTTCCTGCAGCTCATTTTTGGTAGCAGGGCTATAGGCATGTTTCCTCCAGGCATGTGAAATTTTCTTTGAGCCTTAAATATGCAAAGCGTCTCTGGGTTTTGCTCTTTAGGTATCAGGACAAATTCTACCTTCCCCTCAGTGTTTTCTGTCACTTGAGGTAAAGGTTCTCCTGCTTTCCTGGACGCGGATTGAGGCATTTGTTATTGATCTCTTATTACATACATACCCAGGGAGAGACTGGTTTATTTGAAAATTCCTGCATGATTCCTAGATAACTTCTGAAATCCTGGATATTTTTTTTTTTTGTAAGCACGTAAAATGACAAGCAGATGCTTAAAATAGAAATCTCAGTATGAAATAGGAATCTCTGCTTTGAAGAGAGCAACCTTAATTTTAGGGGAGTGAGAAAGAGCATTTCATCTGTCTGTTAACTTGGCAGAAAGAGAACCCAGGTTAATTTATTTTCCCTGTTTACCAAATGTAGTACTTGGAAATTTTCTCTCTTGGGAGGTATAATTAGGAGTTAATGACAAGTTGACTTTGAAAGCGTTCCTATTTGGCATATTACTCTATTTGGGCCAACTTAGCCTCTAAATGGTGTTTTTTAAATGCCCAGTTTACAAACTAAATTTGAAAGTTTTTTGCCCCATAAAAGTTACGGTTTTTATCTTATCTTTTGAGGGATTAATCTTTATTTAGTGCTTTATGGCTAGTACCATATTCTTTGTCAGTTGGATATATATGTATCTTAAGTACGTTTACATATATTCTAACAAGTTATGCAAAATGGATTCTTAATACGCTTCCTGTTTTTACATTTTAAGTCATTATTGTCTCAACAAAATTATCTCAAGTTTAAAAGTAAAAAATGTCCTTTTAAATATAAGCATTAGTTTGTATTTAGAGATCTAATCCTGAAATCTAAGACAGATGCTGTTCATCCAGCACTATGGCGTGTAACTTTGAGAAGCCTTTATCCTAAGTAGTTCTTCTCCCTCACCTCAGTCCTGGCAGTTTTCTTCGGCTCTTTAGTTCCCCTGCTGTTATGAGTGTCTGTACTAGCAAAGGTTTTATTGGAGGGATGGAAGGATTAGCAACTGTGCAAAATCTTAAAAATGCAGAAAAAGTGGGAACAGTATCAGAATCGATACTCAGAAGATTCTGATTTAGTTGGGATAGCATCTTTAGATTGATACCTTAACTTTTTGGATATGCACACTTTTTCAGGAAATAACAGCAAGAAAATCTAAGAAGTATCTGCTATTGAGAAACAACTCCAAAATTCCTTTTTCTTCATTTTGCTTTTAACTGATGCCTTGCCTGGAAATTGTTATTTTTGGATGGGGTTAGGGACAAACAGGTTGATGTAAACCATCAGTTGGTAATAAGTGTTCACTTATTGATTATTATCTTCATACTAAGCACTGGGTACTGCAGGTTAAAAAGGAATAGAAAAAAATATGAAATGTAAAAAGGCTAATTTTACATTTTTAATAAAGGTTCATTTTGAAAAATGTTTGCAAAGTAAAAATATAGTTTATCTGGAGCCTTTTCTCAGGCAGTTGATGCTTATTCTGGTAGTTTCGTCTCTGTTACCAGTTAAGAATTCTATTTTATATATTATGATACTCTGTGTGCAGAGAAAAATTTGAGCTGCAGATGGCCCCAGTCTAGAAGTTAGGTCCTGACATATGGGTAGATGTCTGACCTCTCAAATGTATGTTTCCACTAAGTTGTGTTTGTTTTGTATTTTAATCATTGTTAGAAGTCTGTCAACCTTCAAATAGGTAATGAATTCATCTAGAGAGAAGAGTTAAATTTTTTTCACCTTTTTTTTTTTTCAGTAACGGGCTCAATCATCTTTATTCTAATATTTTTGAATTTTCTATCTTTAGGAAAGTTACATTTTAGTCTTCCGTGAGAGAATTTTTTAACCTCAAAATCTAAGCATATTTTTAAACTGATTTGGTTTAAAAAGAAAAAAGAACTTGCAACGTAATAACTTTTGATGGGTTTATGTTCTTACCCACAGACATTAGACCAGCTCCCACTCACCAACCCTGAGCATTTTGGCACTCCAGTCATAGGAAAGAAAACAAATAGAGGAAGAAGATCTAACCATGTGTAAGTCCATTTTCATGACTGTTAGTTGAACCTGAATTAATTTCTCCTAGTATTGTTTTAAAAGTTACTAATTTTAAATTGTAATTTGCAAAATGCTAACTGGATCTAATGGTAATTTCAGATCTAATAGTAACTTCAAACTCCTTAGCGCCGTGCTTGAGGTTCTCCATGATCAGCCGACCTTAACAGCTGTGTGTCTGCCTCCCGTTTCTCCCTACACGATTCTTGATGCTGTAATCGAAGTGGAACTAGTCAGTATTCCCTGAACGCATTCTTTGTTTTCCTGAAATCTTGCTTTTATTCATGCTTTTTGGGGTCTTGAATGCCACCCTTCCATGTTACTGTCTCACCCATTCTCAGTTCTCAAAAGAAATGCTCTCATTTTTATGTGAACCATTCTGTGTCTCCCCACTCTTTCTTTGAAAACATATTTTTTCTCCTCTGGACTCTAACTTTTTTTCATTTATCTGTTGTCATAGCCAGTATCTCCTCTTAGCCTCATCGTAGTGTTTCCCCTTCCTAACACCTCTAATCCTCCTGACTGCAAGGGCCGCCTTCTTTATTTCTGTGTCTCACAGTGGTGGCGTGTAGTCCACGTACTTAACAGATTACCCTCATCAAAATGTGCCTGTGCTCCCAAAGGCTCCACATTAAAAAGGATCACAAGATCAAGGGGTCATGAAATTTCAGATTATCAGAGATAAAGAAACAACCATCACACAGTTCCAGAAAGAAGCAATTGCAGAGGACTGAGAAGAAGGGCACCAGACAGACTCTCAGTAACTCTGGTTGCTGGGAGTCAGTGGAATGCGGAAGGAGGGACGGAAGTCTCTGTTAGAAAGAGGAGGGCTTGATCACCTAGCTCGGTGGAACCGTGGAGCGGGGAATTAGAGATACCGTGAGAAATAGGGAAAAAAATAACAAAGGCTTTTAGTGATTTCCACATCCCAAATTATATAAAAAAGGAAAATAATGTTAGGAAGGTGGAAGGTAGAGAGGTGGTTTAGATATAAAAGTTAATACCCGTATAACAATGGAAAGTCAGGATAAAAAAGAGTTTGAAACGTATAAATGGATACCAGTATAAGAATATTATTTAGAGATAAGGTAGTAATTATCAGAGAAATAGCTGAAAGAGTTAAAAATTCAGTTGCCTCCATGAAGCAGAAGAAAGTAGGAAGGGATGGTACAGGAGACTATAATTTTTATTTATTCTCTTGGAGATGGTTTTAAAACTATTTTGAATCTTTTACTGAAATAAAATTTTTAAAGTTTTAATGTGGCTAAGTTCACATATTGTTAGAGTAGCTATTAAAAATAAATGTTAGTCAAATTATTGAAAACTTCAGTGTAAGTGATTTGAGTCACGTATGAGTAGGTAACTTATGAGTTGAGCCATGCCTCTTTTTCCTTCTCTTAACCTTTTAGAAAACATTTTTCTTAGTTACTAGGTGAATAATTTCTTGTGATATAGCTTGCTGCTTACTTGATAATTCTTAGAATACTCAGGTTGTAACTATTGTTTTCTTTTCTATGCATTTTACTTAAAAATTGAGTGTTCTAGTTAAAAAGAAAAATAAATGAAAAATGCATGATGACATCATTAGTATGAAAGAGTCCTGTTGTGATTATTAGATATTATTTTTATCTAATAGTGTTTTCTCTTGTTCCAGATGGCTATTATGTTGCCATAAAATATTTATAAGTTAAATTTTTTGATCTCTCTTTAAAAATTAATAACTTCAATTGTGAATTTAAGATTTTGCCTACCAGTGATCATTAGAGTCTTTCTGTAGTTCTATAGTCAGCTCATAATTAATCATGATTAATGATATCAACATAGTAGGGTGCGGTATATTTAATGTAAAATTATTTCATTAGTGAATATTTCTGCTTCTGTAGCTCCTGAGGGTGACAATGTGGCTTAGTTGTTGAGAATGCTGACGGTGGAGCCAGGTGGCACCTGGGTTTTTGAATCCTGCCTCTGCCACTTCCTTACAGTGTGACCTTGTGCAGTTTGCTTAGTCTTTTCATGCCTTAATTTTCTTATCTGTGAAATTGAGTTTTACCTGTGATAGTATTACCTATCTCTGAGTTGTTGCAAAGATTAAATGAATTTATATTTTTAAAGTATGTGTAGAGTAAGCACTGTGTAAGTACTAGATATAGTCATGTATTGAATGAAAAAATTTTCATGAAATTATTAGTATGTAACATGATTTTGTTCATATGTGAGTATATAAGAATTCTGTTTACTAGCATTTGTGTCTGACAGGCTGTATTATTTTTTTAAATAACATTTTCATATTATTTTAGATTACATATAGGGAAAAGTTTTTTAATCTTTTAAGAATTTTTTGAAAAAAAATTATCTCATATTTAAATATATGTCTGCAATGTCATCCAGAAGTGTAAAAATAAAATTAAAATGAGGTAATTTATAAAATATCAAAGATTAACTTATAAAAATGACCAAAAATGATGATCTGTTAAAAGTCGATTATGTTTCTTCGCTGAGGTCCCCCTTTCTTGAATGTACAACACGCAGTTGTCACTGAACAAGTTGATCTTTGCTTTCTGAAGATTTTAGCAAACACTCTTAAGTCTGTGATTTTCTTGCTGAAACCTGTGTGTGTGTAACGAAAGACTCGCTGTGGGACTGTGTAATAATACTCACACAGAGTATGTGGGCAGCAGACAGGAAGGTGAGGAGTAGAGCCCAGCCTGTCTGGGTCTCCCCCCAGTCCCTCCCCCCCCCCGACATGCACACTCACGCACACACACTGTGGTCATTCCCACTGCACAGAGGCGTGTGTTCCTGCTGTGAGCCTGGGCGTGTAAGCACCAGAGGCACGGAGCACAGTGAAGTAAGTGTCCATCTCCTCAATCAGTTTCTTAGAGTTCTTATTTTGCCTTTCTTCAGAGTGATTTTCTACAACAAAGTCTTGGACCTAGATTTTAAGGTCATTTATCTGACCTTCATTTCCTCTTCCATTATTTTAACTAAAAATGTCGTTATGGTTCTCTGTCATTTAAAATTTATTTTTGTACAAAGATAAATAAGGCTGTCTCTCCCCAAGATTCCCTGGACTCCGTTGTTGCAATAGCATGTCCCCACCTTTGTTTTCTTTCCCCGTGCTGGTAACCTGCCCCCCAGATATTCCAGAATTGGTTATTTTTGCCATTTTCCTTTACTGGAGTTTTATTTATTTTCTACTTTTAATTAATTCTAACATTCAGGTATTTTCTTTTTTAATCATTATTATTCTCTAGCTTAATTTTTAAAAAGTTATTGATCCTTTTAATCCATGTATAACTTGATTGAATTTTGTCCTTATAATTTGCCCATTATATGCAGGGGTATTATTTTATTCTGCCTAAAGTGCAGAATGCCTGAAATATCCCACCCCCCCCAAATTTTTTTTCCCAGTAACCTGGTGACAGTGCATGTGTGTCTGCTATAGTAGGAAAGCAGTTTACTTGCTGTTTTTTCTTCCCCTTCAGAAAAGGAATAAAGCATAACAGGCCTGTCAGGATTCTTGTTAGGGATTATTTATGGGTGCAGATTTTACCCCGTGACGGTCTAAGATTTACCCAATAATCTGGTGTTTACAGGTCTGCAGATATTTTTAAAAAAATTTTTTTATTGAGTCATAATTCACATATCATAAAATTCACCCTTTTAAAGTGTGCAGTGTCCGGTGTCTTTTATAGTGTGTTCACAGAATTGTGCAGCTGGTACCACTAGCTCATTTCAGAAGATCTCTTTCTCATTTGCCTCTTTATTTTGATACGAGAATTTGATTCTGGTGTTCTTGATAAAAATGGAGGTGGGGGGAATTAAACCAAAACTCTTTCATTGCTTACGTCTGTACATGTCCACATATTCCATACATTGTAATCTCTAAGAAGCTGTAATTGTCAGTCTCCCCGATACTAATACAGATTTTTAATTTACTGTATAAAATTTGAAACTGCATTAATCACTTGACTGAAATATTGAGGACCATTGAAGTTAGAATCACATGTCAAAGACTGAGCCTCTGAAGTTCCTGGCTGTTTTCTATTTCTATATGTCATCATATGCTGTTCTATGGCACATGTCTTGTCTAAAGTTCTCACTGATTTACAATTAACTTAAAATTATTAGTGATGTGCGATCAGCTTTAAGTGATTAGCTGTTAATTTGTTGTGGGAAACATTACATGTAATTAGCTTTGTTTCCAATGGCATCATCAGATATTATTTCACAGAGACAATGTATTATTTTACTGTGACTCTGTAAACAAATACCTCACCACCATAGAAGTGGTAATATCAGAGGGGAGTAGAAACCACGCAGGTTCTGTACTTGCTCTATCTCTGCTCCTTATTTTAGTTCATTAGTGTTTTGAGTACTTGTTTTTTGTAAACAGTTTCTTGGCCAAGCCTCTCTAAAAGAGAAGTTAAAGGAGACTTAGGTATAAAGGTTTGGTTTGTGCTAGTTATATGTGTTATACTGATTGTATACATTTTGTAATTTCAGGAGAAATAAAATCAGAAGTACCCCAGTAGAAAGAAATAAATCTATTCATTTAATTTATTTAGTTGACAAATATTTATTGTCTACGCTGTGCCAAGCACTGTTCAGGTACTTGAGATATATCAGTGAACAAAATAGGCCTTTACAAAATCTCTGCCTTTAGAGGTCACGCTCTCTCATATTGGGGGAGGTGGACAATAAAGTAAAAATACAAGAAACAAGTAAATTATATAGTATGATAGATTTGTAAGTGCTGTGGAAATAAGAGTAATGTGAGGGGTAATTGGGGTGGGCGGGTTGTAAATTTGAATAAAATGGCCAGGGGTAACCTAATTGAAATGATGTTTGAACAGAGACTTACAGGAAGTGAAGGTAGAGTGTTCCAGGTTGTTCTGCCACAAAGTGGGGGAACAGAGAAATGAGCTGATAGAGAAAGTGAGGTTAGGGGATTTCTTTTTAAGTGGAAGAAATAACAGTGTACTGATGGAAATAATAGTATGCTGATGGGACTCAGTCTAGTAGAGGCAAAAAAAATTGATACTGGAGAGAGAAGTAAGCATTGCTGGAACAAAGTCTTGTAGGGGAGGGTGGGGGGGAAGGAATGGTTTTAGGGTGGAACCTGGACTTGTACTGTGTGAGGGGCATAGATGATTTTGTCACCAGTTTGTACACATACACATAAATATAAAAATCTTTCTGGTGTCTGAAGTCTTCATACTTCTTAGTGTTAAGAAGGAAATTAAACAGTTGATAAAGATGCAAATGACTTTGTTGGTTAAATAAAGCCCAGTGTTCTTGAAAAGAATTTGATACACATGATCTGTGACATGGTGACTTTCTTGCTAACGATAATGACATAGTGTCTGTAAAACCCTAGCTAAATGAGTCTTCTGTGACTATGTTAAAAAGCAGTCATTATGATCTTAAGCTTGGTTGTGTTCTGCAATCATTAGAAAGTGGAGAGAGAAAAGTAGTCTTTGAGATACTCTTCTAATCAAGTAGAAACCAGACTTGTGAAGTCTGTCATTACTGTCCCAAGCTATGTGCCTATTTTCTAAGGTTTTATGCTGTCAGTAGGAAGGTAGGCTGGTTTTTCCTGCTGCCTGTTATCTATTCTCTAAGTAGGGGTCAGTTAAGTGCCATTTGAAGTACAGTAGTTCTACTCAGTAGCAAACTTTAAGATTTGCTTTGTTTTTTCCAGGGGATAGTTTTTAAGTTATTTGATCCCTGAAATCAAATAGTGATATTTATCATATCGCTCTAAAATATCTAATATTATTATGTTTTCTTTATGTTAAGCTATATGAATATAAAGGGATGATGTTTATATTGTCATTCCTTTGGAAAGGCAGAAGACAAATATAGACCATACTGGATTTATCCCAGTCAACCAAATAGATAAATCATGTTTAAAGTTTTAAAATACCATCAGTTTACATTTTTCTCAGTGAACTTGGTCATTGCTAACTATCTCAAAAATGTTTTCATCTTTGGAGATAATCAGTACTAGTCATTATTTTGTTTTATTTTTTTAAAAGAACTTACTTTGCAGTCTATTTAGTTAACATGTTTTAGTGTATTATTCTGAGCATTTTGAGCAGTTGGTTGTTAGAATCTTTATTTTCTTTAGCACCGATTGTGGGCTTTCTTCTTACAGCTGGATTCAGAGTAGAGTTTTTTGTTTCTTTTGTCTTTTTTAGTTTTACTTTTTACTATACTTCCCTCTAACGTCAAATAGGTCATTTTAGTTTCTTTTCCTAATGTATTTCTAATTTGCTAGTTCAGTATACAATGTAAGTGGCAGGGATTTTAAACATAATATAAAAGAACCATATTGTACATTTTACGAATACCTAGTTTGTGTATATTTGGTATTGGGGATTGCAGTGGTGATCTCTTATCAGATAATTTCATCTCCCTACCCTCACCCCCGGTTAATAAAGACCTGCCTTCTCTTTTTAAAATTAGGACCCCTTTAATCTGTAAGATCTAGTTTATTTTAGTATATATAGAACTGGGATCTTTTATGTGGGGCCGTTAGCCTTTTATGAGAATTTGGAGACCAGTGTTATTCTGTTCAATATTCCTCTTAACCTTTTAAAATAGCACTAAATAAACTGAAAGATTTTTAGGAAAATGGTATGCTTTCCTCTCATAATAACCTTTTCTGTTATTTTTTAGAAATTTTCAAAACTTTAAAAATTTAAATGGGCCATTCTGTAGGTGTTAGGAAATAGGATAAATTTCAAGAATACTTATATTCATCAACTTGGTATGCTTCTTTGTGAAGATAAATGGAAATACCTTATTGTTTTCTTTCCCTAGACCTGAGGAAGAATCTTCTTCCTCCTCCAGTGATGAAGATGAGGATGATAGAAAACAGATTGATGAGCTGCTAGGAAAAGTCGTATGTGTAGATTATGTTAGTTTGGATAAAAAGAAAGCACTGTGGTTTCCTGCACTGGTGAGTAACTTTAGTATAAAAGCGTTTAATTTTTAACTATATAAGTTCATGAAAAAACAATGGATTTTCCTACTAGTGTTTTTCATAGATACAAACTGGGGAAGTGGCTTTGGCATCATTTATTTCACACAGAGATTACTTTCAAAATCGTCTGAGTACATAAGTAGTCTCATTCAGTCCTAACAGAGATTGAAAAATAAGTAGTATTTACCCCATTTTACGGGGAGGAAGTCTTTGCTTCCATTTCAGTTTTTTTCCTTTTCAGTTTTCTTAACTGTTTCTCCTCTAACCAAGCTTTAAATGTTATTGTTCAGGGTTCAGAATATATCTCTCTGTATTCTTTTTAGGATGATCTCATCCCCTGTTATAGTACTGGTTGCAGAAATAACAAACCGAAGTGCTTTAGAGACCAAGAAAATAACACATGTGGGCGAACAAGAGAAAATGTGGATTGTGGTTCCTGATCTGAATGAAGGCTGCACCCATTGCTCATGTGCCACTGTCAGCACTGGCCAGAGCTGTCACATGTGTAGTTTTCAAAACCCTAAGCTCATGAGCAAGAAACATAAGGGTGAATTTGGCTCGTAGTTTTAGACCTCTGATATTTAGGCTGTTGACTCCCAAGTTTTTATCTTAGAGTTCAAACCTCTCTTCTGAGCTCTAGACTTGAGTATCTCTCTCTTTAGTATTCCATTTGAACATCCTTTAGCCACCTCACAACTTAATAAGCCTAAAAGTAAATTTATTCTCTTCTCCCCCATTCCCAAAGCTGTCCCTTTCTATCATTTTCTCTCTTAGTGATTGACGCCATTTGCACAAGGCAGAAACCTAACCATCCGCTTCTCGCTCATCTCCCCATTTCCCTAATTATCTCTAATATTTCTCATGCCTTTAATTTGGCATTGCCACCACCACTTTACATTAGAGTCACCATCTTTCACCTGGATGATTGTCAGTAGCTTAGTCTCTTTCAACTCTTACCCTTCTCTGGTCCATTTCATAATAGCTGAAGTAATTTTTTAAAAGGCAAATCTGTGAGGATGTGATCTTTCTTCAGACCCTTTTGTTAAACAACAGTTTAGATTTTGTTCTGAGAATTGACATCTGCAAGACTGAGAAATCTGAACCCTGCTGCGCTTCCTTCTCATTCAGCCCAGGAGGGAAGTTGGCCTTGACCTTTGCTTCCTGGAAAGAAAGGTTCCGTGCTCGCTGTGTCTTCCCATCACCTGTTCTCCGGCCACAGTGCAGCCCCATGCTGTGCACACTGCTCACACACAGCTGTGGTTAGGCTGAGTCTGCTCAGGCCGCCATGCTGAGCCGGAATGCAGTCTCCTCCGGAAAGTGGGCCCTGACACCCAACACCCAGGCTAGGACATAATGTCCCAGCCGGGGTGCAGGCCGACGTCGGGGGGACTGTGACCATCCAAACCTGCGTTCTCTGGCACCCAGTGCAGCGGTGCCCTGTAGTCGTTACTGTTTGGAGAGTGGCCAGGTGTGAAGGAGCAAACCAGTATTAGTATTTCCTTCAGGGCTCATTTTAAATGACAGCAATGTTTCCCTAGATGCTAATGCATGGGAAAGACTCCCATCAGTGAATTATTTGGGAATGCCAGTAGCATTTAAGGAATCCTTAATGCAGTGTCATTACAGTTATGGCAATTTTTAAACGACTGAATTAGAACTAACCTGTTTCTAGCTCCTCTCTAGCCTTTGGTAGGAGTACATGCCTTTCTGTGCCATTGTGTCACTTTTCAGAGCTAATGAGACAGGTCTTAAACCTGTCAAACTTACTTAGCCCATTCTTTATTTAAAAATGTGTCTTTACTGTTAACTTTTCTCGGTATATACATAGTGGGCTGTCTTGGAATTAGAATAATCAGAATTCATAGGCATCTCTCATTAGCACAGCCCTTAGAAAGACATGCTTTCTTCTTACTGTAAATGATAGCTAAGGCGATTTCAAATAAAAGAAACCTTCTAATGTTAGTAATAAATCCTGTACAGATTCCAAGAAGGTATCCATTTTAAAAATGTTTACTTTTTGGAGTGGGTAGTATTATGAAGAAATTTCAGTATGCATTAAAGTATATACTTAAATGTAAATACTAGTGAGACCTCACTTCTGTTGTTTTGAGGACACTACTCTTACTACAGTTCTGATACCTGATACCATTTTGCCTCCTGTCCTTCTCTGAGCCATGACGCAGACCCTCTGTTAAGACCTCAGCTCAGCCTTTCTTGCCGCCCCTGCTTCCCTGTTATTCGAGTTTTCTGTTTCTTACTAGGACTTGTGCGGGTCACCGCTTCAGCCTTTTGTCATAGCCACGCCTCTGCTTTTAATATCATGCCCATGCCAAAGCCATGTGGGTCACCCAGAGGGCTGGATCGCTATAGGATATAAATTTAAAATGATTTATGGATGTTGCCACTGTTTGCCCTCAAACTAAAATTAGTTTTAAAATTAAACTGCAACTACTTTTAAAATATTTAAATAGTTGATATTTATGTAATATCTATAAATGTGCTTTTATAATAGTTTCACACTTTTTTTTAAAGGTGGTTTGTCCTGATTGTAGTGATGAAATTGCTGTGAAAAAAGATAATATTCTCGTTCGATCTTTCAAAGATGGCAAGTTGTAAGTAGAATTCACTTGGTATGAAAAATATGCTATTTTTCCAAATTAGGATAGTAAATGATAAAACCGTCATTTCCAGTGACATTACCCTTTTAATTTTCATCACATAGACTGTTTCAAAGTGTGATCATTTTTCATGTTATCATTAAGTGAAGTTCTTACAGTGTATGTCTCATTCATTTCGGTCTTTTCTAAACTAGACTCTTAGTACCGTCTAATTTGTCAGTTTTGCCCGTATTATAGCTGGTGATTTGTTGCTGCAAATTCAGTATATCTACTATATCTAATACTTGATTGATATATTGCTGTATTTATTTTTTTTGAGTATATAATTAGGACTTTTAGGTATTTTTTTAATTGTGTCTAAATGGTTGTGGCGATGATACCTTTTCCACTACAGAATTTGACTTCTATAGTAGTCCGAGGGTTAGAATGCGTTGCTATAAACGTTTGTTAAGAAAGTGATTTTTTATGTAGAACTTTTTTAGAACTGAGTTATGAATTTCAGGGTGTTGTTTGTTTGTTTTAGAATTGTGTGACAAGGAAAGCCATTTCTTTTATACTTTACCTTATTCAGGTTGTTATACCTTAAAAGGATCATTGTGTTTTAAGATTGGTGTTTGGGTTTTCAAGTTCTAAAAATTGATTCTTAAAAACAATGTATGAAAACCACTTTAACAAAATTTAGATAAACATAGATATTTGAACACTGAAATTGAGTACTGGTTTGATGATATTAAGGATTGTTAATTTTAAAAGTATGATAATGGTAAATTTTTAAAACTCCATAATGAAATATCATAAATTATGTAATGTTTGGGATTTTCTTTAAAATAATCCAGTTGGGGTGGGAGTAGGTAGAGGTACAAATGCAGTTAATGATTATTATTGTAGTCGATTGATGAATACATGGGAGTTCACTATTGCACTATTCTACCCACTTTTGTATATATTTGAAATTTTTAAAATAAAAAGTTTAAAAAATAGGCAAGCTGAAAAATGTATTTGAAGTAGTTTTCAGGCTCTTGTGAATTGATTGACATAAACCAAATGCATTAAAGCTGCATAATGGTGTAAAATAGGAAATATGTATGACGTGTGATAGAATCTCTTGTTGCTTGCATCTGACCGCTCCTGCTGCTTGGGGAGTTCCATGAAGGACAATAAATTGTATATTTGAAGCTTGCTTGTGAGCCTAAAATATAGAACATTTACGTTATAAACTAGTACATTTTCTTCCAATCTTAAATTTCATAAATTGCTTATGATTATTCCAAGATAATGGCTAATTCTTACTGTTTGACTTCTTTTTTATTGGATTTTGCTCTCCGAACATTTTTATTTATTATTATTTTTATTATCTCAATATTTTCAGTACTGGTTTTAGACAGGGACGCTAATATTTGAGAATACCTTGTTGTTTATAAAACATCTTTTATGTTGGGTCCTTTTGTAGATGATTACATATTTTAACATTCTATCTAGCATTTTATTTGAGACTTGCAGTCCTGTGTACAATCACTTTCATTGTAAATGTCAGTATTTCTGTATTTTTGGTAGCCTTCTGTTGTGCGTAATTGGACTCTTAATCTGTGTGTGTTTTTTTTAATTTAAAATGAAAAAAATTAATATAGTACTTCAGTACCAAGAAAGGATGTCCATGAAATTACTAGTGATGCTGCACCAAAGCCCGATGCTGTATTAAAACAAGGTAAGGTAAATCTGAGAATAAATTATATTCAATTTAAAAACTGATGAAATATTTTTGAAGATTAAATTTTTTGTTCTTTAAAAAATTTTTTTAAAAGTTATATTTGATTCTCTGTGACTTTTACTTCTGCAACCCATGCGTCTTTTGTTATCTTAATGTTTCCTTCGTCTCTTTCTAGCTTATAATTAGGGGCAATAATTTAAAAGTGGGAAGAACTATAACATCAGCTATTACTGTAGTCTGGCTATTGCCTACTAAATACAGTGTTAGTTCCTGAGGATGGTAAAAACAGGAATCAAAGTAACTTTTATTTTTATTTCTCATAATATAATGATAGGAATATGCAGTAATTGCAT
Source organism: Macroglossus sobrinus (assembly GCA_004027375.1). Lineage (NCBI taxonomy): Eukaryota > Metazoa > Chordata > Mammalia > Chiroptera > Pteropodidae > Macroglossus > Macroglossus sobrinus. The sequence goes on along the minus strand of PVKZ01000676.1, from coordinate 100,455 downwards.
TTCTTACTTGATATTTGGCATTGTAAATAGCCGTTTGTTTTCTCTTTGCTTATATTCATCAAATCCAATAATGTGCTCTGTAGACTGGTCAAAATCATCAAGAATTTATGGTTTAGAATTTATTTCCATGTATTACAAATTGATAACTGTACTTATTTTAATTGAAGCTAATTGTTAATCTAATTCAAGTTTAACTAGAGATGTAGCAAACACATTTGTCAAATTTGCAGGTATTGTATGTTCATTACAGTGGCTCTGTGCTTGACATATAATACTGTTTAATAGTCATTTGTTGGCTAAATGATTAAAGATTTACTTACAGTTGTTTTTCCTAGACATGCATAATTTTTGTTTAAAAGAAAAAAACTGCTCTTTTCTCTTGAAATCATTTGAACCAGTGGAAGGTGTTCCAGTGGTAGCAGTTTTGCCATCTATAAAATTGGTGCCTAATGATTAAGACTGTTAGGATTGAATGAGCTGCTACATGGAAAAGCAACCAGCACAATGTCTGGCACAAAGTAAACACTTCATAAATGTCAGTGGTGTTATGAAAACAGTAGTTTTCATTTCTTCATCTTGTTTGCTATTTTTAGACAAATCGGTTGTCTTATTTCTCTAGTTCACATAGTTTATGGTCTCTTTCCAGCCTTTGATCAGGCACTTGAATTTCACAGAAGTAGAACTATTCCTGCTAACTGGAAAACTGAATTGAAAGAAGATAGCTCTAGCAGTGAAGCGGAGGAAGAAGAGGAGGAGGAAGATGATGAAAAAGAAAAGGAGGATAACAGCAGTGAGGAAGAGGTAAGTACGAGAGTTTTTGCCTTCAGAATGAAAAACAAAGTTGGGTTTCCTTTGTGAGTTAGTGGTTGACATAAAGTCATTAATCACTTAAATATTTTTAGTGTTAGAAACATTTTGTAATAAAATTTTATTTATTTGTGATACTCATAATCAAGTAGTTTGCTTACTTTAAAATAGAAATATAATTTTATGAAATTAAAAATATTAAGTATAGTTATCCCAGTAACCTCAAAATGTTTCTTAATCTTGCTGTGCTTTTGGTTAATCAGATAATTAAGGAAATATCCATCTAACGAAGCAAAACTACTTTCACATGCTTTTAATCATCGTGTAAATAGCTGTCACCTCATACAATGTTTGCCCCTACATATTTTATTAAAATACCTAGAAGAGTATAAATATATATTCTATCTAGTATTAAAAGAATAATCAACAAAGTATCACTTTGATTCGCAGAATCTTAAATGATTTTATCTAATACAAATAGGGTAGGTGATTCTAATTAGATCATAAATAACACATCTCTTAATTTATATGGATCAAGGAGCTGAAGTTTTAGAATTTCTTGTAGCTGGTACTTTAGGTCCAGCAGTGAGAAATGCCAAGAAAAGATGTCCATGATGTTACTAGTGACATTGCACCACTGTATTCTTCAACGGTTTATGAAACAACTTAAAAGTTATTGGGTGAGAAGTGCAGATAGTGAAGGCAACATACTGTATTTGGTTATGAATGGATTGTATTTAATGTTTTTAGGAAACTCAGTTAATGTCTATGTAATATTTTAGGTAAGTTGTAAAAATCTGCCATTTAGATGTAGAAACAACTATTAATGAGGTAGGGTTGTTTGTGTTGGTGTTTTATGGTCTGGTGGTGCAGAATGACAAGACAGTATAAAAGTCCCTGGCTTCAGTCTTCTCCCCAACTGGTTTCTATTTAAAATGCTAAGATGAGCAGGCAGTCCTCACCTAAAGCCTCCTTCATGGCTTCTTATCACTCTGAAACTCGGGCTTCACTCCTGAGACCTCCTTACAGTCCAGGCCCTGCTGTTTGCCCCATCGCTTCTCTCGATGTGCCCTCCTACTCACAACCTTATGCTATGGCAGTATCAAATGATGTCCCTTGCTTCTACTCAGCTGTACTCATACCAGCACCTCTGCCCATGGCGCTCTTCCCTGCCCTTCCCTGCTCAGCCTGGCACCCCCTGCTCAGCTTCCAATCCCTATTGGTGTGTAATTGTTGGAAAGGGAAACCTGCGTCCCGTCAACATTTCTCATGGCAGGAAAGTTAGTCACCCCACGTGCTAGTCTAAACTACTACTGTTCTTTGTACATGTTTTGTCGTGTGTGTGTGTACACGTTTAGTTATGTCTGTTTCTCTTCTCCCCTCACCATGTTTTACTGGTACTCATAACTCAAAGTGTCTGTCCCAGTGTATAACATATAACAGAAGATTAATAAATGTTAGTTACCAAACTTTGGTTGCTTAGATTTGTTTTATAATGATTTTGTAAAAGCAAATCTGGCTTCCAGTTTAAATATTTTTTTAAGTTAAATACAAACTTTAGTTAAAATTTTTGCAACAGGAATGAACTTGGCAGATCATGAGAGTCAAATATTGTACCATGGGAACATCTAAGATAACGTCTAGAAGAGATTTCCTTCAACTTTACATCTGACTACCTTACCAAAACCCAACATACATGGACCATGCTCAAATTGAGAAATAACAGCTTTATCATAAACAAATTAATAATTGTCATTCTTCTCTGCCCAACTAGCACGCCTAATAGTTTATCAACCTGGGTTTTTGTTTTTAACTTACTTTCCTTTGCTTTGCTACCTTATAAAATAAAGGGGCAAATCTTATTCAATGGCATTAGATACACAATTTTAAAAATTAAAATGATGTGCTTAGACTATAAGTTGAAAGTATGCTCCTGACTTTTACTATTAGAAATACATTTGCCTCAGCCAGAGCGACTGTAAAGCCTCAGTGTATATTTTAAATCATTTTCTTTGCAGTCACCCCTAATCATGCTCCACAATGGCAGGCTCCATTTCTTATTTTTCGTTCATTTGATTCAGCACCTAATGTAATGGCTACACTTACTGGTGCTCATTAAATGTTTGTTGAGTGGATGATAGCCACTGAATTGATGAGTTCCTCCATCTTACCTACTACCCTGCTCCTTGCAGGTTGCTTCAGGACCAGCTCCCTACTGCCACAGCCCCTGGCCACAGCAGCAAGAAGCTAGTCCCTCCCTTGTAATTGATAAATCGGGGAACTATTTTATTACTTGAAGATTTCCCTAAGTCTGAATCTTCAGGTATTGTAGATCAAGTTCGTTCCCCATTTTACTGATTTTATAAGCTTTGAGTACTATACAGTGGGGCTCTGTGTAATGAAGGATGCTTGTAGTTACAGCTAATGGGACCCACACTTGTATAGTTCCTTGAGGACCAATAACAGTTAGTTTTGATGTTAAACCCTGACCCAGTTTAATATGAGTGAGAGGAGGTCTTCTTGAGCCTGTAACCCTAATTTAAAGAATCTACCTCTTACGTGGTAAAACGTTTGTGAATCATCTTTAGTTTCATTTTTTATATGAGAATTTACATTTAGGGTTGTCACTATTGAGAAACCTTTTAGGACGCATTTCTCTGTACAGTATAAAAGGTCTAGACTTTCTTGATTTTGAACAGCTTAGTTTTAAGAAAGAATTTTTATTTGGTAAAAAGCCACTGAAATATTTTAGTGAGTATTAGTCTTTGCTGTTGGTAGGAAATCTGCTTGTATTATTAAAATTTTTAACTGAGGAACATAATTTTCTATTCTTCTGTGACTAAAATTAGGAAGAAATAGAACCATTTCCAGAAGAAAGGGAGAATTTTCTTCAGCAGTTGTACAAATTTATGGAGGATAGAGGTGAGTGTTTTTTCTGTTGTTCAACATTAATGTTGTCGGCATCAGGTAGTTAATACTTTGAAAATAATAATTCTGTCCATTAAGCGTCATGTCACTGGTAATGATGGCCGTCTTTGATTGCCAGCATTCCCAGCAGCTAGCCAATAGTGTCTGTCACATAGGAAGTGGAATGAGGAATTTGACAGTATTTTGATGACTGTCATGGCCATGGACCCATAAATGCCTGTATTCTGTCCAGTCCTTCCCTCCACCCATCCATGGAACCCGAAAAAACCCTTATATTAGGGGAAAGCAGCAGAGTGAGAATCATAGTGCTGTTGTGTTTGCACCTGCGTAGATGCCGCTAGCAAAAGGCCGCCTTCTACAGAGTCACTGTTTGGTATTCCTAGGGTGTGCATGTGTGAGAGAGAATTGGGCGAAAGGGAGAGACCACAGAGAGAGGGAGGAAGATGGGAGGGAGAGAGAGAGATGCGCAATGTGCGAAAGGGAGACACCATACTTGAAGATGGCCTTAAGTCTTTTTATGACCCAGTCACATAGAACTGGGAAGAGAATTAACCTGTCCACAGAGAGCCAGAAGGAGGGAAGGGTGGGAATCTTAAGGTGAACCTTGGCTCACCTTGAATCTGCCTGATGTTGTTAAATGCAAGGATCGGGGCAAGAGGAATGCGCGCTAACCTTTCATCCACAGTGACGACCTTGTGCTCCAGCAACAATGGTCCTTTACTCGCCTGCTTATTTGCTGTTCACAGTGTGGTTTCTAGATTGAGGAGGACAAAATGAATGAATAATACTTGGAAAAGCAGCTGTAATCTGGAGATTAATGATTTTTAAATCATCATTTGTATTTCTAATGAGTAGAAGCTGGCTCTCTTTGTCTTAAGTTTTGATAAATTATAGTGGCTATTACAATGTGGGTATCTTTTTGTTCTTTAATATAAAATGTCCTTGATTCCTATGTTATATCTTTGTATGAATGGAGGCTTGGCCTAACAAGGTAGGCTATTTCTTAGGCTTTTGTATTAAAAAAAAAAAAATTGAAGAAAATTAACAAAACTTAATTATTAGAATGGAGTGATAAAATATGTTTATGCCTGTCATGTTTTTTGGAAAGGGCCATAGGTCATGTATTTATCTTGTTTTTTTCCTCTACCACTTTTAAAGGTTTGAAAGTGTCAGTGTTCTTGCCCTACATTTTCCCATGTTAGAATGAAAAAACAAAAACAAAAAACCAAAAATACAGCTTTCCTCTGAGTCATTTAGAGTAGTGGTAAATTGGTAAAATACAAAGAAAGTGTCATGAAAATACCTCTCAGTGTGAAGAAGCAGTTGCCCACTTGTCTCAGGACTTTCTCGGGTCTACCAAACCTCACTTCCCTAATTTCTATGCATTATGTTTTGTTGGAACTTTACTTTGCTCTCTTGAGTATTTACTCTTTTAGTATAAGTAGAATATATACTACTTATATACTAAAGTAGTATAAGGTTTCAAAAATCTGATATGAGAAAAAATGTTTTAAACGAAATGGGCTTAAGGTAGTAGACATAATGTTTTTGATTAACAAGGGATTTTTCTCCTCACATATATGTTTTGTACTATACTTGGTGGTGATATTTGAATTTTTTGAAATTTTAAATAAAAAATGTAGCTTTTCGTATTTAATGTATTTTGTGTTTTCCTTAACAGGCACACCTATTAACAAACGACCCGTACTTGGATATCGAAATTTGAATCTCTTTAAGTTATTCAGACTTGTACACAAGCTTGGAGGATTCGATAATGTAAGTATTATAATCAGAAGTGAACCATGTTTTTCATACATGTTTTCTCTCATCTAAAATTGTTTTTAAAAAAAATCTAAGAAGGAAAAGAAAACTATGGAAAGTACAAGCCAGCTTCCTCAGATCAAATTTAAATTTAAAGATTTTTTTTTTAAATGAGCTTTCTGACTTACTGTTAAGGCTCTCAGACTTTCTTAAACCATCTGTGTGTGTCTGTCACCGCACAACCAGATCGGTGGAAATTCTTTTTTTCTGTGTCTCTTTTCCACTAGACTGTAAAGTCCTTGGGAGCAGGGATTTGTCTTAACATTATTTATGACATTAATTTCTTCCACTGCGCCTAATATATATAAAACATATCATTTATATGTATATGTGTGTATTATATAAACATGCAGAAAATCTTTGTTGAACTGAAGAAATTATCTTAAGGTTGCCATGATGGATGGTGCTCATCTAATCAAGACTGTTCAGAGGGAAAAATTCTATAGACTAAAATGCTTTAGTAAGATTCATAGAACAGCTTTGATTTATTATCTTGTAAGTTTTCTGGGAAATTATACATCATTTAAAAATTTCTATCTGTTTCTTCATTACAAATTTTGATTTAGGAATATGAATATTATTTCTTATAGCATGGTTTATTTTAAAGTCAGAGGTGTACTATTTCAACATTTGTTAATTCTCTGAGATGTGTTAGGATCCTAAAACTTTAAAATACTGTTGTAAACCAGATTTTTGATTTAGCATTTATTGAGAGCTCTTTTTCATTTCTTTGAGACTTAGAACCAGTAACTTCATTTATACATACTGTATCAAGAGTTTTATTATATCCGACCTCTTAACTTGGGAGTTTTCGTTTCCCTTTGTGCATTAGATTGAAAGCGGAGCTGTTTGGAAACAAGTCTACCAAGACCTTGGCATCCCTGTCTTAAATTCAGCCGCAGGGTACAATGTCAAGTGTGCTTATAAAAAGTAAGTTGATGTACATGATGTGGCTGTGGTCAATACTTTATCTAGAAAACAAGATGGAATTTACAACATAACTTAGGTTGATTATTTCTCCTAAGAAGAAATCAAATTTTTGCTAGAGTTACTACACTCTAATGTAGCATTTACTAGCGTGTGTATTCTGTGAATACTACTAAGATCAATGAGATATTCTATGAAGAAAGTTTTCTTGGCTAAATACATTTGGAAAGTACTGTGTAGAGATTAAAACGCCAAGGTGTTAAACATTAGACAAACAGGTTTGAATCCTAGTTCTGCCACTTAGCTTTTGGTACCTTTAGTCAGTTTACTTGTTCTCCTAAGCCTCAGTTTCCTCATTTGTAAAATGAGATGATACTGTTTGCCTCCTAGGATTACTCTGATTCAATGAGATTTTACATGTACTAAGAGGCCCAACACCTGGCATGTACAAAGAGCTCAACCAGCGGATGCTGTTTCTAACAGTTCTGATGCCTGCTGCTGTTGCAGCTACTGTATTTAAGTTTATGAGGGTCTTTTCACTTGTAGCATAGTTCTCTTAAATGAATATTTTCTTTGAAAAATACTTCTGTTTGGGTTAATAAGATTGGGAAGAACTGAAATTGAATAAAATTAGAATATTAATTTGGCCCTATATCTGAGAACTTAAATGCATGAATTTAAAAAACCACAACTCTACAGTGATATTTGAAATGTTTTCCCAAACATAATTTCTCTTCATATTTCTAGATACTTATATGGTTTTGAGGAATACTGTAGGTCGGCCAACATTGAATTTCAGATGGCATTGCCAGAGAAAGTTGTTAATAAGCCATGTAAGGAGTGTGAAAATGTAAAAGAAATAAAACTTAAGGAAGAAAACGAACAAGAGGTCAAAGAAATAAAGATTGAAGAGGAGGAAAAATTAATACCAAAAGAAGAAAAGTCTACTGAAGATGATATTGAAAGAAAGGAAAATATTAAACCCTCTCTGGTAAATCAAATACTGTTCTTTTTTTTCTTTGGTACATTTCCTATATCCTCTGTAAAGTTTTCATAGTTAATTTTTGTATAATTTTACTTTATTCTTTAGTAAGTGCTATTTTTGTGTTTAAAAGAGCCGTTTACTGCTTTCACATGTTTTAGGAATGGCAGGAGTTTTTTAAAATAACTAATAACTTTCTCAATTTTAGTATTGGTTAGTACCTCCTTTTGCTAACAATTAGATCACGGATTTAGGTTGAAATTTATACTTTTGTTGGTTTATTTCCTCTGATCTTTTTCTAGGGAAGTAAAAAGAATTTATTAGAGTCTATACCTACACAAACTGATCAGGAAAAAGAAGTTAACATGAAAAAAACAGAAGAAAATGAAAATCTAGAAGATAAAGATGATGAGACAACTGGGATAGATGAATCCCTCAGCATAAAGGTAGAAGCCGAAGAAGAAAAAGCAAAATCTGGGTAAGAAACTTGTTTTTGGTTAAGATGCATTTTGGTTCAGTGAATTCTTATAATTTGCTCTTTGTATGTGTATGTATAAATCTAAATTTAAGTGACAAAATATAGAATAATGGTATATGCATTTATTACATAAACAGCATTTGCTTCCTTCAGAGACCCTACTAATGTGAATTTATAGCAAAGGATCATATTTTTGATTCATTCTTCTTGCTCTCATCATGGAAATTTTTAAAATTTTGAGCTTGAGAAAAGCACTTCCTACTGCATTAAGCTTTCCTGAATAACCAGATAATACAAACTTGGGAAGATGACTTTCTGCAGTGTTTTGTAGATGGTATGTTGGCTGTAGATTTTGAGAGTTGTATTTATTTAAGCAAAAAAATAAGAATGGAAAAGTACTAATAGTCTTTAAAAGGTCAAAGTTGTTTTGTTGTGTTTTATATGACAATAGCATTTACTTGTTTTGGTCAGTTTGGAATGATGAATTATTTAGCATTGTAATTGTGCAGTGCCAGTGGACCCCTGGATTTTATAGTGATCTCTGGTGTCTAATCTTATTTCTGAGGATTTAAAAAGTCTAAACATCCCCGTTATTAGGGATCCTTTTAAATAAGTACAACCACATTTTATATTTTGATTATTTTAATATTTTTCTGAAATTTGGCCACAGCATGAGGCCAAACAGGGAGGAGAAAAAAAATGCTTAGATGAAGATCATAAAGATGTTTGTTTATTATCTTTGTTATATATCTGTGTGTACAAATGTGTATTTCAAGTACTCATTACTGCACTTGGAAATTATTTCAGCTATTAAGAAAGTAAGTATTCAGCTTTTGGCCTAAATCTCTTGGTCATTTTAGTGTTTTGAAACTTTAGCCTCAGCATGCGGATAAATCTGGAAAAAGAAAAACTGGGGTTAGACAAACACAGTGTAAGTGTCCGTTCATTAGACTTGGCTGTAGTTCTGTGTGTAAACATATATTTGAAGTCCTCCATGCTGCTTCTGGAGACTCTTTCGACTACTGTGAAACTTAGTAAGGATTTAGCTTTTTGCCTGAAACCTGACTTTTGTATCTGCTGCTACATCTGGAGTAGCTACTGTGTGGAAGGCACTCTGATAAGCCTCTCTCTGTCTTCTCTTTGTTACTGATAATTATCTTAAACTTAAACTTTCAAATTGGTACTTTTAAAAGGTATTTTATAGTACAAACTGTATTTTTGTAGTGTTTTATTCATTTAATTCTTCAGCTATACTCCTTTTGACTTCCTGCAGATATCTGTGAATGCATCAAAGCACAGACTTCTGAAGTCTGCCACAGCCCCCTAGCTGTCGATAGAAGCATTATGTGCTGGGAATGTCCAGATTGAGTTCTGAATTTTATTAGATCAGCGCAATAGAAAATTTTACAAGTATAAAGAATTAATAAAGTAGTATTATAGTGTATAAATTTAATCTGAGTAATTAGCTACTGCCACGAATTTTTATTGTTCTTCCTCCATATTCTGCGTGTGAGAGTTTAAGGTAATTTAAAATGGCTGGTTCAGTGCCTGGCCTGTAGAAGGTATTGTAGCTTTTTTTCCCCCCTATTTATATTTGTTTCCTTGTAAGGAGTATGGCACCAAAGTGGGAAATTTTGATAATTGTGAATTCAGACGAAAAATTTTTGCTGGTACATTTGGTTCCCAAAATACAGTTGTTTAAAAGATAACTAACAAAATGTGTTTGTCAGTGTAATGTATTCATCAAGTTAATTTCTTTAACCTATATGCTGGTTGCATTTTATATTTTCAGTGGCTATCTTTCTTGACATTTTATGTTCTATCTGGAGTAGTGCATTTACCTCTGATTTTTGCCACTGAACTCTTAGTGAAAGGAGTAGAATATATTCTTTGGCTAATAGCTAGTAATTATGTTGTCCTCTTTTTTATACAGCAGAATATTATTTATGTGACTTTCATTTGGTTTGTGTCTGAAGTCAATATTAAATTCAAAATTTTTATTTTTAATTGCTTTGGCTTATTAATACAGAACATGAAGTATTTATTTCAGATTAAATACAGATTGCCCTGGCCACCACTTAAAGTAGGATTGTGCTTGCTATTACTGGCGTATGCTTTCTGTATTCGGCCCATCGTATAACGTAAGAAACACCTTAGAGTTTGTTTTCATTTTTAAGCAATGTAGACCTTTTATTCTATATTTCTCTTCTGTCTTATATGATGATTTTGGGATAGATGATAAATCGCTTTCGTGCACAATCTTTTCTTTTTTGTGGCCACTACAATACACTTTCTGTTCTCTCTGATATTTTAACATTTTAATTTATATATGTATTTCTATATATTTTTATACATATAAAACATTTATTTAAATTTCTTAATAGTTTATTATCCATAAAACCCTGTCTCATAATTTCTTAGATGTTTTAGTCTTACTGGTAATTAAGTTATTATTGAAATGTTAATTTATTTTCAGTAGTAGAATTTTTTTTTATCTCAGATTGTAGCTGGTTTCATTTAGGTTTTAATTTTTAAGTACCTATTCATTTGACTGTAGAAAAATCTTTTTAAAGTAGGTATAGTTCTTCAGAATCTTTGTAGACTTGGTGATGCGTTTCAGAGAAAGTAGACACATTTGGTCTTTTTGTGAACTCAAACATAATTTCCCAGTCTGTTGTGCTTTTCTGCGTCCTTCCTGCATCACTCTCCAGAAGAAAGGCCATAAGAGAGTGAGCAAGCATTAAAGTGCTGCTTGAATCACTGTTTATATATTACTTTTGTTGCCTATATAATTACATAATTAGAAATGATAAAATATGTTATTGCATATAAGAATATAAAACTGAAATTATTGGTGGAGGTAGGCTTTTTATATAAATATTATTTGTTAACTTTTAAAGCTTACTTAGTTGCTCTATGGTTCTGTTCTCTGATGTTTATTCATTTCTCAGCTGTAAAGTGGTGGGTTCTTTTTGAGAGAAAACTGTTGTGATAAGTATAGACATACTGCAGAGCAGATAAAAACTTAACTAAATAAAGTTGAGAATTCGACTGAAGTTTTTTTTTAATCTGAGTACTTGGAAATATTTATAATTTGAGATTTTCTCCAACTTGTTTGATATAGATTTGTGGCTAATATAAAATGAATATAAATGCTCAATTTTAGAAAGTACATGATATTGAGAAGATCAAAACGTTTGCAGTGCTGCTTACGAATGGTTTAACTTTTGTTTCATTTGGAACTCTGAAGTTGAAAGAATTGGTAAGAAGTTTCAGTCAATAATGTGGTAAAGAAAGCAGAAATTGTGTTGCAGTTTAGAAAAAGAGAAAAAAATTTTTAATGTGATATTAATGTAAAGTTAGACTATTCCTGTGAAAGGTAAAATAATATTTTAGTATAACATTTGAAAATTTAGTTAGAATAAATACCTTTTTAAGTTGTTTAAGGCTAATCATTGGCTAGTACAATTTTTGTTTTAAACATCCTGAGACTGGAAATCCTTGAATGAAAAATAATTTTTAGTTAGAAAATGGCTCTGAGGTGTAATGATTTTTGTTTCTGTCAACCGAGATGTAAAATTTTTTTTATAATAAAAACATGAGAAAATTGTTAGTCAGTCGTATTAGTTTCCTGTGATTTAGCACAACTTCTGTTCTTTTGGCTGTTGGAGATTTTCCTTTAATGCACTTATTTTTCAGTGTTCTTTTTCTCTAACTGTATCTCTCTGTAACCATGGCCATCTTACACAGTTTTATTTTTTAATATTAAACCGAAAATCAGAATTTCGTACTCATGGAACCTGCCGTTTCCGGAACAGTCACAGCCACGATTTTATCAATTTATGTGGTTTGGAACTGAAAAGCGTATGAAGTGTCTTTTATTAACTGCCATTTTTTAAACCTTTCAAGAGATGAAACGAATAAAGAGGAAGATGAAGAGGAGGAAGAAGTGGAAGAGGAGGAGGAGGAGGAGGAAGAAGAGGAAGACGGTGATGGCGACAGTGAGCAGGAGGAGTTTGAGTGCTACCCCCCAGGCATGAAAGTACAAGTGCGGTACGGACGAGGGAAAAGTCAGAAAATGTATGAAGCTAGTATTAAAGATTCTGATGTCGAAGGTGGAGAGGTCCTTTACTTGGTGCATTACTGCGGATGGAATGTGAGGTAACTTGAGTTTTAGCTAGTGATTGCTACCTAAAAACACTGATAAAATCATTTCCTATTTTAAAATTTAATTAACGAATTACAGGCTTATTAGTATTTTAATCGAGGTCCTGGCACCATATAAAAAATATGTAGTGTTTAGCACATAAATGCCTTGCTTAGTGACTTTCTACCTACGTTTTTTAATTCTTAGGTGTCCTTAGTGTCTAGAAAATTGAAGTCTACACAGTCACTTTTTATATTATACCTATAGAATGACAAAAGCAACATTAGTAGTGGAATGATAGAAAATTCTCTTAAAAAGGTGAAAGAGATTTGTGCTTCCTGCCATCTATGAGCCAGTTATCAGACTTCTTGCTTTCTTGCATTTTCAACTACCTTGCCATAGCAACCTCTTCTTTGTAATCTTCTTAGGCCATCGCGTTTCTCTCCTTCAGAAGGCAGAGATTTTAAAGTTGAGATTTCTTAAGAAGTTTTAGCTATTTTGAGAAGGCCTTCTCTCCTTCTAACAGCGCTTGAATGATGAGCCTTTTTCAGAAATCTCCAGAACTCATTTGTGTGTTGGAAACAGTGTGGTTGCAATGTCAGCAAGCCACTTGACATACAGTGCACTTTCTGGCTTCTCCTGGCCTAGGGAACCGAAAGGGAAGACTGAGGTTTGGTTTCAGGCTGTGAGCCAATGACTGAAGTGTTTTTCTAACACAGGTTTCCTTTGGTTTATCCCAAGAAATGTTCTATTTGAATTTTATCCAAAGTTTGTAAGTCAGTTTTGGGATCTTATTATTCAGCTATCTTTTAAGAAAAACAATTCCTTTTCGAGTGTTTGATAATATATTCAAAATATAGCCTATGATATAGCCTTGTGGCCCTTGCAAAGTTAACCATAGACGTTTTTTACGTGGTGGTTTCATGGTGTGCCTAGTGTCTTCAAAGAGGAATGCAGCTCTCGTGCTTTCTACTTAAATTCTATTCTGTGGCTTGGGAAATTATTAAGAAACATCCTCTCAAAGTCTCTTTTAAAAAAATACTGTTTTTTAAAAGTACATTTTTGTATTGTCCTATTGGAGCAGTAGGAAGCTCCGGAAGCATGTCTGATCTCATTTCTTATTTTGAGAAAAGTATAATGCTGATCCGTTCTGAAGCTTGGCAGAAAATAGCAACTTCAGTCATAAGGGACTATTCAGGAGTTTTGTTTGGGACTTGTTCTTTGTTATTTCTAACTGACAAGATTAACAATTTCACGCTGTAAAATACCTGTCTTCAGTGTCGTCCTGAAATAAGCTTTTCCAGATGCCACGTTAACAGCGTGTGTCATTCATCCTTGTGGCTTTTGGTTCTTCTCCTGCCTCTTTGGTGCATGATTTTTCTCACCTGAAGGGCTGGCTATTACTGGACCATGTTCAAAGGGAGATACTTGAAATCTCAGCTGCAGCTGTTATAAGAATATTTTGTTCAGTCTTCGATATTTAATCATTATAATCCTACTAAATGAGCTTAAATATAAATGTAGAGGGAGTTCCATTTTTTGCTTAGGATGTAAAAATAGATGTTGAATATATTAGTTTAAAATTAGGGAGAAGTCAAATCAGCAAAAATTAATAACTACTAAGCAGGGCCTGTAAGATAAGAGCCGTGTCGTCTCTTACCCTCTCCTTCCATTCTTCTCTCCTAGTTATTTTGCTCCTTTATAAACAAGGCAGTTTTCCTAGTAGCCTTTGTAGAGTACATTAAATTCTGTGATGAAAGAATAGGATTTAGGCATTCTCTAAGTTTCAATCAGGACTTGATTATTTATTATTGTCTCATTAAAGAGAAGAAGGCTTAGCATGCATAAGAATTGAGACATTCATAAAATTATTCTGCAATTATGAAACACCTTTCTGTTTTGTTAGGAAAAGACTGACTAACAGAAAGAGTATCCTGTCCTAGGAGCAGTTGGATTTTAGAGAGTAGAATGATAGGGGGTTGAGTAGGATACGGGAAGACTTTCAAATTGAGACATTCAAGTTTCTGATAACATAGAAAGGACACTGAGGCCTAGTTCAACAAGACATGCTTGTGTCGGCGAGAAGGACGCCGTCTCCTCCTGACAACGCAAGTATTTGTGTGATATGAACATTGAAAAGAAGAAAACTTACCATCTTGGTGAAGACCTGTAGGGCGGATCTCTCCAGCGCCAGACAGAAAGCAACTAGGCTGCAGTTGCTTAAGCAGTTACTTTTCTTAGCCAACGTGACAGCGTTCCTTTCCCTCTGCAGTGATAACCAAGTGTGTCCTGAGCAGTCATTTGTGATTTTTCGCTGCTCCTTCATGTCTGAAGCTAATCTAATTATGACTGCAACAAATCCTCATCATCTGCAGCTATTTTCTTATTTTGGGCGGTTCAGCTTGATCTCTGAATTTACACATAAGAAGTGAAATTAGAAACGAAGATTTATGCATGAAGGTGCATGAATGTAGTTTCCTCGTCAGTGGCAGCCATCCATTACAATAGCAATTTAGGAAATTGTGTACGGAGCTGTTCTGTTGAGTGTGAAACATCATTTTCTAGTAAACAGGTTTTTCTTGAAAATATTTTAGTTAATATGATTTTCCTTGTAATTTTTACACTATTTTTTCTAAAGTGCTGTATAAACATTTACACTAATAATTTTCATTTGTACTCCTATCTCACAACTGAAAAGTGTTAATTTTTGTTAAACAAAGGGTAGCGTGTGGACTGGTTTGTTTTTTTTTTTACAGTGAAAAAAGGCATATTTTTACATGCTTACATTAATTTTACTGGAAACAGCTAGAACTCTGGATTTTAAACTACATATTGACTTACAGTGACCGTATATAAAACTATCGTTCAAAACTGTAGAATTTCCTAAGTCTCCACATGTTTGGAGTAAATCATTGCTTTTTAATAAATATTTTTCAACTCTTCTGAAAATAGCGTTCAATCTAGAAAAATGGGAAAATATGTAAAAGTAGAAAGATACGATTACTATTAGTATTGTAATGTGTTCTCTTTTAGTCTTTTAAAAAGTGTATTTATACATTTTTAAAAATTATACTCATACTTCAATAACTTTTAAATTGTAGGCTGTTATATTTGTTTTAATTTATTTTAGTGATGTTAATATTTTATAGAAATTTTTATTACTATTTTTAGCTAATTGATCCTTTGACACTCCAGTTTCTAAGTCATGCCATAAACATGGGATTAATTTTTGGAAATAAAGTTACGCTTTCAAATTCACCTGCCACAAACTCCGTTACGCATGTTGGACTTATCTTAGTTCATAACAGCCATCATGGGATTTAAAATACATCAATATTGTATTGATGCTGATTTTATTTTTTTTCATTTATTTAGTTTGGCTTTTTGTAATTAAGCGTTTGGGAGTTTGATTAAGAAATATGTATATTTTTTATATTGCAGATTACCAGCTGCATTATAGGATACCCTTAAGTAAAAGAGTAGAGACTCTAAAGTTTCAACTGGAAAACTCTTAAATAAGTAACAGCAGTTCTATTCCATATTACAAGTTACATAAAACAGAAAATAAGATAAATTTCACTTAAATATATTATTTGAAATAAAAATGTATCTTATTTAAAAATATCTTATTTCTTTAAGCAAATTGGCTCATCCTTTGAAACGGGGGAGGGACTTGTAAAAAGTTTTCATAAATGGATTCAATCCCACTTTTTGTGAACATTCGGCTACTTTTTATAAAGCATTATTCCTTTATTTGGCAAACGTAAGTTTAATATCTATGTGCCAGATACTATGCTTCACACTGAAGGTACAAAGAAATGTCCCTATTAAGGGATTCATTGTCCAGGGGAGGGAAATACCCCACCAGCACATACAGCCCACCGATCCTGTCCCTCCTCCCTGCAGTGCCCTCAAACCTGTCCTTGGGTTGCTTGCATTCTTCAGTCACATTTTGGAATCCTTTTCCCCGACCCCACCCTGTCCTGCTGCTCTGGTGGACTCTGTAGTCCTGGCCAACACCCCGAGGGGAAGATTAAGATTAAGCTCCCACTCCTTGTCTGCACTTGTGCAACGGAGCTTGCCTGGAGCCAGAAAGCAAACGGCCACTCTGACCGATTTTATCTTAAATTCCTGGGAACGAACCTCAAGTGTGCACTTAGGTTTTTCCATTTACTCTTCTTTCTTGAAGACTATTTTATACTTTTTTTTTTTAAGGGACTGTTATTATCCCATTGAGGTATAACTGACATGTAACATTGTACTTTGGTGTGCAAGATGATTCCATATACGTGTATATTGTGAAATGATCATGACAATAAATCTAGTTAACATCGTTACCACACATAATTACAGAAATATTTTTTCACTGTTCTTATCTCCTCAAATCCTCAGCATCCTTTCCCATCATTACTTTTAGCTGGTGACCTGGCATCTTGAAAAATTGAAATGAGAATTTCTACACTTTCACTATATCTGCCTCATTAACTGCATCTGCTGCCACATTCTCTGTTTCTCATCTTTAGACACAGGTGAATAAACAGGCTACTGTCTAAAGCTAGTCTTGTAGTTGTCATACCTTCTTGTCTAGATCAGAGACTTGGGCCTCAAGATTCTCTCTCGTTTTCTCTGTTGTCAGTTTCTTGCTGTGTTCTCGATCATTCCCATCCACTTAGAGACCTTAAGTTATTTCTCCCATCTCAAAACTCACTTGAGTTTTATCCTGCTGTTCCATTTCTTTGCTCCATTTCCATCTAGTAAAACTATTTGATTTATCTATACTTGTTATCCAGTTTCTCTCTCGTTTTTGTGTAAATCCACAATAAGGCTTTTGCCCTCACCATGCCTCCAGAACTGTCACCACGACCCCATCTAGCCAGATTCCATCCTTACTTCTTGCCTCTATCAGTGGCACTTGACCCAGTTGTGATCTCTCCTTCCGCGGTACTTTTCACTTGGCCTCCAGTTGCTGCAGCTGCAACCGTTTTCTTGATTTTCCTTTCTGTCTTTCTCAAAATTAAGAAACCATTTTGCAATTCTAGCGTTTGTCTCTTCGTCTTTGTGTGTTTTCTCCCTTCTATTGTTCCTTTTTTTTATGCAGGTGTATTTAATGTAAAACACATATTTAATGTACTCTGTGATGTGTCATTTACACTACGTACTACTTCTGCCTAAAGCCAGACTCTTTAGGAAAATCAATTGATAGAATTACTACACTGTTCACTAGGGGTGGTTGTGTTAAACTTTAAATATGCTTATGCTATAATATTCATGTTTCTATCATTCTGCTGTTATTTGCTTTATTATGATGAATACCATTCCTGTCTTTGATGTGGCTTTAACAGTTATACGAAGTAGAAATATGAAATGTTAATAGCATGCTTAGAATTTTCATTTTTTAATAATATAATATAATACATTTGTTATGTTTTAAGTATGACTAAAAGCATTAAATTGTATTTAGTGGGTCTTTTCATAATTTTTGCTTTAGATAGTCTCAGGTTATATGTAAATTGAGATTATTATAGAAAATTTGGCAAGTAGGTAAACATTGATAAAATTGTTAATGAAGTTTATAATTAATAATGATTGCTGCTTTTCATCATGACATGGGCCTTTTTGCTATTACAGTGTCATACCTTTTTTCCCACAATTAAGGGGGAAACTTCCTGCCCTTTCTAAGATAACCAAATTTCCACTTTAGATTAGATGTGAGGTTTTTAAAAGCTAAATTAGATATATGACATACACAGAGCAATATATAAAATAAGTACTGTTCAGCAATTATTAAATAAGTTTATCCATTACAGAAAGCAAAATACAAATGATTTTAATATTTTACTTAAACTAATGGTTGATTATTAGGTTTTTGTCTTTATTATAATCCACATGCATATTTCAAGTAATGAGTTTTTAAGTATATTGTCAGTTTGGTTTTGCTTATGAAATTATTTTTAAAATATCTTTATTCTACAATTAATTACTTTTTTAGTCTCTAAGATGGTCTTTAGTGTATGGGTATATATATTGATATATTCTGATATTTCTTTGGAAGTCGTTTAGTTGGGTTTAAGAACTAAAATCTGAATTGATGTGGGCACAGTCACCATTTTGGTATCTTATATCTGGTAGACTAACATTCTTTTCCATTTTTATTATTGGTAAATGTTTTCTTAGATGATTTGCCAACACATCCACACAAAAATTATAAAGCTTCTGGAATTTTGTTTTTCTCTGGTGAGAGCAAGTACACTGTGGTCTCTGAATGGTTCCTCCTAGCTTCGTATAAATATTTTACTTCAACACGTTTCAAAAATTCATGTATTTATTGATATGGCTTCTTCTTTCAGAAGGTTCGGAAGGTTTGTATTGTTCCCTTTGTAACTGCCACTTAGCGTTGTCTTCTCTGTTAAATTGTAAATAAATAGCAGGAAGTAGCCATGCTGTGCCCACCGCTGACTGCCGTGCCGTGCTATGCCATGCTGAGCCTCTTGCGCAGTGGGCACCAGACCTGCTTGTCAGATGGATCAGCCCTGAGCATGCTTTCAGTCTTGGAATTTCACAGAATTTTTCATTCACAGACCCTCTGGTGCAGCTCCTCCACTTTGTGTAGGTCAAGGAGCAGCCCTTTGGAAGTTCAATGAGTTATTCATGTGTCTATTCTTTCTTGTTTATTTCATTATTTGAATGTTGGATGATATCAGTAGAAATATTATCAGTTAAGTCATGTATATACTCTGAAGATGTTTCCTTAGTACTTTACTTAAATATCAGATAAGATACTTTACTAGATTCTGTGCATTAATTACAATGAATTAACTGATAATGGAGTTGAAAAAGTATGGTATAATCACTAACAGACTTAGTCTTAATTTTTAACTCAGTATATGTTTTTAATATTTGTTTTTCTTTTTTTTCTAGTATTGTTTTTAAATGAATTTAGTGATCTTTACCTGACAAGCTATATTTCCTTTTATCACGAGAGGCCAATTACTCTCTTCCAATCATAATTTCTAAAGCTAAAGTCCAGTTGAAGGCAGGATAGTTTTATCAATAATCCAAACTCTACCTAGTTTTCCTCAGACATTCTCATAAAACTATTGCTTGGATCTGAATACTGTAAATCATTTTGTTTGTAGGCAACCACTTAATTGAAATTACTCTCCTAGCCCTCAAGTTACATTATCTTGAAACATGGTAGCTGACAGCAACAGGTCTGCCATCCTTGAGGAGGAATCTAGATATTTAACAATAAAGTGTTTTCTCTAAAGACCTGTTGCCCTAAATAGCTGTTGTGTAGTGTTCTCCCCATGTAGCCAAGAGACCCATCAAAACCTGTATTCTGATGTCTTGATTCCTCTGTGGCAGTTAAAACAGAGCCGGAAATACTGGCGGACCCCTGTGCGGGCATGCCGTTAGAGGCGGGGGAGGGCAGTGTGCCCGTGCTCACGTGACCAGAGTGCACTTAGTTACTATGGTTCTTAATCTCTAACAATGTATTTTGAGGGGTGAACAGATGTATTACTTGATAAGGTAAACCAGGGAGAAATTGAGAAATATTTTATGGTCTTCTGTTTCTTAGCTGCCAATTTCTGCTCTTTGTTAAATCACAGTAATTTTAATTTTTACGGTATTCAAGATATTTGAATTGGAGTGAAATTTTCCTGTGTTCATTGTTCATTGGCTATTATCTATTATACCTAAAGTAAATGTAGTCTGTAGTCTCTAATATACATTAAATATATAAAAAGTATGAGTTTATATAGAATAACAGGATCAACTGCAGCCTTTTCTTGTAGTTCTGAACTATATTCCATTCATTCAAGTCTTTACTTTTGGTATATAATAGAGAATCAGAGATCCTGACCCACTGATATAACCTTTATTTATATTAACTTGCACCAGTAAAGTCAAAATGAAATTGGTCTAGCTCTTATGTAAGTTAGTGTCTGTAGACTTTTTTTTGTACCATTTTTGTTCTCACACAAATTTCTCTCCTCTCTATTCTCTAAAAGTATTCTGTAAAGAAAGTAGAACACTTGAATAACACTCTAATAAATAATTACATAAAGAGAAAACACTTCCTGTTTTTAAAATACAGAGTTCTAGCTATGAGTTTATTTTCTGATCATTTTTTTCCCTTGTAAGATTAATCAAGCAACTAAAATGCTATTTAGAACTTCATCCGAAGTTTTGAAATATTTCTTAATGTTTTATCAGTGATCTCAACCTTTATTTGATAAGGGCATTTGTAATTTGAAAAAGCTCCCTTAACTGAAATTTTTGTTTTCACTCATTTGCCCTCTACATGGCTTGGTTCATACTGTGCATTTTTATGAGGCTTTTCAGTTGCCGGTCTGTTTCTCTTCTCTGCTTACTGTGAATGGGACCTGGCAGGCCCTCTGCCACCCTTCCGATATTTACGGTTTAACAGGCAGTCTGTAGCCCCTTCTTGCCTAACTTTCCACGTAGTGCTTTTTGACAAGCCTATACTTGCAAGGTCAGCTTGCTTCCATGGTTTGAGTTTCTTAATCTGTGAAATAAATTCATTGATAGTTTTTTTAAGGTATGTTATAGTTCTAAAAGCTATTAATTATAATAACAATAACTGTTACCACATTTTATAAAAAGAGTATAAATTCAGCTGATAAAAGAATACTGTCAGAACACAGGAATGCCTGAACAAATAAAAAGCATTGATAAAAAATAGAAAGAGGCAAATAATAGAGTCAATAATATTAGCTAGTATTTATAGAACTATAAGTTACCATGTAATTACTCCAGTGAAAAACATATCTAAAGAATTTTCCAAGGAATCTAAAACCATACAGAATATTTTTTTATTTTGAAACAGAATTGTTATCCAGAATAGGACCATTGTGTTTGATTACTACTATTCACGTGTATAGGAAGTGTGTGTAGTTTGTTCATCTAATTCCAGAATTATTCTTTTTGTTTCCTTCCTGGTCCAACACTCTTTCCACACCTAAGTTCACTGTTGAAGTTCTTCTGATAACAAGTCCTCTCATACAATCCTTTTTTTATGATTGATTGGAGGAGAAAGAGATTACTGACAAGGAGAAAATTAAATTACTGTAGCTAGAGGGTGGAAGGAATAGACAGGAAAGACTAATCAGTTAACAATTTTGAGAGACCAACAAGACTGCTTACATTCCTGAATATGTACTGAAACTGAACTTTGAACTGACTTCCAGGTACTGCCCCCGGCCACTTCCACCCCCCATTATTGAGAGAAAATAGCAGGAGTGGCCGTCCACTTGGCGCCACTGCACATAAACTGTCTGGGCTGTTGCCCACAACCAGCCCTAAAGGCAGCAGATGCTTCTTCCTTCCAGACTGTGCACCTGTCCCAGAACTAGCCTTACTCATCTTCTCCCACCCTCTTTATCTTTATCTATCTTTTCAAAACAATTTCCATCTTTCTTCCCCAAACTTACTGTTCACAAGAGCCTGTTAGCCTCAGGTCATGGACTGCAGTCTTCTCCATCCAGCCCTGCTGCAGGTTTAGACTGCAGGCCTCAGAACCCAGTCCATTTTCTGCCTGGCATACAGCTCAGTAAACCCTTTCTTTCTGAAAAGCTTTCAGCCACAAAAGTTATTGTTTAACATCACTATACAGCATCTGTGCACTGTTGGAGCTTAGGCAGGGAGCATCAGGTGGCACCATTCTGAGCAGCCATCATTTTGTTCATTAATATCTCATTATCTTGTTCCTAAGCGAATTTAAGCACAAAGATGTCTTCCTCTGTCACAGTGAACATTCTTACTATGGAGGCAGTAACTGTTTCCTGCTTTTTTGATGTGTTTGGTGCTCCATATAAAACATATTATGTACAGTATTGTGGTGGTAGTCTTAAATTGAAAACTACTGTTTTACCCTAATTTAAAATCCAATTTGTGTCAAAAGCCCAAGTTAAATTAAGTAGTAGTATTGGCAGTAAAACTGTCTTGTATTATTAAACTAACTACAAAGCACATAGTCTGGTTAAGAAGGGTAAAAACTGTTATCTCTTTGTTTAGCTTACGTTGATGTTATGCTGATGTTATGCGTAACCGTCATGAATTGTCTTATCTTCAGCTTATTTCATAAGAACATAGAAAACTCTTTTTCTTTAAACAAAGTACATAGCGTTGATTTCCATAACTATATTTAAACAACAGCACCTTCCAGGAGTTCACATTTCACTTTGCAGAGGGCGGAGTTATTTCCTTTTTCTCTACCTGCACTCCGATTTTGGAAAGAACTAAACTGCTTTCTTCTCAAACATACTGCAGTTTTCGGTATTAATGGAAAAGTTAAAAGTATGGCAAACGTATAGGGAAGTGCTAAAAATAACAAAAAGAGTGTTTAGTAGAAGAATATTTGCTTTAAAACTTTTACAGTACTTATGTATTTGATCCTTAAAAAACCAGATGTGATATGCAGTCTTATTTTTATTTATTTATTTTTTAAAAATGCAGTCTTCTACAGAATAAATTAAGTCTGATGTCGAGAATGTCTTGACCAGGGCTTGATAACCAGTTAGCAGGGATTATATAAATGAAGACTTTCCTAGAATTCGTTTCATTCCTCCCTCGTTCTCTTTAATTATCACTGTGGCCTCAACTGCTTCCCACAGGTACAAACACCCTTGTGGATTGAGCCCTGGGCTTCCCTGCAGCCCAAGAGTAGTTACAGATATTTTCTAGGACTGCTCTAGAGCAAGAATATAATTTATTAGTTCAGTAATGACCCGAGTCATTTACTTGTTGACTTAAGGCCTTTATTACTTCATTTAGTGCCTCTAATAATGAGGATATTTGAATTTAAAAGCTCGTTTTCAGTTCTTCATGTTCTAGAGTTAAAAATGTTCATGAGTTTTCCATTTTCTGTAATAAATGTGTATAACTTTTGAACATAAAAAGAGTTTAATTTGTTTCTAATGTTCTTTCTAGTGAGTTTTTACAAAAATAAACTTTTTGGCTTTTAACAAATAGCTTTCTTGCAGTCAGTGGTAACTTGCACCCTGTAAAATCATGCTGGCCGTCAGCATTGAGTGGAGAGGCCATCGCAGCTGTTGATTCTCAGCTGGCTGTGCATGTAGGAAGCACCTCAGAATACTGAAGAACCTGGTCTAGTAATGTTTTCCTAGTATTTTATGAGAAGATTTTTTTTTTTAGGTGATTTTGCATTGCTCATAAGTTACATGCTCTTCTGCCACACATTATTATATTATTATATTGTTTTATGCTCTTCTACATCAGTTATTTAAGCTTACCGCATATTACTTTAGCTTCCTGATGTGCTTAGAAAAACAGTTGCCAGCTTGTTGCTTACGAACAATACCGAAATAGGAATATTGTGAGTTCTCCTAGTTTCTCTTTGGTGTAACAGAGTAAGGAATGCCGGCCTAGCACTCAAAGATCTGGCTTGCTAGCAGATGTCTACACTTGGGTAGGTCCCCTCATCTCTGTCTGGGCCTTGGTAGCTTTATGCATCAAACTTGAAAGTTGAGCTAAATGATCTCCAAGGTCCTTTTCAGTTCTGAAATATTCAGATTCTATTTATGAGTTTCCCTTTAATATGGCATAGTTATTTCTGTGGTATGTGTTTTGCATATTTATATTAATTTCTTTTAATTTTAGATACGATGAGTGGATTAAAGCAGATAAAATAGTAAGACCTGCTGATAAAAATGTGCCAAAGATAAAACATCGAAAGAAAATAAAGGTGAGTGCTCATTTTGATATATGTCATAGCTTTTAATTAAAGAAGTTTTCCTCCCAAATGTTGCTTTAAACATGTGTATGTGTGTGTTTAGTGTTAGTAGAGTTGGAATTACTCTCTTGAAATGTTTCTCCATATCTAGATTGGAAAAAAGGTTTATATTGTCAGCTTGGAAAGACATTTTGAAAATGGTTTTAAATGATTTTTGAGGTCACTGTACTAGCTGCAGACTGCTCTGGAAGCAGAGGACAGCCTTTCTCCTCGTCTGTAGCTGGCTGTCGGTGGTGGCTCAGAACATAGTCACGGGACCCTGTCAGACACCCTCTTCATAGCTGTAGGAGTTAGTGTGCCTTCGTGTCTGTTATAATTACTCATATTCTTTCTAAGTTGGAATCTTATAATGTTTTATTAGAAAGTAGACCATTAACTAGGTTTTAGAATATTCTTTAATTTTTTTAATGCTTTGAGTGATATATATAGTTAATATATTTATTAGTTATTCTGAAATTCAGTTTTCACATTCAAAGCGTGGAGCTATTTATTTTTCTGCTAAATGATAGTCTGGTGGCCCCAAAGAGTGAAAGCTTTCTCTTAAAGTGGTTATTCCCTCTCACTGTAAAATTGGGTCCATGTTTTTAAAGTTTTGGCATAGCAACCCTGTTATAGCTCAGGCCTTCTCAAACTCTTTTCATCTTCGCTCTTGTTCTTCATTAGACAATATGGAAATCATGCTATATTTAGCATTGTTTTTATCTACTGGAAGAATTTTGTGTGTATGGCCACAAAAACCAGTTTTCTTATACAGAGCAGGTTTTAGGAGTATTTCTCAGGTAGAAGATAGGGTAGGGGTGGGAGAAGCAATATTAGAATATTATGTGGGTTTTTTCTGAATACTGATATAGTTCTCAATTCAGTTCTTGGCCCCTCCTGGTCATAAAGAAAGAGGCATGTGGATTTTGAGAAAGCTTCCTGGAAAATATTGATACTGTACAGCCCCACCCCCATCTGAGCCTGAGAACCACTGTTTTCGAGGTCGTTCGCTTACAACCATTTAAAGCCATATTTGAACTTCGAGTGGGTAGACTATTTCTGCCTTCAGAATGCGTAGTGTATTATGACATCTGGTATAAAGTGATGAATAGATGAAGTGGCGGCAGCAGAAAAATTAGAACAACACTAATCGTTGATAGGTTGTGGTGGTCTCCATACTCATATGCGTCTCAGCGCATTCTGAGACTTACACCCAGATGGCCTAAGTCAGTGAATCTCACAATTGAGCATGTGTGACAGTCACCTGAAGGATTGTTGCAACTCACATTGCTTGGCCCCATCCCAGCATTTCTGGTTCACTGGATCTGATTCTGGTTCCAGGAGTTTCCATTTCTAACAAATCACTAGAAGGGGCTGATGGCACTAAGCCAGGTCCTCCCCAGGAGAGCCACCACCCTGAAGCTCGCTGTGTGGAAGGAGTTAACCTTCTCTGTGTCCAGTTTGGCACTGACCACTCACATCCTGCAGCCTGACTGTGTAGCAGGGCTTCAGGGTTGTTTAGAGAGATTGTCTAAATTATTTTTCTATAAATTATTTTAAAAACATTAAAAAAATAGTTTTCAGGAAGTATAGTAGCCTTTGCCCCACCTACTTGTAAACAGAGCATCGGAGAAAATTTCTTATTTTTTCCCCCAAATATTAACTTATCAATGAGATAGGAAGGTTACCTCCAACTTGACTTTACAACAGGTAATTTGCTTAGAGTTACTCCCAGGAGTCAACTGAATGAAGGTATTTGGAATTTTGTCATTCCCAGCCAACATTTTATATTGAGAATGTTCCAGGTTTTAAAGTTACCAGATTGACATTATTTCTTTTTTCTTTAATGACTACTTAATCCTATTATGATTTCATTTTGAAGAACTTATAATACCAGTTATTAGCAGTATTGGAGGTTTGCTAGTCTGAATTGCCTATCTAATTGCTCATTTATTTCCACCATTTAAATATAAACATTAGACAAAACTTTTTGCTCATTCTGCAGTGTTTGTTAAATAACTTTTTGAAAATACATCTCAGGCTGTTTTGAGGGGCTTTTTATACTCTATGTTATTTAATAATGTATTTTATACCTGAGTTAAAATGAGTATTAACATGGTTTACTATTAAATGCCTCATAATAAATTATGGCTAATATGAGATACTTTTTTTCCTCTTAATCTAGAATAAATTAGATAAAGAAAAAGACAAAGATGAAAAATATTCTCCTAAAAATTGCAAACTTCGGCGCTTGTCAAAACCACCATTTCAGACGAATTCATCTCCTGAAATGGTATCTAAACTGGATCTTACTGATGCTAAAAACTCTGATACAGCGCATATTAAATCCATCGAAATTACTTCAATCCTTAACGGACTTCAAGGTAAATATAACAAATGTCTCCTGTTGTGTACAAATGTTTTAGTTTGTATGAGTCAAATTCTACAAGGGTAATTCAGTGACATTATTAAATTCTGCTTTTTAATGGAACCATAATTTTTTTGACTCCATTATTACTTGAAATAAATCAGGCATTGATTGAGGATTGGAAATATTTCTGTCATTAGTAGATCCAAGGGCACTATTAAATTTTAGCTAAAATGTAATACACTTGTACTGTTACTGTGCTTTTTTTCAAGTACTATTATTTATGTTGCCATGTAAAGCATAATAGTTTGTATTATGCCGTATCAGACTATAAAATTATATTGACTTTTTTGTAAAGAATATTTAACTTTGCTTATCTGGATTATGTTTATGATCTCTTACGGTGACATTACTGCTTATTAATATTTAAGGCAGAATGAAGTGTAACTATCAAATAATAAAAATGACGAGGACCAGAGGGAGAGTTAGTCAATCTGACTTGCAGGGGTCTGATCTGTCAAATGAAGTTAAAGAATGTATCTCCATAAAAATATTTTACGTTTCTCATAACTTTAAGAGAGTTTGGATTTTTTTTTTTATTTGGAGTGTAATGGGGATTACACTCAAATGGATGTTTACATGAACTCATTCTATAAACCAAATGCTGTAAATATTCTGGTTAATTTTTAATAATTTTATAATGCATCAGACATACAGAATAGTGTTTGGAAAATACACAGTTTAATAATATGAACATATTTATGTCTACCATGGTGATGAATGAATAGTATTTACTTAAAAGAATTCTGAATTCCTTTACTTTTCTTTAGAATTGTTTTAAATCTACATACATACATTCCTAAAGAGGATAAAGTAGCAAGCACAATAAGCTTAGCTGTGTTAAAAAAAAAAAAAAAAGGCATCTTTCTTCTTATTGAAAGCTCCCTGAGAATTTTTTCTGAGTAGAGTCTCCAGGTCATATTCCGATTTTATTTCTGCTTCTCTGAGTGTCTACAGAAGCCTCTCAGGGAGTTCAGTGGGGCAGTGTCTCTGGGAGACTTCGGGTTCAATCACGGGAGGATCCAGCTCTGGGCGTGGTGAGCTGCCCTGTTCTTTCTGATCTCAGGCTCCCAAATGGACCTCTAGCCTTCGGCTGCAGGCCAAATAGAACCTTTCTGCTGAGTGGAACAATATTGTTAGCTGATCCCAGTAATGGCCCATTGAGGGGTCCGGTGGAATTTCATCACCACACAGTTAAAATGAGCTAAACACAGAGAATCTTCGCGCTCACAGTCGGAAGGGGCTGGTGGGCGACTTGGCGGTGCTCACGCCGCGCAGCCTGCCCGGGAGCGGCTCGGCCACACCGCTCTCTCTCCGCTTCCGGCGCAGGGCTCTCTTCCCCGGCGACACCCCCGTTCCAGGGGCCTCTCTATGAAGCAGCCCTTAGCATTCCTGGTGTAGTCTCATTGCGGTGAGCACGTTCCCTAGTAACGGGTTAAGAGCAAGTGTCTAAGAACGAAAGTAATTTTTTAGAGACTGAAAATATCTTTTTTTTCATTCATGGTTTAGCTGGTTTGGAAAGTGTTTTATTGGCATCGTTCAATCCTCATTTTTTGCTTCCAGTGTTGTTTCTGTGAAGTCCTGATTCTTAGTATGTGGCCAGTTTTATTTAATTAGTTCAAGATAAAATACATTTAGGTTATTAACATTATTTTTTCTGTTGCAGACAATTCAGCAGTGAGCATTATATTGGCATACTTTTTAACATTTCAAATACTCTCTTCATGCATTCTCTTTTTCTTGGTGAATTTTATTTTATTTTGGCATTAAGTCAAATTCATGACACTTCAGCTATTTCCAGTTAGAAAATAATTGTTGCTGTGCATGCACATATGTATGCGTATGTATATGTAAAGAAAAATGGATCCCATCTATGGGTGTAGAGCACAGATAGCTAGGAGTTTATCTCCTCAGGGTGAGATGGGCTGGGAACAGAATGAGCAGGGTGGATGGTGGGTGGGGGTTGGGATTCTTTGGGGAAATTGAATGTCTCCAGAGAATGATTGTTTTGCCACTAACAATCCCCTTGAGCAAACTAGAACCCTGGTGAATCATCTGACCAGAATGGGTATCCATTAATAAGCCCTGTCACCACAGTGGTGTCTGTCACATTTTAGTAGATCATCCTTAAATGTAAGCAGTCAAGGAGAGCTCCAACATAAAAGATGAGAATTAAAACAAATAGAAGAAATGACCTTTGATGAGAGAGAGATGAAGGTAACAAAAATGAACTATTAATCATCTCTCTCTGATTAATAAGTAATCTCAGAAAACCTATAAGTATCTTTTGATTATTAAATAATTTGAGAGACCCTATAAGTATCTGAAACCAAGGACAAAATGAACAAGGAACAAAGAACCAGAAAAACTCGGAATTAAAAATTGAAATTAAAATTCAATATAGCACTTAGAATTTAAAGTTGAGGAAATCTTCCAGAGAATATATGAAAGCAGTGATGAAAATTTTAGAGAAAAGGTAACTGAATAGTGAAAGCAGAGGGAAGAAACTAGTAATTGCACACACAGACCACTGTTGCTTGAAAGTACTAATGTATTTGTATCTCTTTCTGTGTTTTGTAATGGGGAGACACTAGCATTGCTTCTGAAATTGTATCAGTATGAAGAATCAAGAAGCCATAGAAACAGCCTATCTGATTATATATAACTGTAAAAAGCAATTGGATTAAAAAAAATAAACAACAAAAAACCCAATCATGGTTTTCTTCTGAACTGTCTCACAACTGTGTTATTGATTCATACCTCATTCCTTAGCGAGTGTTATATGTAGTGCTTGCTCTCTCTCTCCATAGTATATCACTAGGGTCAAGTAAGCCTTGGGTTGAGGGGGTGGGGAAGGGATGGGGGGAGGGTAGGAGAAATAAGCAAGTAACTAAAAGAGGAAATATTTCCAGAACTGAAGGCATAAATCTTTAAACGGAAAGAGTCCACCAAGTGCCTGAAGTAATGAAGAAAGAACCATGCCGTGGTACATTATTATGAGATTATAAAATAGGAATACAAAAGTCACCACAAAAGACTGAGAAGACAAACGAAAGGATTGTTTTCAACTCTATAAGCAAAGGAGCAGTACCGTCAACATTTTGAAGGAAATAATTTTCAACTTGGAATTCTGTACCTGGTTCCACTAGTCATCACACAATTAAGTTTGAGGGGAAGAATGTATTCAGACGCGTGAGGACAAAGAATATTTACCTCCATGTACCTGTTTTAGGAAACTACAAATGATATTCTCCAACACAGTGTGGGAGATATACCAAGAAGGAAGGTGTGAGATGAGATCCCTTTAACAGTGAGTCTAGGTCAGGAGAAAATACAGGGGATTCTGGAGTGACGGCTGTTAGAACTGACCCAGAGAGCAAGGGGGGAGGACAAGCCTCCAGGGAAGAGAGTTAGGGAGATGAATAGAACGCTGTGCTTAGTGGAGCAATTGAGATCGTCATAAAAGGCATAAAAAAGGAAGACATAACTTATAGGAAGAGACTTTTGGAACTACTTGGGAAAAAAGGCTATATGAGAAAGGAAGTGTACTATTTATTTCTGCAATGAACCGCATTTATATGTTATAAATACTGTATTTATAACTGTAGTTAACTAAACATACATAGAGAAAGCATGGCAGAAGGGAGATAGGGGTATTAATGCGAAATTCCTCATGGCTTATAGCAGACTAAACTTAACAAATCAACAAATAGAATATTGTGAAGAGACGAAGGTAATAACTATCAGAAGGAATAGAAATAGAAATGCCCAGTGTCTCCTGAACTGTAGAATGAGGCCAATAACAACATTGACCTCACAGGATTTTTGTGAGAGTGAATGAGATGATCTGTGTAAAGCATGTGGCAGTACCTGACGTGTAGCAGTTTCTCAGTAAATGTCATGTTAAAATCTAATAAAAGCTATTTTTATATACTTAATTGAATTTAATATAAACATTTAAGAAATAAATTCTATAAATATTTCTACATAAGACAATCAGTTACTTGTATAATTTTTTTTTTTTAAAGCGAGGCAACCCTTGGTTGACTTCACAGATTGCAAAGACCTTGTCAGCTTACAATCCATTATTTTTTTTATTTTTTATGCCTACAGCACCTGGTCTTCCTAGGTGTTCTCCCATCTAAGTACTAACCAGGCCCGACCCTGCTTAGCTTCTGAGATCAAATGAGATCGGGCTTGTTTGGGGTAGCATGGCTGTAGACTAATTGTATAATTTTTGAAAGCATCCAATGTGGAAATCCACTGTTCACAAAATCTTTGAATAATCACTGCTACACTGAAAATATGGGCTAAACGTTTGTAAGAATACAGATTTCGGAATTAGAACTGTTCCTGCTTATATATTGAAGAGGCTTCTTTTTTATCAGCTTTATTGAGGTATAATTTACAGATAATAAAATTTACAACTTTTATGTTTACCGTTTAGTGAATTATGGGAAAAGTACACAATAGTGAAACTGCCACTCCAGTCATGATACAGAATATTCCCACTGTTGGATGAGTGTCTTAACTCTCTGAAGGCCCAATTCCTTACTTGTAAAACAGGATAAAACCTGGCAACTGGGGTGACTATAAATATAGCTCGTATATAACGTCCCTGGCACAGAGAAGACATCACTAGTCTTTTTTACTCATAGTTTTTTTCTTCTTTGCCAGCTTCTGAAAGCTCTGCTGAAGACAGTGAGCAGGAGGATGAGCTGAGTGCTCGGGACATGGACAATGATGGCAAAGAGGAAGCTAAGAGTGATCATTTGACCCACGCCAGAAACGATCTTTCAAAAGAGGAACAGGACAGTTCATCTTTACTAGAAGAAAACAAGGTTCATGCAGAATTGGTACTATCGAAATCAGGGTCGAAATCTCCAGAAAGATTAAGAAAAGATATAGAAGGATTATCTGAAGATACTGATTATGAAGAAGATGAGGTCACAAAAAAGAGAAAGGATGTCAAAAAGGACACCCCAGATAAATCTTCGAAGTCACAAGTAAAACGTGGTAAAAGAAGGTATTGCAACACAGAGGAGTGTTCCAAAACCGGGTCACCGGGCAAAAAGGATGAGAAGGCCAAGAACAAAGAATCACTGTGCGTAGAAAACAGTAGCAACAGCTCTTCAGATGAAGACGAAGAAGAAAAATCGAAAGCAAAGCTGACACCGACTAAGAAATACAACGGTTTGGAGGAAAAAAGAAAATCTCTACGGACAACTGGTTTCTATTCGGGATTTTCAGAAGTGGCAGAAAAAAGGATAAAACTTCTAAATAACTCTGACGAAAGACTTCAGAACAGCAGAGCTAAAGATCGAAAAGATGTGTGGTCTAGCATTCAGGGACAGTGGCCCAAGAAGACGCTGAAGGAGCTCTTTTCAGACTCGGACACGGAGGCGGCGGCGTCGCCCCCGCACCCCGCCCCGGAGGACGGCCCCGCGGAGGGGTCACTGCAGACGGTGGCCGAAGAGGACAGCTGCTCGCCTGGCGCCGAGCTGGACACCTCGCCGCCGCCCCGCGCCGACGGCCCGCCCGCTGAGGAAAAGCCCGCGGAAGTCAGCGACAAAAAGGCGGAGTTTCCAAGCAGCGGCAGCAACTCAGTGCTAAATACCCCTCCCACCACCCCAGAGTCGCCCTCCTCAGTCACCGTCACGGAGTCCGGTCGGCAGCAGGCTTCTGTGACAATGTCGGAAATGCTGGCCCCGAACCAAGAAGAGGTCCGGAGCATCAAGAGCGAAACCGACAGCACGATCGAGGTGGACAGTGTGGCGGGTGAGCTGCAGGACCTGCAGTCCGAGGGCGCTGGCTCGCCGGTGGCCTTCGACGCCAGCGCCAGCTCGGCCAGCAGCCACCAGCCCGAAGCGGAGCACCCCGAGAAAGGTGAGCGCGGGGCCGCCCGGCCTTGTTCCGGGGGTCCCCGTCCCGTGTCGCGGTGAGCTGTTGATGTGGAGCGCTGAGCGCACGCCGTGGCGACGTGAGCGGGGGGCTGCGGAGCACATTTCCGAGCGTGGGAGGGATCGAGCGTCCTTGGCGCCCAGGCCCGGGCCCAGCCCCAGCCGAACGCTCGCTCCCCGCCGCGCGGTGTAGACGCGGCTCGAGCAGCTCGCGTGTGTTTCTGTAACATTGTTTTGCAGTTGTAACATGCGGTTCCTCACGAAGGTTTTGATCTGTTGACGGCCCCCCACACCCTTAGCAAATCCTGTGTGTAGGTTCGGAGCGGCCACTGCCCAGGCTCTGCCCTCCTCAGACAACATGTCGGACTGTTACGCATTGTTAACTTGGGTGCGGCTGTAGAGCAATGTGGCGCTTTCTTAGATGCACGGCTAAGTGGCTGCCAAGTGGAAGGACCAGTGTGTATGTTTACCTACAGTGATACTTTTTTGATTTTCCGTGACGTTGTTAAAGATGGAACTTCAAATTAGTACTTCGCAAAAGGCTTAGGACCTTATGATAGTGCCATAGCTATACTTCTGTCTTCATTTTTCTAACAAACCACTTCATTCAGGTGTCTTTAAATCAGTGTACTCTAGGCCGACACTTGGCTTTGAAACACACTTTTTCATTGTAAAGATAGAACACTAGGGTATCTATGTAACATGCCAGATTTTATTATGAGATATTAGCTAGCTTTAGGTGTTTAGCTAAGTTTGAGGCGTTATGATATAGATTAGATTGGTTAAAGCCACGTTTTCTCACATAAATCTTTCCAGATTTATTGAGATATAATTGACAAAACTGTCACACAAATCTTGACTTAAAACATTTCTTTTAATATTAAGTGAAAAATACACTTTAAATTAAATTGAGATGTTCTTTGTTTTATTCACATTCACACATACATCCTCCATGATTTGTGTGCCATACTAGCTTATGAAACGGAATTATCCAGGCATATAATTTTCAAAATTAAAAAGCCTTTATCACAGATGATTAGAAAGGCTTTCAACAATAATATAAAGTTTTAATAATTATCCTTCTTAACAAGTTGTATCCACTGTGTTCCTCATATCTTATGAAAGCTTAAGATGTCTTCTTTTTACAAAAAGATGTTATCTTGTCTTCTTTAGATAGACTGTGTCAATATTGCCCTGCTGAGTCTCAGGCTTGGGGTTTAAAAGTAAGAAACCTGAGAATTCCCAAATTTAGACTAACAGAGACCATCTGTTTATCAAATCAAAACAAACTTTTTAGAATTTCTGTCTCTTCAGGGATAAATTATTAAGCACCTATTTCATTTGGCCTCATTTTAAAACATTTGTCTACTGTTATTTGAGAATTTATATTAAAAGTAGAAGTATAAGTTTTTATAATTTAGATTTAGGATTTTCCTCTAATTCAGCCTACATTAAGCTTTATATTTCTTTGAGCTGAAAGTTTCATAGTTAAACTTTCCTGGAGAATAACCTGGCAATTTTTTTTTAAGATTCAACCCATTAAAAAAGAAAACTAGTAACTTCCAAATAAAACAGTTAATAGTCTGTTCCATTTTGGACCATGGAAGCCGCCATGTCATATACTCAAAGTTGATTTTACCTTTGATAAGAGGACTAAGAAACTTTTTGATAGCAAACATAGTGTAATTTTATATTAATTATTTCATGTCATTATAGTATCTGACACCGGAACTGAACAGAGATAGGACTTCACTCACCTCTGGGAAAAGAATCTTACTGAATAGTCTGGGAGAAAATACGTTTAATTAGAAAGGTACAGAAACACAGCAAATGCTGAGGACCAAATTGTTAATACATAAAAAAGTATAGAAACTACAGTTTGGAGTAGTGATTAATCAGTGAACCTGGCATCAAGGAAGATTAGTGAAGAAGTAGGACTTGGGCCAGTCCTTGAAGAAAAGAGAGACATTTCTAATGTTTTGGGAAATTTTTCTAACAAGAAAATGAAATGGTTCTTACAACTACTATATTGGATTGTTAAATGGTATATGTGTTAACCAGCGCCCTGGGATCTAAATTATTGTTGAAGTAAATTTGTAATATAACTAAGTGTAAATTACTACAAAAATTTATCCCATTAACATTTCATTTAAAATTTATATTAATATAAGATATATCATTAATGTTTTAACCTGTAATTAAATCTTAATATTTTGGTTTTACTGAGTTTTAATAAATTTCAGTTTGTATTTTCAGCATATGCTTGTTTTTACTATTAGACTCGTAAGCTCCCAGGACTATACTGAGAACTATTCTGTTTATATCCGATTTTCCTAAGAAGAATGTTCACACTTTACTTCTTAAAAAAACTAGCTCTTATTATGTGCAATGATTCAGCTTCTTAATGACAATTTATTTTTAAAGTTTGTAATTTTTATGATAATTTATAAATCTCATAAAGAACACGTGTAGTTTCAGAATTACTCTGTGTTTCTAAAATGTGGAATTTATACCTAGAGAAAGCTTGATTTTATTTAGTGTCGCTTAATAATTTCTGTCCCATCATAGCCTGTACAGGTCAGAAAAGAATGAGAGAAGCTCAGGGAGGAGGAAGCTCATCAAAAAAGCAGAAACGAAGCCATAAAGCAACAGCGGTAAACAAAAAGAAGGGGAAAGGCAGTAAGTGTGAAACTTTTCATTTTTAAATGTAAAAATAATTGCGGATATGATGATCACTTCCTAAGGTATATAAATGTTGAATCACTGTGTTGCACACCTGAAAGTAATATAATATTATACGTCAACTACAATTTTAAAAATTACAGCGGATATATTTTTTTTTCTCATTAAGAAAAGAGTATTCAAGATGGGGGTTAGTTCGATATTCAAATTTTGTCACTACCCTTAAAAAAGTCACACAGAAGTCTTCTGATCCTAGGTAAATTCTAGGATTAAGCAAGTTTGGTCTTGGTCGTAGCAGTGATGTTGATTGCTGATGAATGAGCAGGTAATCCTTTCTAAAATAACAGCCAACAGAATATAAACATCACCTTCTTTATACTAGTTTTATGTTCTGTAGTTCTTTCTACTTGAAATTATATACATATATATATCACATTATGAAATGCTTCAGTTGTATGTTATTTTTTATTACAATGAAGTTGATTGCTTTGTAATGCTTCAAGGCAAAATTAGCAGCGAACAATCAAGATAGCTTTAGAGCTATAATCTCAATAACTCTGGTTACTGCCTTTTACGTTTGGTACCCCAAACTATGTGCCCAAGTGCAGCTATAAACAGTACGTGCATTGTCTAAGGAGTGTTCTACCCAAAGACTTGACTTTGGCAATGGCTGTTCATCGACCTACAGGAAATATATATACTGTGTTTCTCCTGAGAGCTGCACATTTTTTATCTCTCTTTTGTAGGCAAAGTGAGAAGCAGAAAATATGTAAAGAATTTTTTTTCAGGTGCCCCACACTGACCTCCTGCTGCTCTTCCAGGAGACTCCTGCCACCTCCACTGCCTGACCTTTGCTATGCGGCCAGCTCCCCGAGGTTCTGCTGAGCCCATATGACTTCCAGGCGGTGAATATGGCGTCCCTCGGGGCCCCGGGCGGCTGCGCTCAGCAAGGCCATGAAAGCCGGGCTGAGGAAGACCACTGCATCAGAGTGGCGCCAAGCCTTGGGGGCTTAGCTAGGAGTTGCCAGGGGTTCCAGAGCAGCAGTTGGGGGCTGGGCGGGCATTCGCTTAAGAAACGCACTGTGAGAGAGTGGTGGACAGTCTTTATTCCTGAAACACCACTGCGGGTTTCCGTGTACCTTTCCTATCTAGAATACTTTTCAGGCTTTGAGAACCAAAGTCTACTTTTTTTTTTGGTAGCCATTGTTAAATGAAGAATCAATAAATATATGCTGATTTGATCATCAGTTATTTGGAGTAACTAACAGACTATTTTCAAGTGCTTTTTATTACACTGTGATGTTTTTGTCTTCAAGACTACCATTTAAATGACGTTTTCTAAGAGGCCGCATCTTCAACAAGTCAATTAACATTCATGTAATTTAGATATATAGCTATTGATTGTATTCTCCCATTTTAATTATTGGGCTTATACATTGATAAATCAGAATGAGGAAACCATTCTCTGAGAATAATTTAGTTAAGCGAATTAACTCTCATGGAATCTAAAATAATACTTTGTATCCAGAAAGAGGAAGTACCAGTGCCATCACCTAGTAACACTGTCCAAGTGTTAATTATGCATTTCTGTTCTGGTACTGAGACTTTAGTCAGCAAAGGCAGATGTAACGTAATGTTATGTAGACTTCGGAATTCTTCATAAATTCCTACACGTATTTACCTGAGTAAAAGCAATGGTTTCATTTTTAGTCCATGAGCTACGAGGTAGTAGTTACCTAAGACATTCATTGGGTATACTAAAGTTTAGAGTTTGTTCCTGGAGAATTCTTTATTAAATATGATTCTGCATCATTGTTTCTGGCCAAAGGAGTAGGAAAGTGCTATATGTATACAGTGCGTATAAATATTACAATTAAGAAGTTTCTATAATGAGTTAAAAGATGCTGTGTTTTATGTTATGTTGATTAACAGAATAGAATAAAAAGCCATTCAGATAATGACTACATATTTAATAGTCTACCAGGTATAATGGAAGATTAGTTGTTTTTGTTTTTGTTTTTAAATGGTATTCAGGTAAGAAGAGTTTTTTTGTTTTCCTTAAATGAGTTGCTGGTGCATTTGTACATCATGGTTTTCCAGGTTTTTAGGCAGGATTATAAAGCAAGTTCTTTACTGCAGTCATAAATTCTCAAATGGTTAATTTTAATTTGTCCAGTAAAATCTGTGAGAAATTCTTTGTTACTCTTCTGTTTACTAATGATTACTTTTTATTTTTCTTTCAGCAAATAGTAGCGATAGTGAAGAGCTTTCTGCTGGTGAAGGTGTAGCTAAGACTCATCCAGTCAAATCCGTTTCCACGGGAATGAAGGCGCATGGCACCAAATCTCCCGCAAGGATGCAGTCTCCCGGAAAATGTGGGAAGAATGGTGACAAGGATCCTGATCTCAAGGAACCCAGCAATCGATTACCCAAAGTTTACAAGTGGAGTTTTCAGATGTGTAAGTGACATCTGGTAAACCCGTAGTTGATGAGTAGAAACTTCGTCCTAGTAACTCTCAATGCCAGTAACTCTGAAAAAGAGGTTATAACCAGACTTAGAGACATGATAACCCCAGATACATCGTAGAGACCTTATTTGGATCTCTATCTGGATAAACAAATTGCTAAAAGAAAAATTTTAAGCAGCTGAGGAAAATATCAACATTGACTAGGTATTTCCGATATGATGTTGGAAATTTGTTTTTAACTAATCTGGTGTTGGGGGTGGGGAGTGGATGGGGTTATAAGTGAGACGAGACTTTCCACGAATTGCTGATTACTGTGGCTGGATGATGGGCATGTGGGGCTGCATTATGCTACTTTCTCTGTACTTCAGTGTATACGAGTAAGCTCATAATAAAATTAAAAAAACAAAAAGCAAAAAAACACTACCCCAGAGTTCCTCACACAGGGGAGCTTTAGAGCTTTTGAAAATTTTTTGCCAATGTAAAAGTTATACATACTCATAAAAAATCTAAGAGAACAGAAAGAGGACAAAAAATTTATCCACAATGCTGACATTCAAAAATATATACAATTTTTACATTTTGGTGTCTCTCCAACCTTATTTCTAAGTATGATTTTTTTTAAATTAATGTATTTTTATGGTGACATTGGTTAATGAAATTCAGTGTTTCAGCTGTACATTTTAACAGTAAGGCATATATGCATATGTATATATATATTTGCACTAGGTGTTCACCTCCCATGGTAAGCTTTCTTTCTGTCACCAAATCTTTGACCCCCTTTACCCCATCTGCCTCCCCCCTTCCCCATACCTCCTACTCTCTGTTTAAGTATGATTCTTACTATACAGTGCTGATACTATACATGAATGTGGAATTTTCAGCATACATGTTTAGGATATAAAGTCTTTCATTCTACCCACTTATTAAATAGTTTAACAGATGTTGTGCATATATTATGTGCCAGGCATCATTCTAGGCTGGAAAAAAAATATAGGGAAACAGGCATTCACAAGCCATTTTTTCAGCTTTCTTGTCTTGACCTTATTCTACAGCCATACTATGTTTTCTCTTCTATATATTACAATTTTTTTCAAAAATACATATTAATGTAAGTTTTAAATTTGCAGCGGACCTAGAAAATATGACAAGTGCTGAACGCATCACAGTTCTTCAAGAAAAACTACAAGAAATCAGAAAACATTACCTGTCATTAAAATCAGAAGTAGCTTCCATTGATCGGAGGAGAAAGCGTTTAAAGAAGAAAGAGAGAGAAAGTAAGTGTTTTTACCTTACTTTACTTAAACATAAAGCAGTTTATGATTCTGCAGTGAGATGCATATGAGTTTGTCTCTGTATCTTTAGGCAAGTTCTTTAATTTCTCTGCCTTGCTTTCCTCATCTATTAAATGGAAAAATTTTTACTGAAAGAAAAAATTACCTCAAATCATAATGTTCACTTTCATGGCGTTTACAGCCTGCTACCAAAAAGTCTGAATAAATTTTCAGTTAGTGAAAAGCATTGTGAAGAGAATAGAGTGAAGATGAAAGGAAAGAGTCGTCCTAGTCTCTGTGCTTGGGCCGCCGTAACGAGGGCCACAGACTGTGGGGGAGGGGAATCCTAACATCAAACATGTCTTTCTCTTTGTTCCAAGGCTAGAGTCCAAGATGAAGGTGTCAGCAGTCCAAGATGCTGACACCTTGGACATCTTGGAGTTCAAGATGGAGGCCGTGCATATGTCAGTGTGAGCTCAGGGGAGAAGTCAGGACTAGAGATTTAATTTTCAAGTCATTGGCATATCTGTAGTACAGTCGTTACTGCAAGGTGGGTTTTTAGGCCTCCGTACTTGAGTGAATCCACTAGGAAAGAAATATGGGTAGAAAAGAAGGAAAACGGGGCAAGCCAGCTTTTATAGGTCAGACTGAAAAGATGCCAGAACCAGCAAGACTTGAGAAAGAGTAGCCTTGAGTGGAAAAGATGGCCACAGAAGGACTTTGTGGAGGTCAGTGTCAAATGCAGTAGTTGAGTTCTGAAACCTTTAAGAAGTAGTCTTCCATTATCATCGCCATTTAAATTCGTAAGAAACTTCAAACATAAAAATAGGAATTAGGAGTGGGGAAAAGATTTTTGGGTAGATTACAGATTTGTCCTATTGGATTCACACGCCTTTGACATTTGTTTCATTACAAAGTCTGTTCTCTTATTTCAATGTCTTAATGGACCAAACACGATTTTTTTTCCTTTTTGTTCCATGCAAGAGCATTTTCTAGTCTCTTTTTTTTATTACTTCTGTGGTTTGGCACCATCTGGCTACTTAAGTTACACTAGGTTTTCCTTTTCTTACATTATGTTACTGTGAGAATTGACTGCTCTTTGTAGCTAAGTGATTTTGGAGAATACAGCAGAATTTTAGTCTAAGGACTAGCGTTAACTTCGTATTATGGTTACCCGTGTTATGTGACTATTGACCTGGCTTCCCTTTCCCTCAGGTGCTGCTACGTCCTCATCCTCCTCTTCACCTTCATCCAGCTCCATAACAGCTGCTGTTATGTTAACTTTAGCTGAACCATCAGTGGCCAGCTCATCACAAAATGGAATGTCAGTTGAGTGCAGGTGACAGCAGGACTTGCTAAAGCACTTTGCACTTAATGGCTGTTGAGGGCCACGTCTTTTTTATACTGCACAGTGGCACAAAAAAAAAAAAATCAGACAAGCACTATTTTATATTTAAAAAATGTTTCTTGACAAGCTGACTTGGCACTTAAGTGCACTTTTTTTATGAAGAAAAAGTACAATGAACTGCTTTTCCTCAAGCAATAATTGTTTCCAACTTGTCTGGGAATTGTGTGTCTTGGTAACTTGAAGGCCTTCCACTGTGGCGAATGGAGGCTTTTCACTGCCTGTAGAGACAATACAGTAAGCGTAGTTATTGGGTGGGCCAGAACATGGTAAGATAACTTACTGTATATGTATTCCCTTGTATTTTGTTAAAGCTGGAGCATTTGATATTTTTCCATTTATTTATGAAAAAATATGAACCTATTTTCATTTGTACAAGCTAATTGTTTTTTAAAGCAAGTCACCTTAGGGTGGCTTTAATTGTATAAGTCAAGCACATGTAATAAATTCAAAACCTGCAGTTAACAGGATATCAGACATCAATCCTGGTAACCAAATATTAAAGATTCTCTTTAAAAAGACTGAACATGTTTACAGGTTTGAATTAGGCTAAAAGGTCTTGCAGTGGCTTTTCATGCCCCTTCAAATTGGAATGGAACTACTGTACTTTGCCATTTTTCTATAAATCAGTATTTTTTTTTAATTTTGATATACATTGTGGGAAAAAAGAAAATGGCTAATAAACTGTATTAAATCTTAAACAATGTATAAAGATTGTACTTAGCCAGTTCAAAGTGTATATTTATTCATAATGAATTATAACAGTTATATTTTTGTGTTTTCTTGTAAATGTTCCTTTTCTTTAAATACAGATAATTCATTTGTATTGCTTATTTTATTATGAGCTACAACAAGAGGACTTCAGGAACAAGTAAACTGTATTTGTATGGTTCAAGGTTATTGATACAAACTGTCTCAAATGGATGGTGGTTCTTTTAAGTATAAATAGCTAATCAGAGTGTTAGGCCTATAACAGTAAATGCCTTGTATAAATCCAAAATGAACGCAAAATCGTTTTCACTTGTATTGACTTTATGTTGTATGATTCCAATCTGTGTTCTGTTTGGCACTTGTATTTAATTCTACACCTTTGTAAGACATTTGTATATTGCGGGTGTATTCATTCAAGCTATTTAATACCTGGCACTGTTAATACACAGTACTTTACTGTACAGACTGTTCTACTGTTTTAATTGTAGTTCTGTGTACTTTTTTTGAATGGGGCTGGCATGTTTTATTTGTTTTCTGGCAATACGACGTGAGAATTTCGAAGCGTTTTGTTGTAGATGCTAACGTGTCAGAATCCTTTACATTCAACTTTTCTAAGAAAAGCATTTTCAGTCTTGTAGTGTGTGCTTACAGTAACTAATTTTGTTGAAAATGGTTTCAAGTTACTCAAATTTGTACAGGACTGTAAAGATTTGTTGACAGCAAAACATTGAAGAAAAAGCTTATAGAATAAAAGCTATAAAGTATATATTAGGATCTGCAAACAATGAAGAATTATGTAATATATTGTAC
The DNA here is from genome assembly GCA_004027375.1 of Macroglossus sobrinus. Lineage (NCBI taxonomy): Eukaryota > Metazoa > Chordata > Mammalia > Chiroptera > Pteropodidae > Macroglossus > Macroglossus sobrinus. The sequence goes on along the minus strand of PVKZ01000676.1, from coordinate 58,935 downwards.
AAATGTAAGCAAAGGCTCTGAAATAAAATGCCATAGTTTGTGAATCCTTGATTTTGTTTCTAAAAGATTAAGTAATTGTAGTTTATTTATGAATGTGATGGCTGACTAGAACATATATCTCTAGCAGGTATTGTCAGGAGGAATTAATTGACATACAAAAAAGGGAACATTCTACCTATAAAAATTAAAAGTCCACTAACCAGATGTGGGATTTATTAGGCATTCATATATTTTTGCATACACTATTTTGCTTGAGTCTGAACATGAATACTTATGACTTGGGAGATTTGTCTAAAGAAGGAAATCAAAGTTGTTTTATTTTTTTCTTTAACACACTTGAAACCATTCATTAGCAGCAGCTGGGCCCCCCCTTTTTTGGTCTTTTAATTTAAATGGACCTTTGCTGTCTCTTATTCTTTTAGTGCACTCTACTCATTGCGTATTGGAATCGCTGGGCCTGGTTAAAACAATAGTCTACTAGTACTCAGGCACAGACCTTTAAGAGTGGGATGGTATCCGGACATTGATGTCTTTTTTAAAGGTCTTCAGAGATTTTAATACGCATCTCGTTGAGAAGCACCACTTTGCTTCAAAACCTTCTGACTCAATAATTAGGGTTTTATTTTCGCCCTATTTAATGGACTTTGCACCAAGAGAATAACCTTCGTTTAAAACAAAAAGAAAATAAACTTTTTTTAAAGACCTATAAAGTTCAAATGTATATTTTTAAAGCATCTTTGGGACGACCCCTTTATTTTCACAGAAATTTTAGTTTAAGACTCGAGTATTAAATCGTTGATTAGTGCTTTCTAAGGTCCTGAATACTGGACCCCAGAAATGCTCTGGGAATTTATTGTCAAATGTATTTTGGAAATGCTATATATAGCACATTCCCTTCTTAAGAGATTCAGTGTTAGTATATTAAGAACTTTGAGAAGGCCTGCGAAGACACCTAGCCAACTCACTTTACTCTGTCTTCATTCTTACCTGGTCATGAAATTGGAGTTTTCAAGGAACTACTAATATCTACCCTGTGTGTTACAGAAACAGCACTGTGAAGGAGATTCTAAATTTTGTTGGAGTTGAGTTGCATACCTTTGGGCTTCTCTGCCCTTTTTCTCCCTCTTCCCTTCTTCCCAGCTGCTCTGGAGTCTGAAAATTTTATGATACTACTAGAATTTGACTTAAGTTTTCTCCTGGTCACCCAAACTACATTTTATCAATCCAGTTTACAATCTATGATAAAGACGGCATATTATCTTAGTGTTCTTCAAGACCTTTTTTTTCCCTACTGAAATACTGACCTGCAGGTGAGGTCTCGTTAACTTTCTTAGCCTGGGGGGATTGGGAAAGATGGAGCAGATCCCATGAAACCCCTAATTTTTTTTTCCCACGTTTTTATCTGCATTTTTCTGTGAAGAGAGTCCTTATGTTAATGGAGAGTGGACATCCTCTCCTGGCACGTTGTCCAGGTTCTTGATGAACAAAGAATTGAGCAAGACACTGAAATACGGTAGAAAAGTTTTATGAGGGAAAGTCCACTTCCAGAAGTGGAAACGGCCTGAGCAAGAGAAGCGTGGCTCAAAAGGTCTAGTAACAGCCTTCAGGATTTTTATCCCTTTCTGCTGTGGGTGGTTAATTTTCTTAGAGGAGTGGGCTTCCTTGATTGACAACTTAGATTGACAAGACTCAAGTGATTTATCATTTTGCTTTATGTGCAAGTGTGTTCCCAGAATTTAGTATGTTATAATGGTATTAATGAACTTCTGGGCATATGCATCATGTTATGATGATGGTATAACGAGGCTCAGGTGAGTTGAACATCATTGGGGTCTTCATTGTGCAGATGTGAGTGACCGGCTTAAACTGGCCCCTACTTCTCTGCCTACTGGTTTCTTTGAGTTAAAAAAATGCCTTCTGGCTTGCTTAATTGTTGGCAGATTAGGGCAAACATTTTCTAGGATAGGATGACCTCAGTGTCTTTGCATGCAGACTCAAAAACCCCCTAACAGAATTTCTTGCCTAACTCTTCTAAGAGGGAGGTCTCTTCCTCCTTATCTGCTCCCTGCTGAGAATGGCCAGAGTCCCTCCCTGACTCAGAGTGCGGTCTTGGGTTTCCTGCTGTAGTGCCACCTCAGTCCCTAAATAGGAGAAGAAGATATGGACTTGTTATTTAAGTCGTATATATTTTAATTTCTATTATTGATTTGCCTGTTGAGTAAAGGGAAACCGACTTGGTTAATATATTTCTTAAAGAAAAAAAAAAAAAAGCCTTAGGCCTAAAGTCCCCTCCCGCCTCAGATTCTATGGGCCCCGCCTGGCTTTACAACATTTTTGCTTAACAATGGGCTGATGACTCATGAATAGCCAGAGGGTCTGAGTCACCAGGACAATTACAGGGTTTGAGCAAGAGGACCTTTTCCAAAGAAAGGAAGGAAGAAAATAACTAGGTTCACTAAAAAGATTAAATCTGCAAGAGATGTCCCATCATTTCATTTCCTGCTAAAAGATTGAGTTTACAAGTGATGTCCCATCTCACATTTTAAGAAACTCTTACAAGGGTTTAAGTTGTCTCTAAATGGTTAAAAACCAGTTCTGAACAGCAATGGAGATTGGTTTTGTAGCTCTCTGACTTTGACCTCTTTCATACTATTTTCCTCTAGAAGCATGTGCTGCCTTTCATTGAGTCCATTTCTCCAACTGTCTAATTTGCTATTTAGGGATTTGGGGCTAACATCATATAGATTTTGTATATATTAGTTGTAATCTCCTGGAGGAATGGTTTTATGGTTTAGTTGTGGAAGTAATATGTATAAGATTACGTATTCAAGTTTATGGGCAGGGAAACAACTGCGTAAGAGTTTAAAGTGGCCAGTATGTGAGCATACAGGAACATGAGGGCCAACGTCAACACGATGGTGACATAGAGATGCAAACTTTAACATTCAAGGGCGATTTCCTGGAAGTGGAATGTGTGGGCAAGAGTGGAGAGGAAGAATCAGGATGGCCAGATGCCATGAGGCTTCAGTCCACGCAAGAAGTGATTCTTGGGATACTGTTGGGAAGACGGGAAGGAATGACATTGGGAGGGAGACACTGAAAAAGAATGAGTAGAATTTCTTCTTTAGGCTGTACAGGACAGGCTGAGATGCTTGAATTGCAAATAAGCGGAGTTGGATTTTATTCATCATTGTGAAATACCACAAGGTAACAATTATGGAAAACTAAAATAAGGGATTCAGAAATCAAAACCAGGGCCAAGCAGTTGGATTTTTTTTTCATGAACTGAGGTGGGCCATAAGGTCATACATATTCCCAGTACCTTCTGTTAAAGCAACTTTCAAAAAGCCAAGTCTGTTCCCATGGATTCGAAGTCCAATTCTATTTTACCACCAAACTGCTGAATTCAATTATCTAATTATAATCTAGTATTTTTTTTTTCACCTGAAAGTCAATTTACCAAATATTGACTACCTTTGGTAAATAGAGATACAGAATACAGGGTGAATAAAACACCCACTTAACATCTTCAGACTGAATGACACTAATGCATCTATACGGAGGCTTGGAACAAGATTATACCTTTTTTAAATGCTGGAAAATTTCCATAAGTGATAGTTTTGGAGGTCCTTGAAAGATGGTTACAATTTTGCAGGTGAAAATGAGGGGTAAAGAGCAAGAATAAGAAGGACTAACAAAAAGGGAAGGACTAACAAGATGGTGAAAAAGGGCTAGAATTCTAGTAAGGTTTTGGAGACGAGTCTGGGAAGCTAGGCGGATTAAAAAGCAATTTTGAGTGTCAAGCATGTGCTTTTCCTGATAGAACAGCAGAGCAGACCAGGTTAAAGCTGTGGTCTCCAACTATTTGTTTATAACTTCACTTTGAAATAATGTCCAATTTCAGAAAAGTTGCACGAGCAGTACAAAGTAGTCCCATGTACCCTTCACATCGGTTCGACAATTAACACCCGAATCCCCACCACCTCATTCCTTGAGAACCTCCTTCCTCTCCAACAATTCCGGGGTTTCGTGTACCCTCTCTCTCAGCGGGGACAGACCCCCCACTTCCAGCCTGGCTGATTCCCATTCACACCTAGGGCCTGAGCAACTCCTGGGAGACACTTCACTCCCAAACTCGGTTTCTCGGGAACAGAACCAGGAAGAGAGCGGGTCTCCGCCCCGCCCCCCGGGTCTCCGCCCCGCCCCCCGGGTCTCCGCCCCGCCCCCCGGGTCTCCGCCCCGCCCCCCGGGTCTCCGCCCCGCCCCCCGGGTCTCCGCCCCGCCCCCCGGGTCTCCGCCCTCATGCGCGCCGAGGCGGAAGGGGCGTGCCCTCGGCCGGAAGTCACTGGGACCCGGAAGTACGGATTCGCGTGCTTCGGTTCCAGGAGTCCTCGGACTGAGAATGGCTCTGGAAGGGAAGACCAAACGGAGGAAAAAGAAGAGTGCTCAGGAGGGGTGAGTCGCGCGCGCCATGGGTCCCTGGGCTCGGGCAGGTGAGCGGTGGCGCCGGTGTTGCTGAGTCTTTAGCATCGGTCCGCAGGGAGAACCCGGACAACAGCGGTCGTGGGCCTTTGACAGGAGACTACCTGGTGGGACAGGTCGCCGACAGCTTAGTCCACGGCGCGCGCCCCTCCGGAGGCGGCCCAGGTCGGCTGGCGGCCCTCTTCAGCTCCGTGGAGCCTCAGCTTCAACCCGTGTTCGTACCTGTGCCTAAAGTAAGTCACCGGATTCCCCTCCGAGTGGCCCAGTAGAGCAGCTTGGAAGCAAGAATGTGCCTTGCAGGGCATGGTTTCTTAAATGGGGCAGATAGGATGAATTTCAAGTAATTGGACACACAGGTGAGAGACAAAAGATGCTAATTAGAAAGACCCCCCTACATTATTGAAAAGGATGAGGTCTCACACATAATTTCAAACTTTTAAAAGGAAACCACCAAAAAAAGGAAACGGGATGAGGAGGAAGAAAGTGCATCCCAAAATCAAAGACCATTTTTGCAAGAACCTGCAAAAAAAGTGAAAGTGAAGAGGAAACTTTCTGATGCCGACAAGAAGTTGGCAAACAGGTTAGTAAAATTCTCTTAGTTGATTGAAGAAATTAGAAATTGAGGTACTTAATCTGCAATAGCTATCTTAACTTTTTGCTCATTCTGTAGTTTTTAATATGGAAAACCTCATACATATTTAAAAGTTGAAAAGGTAAGGACCCCCTCTCTGTGTATCCAACATCAACTATTATTAAGACTTTGCCAGTCTCATTTCACATTTACCCCATTCATATCTACCTCATTAATTGTAAGCAAACTTAAGTCTTATATGTTTCATCTGTAAACATTTCAGCATATATATAAGAGATGAGTTTGATTTTCTTAAACTTATTCAGAGATCACATTTTCTCCATTAGCCTAAGTTTTTTTAACCGTGAATTTGAATCAAGATCCAAATAGCATAGCATCACAGATTCCTAGTTAACTCTCTTCAGTCTCCCAAGCCACTCTTCCATTCTCTTTTTTTTTCTCTTAGCAGATGGTCTTGTTATCTGTTCAGAGAGCTATCAGTTGCTAACAGTTGTAGTCAATTACTTTTTATCCTATTTAATGTATCTGTGCGCATCCTTAGTTTTCTCCCCTTTTTCTCAGGGAAATTGTCTTCTTGTCCCAGGTTAATTCAGGCACCTGTGCCGTGTATACCTTGCACCTCCTCTTCTGCCGCCTCAGGGATTATGCCATCAGGCATAATGGACTTTTCTGTTTTACACATCCTTGACCTGTCTCTACCATATAAACGTGCTCAAGAGTTTCATCTTAAAAAATCCAACCGAACGGAACCCTGCTCACAGTCCTGTGTCTCTGGTACCATTCCCCCAGTCCTTCCCTTCGTAGTTAAGCTTCTAGAAGCAGAAGGCTTATGTGCATGCTCTTTCTTTTCTTGATCTGTTTTCTCTTCCGTGCCCTTGGCAGTCTGTGTGTTGTGCTTGTCTTTGCTTTGATCTGACTGTGTTTCTGAAGCAGTGCTCACTGAAGCCATCCTGTCCTAGTTGTCATCTTTAATAGGCCAGACAGGCTCTGTCTTATGAGTCTTCTCTTTAACATGTCGCATGGCTGCTATTCTTCTGGAAGCTCTTGGATTTTTCCATAAATCTCCTCTGATTCTTCTTTGGTCTGTTATTGTTGGAACCTTTATTCTGACCACTCCTTAAGTGTTGATTTTCTTCTGAATTCTGTTCTCAGTCATCTCATGACCTTTTTCTCCCTTCATTCTGGGCCATCTTGTTTGTACCCGTGAGCTACTATTCTGATCTCTCTCCTGAGCTCTAAACCTGTATGTCTTTGCGCGCTGGCTTCTGCACCTGTATGTTCTGTGTACATTTCTAATTCAGGACGCTTCAGACTGAGTTAGTCTTTGTCAAACCTGGTCCTCTGCCAGTGGGACCACCAGCCCTCCAGGTGCCTGAGCCGGTGACTTGGGAGTCATCTTATACCCCTTTTCCCCACATACTTGATTAGGTGCCTGATGATGTTCTCTCTTTAAATTCTGTGTTTAATCTGTGTTCCCCCATCCATCCCCTCCCTTTCTCTGGCTGGTCTCTTGCCTCCTTACTGGTTTCCCTCATCCTGCCTTGTCCCCTTCCTGATTATCTTCTGCTCTGCTGCCTGAATAAGCTTTTTAAAGGCATTCTGGACGTCCTCGGTGGCTCTCCAGCTTCTGTGGGATAAAATCTAAGCACTGCATAGTGGGCACAGTGCTTCTTGACTTGGTTCCCGCCCTACAGGACTGTCTTTTCCTTTCCTCCTGCTGGGCCCTTTATGTACCGTAGCGAGCAAAACAGTAGACATAGACCTGCTCCTCGGAGCTCATGTTCTGCTGGAGGACTTGTCACAGCTAGCGTTCACTGAGGATCGGCTGCGTGCCAGACGCCCCTTTTCCTTTGAGAAGCCTTTCCTTTTTCTCATGTTTCTTTTATGTTTCTACACCATGTATTATAAATATTGCCATTTTATTGTAAACTTGGCCTCTTTCTTCAGACACTAGACGACCGAAAGGCCTTGCATTGTGTCGGCAGAGGCTGGAAGTGGGTAGGCACCCAGGAAATAGTGAACGAATGAGTGACTCCTCCTCTCCAGTGTCTCTCCTCTCACTCTTTAAGATCCCGGATCAGTTCTCTTCTTGTTGGACTGATGCTCAGACCTCACTTTATTCGTGGGCACCAACACTTTATATTGTATTTGCTATTTCAGAATTTACTTTTGACAATGTTTTAACTATTACAGAACTTCTATAAGTAAGAAATCTCAGTTTTCCTATTGGCTAGATTGCTTTTACGTAGTAGTATTTTGCAGGCATATTAACCTTTATAGACCCCGGGGAGTGTTGCAGTGCATCTGATGCTGAGAATGGAGAATGGAATTAGGCAGCGGGAGAGTGTAAGCTAAATCTTGAAGAGCTTTAAATAAAGCAGTTTTTGTTTAAATGAACTTTTGTTGTTTGCTATTACCTGGCAGTTTTACATCTTCAAAAACTGAGCTTAACTTGCTTTAACTCTTGAGTGAGTGAATGACTCCTACTCCTATTCTAAAAATACCAGTCACTTTTTGATAATGCTACTTTTAAAATTTAGATATATTTGTGAATGGTAAGTTTATATTTAGGAAAGCCAGAAGTGGGTGGAAAATATTTCTAATCGCTGTGTTTGTCAAACTAGACTTGATTTCTTCTTTTTTACCTTAAAAAGAGAAAATTCTCTAGCAACTGCTGATTTAGAAGAAGAAATTCACCAGAAACAAGGGCAGAAAAGGAAAATTTCTCAATTTGGTGTTAAAGTAGCTGATAAAGACGTACTTGATGATGTAGATCACACAGTTGCAAATCAAAGGAAGAAAATTCATATCAACCAAGAAGAAGAGAGATTAAAGAATGAGAGAACCGTGTTTGTTGGGAATTTGCCTGTCACATGTAATAAAAAGGTGAGTATATAATCTGTATATTGTAATGATTTAGAGAAGTTAATAATTCGTAACTTGATTTACTGTTCCTTTATTGAATAAGCACATAATAAGTCATTGATATATAACTTTGTTATAAATGATTACATAAATCATTCATAGGTTGATTCCAGTATCTACCCCTCCTATGCATTCCATAGTCACTGTTCCAGTTCAGATTTTTGCAAATCTTATTTGAACTATTGTGGTGGCTCCCTTTCTGTTTTCTTTTTTCTTTTTTGACATGTCTTATTTTATTCAAATACCAGTCTGCTCTTACATGGTCCAAGAATATGCAAATAATAAACCAAGAAGAAACAGATGTTAGAGATTGGTCTTCAAACATTATAGCCAATGATGCCATGCTTCCTTGTGATCTAGCCAACATAAAACCACATCAGCACCTCGGTGGCCACCAAACCCAGAGCTTCCTTAACTGTGAGCTCTTTGAAGCTACCAGTTTGAGTGCTGTTGACTGTTTTTTCAAGCTCTGAATAACTGTAGGGATCTTAGCAGGAGTTGGAGGAACCAGCTCAGCCTTGGCATAGTGCCACAATGTGGCCAGTTGTGGCTTCAAGTCACAGGAGCATTTTCCAGTGCTGGGACCTTCTCCGTGAGGTTACAGATAAACTGGGCCATAGTTCTAGGATGGGAAGTCTGTGGCCTCCAACAGCCGGTTCCCTCTTTCTGTTTTTAATTCCAGCCTTATCTCCTGTTATATGTCATGAGAAGGAAAACTCAGTTATGTGCAGGGATGTTTATCTTTCCTTCACCGCTTTTTCCCTAACACTAGAAACAGTGCCTGGCGCATGGTAGAGGGTTGAAAATATTTGTTGTGCAAATGAATGAACACATCCTAGTTTCCTCCACTACGTTGGGGGGTCATGAAACCAAGACAAGCCCTTTCCTTTGCATTCATGTGATAGGCACCCCATCAGCAGTCTCTGGGGTCAAAATCCTGCTCTTCTTTTGAAGGACAATTGAAATTCCACTTTCTTAAAAAAAAATGGCACAAAAAACTTACTTCCTGGTTTTTCCCTTTTTCCCTTGCACTTTTGTCTCCTCGCATTTGATTTATGATTATTTTGTAGAACAGAACACATTTGAAGCATAGCTTTGGTTATTCAGTTTCCCATTAGATTTTAAGTGGTTCATGGGCAGGAAGTTTGTGTGGTGCTTTGCACATTTGATACATTGTTTATGAATCATGATTGGTTGTAGTTCTAGCTGTAAGACATACATTGTTCTTCACATCCTGAGCCAGTCATAAGAATAATGTATGAAATTCACACTGGATTTTTCTTCAATCCTAATGGTCCTATTTCCAGACAGTTGGGGAATTTCTCCTAGTGATATAAGCTTCCTCAAAATTCGTTTCTAGTTTAAACCAAAGTGAAAAGATGAGAGAATCTGTGGAATATATAATCTTAGTTTACATGTAAACATTATCAAAGATTGAAAGACCAAAATGTGTACTTATGGATCCTAACATGAACTTGAACTGTGTTTTCTTTTTTTTTTTGTAAGTTTCAGTAAAATTTGTTTGTTTTCCAACTGAATGGTCGCCTACTTTTCCTAAAATGTTCTTAAAGCCTGGCATTAAAATATTATCACACAGTTTTGCATAATTCCTTTTTGTACCATGTATTCGACATTCTGAAAGTGGACTAAAATATATGTTTTTTATTTTAGAAGCTGAAGTCATTTTTTAAAGAATATGGACAGATAGAATCTGTACGATTTCGTTCTGTGGTATGTTTTTTTCCCCCTTAAAATCACATCGTTCTAAATGTATTGCATATAAATTAGACTTATCACTGTGTCGGTGTTAGTGGGGGAGTACTTGACTTTAGCCTTTCGGATCAATAGATTCAAATCCAGCCCAAGAGAAGGGTTGCCCTTAGAATCTGTTGCTGACTCTTGTCTTTGCTAAATAGTTCAGTGAGTTCACATAGTAAAATCCTTGTCACTAAGGCCAATACTGTGTTTGGGAGAATGGATAGGCGACCTGTTTGCTGTGTCGATTGAGTAGGTGGAAACATTAATACTTCCTGAATGGCATTTCTGGAATCGTGGGCTTTCAACATGGGTGTTTGGTGGCTGTTGCAAACAGACTTATACTCTGAGCATAAAAAGATGAATTGTTTTTTTAAAAAATCAGTTATTAAATGTCAAAACTTTATAGAAATGAACTTATCTGACTTCATTAGCTGAGCACCCTGTAGGCCAGTTATAGCCGTGTTCCTTGGAACATGAAATAAGCATCATTCATACGTCTCTTAATGTAATTAATGTGTTAGAATATGTCATATGTATTAGAAATGTTTATTCTTTGTCTCTGACTGCTCTTAACGTGATTCAAAATGTAGTCTCTAACCTCGATCCTGTTGACATTTTGTGCTGGATAAGTCTTTATTCTTCGATTCTGCCCTGTGCATTATGGGGTGTTCAGCAGCATCCCTGGGCAGTGCCCACTAGATGTGAGTAGCACCCTGCCAACCCTGGTTGTAACAACCAGAACTATCTCCATACGTTGCTAGATGTCCGCAGAGGGCAAAAGTGCCCACTTCATAAGTAGAGATTTCCCAAGGTCTGGGCACAGTCTCCATCATTGCCATCATGGTGTTTGTTTCTCACTTTCAATACATATATTTTGTCTGCCCTTCTGAGTCCCATTCCCCACGTCATACCCTTGCTGGGCAACTCCACGTGGGTGTCATGCCAGCACCCCAATTTCAGCATGTCTGCACGTAACTCCAGCTAGCCCACACCCTAGCTTGTGCTGCCTGCTGGTTTTCTTATGACTTAGTGCCACCATGCTGCAAGCTGTGTCCTTGCTCTTGACTCTTCTTTGGTTCACCTACCCTAGTGTTTGTCACCTCTGTGTGTTTTTCACCTGTGCTTCCCAAGGTGAGTCATTCCTTTATTTTTCCATTGTTTCACTTAAGTTCTTATTACTTCTTGTCGGAATAGCTGCAGAGGCCTCTTGTGGTTTCTAACTGCAGTCTACCTTAAATTTATCCAGCATGCCACTGTCAACTCGGTCTTCTCAAAGGACTTTTTCCCATGACTCCTGCCCCACCCCTCACCCCTGGCACACTGCAACACTGTTGTTGTGATTAAACATTTCCCTAGAGTGTTTTTAATTGCATTATATCAGAGTAAGATACTTAGAATTCAGTTAATTAAAATATAATTAATTTTAAGTAATATTTCAAATAATGATTTTCTTTAATGCTCTTTTTTTTCTCTTAAAAGATTCCAGCAGAGGGAACTCTGTCCAAAAAGTTGGCAGCGATAAAGTAAGTTTATAATTAAAGGGAGTAATCTTAAACTCTTCCATTTTATTTGGATAATACATCATGCTTTACTAGTTTTCTTAGGTGTGTACTAGTATATACGTTTTGCAAATGTTTGTTTTTAAGCCTTAACGTAAATTGTAGAGTCATAGAAAGTATTGTAAAATAACTTACTAGAAAAGGCGCCATGAGAAACGTTAAGGATGTTTAATTGAGTATAGTGTGTTTGGAGAGAAAAAGAAAGTTTCATATGTAAATAGTCTACTGTAAACCATAAATACCATAATTCATCAATTCTAAGACACTTTTTTCCATATCTTAAAATTTTTGAAATCAATATGTATCAAAATAAGGGGTGCCCCATCATCGATTGGCTGGTCAGGTTCCAGAGGGAATTCCTGTTTGCTTCCATCGGTCACCTGGGGCTACTGCCAGCCAAGACCTCTTTAAGGTTTCTGTCCGAGGTTTCGGGGACCATACTGATAGTGTGGCAGGTGCTTCAAGTTCTCAGGGGACTTTCCTGACCCCTTTTCTACCTAGTTAGTCCCAAGGGTGAGATATGGCAAGTTTTCTTGCTCTCCATTTATTTCTCATTTGTTTTTTTTTAATTGAAATATAATTGACACATAACATTATGTAAGTTTAATTCATATGATCTTTATTTTTAATTTACCTTCAGTTTTATGCAGGGATTTTTATTAGTCTCCCAATCTTGGGTGCTTCTTCTTTCTCACCAGGACATGACATGATGGATTTTACAACCAAAGATGTATATATTAGATAATACCCATCTCTCCCTTTACAAGGTTTTTTCTTTACGTGAGTTTTTTAATACATGTTAAATCCCCTCCCACCCCTGTTTACACGGGCTTTTTATACACGGTTTCCATTTATATGGTCTCATTTTACGCAGTTCTTAAATTTTCATCTCCATTGCTGGTGATTACTTTTTCTAAAAAAACAATGGCTTAACTCAGCAATGTACAAAGAACTAATACTAACACACAATTAATGATCTCATTCACTGGATGGCAAATAGAAAAGCGTGGGTGACTACTGGATTTTTGGGATTGGTTCCTTTCGCTTTTAGATAATGCACCTGGTCACCCACACAATTTTAGAACATCCAAACATAAACATTGTATATTTGCCACCAAATGAAACTTCCTTGATCCAACCCTTGATCAAACCCTTGATCCAACCCTTGATCCAACCCAAGGCATTTTTTTCACCTTTAACGTTGATTATATTTAACGGAGTTTTAATGATTTTAATAAACTTTGAAAATAATGGATCACTTACAGTTATAGAAGCCTGGATTAAATACACAAGTTTAAGTTGTATCAATAATATAGCTTTAGCATTGAGTGCTGTAAAGCTGTCAACTTTAAATGCTTGCTGGAAAGCAATATGGCCAGAAGTGGTTGTACCAGGAAATATGGTCCCAACAGGTGTAGAGTGACTCACTGGCACTATTAATTTATTAAATAAATTTCCAAAAGAAGACGCTACCAATTTGAATGTAAATGATATTAATGAATTACTGGTTGATTCTAAATTAACTGATGATGAATTAATTCGCTTAATATCTAAAGCCCATCCTGCCAATGAATATGGTAGTGACGTTGAACCAATTTTATTCATTGCAGAAAATATTTACAAAGCTCTTCCATTGGCTACAAAACTGGAAACTGCAGTTCCAGATATTGATCCAAACATCCAACGAGCTTTAAATTTTGGAAAGATTTTTTTAAATGTTGTAGTGAATAATTAAGAATTTATGAAAACTTAGCAAAAGATGAGTTGGAAAAAGATCATCAAACACATAAACTTAAATAATGAAACCAAAGTAGCACTTCCAAATATTTCAAGCGATGAAGATAGTAACTTTGTGCCAATTAAAAAAAGAAGGTTGATTACAGTAGACACCAACAGTGAATAAAATTTATGTTGGTTTTTCTGAATTTTTATTAGCATTTTTTTGAGGAAGTATGTGAAATATTTTTATGCCTTGTATTGGCCTGCCAGTTTTTATTTTTCATACTTGTGGACTCTCTTTACGTGGTTTTCTTTCATGTAAAAAAAAGACATATGGAACGGATAATTACACAAATCAAAAGACAGGTGAATATTAGAATCTGTATACATAGTTAAATTAGATAAAATATAATGACGTACTTTTAAAAACATATCTGTGAATCTCGTCATGCCAAGAGTTTTGAGTTGCAGCAAGCAGTCCCATTTGACATCTTGGTGAGCTCATTCCCACATTCATTTCTGACTTGGAACTTTTTGGCAGGCCAGGGCTTTCCCAGTGTTTTTCCATAACTGTCTCTGCCCCAGGCGTATAGTGCTTGATAATCATGTGTCCTTGACTCCCGTAATGTTTGTTGAGATAACCAAACATGAGCCCTCCTCTGTCTAGGGAGTTGTTTAGATGCCGTGAGGAGTGGATACAGCCCTTCTTCTTTGGACTGTATGGGCTTTTATTGCTGGTGAGGCTGGAACCAGGGGCCTAATTTTCGGCAGAAATGAAGGTTCCGAGAGGTGTATGTAATAGTGGTGCTGAGAGGTTTGGGTGCCAGAATGATGGAGTTCACTCACTGTGATGGCCATCAGCCAGTCCCTGCCCCCAGCTGAGAAATTTTAAATTTAATTGTTTGTATAAATAACGAAGCAAATGGTTAGAAATAAACAACTATAAAAGTGTATGCAGGGGAAAGTTTCATAGCAATACCATTTTCCTAGTTAGCCAGTTCCCTGCTCCAGGTAGACACTGTCTTCACCAGGGATGGTGAACCTGCTAGACCAGGGACGATTTGTGCATTTACAACTCAATACATACGTGTGTTCTCCACCTTTCGATGTGGTGGGATTTAACATATGCACTACTTCATGTCTTGCATTTTCCGCGGACTGCCTCTCCGAGGTCTGTCGCCAGCAGTGCGAACATTGCCTCCCTGTCTGTTCTCTTCAGAACATCCTAGCATTGCAGAAGGCGTACCGCAGCTCCTCGGTGGGCATTTAGTGTGTTCAGTCTTGTGGCCATTGCCAGTAATGCTGAAGTGAGTGACCTTGTACTTAGCAGTTTTGCACATTTGCAAATTTGTAGGATAAACTTCTAGTAATGGACTTGCTTAATCAAAAAGGTGTTTGCTTTTGTAGTTGTGAGTGCTGTCCCATAGAAATGTAACCTACTTATGTTCCCACACCTTTACCCACAGTGTGTTTTTGAGTGTTTTGATTATAGACAGCCTGATAGGTGAAAGCAGTATTTCTCATTTGCATTTCTCATGTGAGAGCATCTTCTGTATGTTTAATACATTGGTGATTCCCTTTATCTGAATTGTTGCTTTCATTTACCTTTTTTTTTCTGTTGAGTTGTTTCTCTTACTGATCTATGAGATGTTATGGAAATCAGGCTTTTGTGATTTGAGTTGCAAATACTATCCCGTTTTCATTGGCTTTTTTGCTCTGCTTATGGGGGATTTTACCATTAAATTTTTTTTTTGCTTTCTCATTTAGTCAAAAAATATTTTTAACTTAAACATTTTTTTTAATTTTAAAAAGAAATGTAAAGTTTTTCTTTTAAGGTATAATTTTCCTTCAGTAAACTGCAAATACTTGAAGTGTATGATTTTAACATTTCATATGCACTTATGAAATCATGGCTGCAGTGTAGATACTGAATACCTCATCACCCAAGTTTTATCACCTCACCCCAACCCCAGCAACCACTGAGCTGCTTCCTGCCTCTGTACGCTAGTCTACATTTTCTGGAATTGTCTGTAATGGACTCATCATATAGGATGTACTCTAGTCTGACTTCTTTTGCTCAGTGTGGTAGTTTTGAGCTGCACCCATATTGCTGGATGCTCAGTGGCTTGTTCTTTTCATTACCAGGAGTTCCCATTACATGGAAGTGCCAGTTGATGGATGTTCACTTACCTTATCTTCTAAGTCACTGATTTGATCCTCCACTTTGTCTGATCTAATGTCGAGTCTCCCTAATATATTCTTCATTTCTGACTGGTTCTTTTTTGTGTTTAATATCTTCATATTTGTTTTCTGTCTGTTAAAGATCTCATTGAGTTTATCTGCTCTTCTCAAGTTCATTGAGCATCCTTATAACCAGTGTTTTGTATATGTGCTGCTGAAACAAGCACTATAACCAGTGTTTTGAACCACCTGATAGATTGCTTGTCTTCATTTTGTTAGTGTTTTTTTTTTTTCTGGAGTTTTGTTCTGTTCTTTCACTTGGGACATGTTTCTTTGTTTCCTCATTCTGGCTGCCTCCCTGTGTTTGTTTCTACATTCTAAGCAGGGCTGCTAAGTCTCCTGCTGTTAGCAGAGTGGGTGTATGTAGTAGGTGTCCTCTGGGGCCCAGCTGTGTGGTCTTTCCTGGTCACCTGAGCTAGATGCTCCAGGTTTTTTTGTGTGTGTGGGTGGTGTGTATCTTCATGTTGTAGTTGAGCCTTGGTTGCTGTTGGCACGTCAGTGGGAGGGGTTGATGCTCAGGCTGACTGGCTGTGAGGCTTGACTGGTGAGGGGCTGACCCTGTGGAGCAGGAGTCTCTTTAGCAGGGCTCTGGGGCCTGCCCAGTCTGCCCCATGGGTTTGCTATGCTTTGATGCAGCTCCAGGAGGTTGCTCCAGCTTGGTCTGAAGCTGGCTACCAGGTGTGCCAGCCCTGGGGCCTACTGGGAGGGTCCCTGCCACAGGCCAAGTTCAGCCGCAGCCTATGCCCTTGCCCACAGCTATCTAGCAAGAGTGACCAAGCAATCTGCAGATGTCTTCTATCCATGCTGAGCTTGGAGGTGTCTCAAGAGGCCAAATAGCAAATCCAGGCTGGCTGCTGCTAGTGCCAGGCTTGGGGCACACCAAGGCCAAATGCTGCTTATTTGTGAACCTTTGAGAAATTTTAGGAAAGTCTGCAGCATGAGCCAAAACAGTTTGTGTATATGGAAGTGGCTTGGGTGGGCCCCAAGGTGGGTGGGACAGGGTCTCAGAATCACCAGGACTGGGCAACCAGTGTCAGCTAGGTTGATGGAGACTCAGAGATGGTGGCTGGCTGTGTTTGCACACTGGGAGCGGAGAGAGCCCAACAAAGAAGCAGTGCCCTCTGCCAGCATGTCTGTCTGGGAGGAAGCTGCCTATCCAGCCCTCACCCTGTAGCCGGACAGCTTAGTTCTTCCCCATGTATATCTGGCGCCCTTTGAGCAGCTGCCTTAGTGCTGGAGCTCAGAGTGAATGAGTCCATCAGTGATGAGTTCATGCACGGGCCCTTTAAGAGGATGCCTGGGACTCCAGCCATCCTCTGTCTCACCCAACCGCCATCTCCATTGGTTTTCACAGCCAAAAGTTGTGGGGACTTCTCTCCCTGTCACTGGAACCTTGGGCTGGGGAGCCTGCTGTGAGTCTGGAACCCTTGCTTCTCAGGAGGGACGTCTGCTTCTTTGAGACATCCCTCCCGATTCTCAACCAACCCACATTGGCGTGGGTCCAGCCTGTTTGTGTCTCTGCCCCTCCTACCAGTCTCCATGTGGCCTCTTACATATGTCCTCAGTTGAAGGACTTCTGTTCAGCTAGACTTCAGGTGATTCCCAATAATGGCTACTTGTAGTTTAGCTGTGATTTTGATGTGGTTGTAAGAGGAGGCAAGCACAGCACTTTCCTACTCTGCCCTCTTGACTGGAAGCTTGTGGCTGGCCTTTTTGAGGGTGTTTTTGAAGAAGAGCAGTGTAGAGAGTACTGTTGTTTGGCAATCTGGTTGGGACAGTGGGTTCTCTGTTGTCCTGGTCTGGCCTCACATGCAGGCAGGCCCTTGTGTCTATACTTCAGAAGTGTGCCTGAAACGCCACCTTGTGGTGGGTCTTGTAGTGGGGAACAGTTCCCACCCCTCACCCAGGGGTAGGAGGCTGCCCTTCCTCTGGCCACAAGGGGTCTTCTCTGTGCCCTGGGGGAACAGGGTGTGGCGCCCCTGCCCTAGAGGCTGAGCCTTCACCATACCAGCTTTGGCCCTTCTGTCCTCCAAAGATGCACTCTGCCTCCTTCCTGCATCAGTCATTCCTTAGGAACCTGGCAGAGGACAGTGGAGCAGAGCCTGTGAGAGCACACTTCCTGCATCAGCCTCCTGGGGTTCCATGTCAGGCCCACCACACACTTGGATTTAGCAGTTAGTAAAATAATAGCCGGAATCTTCCCGGCCCACTTGTTCTGGTCAGGTGCCTTGCCTGTGAGCCTCTGCTGCCTTCTGCCTCCTCAGATAAGCCTGTCCTTTCTTAGTTTTCAGGCTGCTTGGTTCCCCATGATTTCAGCTCGCTGATGAGTTTGACAGAAGTTACAGTGTTCTAGGTTATTTGTTGTCTTCGTCTTTAGGGTGGGAATGATGCTATTTCTGGCTTTCTCCCTTCTGGGTGGGAGTAAAAATGTAGATGTCACTCAGGTCAGGATGTCTGAGTTCGTTAGTTAAAAATCCTCCATCAGGCTTGAGACAGGACATGTTCTTGCCAGGGATGAAGGGCAGAGCTGTGTGCCTGCCTTCTGTGGTTCCGGCGTCAAGGAGATAATTTCTCATGGAGTAGTATAGTAGCACATTATAGCCACTAAGGTTTTTTAAAGTCACTTTCTGTTTATGTAGTCTTAGAGTTTGTCTCAGTCTGTTCAGGTTGCTGTAACACAATACCACAACTGGGTGGCTTATGAACCACAGATGTTTATTTTTCACAATTTCAGGCTGGGAAGTCTGAGAGAGGGGTGCAGTAGCATTGTGTTGCAGTGATGGTTTGTAAGGCAGCTCTTCTCTCTGTGTCCTCACATCACTGAAGGGTCTGAGGACTCTGTGGTATCTCTTTTAAAGAGCACTAATCCTGTTTATGAGGACCTTACCATCATGACCTAAGCGCCTCCCAGAGGCCCCACCTATTGCCATTATAGTGAATTCCAGCACGTGAATGTGGGATCACACAAACGTTAAGCCCCTGGGGTTACATGAGGACGTGTTGATTTGGGTGTTGTCAGCTGTGGCGTGTTGCGTGGAAGGAGTAAGTGCTCTGGAGTCAGACTTGGTCTAAGTCTCAGACTGGCCGCTTGTTACCTTATAGTCATCATCATGGACTTCATGTCTCAGCCTCCTTATCCATAAAGTCACAACTGATACCCCCGGCGGAGATGGGAGATAAATAAAACAATTCTTGTCTGTGTTGATCGAAAGTAGAAAACAAACTGCTTATTTTAGTGACTTTGACATTAACAAGTTTTGTATTATATTTTGTGTGTGTGTGTATAGACGTAAAATTCATCCTGATCAGAAGAATATTAATGCTTATGTCGTGTTTAAGGATGAGAGCTCTGCGGCCAAAGCTCTGAGCAGGTAATCTAATTTCTCTTGAGGTTTGAATAGTTACTTATTTAACTATGTGTGAGCTTTTTTAAGTCTTTGGTTTCACTTTAGAGCAAATGTTACAGTAACTCTGCTCATTTTTAACCGCCGTTTTCCCTTTGTATGTATAATACAGAAA
Source organism: Macroglossus sobrinus (assembly GCA_004027375.1). Taxonomy (NCBI): domain Eukaryota; kingdom Metazoa; phylum Chordata; class Mammalia; order Chiroptera; family Pteropodidae; genus Macroglossus; species Macroglossus sobrinus. Next base: position 40,140 of record PVKZ01000676.1, on the reverse strand, counting down.
TGGGGCCCAAATTGCTGACGGATTTCGTATTAGAGTTGATCTGGCATCAGAAACCTCATCTGTAAGTAATATGTGACTTGTTTAAAGAACTTATTAACTAGAGTCTTACAGAGAGAAATGTTTTCTTCTGAGCTTTTGTTAGGAGTAGAATCAGCAGTGAGCATGAAGGAAGCACAGAAGGGAAGAGCCTTTGCCCACTGTGTTCACAGTGTTGGTGCCTAGAATAGCACAGGACTTAAGTCACATTAGCTTTTGGAGCATGGCTTCCCACTCCCACCATTAGAATGCATGATCATAGGCTGGAAGGTAGATTGGTGATCATCTGGGCAAACACCTTATTTTATAGATTGAGGTTTAGAAAATTAAATTATTAAATAGTTTTTGAGTCTCTACTCTGTCAGCTGTCGGTGCTTATAGTACCAGTTCTGTAGGAGTTCCCAGTTTAAAGGTGAAGATAAGTAGATGGGCTGATCATGGCACTCGTTTCTGATAAATGCTGTCATAAATGCACGTGAATGAGACATTTGACTTGGGGAGGTAGCTTCAAGAAGGGACAAAGGAGAGTTTCCAAGAGAACAAGAGTTACATCTGTCTTTCAAGGTGAGTCGGTATTACCTGAGCAAAAAAAAAAGAAAAACTTGAAGAGGATGAAGATATCGGGCATGAAAAACAGTAGAAATGGTGAGGCCCCACAACAGATTTGCGTAGGGAATGGCAAGAGCTCAATGCAGCTGTGAGGGGTAGAGTGGCGAGGGCAGCAGGACAAGCCATGATGGAGAGGTCCCAACGGCACATCTGGGTCCTGTCTGGGCTCCACAAGTTTACATGCCGAGTGACATGGTCAGATTTGCGTTTTCCAGTGGTCTCGCGAGACGGATGAAGGTTGAGTTGTAAGGGCTCACCAGAGAGATGTAGAGGATGCTACTGTCAGCATTGGTGACCTAGTCGAGAAGTGGCAAAGGCCTTGTTGCCATCTCTGGCTTTTGGCCCGATGGCCAAACCCACTGTCCTTTGCTTTTTTAAATAAAATTTTTTTAGCATGCAACCACACCCAGTAGGATAAGTATGGCGCTGTCAGGGCAGAGGCCCCACAGCCCATAGAGCCTGCTGTCCACATTGCCGTCTGGCTCTTCACCCCCGCGGAGCACGCCTGCCCCGAGCACGACCAGTGGCAGGCGGTGCTCCCTGTGAAGAGACGCCCACTCCCGCGGCCTCCCTCACGGTCCAGCGGAAAGGACAGGAGAGACAGTCAAACGAGGGACTGAACTGTGTGGTTAAGTCAGGAGGTGAAGGCCTGTCACATACATGTGAGGAAAAGGGTGGCTTCCATTTTCTGCTCCAGGAATGATTTTTATGGATCCTCTTTGTGTTTCAGAGAGACAAGAGATCGGTGTTTGTGGGGAATCTCCCATACAGTAAGTTTGCTTAAACAAATGGACTACTTGTCATTAAAATAATGGAAATAACCATTGAGTTGTCACTTAATGTTTTGCTCCGAGAGTAGCTTTAAGAAGTGTGGACTGTGACTTGACTGATTTCGTGGGGCTGCTGACGTGCTGTTGGAAACGGCTCCAGTGACTCCAGGCTTTGCTTCCATTTGGTTGAATTTGCTTTTAGAGGTTGAAGAGCCTGCGGTCGAGCAGCACTTTTTGGACTGCGGGAGTGTCGTGGCAGTAAGGATCGTGAGAGACCCCGTTACAGGCGTCGGCAGAGGGTTTGGCTATGTGCTCTTCGAGGTATGGGAGACTAATGTGTTGTCACTGTCCTTTGAAATGTGCCAGGCGGCTCGTCACCGCTTTTTCATCATTCAGACATAACTGTCACTGCCACCTTCAAACTCTACCTTAAGAAAACTAAACTCATGACCCACTGTGATAGAGACTTGTGCCTAACCAGGTGTTCTAGTTCCCTCTTCCTCCACACCAGTGTCATTACATAACGTTTTAGATACTGGATATTACTGTATAACTGAATCTTTGCCTTCTATAAAATGGAGAAAAGGACTGGCTACTCACTCTGTATACAAAATTGGTTTAATTCACTAAATATTAACCCGCATTTCGTGCCTGACATTAGTAGAATGTGCCATCGGGTGTGCCATCGGCCATGGCATTCGTACATTGTCTCTGTTTTTCTTGTGACTTCTTTTTTATAGTCGAACTTATCTGTGAATGTACAGTTTCGCAAACCTGTTTTATGTTGTTTTCTGTTGTGTAAGCATGTTCTGTTGAGCACTGTAATATAATTTGTACTGCCTTTTCCCTAATGTTTCTCAAATGTCAGACATTTGCAGTGTTCTCTATTTTTCCCTCTAAGAATGAAATTGGAGTGGTTATGTTTTTTCTCTAAATGTTCACCTGCATTTTTTGGTTACTTCTTTAGGATAGTGACCATTTTTAAGGCTCTTGACATGTATTACCAGATAGCTTTAAGATAGGTCTTCACAGCCTCATTGCCACATTGTATCTATCTTACTGTTTCTCTGCTCTGTCTTCTGTTACTTGACAAGTTTCTAAAGTCCTTGTAAACCATCTCATGTATACTTAGCGTTGTTAGCATGTAGTGGTTCTATATTAGAATAAAAGAATAATAGAATTTTGGGTCTAAATGGTACCCTACAAGGCACCTACTCCAGCATCTCAGGTACTGCTCTCAAGCCAACAGATACAGTGGTGCTTTTGCAGAAAGGGCCTAGTGAGAAGGAATTCATTGGTTTGAAAGATTGCATATGACTCATCTAGTTAGTTTAAACTTTGTTTTACAATGAGAAAAACCTATTGGATTGTGATTTACAGTTGTAAGGTGAAGTTTCAACTGACTAGATATTTGACAAGGCAGCTTGAATGCTTCCTGGGGAAGAATGTGGGGAGGAGGATTAAAAGCAGACGCAAGCACGACTGCTGGGACACTGGCCTTGGACTTCTTGGGTGTGGAAATGGGAGGGGCTTCTATGTGCAAGCTTGAAAACTATTGTAAATCATTAAAGTTGTAATTTTACTAATTTCTTTGCAGACGAATTTCTGATTGGAATTAATATTTTTATTGCAGAATACAGATGCCGTTCATCTTGCTCTGAAATTAAACAATTCTGAACTGATGGGAAGAAAACTCAGAGTCATGCGTTCTGTTAATAAAGAAAAATTAAAACAAAATTCCAATTCCAGGTTGAAGAATGTTAGTAAACCTAAGAAGGGACTTAATTTTGCTTCAAAAAAGGTAGGCCATTCTGAAAGTTTGTTTATTGGAGAAAAAGCTGTTTTTATCAAGAAGAAAAAGAAAGGACAGAAGAAAAGTGGACAAATTAAGAAACAGAAAAAACAGAAGTAGCAATCTGAAGCTTTCTTTTTTCCACTGGGTACTGGTAATTAATAAAAATGTGGTGAACCCATGTAATGAGTTTCAGAATTTTTTATGGATGGCATATGTGAACATGGAAACTTTTTTAGTTTATTCATATTTTAATAGTACCTTTGAAGCATTTAAGATGTAGGCAGATTAGACACCATGGATTATGTGTTATTGCTGATGAGATGATTTAGATTTAGGGTAAACGTTTGGAATTTTAGTGGTTCTATATTATTTTAGTGAGTGTTAGGAATATTTAATTAACACTTCGTTTAATTTGAGAATTACTTGGAATGAGACTAAGTTAAAAAATTTATTAAAAAGAAAACAAACTTTAATACTGATTTTACCTAGACAAAGTATCTAAACAATTAAAGTGGGAATACTGGTCAAAGGTCCAATAATCCCTAAGAAGGCCATTGTAATTTCCAGGGACTGGGTATTTTATGCTTAGTATCCTCTCTGGTGCTTAGAACCTTGTTTTTCATAAGGAGGATTCAGGAAATACTTGTTACTTGAAAATTCTTGAGCATTTTTGCATCTGTTTCTAGTTAAATTTGTATTAAGATACATCATTTATAGACTATAGACTCTAAGTATATACTTATATAAATTTATATAATTTTAGTGTACTTAACAGAGAGTGTTCCCTTCCATTTCTTAGGTTTTCATGTAAAGAACACTGGACTGGGATGTAAGAGCATCTGTTTCTTGACCCAGCTCTTTGGCTTTGCACACATGACCTTGGACAAGCCTCTCTACTCTTTATCTAAATATCTTGGTGAATTAAGGGGCTTGGACCAGATCAGTGGTTTCACACTCTTGATGATGATCTGCAACAGCTTTAATTTTTTATTGTGATCATTATGAACCTGGATGGATTTAACTGACTTGGAAATTTCACATGACAGTACTGGTCCTTACTATAAGTGTTGATGTCTGAGTTTTAATTCTATTTTATTAAAAACACGGGTGATGACCTACTATGGTCATCTCACTAAATATTCTACTCAGAAATGTGTGCCTTGGGGACCTCCAGGCTATTTCTGTTCCAGGATCCTATGCTTAACAGGTGTTTTACAGCAGATATGTAGAAATATAGCATGGTCAAGGGTTCAAGGGCATGGATGCTAATACCTTACCTGGGCTATTGTACCTCATAGTAGTGACCTCAACATTTGTGCCATATTTACTGTTCACAGCACAGGGATGGAGAAGAGTAGCATATTATTTGTTTATTCCGGAGTCAATCTAGTGGCCACATAACCTCAGATTTTCAAGAGTCAAGGTCTAGGTCTCACATCACCTGTATGGCTTTCAACAAGTCTTTTGTGTTCCAACACAGCTGCAGCTCAGGACATACCTCTGTCAGTTGAGGTTCACGGACAACTTTTTGGGATAGGAAGAATCAGATCATATAAGGAAAAGCTTTCTGTGTCATTCTGTTGTGTGCAATCCTCTGATCTTGGTCACTGTCTTGGTTTGGTACATATGCACCTCCACACCCCTCCCTTTTCCTCATCCCAGTCTTAGCAGCGCACGCATACCTTTGGTCTAGTTTCCAGTCTTCCATGGGGTCTCAGCTTCATTATCAACCAAGCAGACAGCTTTCTCAGACTCCTGGATTCCAGTTGTGTTGTTCCCATGGTGCCCTTATAATGTATGAAACCAACTACGCAGAGTTAGGCCAGACTTCATAGGTTAAGGGGTACTGTCCTCTACAAGACTGCCTCACTTCGGACACCAGTCACAAATTTGGGGGGTCCACAGGTCTTTTGAGAAACTAGGTACTAATTTGGGGGTTCCCACTGCCTCTTCAAGTTCAGTAGTTCATTATAAGGACTCAACTAACTCAGGAATGTGCTATAGTTATGATCATTTTTATTATAACAAAAGAATTCAAATCAAAACCAGACAGGGAAAGATGCATAGGGAGAGATCTGGGCAAGTTCCAAATTCAAAGCTTCCACTGTCCCTTCTCTATGGAGTCAGAACACCTCAAGGTCCCTGTACATGGCACATTGCCGCCTAACTACACAGTGTATTGCCAACCTTGAAAGCTCACTCTGTGTCTATAGTCTCTATCTGGGTTTCACAAGTTGATCTCAATTCTGGCCCCCTCTAATCCCCAGAGGGCTGATATCACTTGGTTCAGAGTTCAAACCTTCTATTCTCATGGTTGGTCTTTCCCACCTGGCCCGCTCCTGAGCCATCTCCTTAGCATAAAGTACCAGGGCCCAGGAGAACACAGACCGTCAACAAAAGCCAGCCAGGTTATCACCTGTACTTCTCACAATGCTCTTTAATGTCTGCTTTCTGTACGTGTCTTTTAAAATAGAAACTACATCTATAATGTTTCCTGTGGCTATACGACAACTCACATTTTCTATATTTTTCCTTTAACCTCTTTTACCAGTTCTATTTTTCCAGCAATTGGGCCATTTAATTTTCTTCTACTCTTCACGAAACCATATTGTAACATTTGGGAATTGAATCACTAGATTGAGCTTGTTGCACTATGGATCGTGACTGAACTTGAAAAACATATGCAGTTAAAGTCAAAGAAGTCACAGGCTGTCTGTATTATATAAGTGAAGCATTCGCCGTCAGCAACCTTTCGTCTTTGTCTGCCACCAGCCACGCGCGCCTTCGGACGAGTCAGGCTCAGCGGTTCCTAAGGAAGTGCACAGCGCGCGCCACCCCAGGCGTCCAGACCGTGCCTAAGCCCCACGCGCAGGCGCATGAGCGGCGCGCGCGCTCTCGCTCAGGCACTGCCGCGGACGGCCCGGGGGCCTCGGGCGACGGGCCGGAAGTGGCGCTCGGCCTTTCCGCCTGCCTCGCAGTGGGCGTCGTGCGGAGCGGCGCCGTCCGCTCTCAGGGTGCGTGACACTCGGCTTGCTCCCATTCCCAGCCGGCTGCCGACCCCGCTCCACGGTCCAGAGAAGATGGTGGGCCGGAACAGCGCCATCGCCGCCGGGGTGTGCGGGGCCCTCTTCATCGGGTACTGCATTTACTTCGACCGCAAGAGGCGGAGTGACCCCAACTTCAAGAACAGGCTGCGAGAACGTGAGTGGGTCCTAACGCCCCGGGCATGCCGCCTCCCGCCTCTGTCCGTGTCTCCTCCCCGGCGGGCGGGCGGGCCAGCGACGCTGGTCCGCCGCGCGCTGCTGAGGGCCAGGCCACCGCGAGCGGCGAAGCGGAAGGAGGTTCCGGCGCTCCCGCGCGCCCCTGGAGCTGCTCCTGGCCCTGAGCCCTGCGACATCCCTCCATTTTGGAGGAGCGATTTTCCCATTTTGTTTTCCCCACTTTGGCCGTGTAAATTGCACTCCAGTCGATCTTTTAATTTAGGTTGTGTATGTTTGTTGGAAGGTGGGATCTTGGGTCTCATTTTGCGTTCACCTTTTAAAACCTCTGTTCCTAACTGTAAAGTCGTGTTTTTTTACATTTTACGAGTTTGTGCGTGAGTCTGGGTCTGCGAATCCTACGCGGCATCGTCGTTGCATTCTTAAACCCTCTTGGTAGCTTCGCTCTAAACGCTTCCAGGATATGAGTGAATGCTATAGAAACTGCAGGGGAGTCCAAAGGCTGCGCTTCTTCTGTGGCTCAGTTTTATTTCATACCTGCGACATCGTTTAAGAGATGGATGAGAGGGAAATCGTTTCACCAGAACCACTGTGATCTTCGAATTTAGGAGGCATGATCATTTGCAATAGAAGAGCAAATTTGCTGCAGTAAGAAACATTTTTGTAATTTATCTAGGTTGCTCAGTCGAAACAGTTTCTGGAGTTAAATTGATATGTAGGTTATTAAATACTGGGAAGTACAAAGAAGTGATTGTCCTGTTACGTTGTAAATCATTTCAGGCGTTTGGGAGCCACACGTGGCTAGCGACTACAGTATTGGACTGCGCTGATCACATACCAGATGATATAGAATTCCCACTCATGTTTTAGGAGGCAGGGATAAAGAGATAATTTAATTTATGATTAGGTAGACTGGCAGAAGGAATGCTGTTTTAGATGAGTTTCTAGGCCCAGGGTAATCACAATTAGCACAATCTTGACCTTTCTGAATCTTATTTTTCTTAGTTTGTGAAGTTAGGTTATACCTAACCTGCCTCTGGTTGGTTTTGTGGAGCTTCAGGAAGATGTTAGAAGTGTCCACCTCTATTCCCCACATAGGCAAGGCCACTCTAATGCTGGCAGCAAGTGCAGCTATGGGGATTTAGATAATTTTCTTATTTCAAAAGTAGTTGGGGAGGGTGGTGGTGGGCCTGCAGACTCATACGTCTGTAAAGGGTGGATTGACCTTTTCTTCCTTTGGAAACGTGGCAATCCTTTTGTTGAAAACCTTGAGAAAATGAATTCTTGGTTGAGATAATATTTCACACAAATTAAGAACTCTGTTTATTTAAAAATGTCCATCCTCGGTGCCTTTCTTTTCTTGCTTGAGCAGGGTAGCCTAATGACAAGTGGTCAGGCTTGAATTATAAGCTGAATAACCTTGGGCAACCGACTTCAAGCTTCTTTTTTCTTTTTTTTCTTTAAAATAGTGTAATGAAGGTAGAGTTTAGTATAGTACCTGACACATGGTAATTGATGAATGCTAAAGATTGTTTATGAATATAACTTCTTTGATATTTTCTTAAGCAATTGAAACTAATTTACAGTAGTTTTGCAATCTGTTAATTACACGATTGGCTGATTTTTAAGAACTTGAGGGCGTCTTGCATTTGTGGAATTAAATTGATTTCAGTCTTGTAATTTTGAGTTTTTCTAGTCTAATTTCTAATAAAATATTTACGTCTGCGGAGTTTCTTAAATAGTCATTTTGGCTTGTTAAGTTTTCTGATTTTTTTTTTTTTTAAGGAAAAGCCTTGTTTAAAATAAGGTTTGAGGTTAGATCTGGACTTCTAATTTGTTTAGATTTTTTGTCTTCCATTAGCAACAGCAGATTGAGGCCCCTTAAAGCATAATTTTTATCAACCTAATTAATCATTAATAAGTGAAAATTGACTTCCAAATTAATACAGGTGTGTTTACTTATACACTACTGTGTAAAATGATTTACCATTTTTAAAGATATTAAATAATCCTATTTAAATAAATGCTGTTCGAATGATTTAAATTTGTACTTTTTGTAAGCTTATGTTTTATATGTATTTTTAAAAGTAGACAAGTTTGTTTTAATTTATTAATTACACAGTAGCACCTGGGACTAATTTCTAACAAATACTGAACCATCACCTGGTTTTGCTGATTGAATGTGTAACTCCTTGGTTTTCCAGTCTGTTAGCATCTGTATCTTTATCTGTAGATACTGTACTACCACATGTGGTACTATATCCGAAAATAAGTTAATGTAACAAGGTAAACTTAAACTGTCTTAGGAAACTAAAGCCAAAATTCTCATCTTGTTGCTAGAAACTTAAAGCAACTAAGCTGTCTTTAGAAGTTGGTAATTGTATCAAACATTCAGCAACAATTACACACTTCTCGCCATCCCATGAAAGAACAACTATAAAATTGGATGGTGTTGGAAACTAAGTTTCTCTCTGCTGGGTTTCATTATCTTTTATAAATTCTGGCTTAGCAAATTGTATTTCTCTGTTTATTCCACAAACTTGCCATGTTCATTTCTGAGGTGCCTTTTATTTTGATGGGAACGTCTTCACTTCTATAGCTTGCCAAGGCAGGCTTAGAGTAATGGTGCAGTACACATGCTCTGAAATTCAGCTGCCTCAGTTTGAATCACTCATCACTCCACTCAATCACTGGTTGTGACCATGGCAAAATTTCTCATCTGGAAAATGGAGATGGCAACAGTACCTGTTCTAGTGTTTCTGTGAGGATTAAATAAGCTGATTGATAACATATAGAATCGTGTCTTGGCATATCTTTAACATCCCAGCGTCCAGGTGTCTCATTATCTGTGAAGTCTTCTGTTTCTCATCTCGTCTTAGTACTCTCTTTCCAGCACTAGTCTGTGCCATGATATTTAAAATTAGTTAATGTAGTCTGGTATCATTTGTTATTTTCTGCCTAAAGAGGTCCGAACGAAACCCTTAAGCAAACCAAGGGTGGAATATGTGTCCAATTCCCCCCAGGAAAAGTAGTTTGTTAGACAAATAATTAGTCTTCAAATTGATATGTAAGATTAACTTTAACCTGTATTTTCCTGCTGAAACTGCTAGAATTGTATTAAGCCGTAGAGTTGTAGCACTCTGCATTCTGGGGCCTAAGGCTGGCAAGAGATATGGTGTGGTTAGAGCCAGCTTGTAAGGTTAGATAAAAGAAGGCTCCCTGACCATAGTAAATGAATTGGTACACGGGCCACTGCCTCTTCAGTTGTGCTTTAGGACTTGGGTTTGTGGAGGACATTTGCTGGTTTTATGGCTTCTGTTTGTCACTGTAAGCATGCCTTATCTTTGGAGAGTTGAGATTTAGCTGCCCAAGGTCATCCAGGTAGAAAGTATTAGAGCCTTACCTTGCTCAGCCTTGTCACTTGGTTATTGTCTATGTCATTAGTAGCCTTAGTGACTTTGGGTGTTTAGTAAAAAGCACAGCTCCTTAGTTGAAGAGTTGGCATTGAATTATATCAATAACATATAATTACATGGCACATTATAAACCAGGCACTGTTAAAAATAGTTTACATACATTAATTCATGTAATCCTCACAATAACTATAAAGCAGGTACTGTTCTGGACCAGTTTTACATATGGAGAAAGTGTGGCATGTGTTACTGTAACTTAGCCAACATCGCACTGCTAGCAAGTAGAAGAGTTTTAAAGAAAATTTCTCAAATGCTGATTCTTCTCACTGCCCCCTCCCACTTTCCCCTAATTTAAGAATGCCAGACAGTATTCAACATTCACTAAATAGGTATTTGTCATATTTCAGTAATAAAACTCCCTAAAAGCGGTGGCTTGATTCATGGTCATGTTTCGTGTCCTTTGTAGTTGAGAGGGTGAGCTTGCTCTGCTTACGGTAGTACTCAAGAGGCCCAGCTGTTAGAGAGCTGTCTCCAGCTTGGAAATGGCTGATGCTGGTGCACAGGAGGAAGGAAAAAGTTTTTGCCCAGAAATATCACATTGCCCAAAGTTCTTTGACCAGAACTATTCGTGTGACTCTGACAAATCACAAGAAGACCTGATAAGCAGAGAGCCAGAGTCAGCAATATTTTGGAAATAGGATGAATGACTGCCACGCAGTTAGATTTCTTTTATTCCCTATTTAATAATGATTAAATTAAAATATTTCATTTCTTACAGGAAGAAAGAAACAGAAGCTTGCCAAGGAGAGAGCAGGACTTTCCAAGGTAATGCTCAACCTGTTTTTGATTTAGATTGTATTACGTATTTTATAGAAATAATTATTTAAAACTTCGTATCGAATGTGTTTTAAGAAAGCTAGCTGATACCAAACATTGATGTTCTATTTTGAAATATAATTTGTTTTTAGGAATAGTTGACTCAGTTCAACCGTAGATAATCCTGTCCTCCATTATTTCCTCTTTGTTGGTCTTACTAGCATACCTGACTGTCTGGGAAGTATTTAAGGGACAATAAAGTGATAATCTCTGGAAGACATTTGCACCAAAAGGTTCAACTTATCTCAGCTGCTTCAAAATAATAAAATAAAACATTTATTAATTTTTTTATTTTTTTAAAGAACCACATGTTATTTATTTCAAAAGTTACATAAGATTATTCACAGCCACTGATCCAGAATCCCATCACTTGACAAATTTTTACCTTGTTGTAATATGTCAATGTAGATATAAATCTTTTTATTCATTTTTTTCTTTTCATAGATCCTGTGTTCATGATTATTTTAAATGACTACATAGGTTTATCTGCTTGATAAAAATTTTCTGTGACATGTAAGTAAGTAAATGTTAATAATTGTGCATGTAGGTTTTCTTTTTTGATGAAATTATTTCCATTTCCTGGATTCCCAGGACTTGGACTACTGGATCAGGAGTGGTTCTTTTTGGAGCAAGTTGAGGCAAGGAAAAATTAAATCGATAAATGTTACATTTTGTTATTTCGAAACAATTGAGTGATCAATAGCTAACTGACTGTATGTAATAATAATGAAGTGAAATGGAGACAACCAGTTAGTTGTCCTCTTTGTTCAGACCAGCTTTCTTAAATGTGTAATATGTTCATTTGTGTCAGTCTTCTTTTTAAGGATATAGGAAAATAGATAAAGATGTATGCATAGATTTAGGTATAATCAAATTCTTGCTGTGTGCTGAGATAGTCAACGAGATATGCCTTCACTTTGAGAAATTAAAAATTTTTCACCCATGTTGGATAATTGGAGTATATATAATAACAATCCAAGAACCAAAAACCTCCATTAATAGAGCTCTAGAGTTTTTTTTAAAAAGGAACTTTTTAGTAGCAGGTTTACATTTTTTAAAAAGATAAGCCAAATAGCTGGTGGCATTGCATATTACCATAATCGTTTTGTCTGGTAAATATGACAAACTATAAAAACTTAAGTAAAGGTGCTTGTAATTATAGTAGCAAATATTTAGAATAGTAAAAAAGTTTAGAAGTACCTCAAATGCCCAACAAATACGTAGTGATTATGCACTTATACATTCTTCAATGGTATATTCTTTTGTCATATAAAAATAATATTTTAGATGTAGTAAAACCTATACAAAATAATGTTGGAATAGAACAAATTGATTCATTACATAAAAATCTATAATGCGATAAAAAAATAGTGTAAATGGTAAAGCATGTATTTCATGGTAGAGATAAATAAGTTTAAGTATTTTTTCCTTATATTCATTTCAGTGTAGATAAACTAATCCTCACTAGTGTTGTCTAATCCTTTTGTATTTAGAATGAGCTTTTCAGTTTTTTGTTTTATTTTTAGTGGCATGGTTTTCTGTGTATTGATAATGTCATGTTATTGATTATTAAATGTTTTACTTCCAAACAGTTACCTGACCTTAAAGATGCTGAAGCTGTTCAGAAATTCTTCCTTGAAGAAATACAGCTTGGTGAAGAGTTATTAGCCCAAGGTAATAGTCATGTAAACAAACAAAATTCAACCAAGTATATTTGAAGATATAACCGGCTTCGTGAAGCAGTTCAGGAATGAGGCAGCATCCCATCCAGCAGCTAGAGGCACTTGCTCCCGGGGGTTGTACAGAATGGGAGATTTTTGTAGGAAGCAGGGGGTGCAAGGAAGCTCTTAGTGAAAGGAAAGCAAGGAATATTTTGGGGGAAGTAAAGGGAAAGATTTTTTATCATTATAGGTTGCCGTTTCTTTCTCTGGGGGATGGTGAAGGGCCTGTATAGCAGGTTACCTTATTGGTTCTTGACCAGAAAAATCCCAGACTGGTTCATTAAGATTGTTTCTGGGAGAGGTTGAAACTGCAATTAGATTAGTTATTAAATCTGGAGGTGTAGTATAATGGGTTTTTAGCAGGACTGGTGCCTTTTGGGGCCAGTGGTTTTTTTTAATAGTCATTAAATGACTAGGAAACTAGGTAGAATTGATCACACTGATATAAATTTATGGTGATAATGGACTTACTTTTTCAGTGTATTATTGTTATGAGCAAAGTTGGCGGGTACGTGCACAGAGAAGCCAGCGTCTGAAGCAACAGATTTTTGCAGAGGAAAAGGTTTATTCGTCAAGCAGCCAAGTGAGGAGAGTAGAGATGAGGCTCCCTGAGTAAAGACTCGGAGTACGTTTAGAAGATTAGGGTATGGGGAAAGGACACATATTTATGCGTTCTAATTCAGGGATCTTGATGGGGCAGCCTTGAAACTTGGTGGGCACAAAGGAATTCTAAGCAGTAGGGTCTGGCTAGGCGAGATCCAGGCACCCAGCAGCCCTCGCCCCTGAGCACTGTTCGCGAGGACTGGGTCTGCACACCAAGGTTCCGGCTAGAAGCAGATTTTGGTTCTGCCACCTGGCGGGGCCAGTTGTAGTCCATCTGTTAGCTGTCTGTGCGTGGCAAGCCCCTGGGATCAGTCTGATCCAGCATGGTCTGGTGGTCTCCTGGGCGCTGTTAAGGAAGCCAGCTGTTACCTCCTGAAAGACACTGAAAACACTAGGAAAAAAACAAGGTCTATTTCTGGGTTAGCACCCAGTTTCAGTATGGCTGTTTCTGAAGAAGGTATTCTAAATACAGTCATGTGGTACATAATGATGTTTTGGGCAAGAATGGACCACATATGAAATGATAATGGAGCTGAAAAATTCCTGTTGCCTAGTGACTTTGTGGCTGTCGTAATGTCTCATGTAGTACAACATATCACGTGTTCGTTGTGATGCTGGTGTAAACTGTAGGGGAACAGAATTTGTCACCCCAAAATGTGTCTCTTAGCGTAAGGATTACTTCAGGCTGGTTAATTTTAAGAAATGCAGCCAATGGAGAAACTCTGAAAACCAAGTAGACATTGCCCCTAGTAAAAGATGTTGTCGTTTTAAGGGGGTCTCCCTGTGTGGGGCAGGGAGGTTGGTCTTATCAGACTCTTACCAGTGCAGAAGACAGTGACTTAAGTCTGTAGCATCCTCACTCTTGTGCTTTTTCTGGTCACCTCCCATAACTGACTCCCACCACCTCCAGTGTCATCATCTGTGTTCAGCAGAGGGTATTTAAGGTGGTGGCTTCAGCCATTTTGGTAAGGTTCTCAGTTTTCCTGGGTCTCTCATGTATGTAGGATGTATATGTGTTATTAAACTTTTGTTTTTCTCGACTACAAAACATATTGGGCTGCCAGTTGTATAAAACTGCATACAGTGCTGTTTAGATGCACAAATACTTATCGTCGTGCTGCAGTGGCCTAGTAACACTCGTCATTACAGGAGTGTGCTATACAGGCTGTGGCCTAGGCACAGTGGGCTGTACTGTCCAGGTTTGGTCTATTTCTGGAGAACGTAGTAATCTTTACAAATGAGCTTTTAAGTAGTTTAGAGAATATAGTTAGTGAAATATGTAAAAAAAATCCTATTATGAAATTAAAATGATCACATTGACAAATTTGGGAACTATAATTCATTAGTAATTTAGTCTTAAATGTATTTACAAATATTTTGTGTCAGATTAGCTCTTATCTCAAAATAGCTTTGAAGTAGTTGCTTATCATTAACAAAGAATGCTACCAAGTGTCAAGTTTCTCTTATTCTTATTGCTGTATCATAATAGATTATATTTTACATGATGGGGCATTTGCGGGTTTTTGTTTTATAGGAAGAGATTAAAGATTAAGATGGTGATGACCATTATTTCATCATCTTTCTCAAGAAATAATTTTTTTTCCTTTTTTTGAGGAAGCAGTTATATTTTACTTGGGTGGTATAGTAAGCCGATAATATTTATAATAAAAATAAAAACACCTTACTAGAAAGTAATTATGTGACTTCCTTTCCCAGTATAAATAAAAAAAAATGGGAGGTTGAGTCAAGGCATTGAAATCCTCTCAAGGTGCATTTGAGAGGCTATAGTTATATTACTTAAATATCTGAAAAGAAAAATCTACATCTGTAGTAATGTCTGTGTCTGAGGGTGGTGTTTGTACTATTTCAATTCATGCAAACATTCTCAAGTAAATTTTGTTTTTCATGAAGATAAAGATGTCTATACTATCAAAATTTCCAGCCCTGAAAATGTAAACATTTTAAGTTAATTTGTTAACATTAAGATATTAGAATATAGTGTGCCCCTAGTTATGTATTTGGATTATCTTGGTGGTCCATGCACTGTGGCTGTCCATCTGTCTCATTTGAGCTGTTAGATCTATATTGAGAAGGACAGTTACCCCCAGTGGTGGGGGAAGTCAGGGAGGGACAGGAGGAAGAGTTCTTTTTTCCCAGTTCACTATCCATAGCTTAACACTCCCAGAGGATTACTTAGCTGCCAAACTGCCCTGCTTCTGGTGGAAATTACCAGTCCGGCCAGAGGTAGAAGACAGGTGGTGAGAATTAGGGAAAAGGTCGACCTCAGAGAAGGCCAGGTGAAAAGAAAGCATAAGCAGTTTGGGCAGCGTACTTCATTGCTTGACAGGCTTTTCATCCAGGCATGTCCGTGAGTATCTTATTTCATTAACCAAGGAGGATCTCATCTCAGGATGTGTGAATGGGGTCAAATTGCAATTGCAAGAGGAAATGGTTTCTCCTGCACTGAGCTGCAGTCATTCGTTAACTGTTCCAGTGTATTTTGAAGTACGGGGAGGTTCTTAGAGGATCAGAGTCTTAGGGGATCCCTGCGTTCTGCATGTACCTCTCCGGTAGTAGCTCTTTCCACATAGTGAGGGTTAATATCCTCAGGCAAATCCCCTTTACTGTCTGTCGATTAAGTGGCTGACATGAGTATTCAGTGGCCAGGTGGCGTCTTAACATCCACGTGGGGGGGTGCTGAGTTTCTGTGCTCTCACTGAGCCTGCCAGTCTCCTAGGACCCGTGTTCACCAACCCAGAAAGAAGCTCAGGAAATAATTTCTTGACTAATTGGCTCAGTTTCACCTAAAGAGTTAGACCTGGCCCAGTTCCCTGCATTCAGGTTGCTAACAAGCTAAGATTATAAATAAATGAACCGGAGAACCAGTCAGAGCAGAAGTGCAGAACATGAGGCAGATGCCAGTCAGGGAAACGTCTTGGCGATCTGAGAGGCAGCCGCTCAACTGAAGCAGCACTGCTTCCATCCCGTGATGCTGGACTCGGTCCTCCCGGGCCATGTGGCCTACGTGATGCTCTTGGCAACCTTAGTACAGTTGTTCTGCCTTATCCACCGGGACACGTTCCGAGCCCCCATTGGATGCCCTAAACTGTGGATAGACCCAACTCTATTCGTACTGTATCTCTTCCTGTACATACATACACTGTGGCTTCTCTTTGGTATATTTGAATTGCCAGTATCACTACTTTTGCCCTTGGGGCATTACTAAGTAAAATAAGGGTTATTGAAACACAAGCCCTGTGGTACCAAGACAGTCAACTAAAATGGCTGCTGAGTGACTAACAGACGGGTTAGTGTGCACAGCATGGAGACACTGGGCAAGGATGATTCATGTTGCGAGGGATGAAGCAGGATGCCATGAGATTTCATCATGCTACTCAGAATGGCATACAGTTTAAAACTTATGAATTGTTAATTTCTGGAATTTTCTGTTTCATACTCTTTGACCATGGGTAATTGAAACTGGAAAGTGAAAGTGCGATGGGGGCGGGGCTACTGCATTAATAAAAGAGGCGCCATTTATGATCCTGCCATCTGCTCAGCAGAGGTCGTGGCAGCATCCACTTACAGGAAGGGTGCTCAAGAGTTGCTGTGGCTGAAGCTGTGTCAGTTCCTGAGTGCGTTCTGGATACAGAGTTGTTAGGCACAGCTGTTGGATCTGTAGAAAGATCATTGCCCCTGCCGATCAGTTTCAGGAGAGATCGAGGACTTTATGGCGTCTGTTCACAAGCAGGAACTAACAGTCAGCCAACTAGTCACTTGATCACCGACCGTCAACTAGGTCAGTACACAACTCTGGCTTGAGCTTTTGTGTTGGGCAGCATTATGACATAATTCCAGTTCCTAGGAAAGGAATTAGCCAAGCGGGTCAAAATGGTGGCTGCCACACCCAGATGACAATGGCCAACATAGTCAGAGGATATCCTGAATCAGTGTTTGGATGGATGGGACATTTGCGGTCCCCAAAGTGGCAGTGGAGATTCAGAGAGGTTGAGAAAGTCTTAGAAGTTGTCTTAGAAGCCTTTGCCTGTGTGCAGGTACTGTTGGACACCCCACAGTTTCAAACTTTGCCCAAGAGGTTTCCTGATATCTCCACAACAGCCAGTTGGTGGAACAAGAAGCACACCATCAGATGATGGATTCAAGATTCTAGCATGAACACTAGAACGGCAGTCACTATACCCATGTCTGTGATCAGCTGACAAAGTCACGCACATGGGGTCTGATGGAGACATTCCCCAAGACTCCCTGAGTGCCCTTAAGCCTGACAGGGCAGTAGGGTATGACAACTGCACCAGTCTGTAGGAAAAAGAGTAGATGAGTAGGGACAGTAGGAGACATTTTCTGTAATCACAAGCTGCTTTCATAAAGGCTGTGGACACAACAGTTTTTAATGTCCTTGATTTGCTTTATAGTAGGCCTTCCCATAAAGAAAAGTCAAATTGAGAAGTTTAATGATACGAGCAGGGGCTTAATAACTTAAAGTAAATTTCTAATTTTTCTAAGCCTCTATTTCTTCGATATAAGAATAATACTAACAATTAACTAAAGGCTGTTGTGAAAATGACATGAACGTATTCATAAAAGCCACCAAGAACAGTGCCTTGGCACCTGGTAAATGTTAGTAGCTGCTCATATTAAGGCAGTGAATGTACTCTGATACTGTGGTGGTGGATACCTGTCATACGTTTGTCTAAATCTGTAGAAGGTGCATGAGGAGTGGACCCTAATGTAAACGGTGGATTTTGTGCGCTCACAATGTGTTGATACAGGTTCACTGATTGTGACCAATGTCCCTTCTGGCGGGGGATGTTGCTGGGGAGGCTGTGGGGCTTCAGGGGGCGCATAGGAAGTCTCTGTACTTTCCGGAGGGTTTTCAGTACATTAAGAGGATTTTCTGCATAGCAGGGTCCTATACAGAAGAATACTTCATTTGAAACCAAATTTAACAGTGCAAGGTTCATTTGCTCCAAGACAATCTTTGGCGTTTGATTTAAAATGGGAATAACTGAGGATAAGGACCGCCAAGCAGATACTTGGTTCAGTTAAGCAAACCTTCAAAAACTATAAGCCTTGTGTATTATTTTTCTAAAGATTGTGCATTGTGAATATTTTGCCTGTTAGCATTTTTTAACAAAATTTTTTTTCTTTAACTTGCATATGGTAACGTTCAAATAGTACAGGGGATTAAAGTGAAATTGGATCTCCTTGTTACCTCAGTCCCCAATCTTCCAGTTCATTTTTCTTAAATAGAGAGGTACTAGTTTATTGTTAGCAACTTCTTACGTGGCCTTCCAGAAATGTTCTGAGTATTTAAAAACTGGTATACTTGGATGTTCTCCTTAATTTTCCTCTTTGTATGTGTTGAAGACACTTCATTATCAGTACATATAATCTGACTCATGCTAATGGCTCATAATATTCAGTTATTTCCAAGTTTTGACGTGTATGATATTTTGGCAGTATCACTTAGAGACACACTGAAGACTTCAGAGTGGAATTTTTGACGAAGGGCAAGGCTTTTTGGGTTACGCATTATTTTTATATAAATCTTGCAGGTGAATATGAGAAGGGTGTAGACCATCTGACAAATGCAATTGCTGTGTGTGGACAGCCACAGCAGTTACTGCAAGTGTTACAGCAAACTCTTCCGCCACCAGTGTTCCAGATGCTTCTGACTAAGCTTCCAACAATTAGTCAGGTAAGGATTTGAAATGTTATAAATTGAAAGTAGAATCTGAGAATTAAATGTTTAGGGACATGAGCTTTCTAAAGTGAGCCTAGTGGATATGGTGGAATCATGAAACTCATCCATATAATGAAAACAGTTACTCAAGATAACTGCTTGGAATTTGCTAATGGAAAGACATCCAAAAGGCTGGCCAGAGGTAGATCAGTAAGTACGTCTCTTAGAATTAAATCTCGGGCTGTAGTATTCACATCCCCAAATTCAGGCCACTCTCGTCTTTCTAAAACTGGCTTTCTGCCTCCTCTTGTGAGACCAGGCATTTAGTCCAGTGGATGGCAGAAGAGAGAGGAGCCAAGGTGGCATAGCCTGGAAGTTAGTCATCAAGGACCCTGGACTTTCTCCTGGCCTCACCTGTCTAAAGGCCTCAGAACCACTGCTGCTGCCAAGGGGTGGCTTTGAGTTAGGAATCATTTCACTACATCCCCAAATTCCTATTGGCTTGTGCAAAATACTATATAGCCTACACACGTTCCATAACTTAGGAGTTAATTAATTAAAATGCATTCTGTTCATTTTTAATCCTTCCCAAAGAGCCAAAATGAATCTACTTTTTGGAATAGCATGTCTGTTACATGTATTAATTTCCACATTTGGTATGATTAAAGATTAGTAAAAGGACAGATTAATTCTTTAAACTGATCTTTACTCAACTAGATTGGAAAGGGACTAAAGAACAGAAAGGTCCCAGAGAATTAGGGAAAAAGGTTAAAAAAACCAAGAACTTGGTTTGAATCCTTTTTATTTACTCAAATGTGGGTCCTAGTCTCTATCAGAATCTTCTGTTTAGTATTATTTGCACTAAGAAAAGCAGTGTAGTGTATAGTGCTTCGGGGAAAATTGACATGAGCTTCATGTCTTTTGAAGCATGGATGGATTCAGGATGACTCCTGAATTCCTCTCTGTGAAGATGACCTTTTTTACTCAATTAACTTCATGTTATTTGGAAATTCTTTCAAAATGCTAATTTCAGAGTACTGTATTCCTTCCTCATATAATGACTTTGAGCATTTCCAGGCCAAAAAGGGAAATGTTTGAAGCACAGAATGATCAGTATTCTTAGCACCAATCAGTATTTTTAGTGTACGTGGGAGTAAGGTCTTAAATTCATTTTAGATTCAGTTATGTAATGGGCCGACATGTCACAATATGACGTCATGCCTTCGTTAATTTGAATTTTGAAATAAAACTGATAGTAAAGGATAATGTATAAAAGATTTTAGTGTTGATATCTCAGAATGGGTAAACTAGCAAGATTTGAATCTTCGAATACTGTTTATATTGTATTTAGAATCCTGATAAAATGCTTATACTTTTTAAAAGTTAAAAACTTTTTTTTCCTCTTTCAGAGAATCGTAAGTGCTCAGAGCTTGGCTGAAGATGATGTGGAATGAAAAACAAATTTCAACGTAATAATATCAATTAAAAATATTTTTAAAATCCTAACTTGGAAGATGAGCAGCTGTGGGGGAATAAGGGCAAACATGCTTGCTATGGACTGTCCAACACTGAAATCTACCAAAGTTAATTTTTACTTTGTGTAGATCCATTTGTCTGTTT
Source organism: Macroglossus sobrinus (assembly GCA_004027375.1). Classification (NCBI taxonomy): domain Eukaryota; kingdom Metazoa; phylum Chordata; class Mammalia; order Chiroptera; family Pteropodidae; genus Macroglossus; species Macroglossus sobrinus. The sequence goes on along the minus strand of PVKZ01000676.1, from coordinate 19,775 downwards.
TATTTATTTTTCCCAGTGAAGAGTGTATTTTGATAGAATGCTTTTCATTTTATAAATACACTATGAGTTGCTGAAATATCATGGATTTTGTTTATTCCTAAAATAAGTAATTAAAATGTACATATAACATCATATTACATAAATCAAAAATATCCAGTGCTCAGTTTTGAAAGGCAAAAGTGAAGGAGAAAGCTGAAGGATGCACGTTTTTTAAGCTAATACATTTTGCTACACATTAGAAAATTGGATTGAGACATAATTGTGTTGATCAAAACTAAGTATTAAAATCTTTGAGATCATTTATTTGCATTTAATCTCTTAAATATGTGACATGTGCTGCTGTGTTGTATTAGCAACCCACCCCCACCCCCCAAATCCTGTGTTCAGTCTTGAAATGTTTTTGTTTAAATCAGTGACTTAATGTGTTCTAGATATTTATTTCCTGGTATTTTACATAACACGTAGTTGCAGATAGCACCGGGAACTAGATCTCTGTGCCTCTAATCTTGCTGCGAACTTCACCCGTTATTGCCTGACCACTTTCCTTGTTTCGGAGATGAGGGAACTGGTCGCTGATGCAGAGAAGTGTCCCTTCAGCCTCGCATTCATTTGGTTCTGTTCAGTATCATCAGATCTACCCTCTCCTGGGGGTATTTGTTTGGGCAGCCAGGCCTTGCAATGTTTTTGTCTCTGAATTTTGCATGCTTGCCTGACTTAGTATTTCTGAATCGATCTCTTGTTTTAAGGTATAATGTGTTGATTTTCAGTGAAATGATATGGTCTGTCACTGCTCTTGTAAATTAATATGAAACTTAACCTTTAAGGTAGGTGGGATGAAATGCTTATTAAAATTTCTTTGCTTTTATCTTCAATGTATTTCCTTAATCCTTCAATCTGATTCATTTTTCTTGTTATGAGTATAAGGTGCAGCTTGTAGCTCAAGATTTGCAGAGAATATGGGTAATGAGACCTCTTATTCGCAAAATATTGACATTATCCGCAGTCACAGATTCATCCTCAGACCTGTGAATAAGGATCTTCAGTCCTTGGTGGCATCTGTTGAACTGAGCAGTGTTTCTTATTTAAAGTTTACGTTTATTCCATCTGAAAATCTGGAGAGACCCCAAAAGCATCTATGTGCTCAGCTTTTACTTAAAACTTCTTTGCCCTGGGGTTTCATGGTGGCCGTGGGGTAGTGCGTTTCTGCCTCTGGGGAGCCACACAGCCTTGGACACATCTGTCACATTGCCTCTCTGAAGTCACCCAGTATTCTCGTTTATAAAAGGACCAGGTGATACACATAAAAGGACTGCCCTGGGTGCCTTCCTGGTCAGTGGTCCTGAACCTCTAGACATGGCTTGCTTTGATTACACCCAGCATGCTTTTGGGGTTGGGGGTGACCAGTACAAACATGCTAGTCCCCAGTCCAAAGCAGTGTCGTGGGAATTGTGTGATTGGAAACGGTCACCTGTCCCAGACAAAGGAAGCACCCAGGATGGCCCTCTGAGGGTTAAGAGGTCTGGGCAGAGTTCAGGGCCGGAGGGGGCGTGGGTGGGGCAAAGGAGCGAGAGGAGGATGGGCCAGAGGAGCTGTGAGCCACTTGGCAGAGCAAAGGGTCTGTCTGCTTTGATTCGGGCCTCTGAAGACTGAGTGCCCTAGAGAACTGGCACAGACAGCCATGTGACACTGGGCTTTCTGAGGAGTGCCCAGGTGTGGTATGATGCTCGTCGAAAAGGTGGTGGTGTCTCGAGAGCTGACTAAGCCAGGTACATTTTTCATTTAAATGACAGCTTTGGTGCTTTGAAAGCAGATAAGAATGTTTTTCTCCAACACATAATTGCCAAACGCTGTTTCCTATCTAGAGTCTTACCTGTAAGGTGGTGGGACCAGGCAGTCATGGCTATGCTGGCCAAAGGGAGCTCAGCCCAAGGTGTAAGCAGAGAGAAAATAGCTCAAATGTTCCGTCTGCTTATGTTGCTCTCATGGTAAAAATCTGGAAATGAGGTGCACACTGACTGTTGCCGGGCAAAGATCTGTTATTAGGTCCCACAGTTTGCACTTTGAAAGTGTTTAAACCTGGTGGCAGTGATGCTATTGACAGATAACCAGGACTTCACATTTAATGTATATAAAACGTACAGTGAGCATGGCAGGCAGGCAGTATTCGAGTCTTTTTTCCCCTTGATAAGTGATGTTTTTACCACGCAGCTGCCTGCTGTTGAATCAACCTATGGACCAAGTGTGTGAATGGAATATTGTTGCAGAAGAGATTTTGAGGTAATTGGTATATCGTGCAGATAATCATACAATATTTTCTTTTTGTAACGTAAAAATGCAGTTTTATTGATGCTTGTGCCTCAGCTGTTCAAGTGAATATTAAAGGGCTTGGAGAAAATATTGGCTTGGTGTGTATTTGCAGAAGTGAATTCTGCTGAATTTTGATGACTCAGAATAGTGGCACCTGACCGGACACACTCGCCTTTGACTTCAGGGCCTTCACAGATCCCAGGTTAGGGGCCAGGCTCCAAAGTCCGTAGGTGCGGGCCCTGTGTGGCTGTGGCTTTCCGCCTTCTGCAAGCATCAGTCACCTGGAAGGCAAGGCAAACAAGCCTGGGCCCGAAGCGCATGGGTCATGGGCTTTCCCAACAAGTCCCAGGTTCTGGAGCTGCTGCTCTGCGTCACACTATGACTGAGACGCAGACAGTGACGCCCAGTGGTGATGTGAAAAACGTAACTAAGCAGTTTTTATTAAAATGCCAGCCGGATTAAGGTCACAGACGGTGTACTTCAGCACTGTGAACATGCGATTCAGTGTGATAAAAAGCCAGCTGACGGCAGCCGAACACCCAATACTGCATCGATCATGAACTGAGGCACGTAGACCATCGTTATCAGATTTGACGTTTGAGATAGGTCAGTCCACTTAAATGTGCCCGAGGAACATGTCTCAGAAAATAACCCACCAACTGGACAGGTCAGTTAAGCAGAAGTCGTATTCCTTAAGCATTTCAGTTGTGAGTTTTAAAATTTTTACTCCATGTCCTGGGATGAATCAAATTGATTTTTTTCCCCCTTTTTGGATACCAGGTTACTAGAAAGTTATATATGAATTACATATAATATTTTAAATCTTTTGAAGGTGACAGCTGTGTTCTGGAGACAGTCCAGGAAGCGCTGTGGAGGTGCCCTGTTTAATTTCAACTGATCTTGATAAGGGATTTAAATACTTTGATGTAATTGACTTGGTTTACCCAGAGTGACAAAAGAATAGCCCCTAGAGGTTGAACATTGTGACTTGAATGGACTCCCCCCTCAGAGGACAGCTCTGGTCCTAGCAGAGGCTGACCCACCTGTAGAGCAGTCATTTCAGTGTCCTATTCCTGACATGGTTTTCAAAAGCTTCCTTCAGAGCAGGACTCCAGTAGCAGGTGTGGAAACCCAGCCTGAATGAGCTCAGGAAGTGGTGGCGTTTGTGGGCTCCTCGAGAAGAGTAGGTCTCGCCTTCAAGATGAGAATGCGGCTCCCCACATCAGGCTAGCACCTCCATCTGCTTCTCACTGTGCTTCCTTTGCTTTCACTCAGACTCAAGGCTGGAGCTAAATGATGAAGTCACTTTTCTGAGCTCTAGAATGTGTCAACTTGACTCTCACACTCTTACAAGGTGGTAGTTCTTTTACAGCCAAAGAAACGTGCCCAGTGTTGCCTGGGAAGAGATCCAGACCCCCCACCCTCAGCCGTATGGGGGTGTGATTTACAGAGATCGTGTGTGTACAGTGTGATGTTCTAATATCCATACATATTGTGAAATGGTTACCATAATCAAGGTAATTAACGTATCCTCACCTCACAGTTACCTTTGTGTGATGAGCACACTGGAGATCTACTCTGCAAACGGCACGTCCAGAATACGTCATTAGCTCATACCTGAAAGTTTGTGCCTTTGGACCAAACCCCCCACCCCCACCCAGCTCCTGGTAACCACCTTCTGCTCGTTTCTAAGAGTCTGATTGTTTTAGCTTCCACGTGTAAGCAGGCTCATGCCATGTTTGTTGTTCATTCATGTCAAATGTGGCAGAATTTCCTTCCTTAAGGCTGAATACTCCATTGTGTTCATCACATTTTATTTATGCATTCATCCGTACACACTTAGGTTGTTCCTATATCTTGACTATAAATAATGCTACAATTGAACATGATAGTGCAGACGTCTCTGAGAGAGTGATTTCATTTCTTTCAGACATATCCCCAGAAGTGGAATTGCAGGATCATATGGCAGTTGTATTTTTAATTTTGTGAGGACCCTCCGTAGTTTCCCATAGTGGCTGAGTCAGTTTACATTCCCTCCTCAGTGCCCGAGGGTCCCCTTTCTCCACGTCCTCACTAACACCTTTTGACTTTTTGATGGTAACCATTCTAACAGGCGTGAAGTGACATTGTAGTTTTGATTTGCATTTCCCTGATGAGTGATTTTGAGCATTTTTTTATATACCCGCTGGCCATTTGTATGTCTTGAAAAATGTTCAGCCATTTGCCCATTTTTAAATAAGGTCATTTATTTTTTTGCTATTGAGTTGTTTGAGTTCCTTACATTTGGATATTAATCCCTATCAGATACATGGTTCATAAATATTTTCTTCCATTTCACAGGTTGCCTTTTCATTTTGTTGATGGTTTCCTTTGCTGTGCAGAAGTTTTGGTTTGATGTCTCATTTGTTTTTGCTTTTGTTGCCTGTGTTTTTGGTGTCATTCAAAAAATACTGCCAAGACCAATGTCAAAGAGCTTTTCCCCTGTGTTCTCTTCTAGGAGTTTTACAACCGGTTTCAGGTCTGTGTTTAAGTCTTTGATCCATTTTGAGTTGAGTTTTGTATATAAAGGGTGTAGGGTTACTTACTTTTGTGTGTGTATATCCATTTTTCCAAGCGTCACTTATTCGAGACTGTCCTTTCTCTTGTATATTCTTGGTTCCTTTGTCAAAGATGAGTTGACTTGTAGACTCAGGACTTGAATTAGGGAGGGTAACTGGCACTATACTTTGCTTCCTACTTGACAGATAGGACAAGGGACTTCACCAAAGATGAGGGACATACTGAGCAAACAAAATAAAATGGCCACTCTGTAATTCAATTTGCACGTAGAATGGACGCTTATTTCTTTCGAGAAGACAGATACTGGGTAAGAGTTGAAAGCACAAAACATTGAAATCTTGTCATATCTTTTTATAAAACAAGTTTTTGTTCGCTTTATAATTTTGCAATGTCTCACATAAAAATATTTTTGCCACCTCCCAGGTTACTGAAATAAAGTTAATGCCTCAGGAGTGCATGTCGTGAGTTCCTCCGCTCCTGTCGCAGACTGGACCAGATAAGCAGGCACTGGGTGCGGGGTGGGCAGCGGAGCACATGGCCGGGGTGGGATCCGGGCCTTGGTGGGTGGGCGGAGAGTGGGGTCGCTGCTGGAACTTGATGCTCTTGGACCCCTTCCATCTAGAAGGCCCCCTAGTTTCTCCATTCTTCCTGGGGGACTTCATTCTCTGGCTGCAGTGGTACCTGTACCCTGATGGCCCCCTCCTGAGCCCAGGTGGGTATGTCCACAGGCACCTCTAATGGCATGTACGGAGCTGAATTTATTCCCGAGCTTGCTTCTGACCCGGCTTCTACCTGACTGTCAGCTGCTCACCATGTTCTATCAGTGACCAACCCTCGCCACTCCCAAGCTCTAGTCTCTGCCACTTCTCTCTGGCCTCCCTGCCACTCCCAGGCCGTTGTCTGTAGTTACTGCACAGCCCCCTCGCGCGCGCACACACACACTTGCTGCCTGAGGAGCTGTTCTGAGGCATCACATCCTGTGTGTGGCTTTACGCCCTTGGGAATCCGACTGGTCCTCGGTCAGGTGTCCTCCATGCCACAGACCCAGGGACAAGTCCCAAGGCAGACTCCGGCCCACAGGCCAAGGGCAGGGAGGCCAGAGGCTGCACTCCTGTCTGGCAGTGAACGGTTTCTTAAGGGCAAAGGATGCACGGGTGTTTGGGCTGCCAGCCAGCGGATGGCGTCCTTGCCCTTGGCGAGCACCAAAGAATGGGACCGGTCCCAGGTTCCAGCCTTACGTGCTTGACCGGGTCAGGACAGCGGCCTGTTCCAGAAGCCAGGGCACGGGGCACAGGCAAGGTTCTGGTTTATGTCAGAAGGAAAGCTTCGATTTGGATCGGACAGCTTTGGGGGTACTTTCCTCCCTCAAAGGCACTCAGACTCTGCCAGGCTGGCTTCCCCTGCACTTCATTCTGAAGTAGAAACAAAATGGCCAGCCATCACGCTTTCTAAATAAAGTGAGATTTTCAATAGGAAACTTGAAGAATTGACATGTTCTTTCTTTTGCCATGTGTATCTTCTCTTCTGCAAAAGGGCTTTTTCTTGCTTAAGAAAAATAGACAGTAATCATTCCATCTGTTTCCTATGAAATGGAAAAATAATTCCATGTGCAGCTTCTAGGTGATGGGGTTAACTGAGGGGATGTGGGGATGTGGGGGCGAGTGGGGAGGTTAGAGGACAAAGTCATCCCAGCAGCGAGGGGTCACTCAGTCCCACTGATGCCTCCAGCCTTCTTGATAGCACAGGTTTCTCTGGGGTATGACAGAGTCTTGTCTTCTCCGCATCTCACATTCATACCTTCTGTTCAACAGAGTCACACACAAAGACACCTCAGAGGCCGTTGACCTCTTGTGTCACCTCGTGCACGTGGCCTTGAGCTTGGTCAAATCTGTGCTGCTTGGGCTTGCAGGGCTGGCTTTCATTTGACACGTTTGGGAAAGCCAGTTCTTCATCCAGAAAGCTCTGCCTACAGTTATTCAACGGAGGCTGTTCACTAGGACGACACTTAAAACTCACAGATTCTTTTTCAGAGCTGACAACTCTCCTTATGTGATCCTTTAAGCAATTTAGAATATTCTGGATTCCCAAGATTTTGCTTCAGTGAAATAAATAATAGCTGAAAGTAAGTATTTTTTGTTAGCGCTCTAGTCCCATCTCGTAAGTCCTTTGACACTAATTTTAAGAATCACCGGTCATCAGGTGTTCCCTTATTTCAGCTTATCTTATGCTCTTTAAATAGGGGTGTAACAAAAATGAGCCTGCACTTGTGCGCTGTTTAACAGCTCTAGGTGTTTTATCACTGAGTTCTTGGAGGAAGGTAGGATGTTAACAGAGGACATGGAAGCATGGACCTGTCACATGACTTGTTCCGAATCGCAGGATTAGTGATTAAAAAGGGTTTGGGCTCATCTTCCTGGCTTGTGCCTGAGCTGTCTCACCATAGGTCGTGCTACAGCATGAAGCTTTGAGAACAGTAAGTTGATAAAGAGCCTCATCTTAACAGGATGCATGTTTAGAAACTTACTTGGTGGTTCTCCCGTCAGAAGTGAGATTGGGGACCACAGTGCTTTACTATCTTTGTTCAATGCTGTGCTCCCAGCGTCTAGAACGGCTTCCGGCACAAGACAAGCACCTCAACAAAAACGAGACGAATTCATTAAAAGACACAGGCTCCACACACACAGTTGTGGAGTCTGACAGAGGAGGCTCCTACTAATAAAGGCTGTCAAATCCTGCCCCATCTAAAAAAAAAAAAAAATAGAAATAAAAATAGGGCCCAGGGGTCTAGTTCTCACCAACACAAAGTGCTTCTCACAGTGAGGGCTCTGTCTCCTGTATCGTACTTTGCTCCTTTAGCACAGCTGGCCCCTCAGAAGCAAAGATAAATTTACTCCTTCCTCAGAGTGACTTGAGATGCGGGGTAAAGCTGTTGCAGGAAGCATCCAAGCCAGCCTCGCACATCAGCCCTGGAGCCGCGCGGCCTGGGAGGCTCCCTTCATAAGTCACATCTTTCCCAACCTGTTTAAAATACTTAACCATCTAAAACTTTTAGTTCACTCCATGCTGAAAAGCTTTTCAGAGATACCAAACAGTTCATGGAGCCAAGGAAAGCAGCGCCCCCCAACCTGTTTTGACAAGGTCTGGGTGGTTTCGTTACAGACCTGCATCTCCGTCTCTAAGCCGGCGGGGTATCGTGCTGTGTGTCACCGTCCACCAAGCGCAGCGGCAGGGGAGCTGGTACCTGTGTTTGCCGGGAGCGGAGTGGCGTGCAGCTGGCCCGCCGGGCCACGTGCAACTCGGGCCGCGTCGCCCGGGGCTCAGGGCAGCCTGGCTGGACACCGGGCAAAGCGCGTGGCAAGCGGCCGCTGCACGAGGGCGAGGCCCGGTTCTCCGGCCGCTGCGGGTCCTGCGCGGCCTGGCCCGAGGGCACAGCACGTCCAGCAGGCGCTCGGGTCGCGGGGATGAGCTCGGCGACAACCCCTGGGTGGGACGCGGCGGCGACGGCGCCATCTAGTGGCGGCCGGAGGCTTCGGTGGCACTGCCACCCGCCCGCGGGGGACCCACAGCGACCCGTGGAGACGCCGGGCTTAGAGACGTGTCGTCCCAGCACCGAAAGCTGACTCTAAGCGCACAATGAAAATACTGGAGTGTTTATTTCTTTAGGAAGAGAAAAGTTCATCCCGGAAAACGCACCAGGGTGACGTTTTGTCAGGTCTTGTTTCGGGTCCCCGTGAATTAAACTCTGCATGGGAACGAGCCAAATGAGAGACTGTAATTCAGAAAAGTAGCTGCGCGGACTGCTGACCTCCAGCGAGGACTCGAACAGGCGGCGCGACCCAGGCCCGGCCCGGCGCGGCGCCACCCGCGTGGCTTCTGCGTCACAGGCAGGAGGCAGGTGGCGCCGCGAGCCTCGGACTCCCGCCGCCCCACGTCCGGATCGTCGCTGTGCACAAGTCGCGGGAGCTTAACGCCCCCACGCCGTTGGGTCTGCACCCCCCCACCTGTGCCCCTTCCCCGTCACTGGATGAACTGTCCTCCTCCAGCCGCTCCTGGGCCCGACCCCTGTCGCCCACCCAGGACGTGCTCCAGCGTCACCCTCTCTTCTGCGTCATCAGCTTCCCTTCTCTATGCGATAATTCAGGGGCGCGCAGGCGCAGTGTAACATCCCCCTCCTGAAAAGGCCCCTGCAGTCCCGCATTTCCCCCTGCACTTCACGTTACAGCTGCTGGTACCCCCTGCCTCTGCCTGTCCCACCCTCTGAGACCCACTTGCAGCCTTCTGTCCCCACGCATTCACCAAGGCTGCTTTGTGCCAAGGGAACCCGTGAGGGTGCTGCTGGCCTCTGGGGTCAGTCTGCAGCCTTATGGTCTGTGGCCTGTCAGCAGCACCTGCAGCAGGCACCGCCTTTTCCCGGAAGCCCTTGGTCCTGCCGGCTCCGGGACACTGCACTCTGCAGTCCTCCTTCACTTGCTGACACCTCCCCGCTCAGTGCTAGGGTGTCTTTCAGCTGTCACTCCTACTGGCCCCATCCAGTCTCAAGGCTCCAAAGTCTGTCTGGACGCCCTGAGGACCCTGGAGTGGGGGTCTGTGGCCCGGACTTTGGCCCTGAGCTCCAGCCCAGGCCCCAGCTTCCTGCTGGACATCTGTCCCTGGGCCTCAAGAGACCTTACATGGAACGCATCCAAACTGGTCTTTGCATCTCCCCTCTAGACCTGCCCTCTGCAGGGTCACCTCCGTCCTAGGTCATGGCTCCTTCAGCTTCCCGAGGCTCAGGCCAGAGGTGTGGGCGTCATCTTGACCCCTCAGCTCACACGCGGGTACAGGAACTGCTGTCGCCTCTCCCTTGCCATGCATGCAGTCACCGTCCCACATAGTTGTTCTCACTTTTCTATTTAATGCTCCTCTCTTCCCCAGAAACTAGGCTCCGTGAGGGCTGGGCTCCACCCTCCACTTTTGTTCATTACTGTATCCCCAGGGCTTTGAACCATGTCCTAATTGATACTCAATAAACATTGTAAATGAGTGAATGAAGCAATTGGTGAATAGCAGGTACTTGATAAATGGTAGCTGTTTTTTTTTTTTTTTTTTTTTTTTTTTTTTTTTTTTTTTTTTTTTTTTTTTTTTTTGTCTGTCATAGATCTCTATTTTGCATAGGAAATTAAAGAAAAACATTGCACTGTGAGGGAGCAAAAAGACACACTCCCGAGGTGGGATGTTGTGCCAGTTCCTTTCGAGTAGTCAGTATCTTACAAAGCAGAGAGAGGACCATCCTGGATGTAAAGAAAAGTCAGTGCCATAACACCAAACGCATCATCTGGTCCTCGACTGAGCAAAACAGCTTTAAAAGACACTTTTGTAATATATGGAGAAATCTGAGTATGAACTAGGTGTTAGGTAGTGAAAATCATATTAACTGTACTAGCTGTTTTAGTAATAATTGTGATTATGTATTACAATAACCATTTTATGTATAAATATATACATATATGTGACATTTACTTTTAGGGGTGAAAAATCACGATGTCTATAATTTGCCTGAAAACACTTCAGCAAGAAAAAAAATACATGAAGCGAAGCTGACAAAATGTTAACAATTGTTAGGTTGAAGCAACGCACACGCAAATGTTTGCTGTACTATTCTTTCTACTCTCTGTATGAAAACTCACAGAAAAGTAGCGGTAGACTTGCTGTGTGCTTTTGCAGAGAACTGAGTGCAGCAGAAGCTTTACTGTGTTGGCGACGCAGCCAGGTAAGCGGTCCCGCGGCTGGGAGGACCCCGCTCGGCCCCCAGGCTTGTGCAGAGAAGCGTTGCATGCACAGCTGGCGGGCCCGGTGCTGCCACACACAGCCCTGATGGTGGCTTCTGGAACATAGAGGGTGAACCCGGATGCCAGCCACTCCTGGGGGCGGGCAGCTCCCCCAACCAGCCTGGATCTTCTGGCTAAAAGGTGTCTGGTGCTGGGCCTAGTCCCGAGTGGTTTCTAGTAGTGCAGATCTGTGGTGTTGAACTTGAAGGGGAAAAAAAAAAACCCCTCAAATTTCAGTCAAAAGCCTGCTGGACCCACCCTCCGAAGCTAAACAGAAAGGAACTAAAAGTCCCTCTGTGCGGCTTAGATGGCATAACTCAACAACGGTAACCCACAAAGTGAAAGGTGCTTGTGGACGATAGTTTTTTCCTGATTTTAAAGTAAATTTGGGGGCCAGTAGGTCCATTCTGTTATTATCTCTAGGTTATGGGGTTTGGGGCAATGTTTCTTCTTAATTATACTTTCCTGTGTTTTTCAAAATTTTTGCCATCACCGCCTAATCGTTGTCACAGTAAGAAAGAAACCAAGTGTGGCTTTTTGTCTGTACCTGCTGTATTGGTTGTGACAGTTCTGCTGTGGCTAACAACCGGTGCAGACCGGCCTGAAGCAGCCCCAGGGCTCTGTGCTTGCTTCCCCAGCGGGGTGGGGCGGGCTGGCTCCGGTATGTCCGGCCTGGTGTTCCCCTGACGAGCTGTGGCTTGTTTCTTTCTCTCTTTATCCCACAGGTTTGGCTTCAATTTCAGGCAGATGTTTTGCTGTGGTGCATCGCAGCTGTGGGGGCCTTAGACTTGTGTCTTTCCAGCTTCAAGTTTAGGGGGGCAACTTCTATCTTGTAATTCCTGGGGGACATGCTCTGCATCTCACTGGCTTGTACTCGCCTAAAACCCAAGGCAGACAGAGCGACTGATGAGGTCGGTCCTAGGTTACATGCCTCACCCCTGAGGTGGAGGTGGCACCCCCTGCTCCTAACACACAGGCTAGGCAGAAGGGACAGGAGGGTTTTCTAGAGGGCATTTGGTGTCAAAAGAGGGGGAATAGAAAATCACAAATACCTTTTTACCTACTTACGGAAAGAATTTGCAATAATGAAGGGAGGAGAAAGCTCAGGGAAAGGGAAGCTGCTCTAATCGAACCCAGAATTTAGCTCTGAGCTTCCTGGCAGCCAAGGCAAAAGGGAAGGGCTAGTTCACAGAGCACAAACTCATCAGGACTGAATGGCAAAGAAGGGTCAGCAACAAATGAAAACACTAAGACCCTGAGGCTCAGTGTGATCACCTCCCTGTGTTTCCTCTCTGCATCACCAACATTTCTTACTGGTTCACTTTCTGTTCTTCTTGGGCAACATTTACCTTTTTTCTCCTGCTGCTGAGATGAGTCCTCATCCCTTTCTCTGCCTGGAGCCACCACATGATCTGCTCATCTGTCTTCCCAGTTGAATGGGAGACCGTGGACCTCAAAGCCGCAGGCCGAACCCTGGCTGCTGGCGAGAGTCAGCCGGAGGCGAACGGTCCAGAGGCCTGGAGTCCAGTGCCATTTCTCCTTTGGCGTCACCTGCCCCCCAGACTCATCCTCTTGGAAAACAGAGGCACTGGTTGGCCTGATGGCGATGCTAGCTAGCCTTCACATGCCACTCTGGCAAGAAGTGCGTCACACGATGGGAAAGCAGGATTCTCCTCCCCGGAACCCATTTCACGATGGTTTTGCACCAAAAAGGTTTTCAGAGATTTTCTTCCTGGACCACACAGTTTCTCACAGATCCTGGGCGTTTCACACTCGGTTCTTTTTCTGGAGCTGACAGCCGGGGGGAGCGCATTTGGTGGGGCACATGGGGTGCTCACCACTCGCCCTGTCCTCATGGGCTTGGTGACACCAAGGAGGGTGGCACCAGAGGGAGTGCGTCTGGCCCTGCGGGTGCTGCCCGACCCACCAGCTGGGCTTTGGGCACAGAGGATGCTGACGGCCACCCTTCTCCCCGGCTCCTGGGCCTCGAGGCTGCAGAGGAGCTGCAGGAGACAGGTGTCTCAAATGTCAGGGAGAGGAGGGAGCCTTTTGGCTTCACTCCTGCTTGGGTAGTTTACTTCCTAGATTAGTCCTGTTTGCACCTTTTCCTTGTCAGCATTTTTTAATTTCTTTCTGGGAATGCCAAACAGAAGACTTTGACTGTGGAAAGGTAGTGATTTGGAGGCTTTCCTGTATAATGTTTGGTCTCTCTCTTGTATCATCCATATCGTCTGGGCTTTAGTATCTTATTAACTCCGTGTTGTCATGTGGTCTGCCCAGTGCCCTTCATGGGTTGCACTCCCCTCTGTCCCCAGGGGAGGGCTCTTGCTCAGAACTGGTCTTAATCATTTCTGCCTTGTGTTGGGGAGAGGATGGGACCTACTGAAAACATGCCTCGTCTTGTCTGCAGTGGTAGAAAGACATGCCGGCGGTAAGGGGCCTTCTTCCTGCTGCTATGTCCCTCCATTCTCTCCCAGGACCACGGGACAGGCTGCAAAGGGTTTCTTACCCCACAGGTCATTATTTACTATGCATGTTGTATGGTTAGAAGCCTTATTTTAAAAGTTGGATTGCAGTAGAGTGTATCTCACATGGTTAGACATGTTTTCTTTTCCCAGTAGTTTTTGTGAGTCTGTTACAAATGGACTAATTTTGCTTTAAACAAAAAGCCTTTTATTATGCTAACTGACAATGTATAAACACAGATTAAAAGTTTTTTTTCCTCTGAGAATAATTGTTTAAAAACACCAACACATGAGAATAACGAGTAATTTTACTGATGGCGGTACTCTTTGAAGCTTTATGGTGAAAGAAAATAATTGGGCAGCTAACGCAAGTGTGTGCCTTTCCTTCACAAATGGTCATGTACGTCACAGCTGAGTCTGGGGCGACACCCAGAATCTGCCTTCAGCGGAGCGACTGGAGTGATTCTATGAGCTCAGGGACGTCCCTTAAGCAAGTGACTGTAGCCAGGTGACAGCGGGGGTGTAGATGTGACTCGGTCAGTGCCTGGCTCCTAGTGCTCCCTGTCTCCCATCTCAGCTGTGTCCAGTTGAGGGAGTAAAACTTTACCCTCTGCCTTTTCACTTATCCATCTCCAGTTAAATTACCTACAACCAATTCACACGAATTATCAGCTAATTTTTAAGCATTGACTCAAAGTATATCTAAGCCCTGCAGGTTGGGATGGCGCCCCAGAAATTTAGCTCGTAATGACTGTCACTGGTCCGGCTCCCGCATCGCCTCCCGCAGGTGCAAGGCGCAAGACACACTGATCACCTTAACTACTGGGTTCTTTGGCAGGAAACAGGTCTTTGTTCTAGCACTTTCTGCCCATTATAGGGCTGTTACGAGGAAGAGAGAGGCAGAGGTTTTGCCCGCTTGCCCGCTGCTCACCTCTTGCTGAGCAGCCCGGTTCCACACAGGCCACTGACTGGTACCGGCATGCGGCCCAGGGGTTGGGGACCTCTGAACTAGAGGGTTTTGGATGAGCTTAGCATGGTGAACTGTGAGCAAGGCCGATTGCCCTTCCTAGTGTGGGTGTGCCTCATCCGATCAGCTGCAGGCCTGACTAGAACAAAAAGACCTGACTTACAAAGCAAGAGGGCGTTTCCAGCAGATGGCCTTTGGACTTGACCTACACCATCAGCTCTTCTGGGGCTCTGACCTGCTGGTCCACACTGCAGATGGTGGACTTGCCAGCCCCCGTGATTATGTGTGCCAATTCCGTATGATAAATATCTTCCTATACACATCCTGTTGGCTCTGTTTCTCTGGAGAACCCTGATCGATATGGCATGTCCCGCTGAGACTGGCTCATTTGTGCAAGTGTGCAGACTTTCAGTCGAGGAACCTTATAGGTCAACCGCTAAGATCTTCCTCCCAACCCCTCTTCCCAAAACGCGGGCCCCCAGTCTGTCTCAGAGGCATCTCCGCGCGTGCTTGGGCGCCATCTAGTGGCAAAGTGAGGCAAAGTCCTCGCCTGGTCGCATCACTTCCATCACCGTCGCTGCCCGCTTAGCTCCCTGAGCACGTCTTCGCTGACCTCCGCATTCGTGTGCTTCATTCGCTCTTTCACACATACACTTGGCACGGGCTCGCTGGTGCACAAGGCACTGCAGCAGGTGCAGAGCTGCGCAGCCAGCGCCCCCTCTCCTTCCCTGAGCTCACAGTCCAGCTAGAGGCAAGGAGTGAAAGCAGACAATTGTAGTCACGCATGCTCAGGGGTGGGTGACACACAGGAATAAGGAACCATGGCGTGAACAGGGGGACTGCAGACTGGGCCACTGTCTGATGGAGTGTTAGTGTTCCAGGGACAGAGTTCAGTTTGCCTACACTGCTGGCTCTGGCCACCGCCAGAGCAACTGGGTGTTCAGGCTGAGCGAGAGAGACACGCTGGTTGCCCCGGGTTACTGCCCATCAAGGGACCAGCTGGTGGATCACCTGGAGAGGCAGAGCTGGCATGGGCGAGGGAGCTGTGTGTGGGCGTGGGTGACACCAGTGGCTGGTCACTTAGGCCTCAGACAAGAATCCAGGTGGGGTGTCTGGGGATGAGGCACCTGCCCCACACTCCCAGTCCTGTGGGACGCAGCATGTGCTGTGTGATCGGGACAGAATATGCAAGCTTGTCCTGTGTCCCCTTGGAATGATCACAGCCTCAGTGTTCTGGGGACTGGGATGTGTGGATGAGCTGGGGTCTGAGATAAGTTTTTTTTTTTTTAATCTATTTTTTTAATGGCAGATGACCAGGCTGAGATGCTTTCCCACTCAGGGGCTGGGTAGATGGAGGTGGGTGGTTGGGTGGAGGCCTTGGGGCAAGCCTTCAGAGGTCGCGGGTGTTCTGAGTGGCGAGTGTGGTGTGATGACGTCAGGGCCCTGGGCTGGTCCCTGTGGCAGCTGTGTTTCAGGGGGTGAGGCAGCAGCTTTCCGGTCCCCATTCTGGAGGAAGCCTGGCTGTATCTTTGTGACAGGCAGAGAGCGAGGGGCCCCAGGCGTCCTTTCCTCCCTGCAGCCATCAAGGTGGACACCTGGGCTCTGGCCTGGTAGGTGGGGGTGGTCAGTGGGGGTGGGGAGCGAAGGCCCAGATCCATCAGGGATGAAGCCAGCTCTGGGGCCAGGGCGGGGATGAGCTGGGGCCCTGGGGTCTGTGGAAATAGCAGGAATTAAGAATGGGGTCCCAGGGGAAGTGGGCTTGGAGCACTGGGCAGAGGACGTGGCCAGTTCCAGACCTTTGTTCAGACCTACATGCTGGGTGCTGGGGAAGCCACTGAGAAGACAAACCAGGTCTTTCTCCCTGGTTTGCAGGTCAGCAGAGGGGGTACATTCCCAGAGAGCCTCAAAAGTGGGGGCAGCATCGTGGACGACATGATGTGGGCATGCTGTCAGCAGGAGACACTGGCCAGACAGCACTGCCTACATCCTGCCTGGGGCTACCATGCAGCCTCACCTTGGACGTGTCTGTAACCTCTCACCTTTCCTGGGTGACATTTCCTCCAGGCAGCCGAGGCTATGAAAGGGCCACCCACCAGCTCTGAGGGCTCTAGGTCTATGCAACCGTCTAGCCCTCTAAACCTCAGTTTCCTCATTTATAAAATGGAACCTTTTGATTTGCTTGGTTTGTTTTGAGGTTTAAACGATATTTATCAACGTCTCCGGAAGTTGGAACCGGAAATATGAGGCTTCCTTTCTGCTCAGGTTAAACTTCAGGACTCATAGAGTCTCAGGTGCAGGATGCCTGTCACCTGACCAGTAAAGGACTCTGGGAGGCTAAGTGTCCCTCCCCCCCGAGGGGCCAACGTGGATGGTAGAAATCTAGTGACCAATGTGGCCTGCCTGTGGAAGCCTCCGGGGCACTGGGCCTCCTGCTGCTAGAGGGACAGAGCTGTGTGCCTCCAGGCACCGGACCTGGCCGGGGTCAGCCCGCGGAGAGCGCTTTTTGCTCTGTGACATTCTTGGGCGAACCAGACGCTCACCCCGTAGACAGTGGATGTTCGATGAACTCAACATGCGCCCAGCCTTTCCGCTGGGGCCACATCGACCCTCATCACCTCGTCTGGCGACGCCCCGAGCTGCCAGGCTGCATCCGGGCTCCCTGTAACTCGAGGACCGCGCCCCCTGGCGCCCGCGCCTTTCTGTTTCCCCAGCTCAGCTTCCGCCTCTTCGTGTCTCCTACAAGTCTTTGTACACCATTCATTTTGACATTTAAAAGTTTCCAAGCCTATTCTGAAGTGCCACAAACACTGTCTTTGTTATTTGCCCCATTTTGGAATGCCGAGAATCCCAGGACGCTGGCAGCGGAGGGCCTGGTGCCTGCGCAGGGGAGATGGGCTCTTCCCTCTGTGCAGGGCCACTCGGCGATGCTGCTAGCCTCCTGGCCTTCTCCCATTCTCTCTGTGCCAGGCATCACTCAGCATCCTGTTTATTCGAGAAGATCTCTCTTGCTTACCCCATTGCTTGGTTTCTTCACCTCGGCTTGGCCTCTGCTCATGACAGGCCATCTTCCCAGGAGAGATGTCAGAGAAAAGAACTGGGATTTGTTTGGGGCTCCGACCAGGAAGGCCCCCTCCTTAAAGTTCTTAAGTGCCTAAATGCCAGGGCCGTTTTTATAGGATTTCATGTCTGCTTTGCTTTGAGAAAGGTGCTGTTTTTGCAAGCATGTGGCACGCTGACAGCAGTCTGCTAGTTTGTGGATGTGTGGGGTGCAGGGGTGCAAGAGGAGGGCAAGCCACTGGACCTGCTGGCCTCTGGAGCACCCCATTCGAGCTGGCCTGCTACCTTCTTGGCTCTATTTCTGAGCAAAGCCCAATGCTCCCTTTCCAGTGGAGTTTCCAGAACCGTGGAGGATTATGCAAACACTGCTGCACCCAAAATCTTAACATGGAACACCCCTTTCCAATCCTATTTAGACAACACAGAAATCATGGAGACACACTTCTGGCTTCCTTTTTACTAGTTGTTTCCAAGCTTTTGGGTTCATGGCTGGAAAAATCACAAGGCCGACATAGGTAATCAAGTTTTATTTTGCCAACTGGAGACATGAAACAGAACAAAACTCCAGCCACAATCTCAATCAGCCTTACTCCCTGAAGCAAAGGACATTTTAAAGCCAAAAAAGTAACAGAAAGGGAATAAAATCAGAGTGAGAAATAGTGCTGGCCCAGAGGGGACAGTTGCAAGTGACATGTTCATTGGGGACCAATGCAGATCGCGGGGGCTGGCACTTCTGAGCCAGGCCCCCCGGGTTCTGAGCACGTGCCCGAACTCTGGGCCTGAGAATCTGCTTTTAATGAGCTCTCAGGTGAAGCTGGCTCCTGGGTCCAAGGTTCGAGTTCTGTGCTGGGGCCAATCCTGTATCGACTTGAGCAGTCTTGGGAGCTCCTGCAAGTTCACTGATATCAGGGACCAGTGGCATGTGTCCTGTGCATGTGTGCAGGCTTGGGTGGAGGAGGGGAGAGGGGACCGTGGCATGGTGGGGGCTGTGCCCTGACAGACCACTGTGACAGAGCCCGGTGGGGACACATATGTGACAACCTCACCTGCACACACATCTTGATGTCACTGAAGTCAGGTTTTATATAACAGTACTTAGCCCTGCTGCAGGTGACACACTCTAATTCTTAAAAAAAAATCTAAAATAGCGGTTCTGATCCACTAAATCGATTCAGGGCCCCCTCTTGGGGTGTGAACCAGAGTTTGACAAACATCAAAGTGCATCGAAAGCCTTTTCTAAGATTGAGAATATGTGACTCTGCTCTATTGTGGAGTGAGGCACAGTCTTCTCTAATGTAATAAAACCTAATTTGGGAAATACGCACTTAAAATTATGATTTCTTCAAATTGCACCCTGTAAGATATTAGTAGGGGGATTTTTTCCATCTTTTTCTTTGGGACATCTTAGAGTACCCAAGAAAATGGATGAATGCATGAGCTAGTATAGTTACAGATACATAATATGGTCCTTGGATGGAAGATCTCAGGCCAAATAAATTTTAAAAAGTGTTATTGATAGGTGTAATCCAAGTATGAACAACAAAATGTTTTTGAAATTAAAATTTATAGCCATGGAAAAATATAGTTGATTTATAGGCAACTTTTGAATATATCGATAAATAGAAGTGGTAATAGTGTCAATATTTATTGAGTTATTATATGCCTACTGCATTAAACATTTTAATTCATACAATTCCACGGTCTATTTAGAAACTACTTTTTATTTTCAAAAACAGAACATGGCTCTGGGGAGATGAGGTGTATTGCACTGGGCTGAGTGGTTTTGTTCCTTAGAGCTAAGAAAAATCTTTTAGACAATCTTGTCTAGAGCTTTTTAAAGTTTTCTTTAAATTTAAACTTTTACTTTTTTTTGGTTCCAGTTGGCATTCAATTATATTAGTTTCAGGTGTACAGCATAGTGGTTAGACATTTATGTAATTTATGAAGTGATCCCCTGATTAGTCTAGTACCCATCTGACACCATACGTAGTTATAATATTATTGACTATTTTTCTTGTGCCATATTTACATTCTTGTGGGTATTTGTAACTACTAATTCTTAATCCTTTCATCTTTTTTACCCAGCTGCCCCCGCAAACACTCGCCTCGAATCTGGCAAACATCAGTTTATTCTCTGTATCTATGAGTCTGTTTCTGTTGTTTATTTTGATTTTTAGATTCTACATATAAGTGAAATCATACAGTATTTGTCTTTATCTGACTTACTCCATTTGGCACAATACTTTCTAGGTCCATCCATGTAATGGCAAATGGTAAGATTTCATTCTTTTTTTATGGCCCAGGAATATTTCATTGAGTATATGCATCACATCTTTATCCAGTCGTCTGCTGATGGACATTTAGGCTGCTCCCATGTCTTGGCTACTGTAAGAGCTTTTTAAGCTTTACTTGGGGGAACATGGTGCCAGAGCTGTGGGCTTCCCCACCCTGTGATCCAGTGGCTACCTCAGCTCTAGCAGACTGACTTTGACCTAGTTTGACTCAATTTCAAGTTCTGGGGAGGGAGAATCGGGTTGACTCACCTGGGGCAGGTGTCCATCTCCAGTGTAATCAGTGGAGGTCTGGGGTCATGAAATACAGAGCACGGTGTCA